>JACAZI010000017.1:1203552-2407104 GCA_014462655.1 Mycena venus
TGCTACGGCACTGATGGCATTGATGGCAGCCTGCCACAGCCACAAAAAAAAAAAAAAAAAAACTGATAATTAAATAGCAATTAACCATATTTCAATTAAAATACTTGAATTCAATGGCTGGCTATATTAGGGTTAGAATTGATGAGCCCGGCCATTGCCGTGAATTTGATGGCTGTCCATATTGGGTTGGGATTGATGGCTCTTTGTATTGGGGTGCTATAGCTGCCTTAATACTGACAGTGGCACATATTGGGTTGCAATTGATGCCTGGTGGCTTGAAATGCCCCTATTTGTTCAAAAAGTGCCGGCTCCCAGAAAGTATTTTGCATTTTGTGGGCCAACGGGGCCACCAATTGCAAAATGCTATAGGTGACTCTGGTAGCCCTTGATGAGCTCTACAGATTGGGTATTGGGATCAAAGGTTTGGCCAGTGACTTTCCTTTTTGGGACACTAACGCTTTCTTCCCAAAAAGGAAATTTTCCATATCAGCCCTTCTCTGGCTTGTAATTCAACCATTTTGGATGGTCTAACCCTATAGGCATGTTGTTCTGTGTTCCTTCAAGTCAACTGGGACATAGTAGCACCTATTACAGTGCAATAATAGGGTGAAAACAGCGAAAATAAATAAATAATGATGTGGCCATAATATCTTGGGGATATACCAATGGAAATGGCTCCTGGATGTATTGACTTGTTCCCTTGGGCTCTAAAGACACCCTCCAAGTAATGAACTATATTCTGATGATGAAAAACATCCCAATTTAGCCATTGAAGGAAATTGCACTTCAACCCTATTATGCACCCCTCCATGATGTGAGATCTACCAAAACCCACCCTTTGGGTTTGGCTCATACAGTTTTAGTAGAAAAGTGGACAATTGACACCCAGGGCACCTCATACCTCATGATTTATAGTGATCTTATTTTAAATTCTTGTTCACCATATTCAGCATGGCACAGGGTCATAGGTGATGTTCTGAAGGCTCCTACTGATTGTCCTGAGCTTTTTGGACAGTTCTGAGTCAAAATTCAGGCTAATATATGATGATAAAACTCAAAAATGTCAAATGACACTTTTAGCTTATCTCATGAATAGGGGACCAAGGACTCCATTTGGTGTGAAATAATCATTGGAAATGAGATCAGACAGTGTAAATAACTCAGATCATGCTTTATTTGAAGTGTTTTGGTCAGGTTTTGGCCAGATGGTGTTTTGATCCATGGCCAGTGTATGGACCAAAAGTTGAACACAGATACATATTCTCGGAAACACCATTCAGTCAAATCTTGACCAAAACACTTCAAGTAAATCATAAACTAGGTTGTTTACCCTGTCTGATCTCATTTCTGATGTTTATTTTGTGATATCTAGGCTCCTTGATGCCCTATTTATGAAATGAGTCAAAGATGTCATTTGATACTTTTGAGATTGATCATCATATCTTGGCCTGCATTTTGGCTCCAAAGTGTTGATATAGCTGGGAGGAATCAGTAAGAGCTTTCACAATACCATCTGTAAGTCTGTGGCATGCTGAATATGGTGAACAAGAATACAAAAGAAGATTACCTTAAATCATGAGGTATAGGGTGCCCTTGGTATCAGTTGTCTACTTTCATAATATAAATGGATGACCCAATGCCAAAAAATGTGTTTTTGGATATCTCACATCATGGAGGAGTGTATAATAGGGTTGAAATGCAATTTCCTCATATGGCCAAATTGCGATGTTTTTCATCATCAGAATGTAGTTCCTTACCTGGATGGTGTCTTTAGAGCCTAAGGGAACAAAGTATTGCATCCAGGAGCTATTTCCATTAGTATATCCCCAAGATATCATGGTCAGAACAAAATTTATCGAATTTTGCTGTGTTCACCCCATTATTGCACTGCAATAGGCCCTACTATGCCCCGATTGACTTGAAGGAACACAGAACAACATGCCTATAGGGTTAGACCATCCAAAATGGTTGAATTACAAGCCAGAGAAGGGCTGATATGGAAATTTTCCTTTTTGGGAAGAAAGCGTTAGTGTCCCAAAAAGGAAAGTCATTGGCCAAACCTTTGATCCCAATACCCAATCTGTAGAGCTCATCAAGGGCTACCAGAGTCACCTATAGCATTTTGCAATTGGTGGCCCCGTTGGCCCACAAAATGCAAAATACTTTCTGGGAGCCGGCACTTTTTGAACAAATAGGGGCATTTCAAGCCACCAGGCATCAATTGCAACCCAATATGTGCCACTGTCAATATTAAGGCAGCTATAGCACCCTAATACAAAGAGCCATCAATCCCAACCCAATATGGACAGCCATCAAATTCACGGCAATGACCGGGCTCATCAATTCTAACCCTAATATAGCCAGCCATTGAATTCAAGTATTTTAATTGAAATATGGTTAATTGCTATTTAATTATCAGTTTTTTTTTCTTTTTTTTGTGGCTGTGGCAGGCTGCCATCAATGCCATCAGTGCCGTAGCAAGCCGGTATACATACTGCTTTTTATGCCTAGGGTGCACATTGCAATGTGACCCATGCCTGAAAGTTTGTTAGGCACATCTCAACGTGCCCCACTGGCTCGACCAGTGCACATTGCATTGTACCTACCAGGAGAGCTCCGGGTACTTGCGCACAAGCACGCAGCGCGAGTTTGAAGGACCTGTTGCGGCCTGCATTCAAGGCCTGAGGTATCGACGCTTTGACGGAATTTCCGGTACCGTCGGAAGCCATCCCCCCGATGCATGTGCACAGCGTCAAGGAGCTCTTATGGGAGCTGGTGGAAATCAATTTTCGCTACGAGTTCCTTGCGTTAGATGCGCGCGCTTCTGGGCTGGATCGACCCGACGAGTGTTGCAAGTGCTTTGGGGGGGAGGCGTTGATCGGGCTAGATATCCGCGAGAGCCAAAGAGGACTGGCAGCACTCGGAGCAATGGACCACCTGCCTTACCTCCTTCACGCAGCGGGTATCATGCAGGACTGGTCAGTTCCTTGCAAGCGGCCCGACGAAATCAACACTGCAAAGGGCCGTATGGAGTGGGATCCCAGTGCTGTCCGTCAGCTGGAGCGGAGGGTTGCCCAGTACTACACCCAAAGCTTTTACGAGCTTTTTTGGGCGTGCGGCAGTTGTCCCCATGCGCTTGGAGCACGAGATAGGGACTTGAAATTTGCTGGACATTATAGAAATACGATGTATTCACAAAAAAAGTACTAATGTATCATATCAACATGACTGTATGTATATACTGAATAAAAGATTTATTTGTGCTGAATATGAGTCTTTTGAGATGCGACTGCTTAAAGTGGCAGGAGTGGCAGTGAGATGTGTTTTGGTTTGCTATGATCTAAAGTCTCGATCACTTTCCACTTCACTTCCTCCTTGCTTCCTCCATCAACTTCGCGTTGGTGCTACTTCACTCGACTTCGTGTTGGGTGTACCTACAACTTCGCGTTGTATTAATTTCGCTTTCTAAATAATCTTGCAACGTTCCCTGCAGCCGCCCATAACCATCATCTCATTTTCCTCCACCAACGTTGTGTTTGGCGCTACATGACTCGGCTTCGCGTCGGGTATCTCCAACTTCGTGTTGTCTCAATCTCGGTTCCTATGTAACGAATCCACGAAAATTGTGATCGCCTCCTTGATGCCAAATGTCCCCTGCCACCGCCAATAGTATGCAACATGGGAGATAATGTGACGAGGCTCCACTATGAGCTGAGGTTGTGGGTGCAGTGGCTCGGAGTATCGCACAAGGCATGCAAACCGTGGATGTGTGGAGTATGGTGTTTTTGCAGCATCCGTCGGGCTCACATCCGTATGAGGCTGGACGACAACAAAGGTCCGGCTCTGTCCCTGAAGGACCTGCGACCATATGGCGTGTATGAACCCCGTGTCCTTCCTTCCGGTCAAGGGATGACGGAAAGAAATGGAGCTATTGCCGGGATGGTTTTTGAAGGTGCAGAAAAGCCGTGTTTTATGCATGAAACTGGTGATTTGTACTGCTCGAGATGGAAACACATTAATGCTTGCATCCAGGAGGTCGTATGTGAGCTCTGCCGCACGGATATAGGGAGGAGAGTGTGTGTGGTTCCAGTAGTCCAGAATCAGCTCATACGTCAATGTGTCGAGTACGACTCCGGAGCCGTTGTAGGCGGTTTCTTGGGCAGGTGAGAGCTGTTGAGGACTTTGTGGATTCATGCTAACCGGCTCTCGAGGCGATAGGATTCGCATGGCCTCCACCACGGGAGACTTCGAATCAGTTGTCCATGCGCTGTCGCTGATTGATCCAAACAACCTCCCCCGTCAACATACTTGGTGAAGCATTGTCAAGTCGAGTTCCCCCTATCTCATATAAATTAATAATCACAATGCATTAAACTCCAGCTTACACATGTGGTTGTTCGTCTTGATCTTCTGCAGGCTTCCATTGTGGCTTTCATACATGAACTCACTGAGCTTCGGCAGCAGACCCCACCACTTCATTTGTTCACCATTATGCATGGCGTAGTGGTGGTTAGGACGCGTCGTGAGACCCGGGAAAAGCGACCAGGAGGACTGGAGGTAGCGGACATAGAACTCGTCATATTCGTCGGCCTCACCTGGGCTCGCGGTGTATGAACAAACAATATTTGTCGCCCCCGTGAGATTGTGAAAGTTGTCGAGTAGCTTCAGATCCTTTCTCGATGACGAAGGACCCCACCAGAGCTCGGGAATAATCAAAGGGAAGAAAATGGTGAACAGGACAAACCAATTATCAGCTTTGAGCTTTCCATGCGTCTTGTCGCCCAGGTTAACGGGTGGTCGATCGATCCAGGCCAGAATCACGACACCAGCGAGCCCTGCATGGATAATGGCCATGGCGTCGCTGTCAAACACAATCCGCAAAGGCTTCTCACTTGCGTAGATGGCATCTTCATCCAATTCGTCGTCATCCTCCTCCTCCTCACTCTCATACCCCTCACATGGCTCTGCTGCATTATTGTCCGACTCGGGGATGAAGAAGAATGATGACGCACGCCAGATGAGGGAAGTTGGCATGTTGTTCTGGATGCAACTGTCTTGATAGAGATCCTCAAGCTCGGCTTCGATGGTGCTGCCGTCTATGTCCATCATTTCCACATCAGCATCTGCATCCGAGTCAGAGGAGGATGCCATATTGAAGGTGCTGGTGCTACCAGTCTTCGAAGCATCGGAACCAATGCCCCATTTGAGACGACCATGATGCTGGAGGACACCCTGAAGCCAGTTGTGCATCATCCCAATCACCGTGTGCTTAACTGGGCTGCGGTACGTTAGCTTGTTGTTGACAGACGACCAGCGACAACCGTGCTGCGAGAAGATAGCTTTGTGTGCAGCTTGTGTTTGGGCAACGAGCCAGGCTTTGGACCAACGGCGGACCTCCGACCCGATTTGCGGCTGGAAGTTGGCGTAATCCAGCCGATCGATTTCGCTGCGCTGGAGCTTGCAAAAGGAACAAAAATTATGGGACTTGTGACCGGCGCAGCCTAGCAGTTTTTTGAGAGCCAAAAGATCGCCAATGGCAGCAATCACTGCAGCCCGGTAGAAGTCGCCATCGGGGTGATTATGTGTGGGCACCATCTTCCCATGCCACATTTCTTGAAACTGGTCCACGACTGGGTCTGAGAGGGCGGTTATTGTCGTCACTGTGGGCTCTTTGGGAGGAGGTGTTATTCCCGCAAAGTACGTGTTCTCCTTGAGATGCCACATCTCGTACGGAAGATTGAGACAGACTGCTATGATAGCCCCACAGGACGCCGATTTTCCAGCAATTTTGTTCTGGAAGGGATTGAACCAGTCGATGTAAAAGCTGAATACGAGATTATTCAGCTCCAAGGTGTAGGATCCTAGGCTTTGCCATGCTGGGCTATCCCAAATGGACGACATCCTCTCTGGATTTGGCCGATGAAGGTGGGATTTGCGAAGAAGCTCTTCCATCCCAGGCTGAGACAGGAAATATGCCAGCCAACTGTGGAAATCCTGCGTGGAATACAGACGCTGGGGGACGATTTTTGGCCCTCCACACGTCTGTCGCTCCACCCAGAGTGGAGTGTTGCATGGGCGTGAGCCACCTGTCTCTTGAGCAAGGCAAGTCTGTAGAAGCTCCTCAAAGGAATACGCTCAATAGCATTTTGGGCAGCAAATCAATCGGTTGATGACTGGTTCAATGGAAAGGTGTTTCACTGCCATGCGTACATCCTCCGGAATTTTGTACATGTGTTTGGTGTCTGATGCGGCCACCATAGCTATTATGAGACCCAGGACCTTGAGAACGCGATTGCTCGCATCTCGGCTGAGACCGCACACAAGATGTAGCCAAGACAAGAGCGTGCAAGCCAGAAAAAATGAGGCGACGACGGGCTGCAGCAAGTCCTGAAAGAAAAAATTCAATGGCGCATGCGAACACAAAGTCTATGATTCTAACCTATTCTGTTCTCCATTATCTCATCCTCATTGCGAACAACTGCAAGAACCTTAGGCGGCCTATGCTCCGCCACTGGTGGGTTCTCCACTACTCTATCGTGAGCCTGATATAAATTAGTATACTGGTCGCAGGCTAATTTCAGAGCTGGATCTTACAGGAGGCAATACTTGAGTGGCCACAAGTGTCAAGTCCTCAGTGCGGTGTTTCGCAACTGTGTTTTTGTGATACCATCGACCCTTCTTCATCGTCCCATCCTTCGTCTGCCAATTTTGCGCCACACAGTCATGAGAACGACATTTGCACAGAAGATAATTCTTCTTGCCCTCGGGATGTTCCTCCATGTCGGTGGATGTCAGAAGCGAAGTGCGCCACTCCAAGTCACGGACAAAGAGTCAAAGACTTTCCGTCAGATAAGATTAGATTGTATTAACCCTCGATCTCAATATTTCTTTTGATTATTGTACATGTTCTTAATTAACCTCATATGTATATACATTTCTTTCTTGGATGATCCGGACAAAATCAGGACTAGTTCTAAGCTTTATTGTCGCAACCGCTATCTAAATAGGGAATCCAGCCGAAAACGCGTGGCTACATCGTGGCCACGGAAAAGTCCGAAAGCTGTCTAAAGGGGTAAGCGACCAGATTTAAGCAAGTGACAGCTCGCGTGGGCGTCAGATGACAGCCGCACCTCGGACCGCAAGTGACAGTTGATTGTCCGCCGTGTGAAGAGGGGCGCGAGACATGAACAGTCACAAATGTGACAATGTCACATTTTGGTGGCAAAGCCCGAAAAAACCTATTGAATGGAGTTGCCCCTGTTGCATAGTTGCAATTATGGGAAATACTGCAGGTATACTGCACCTGTTCCCCCAAAAGAGAGGGATGTGAGAGGTTTCTCACAACAATGGGCCAGTGGCCGGCCGGATTCTTAATGAAGTGATGGCCAGCTCGCTTAGCCTTGCTAAACGAAGCTGGCAGGCAACGGCCACCGTAAAAGTGAGCCCGTACTCCATTGTATGGTTCGCATTCATGTTGCTTTGGCATGCACTAGCCTTCATTGTTTTCGATTTCCTTTTTCATCCAGCTCCCTGGCTCTCCGCGCTTCACACCGACCGGACGCGTCCTAAGATATCAAATTGAGATTCAATTGACCTGACATCAAAACTGATTCAAGCGGTTTCAGCTGTTGTTTTGGGGCCCAACTTGATACTTTGAGTTGCGAATAGCATGTCCGGCGTGCCTTCGATTTCGTCAGTACAAGTATGCCTGCGCTTCCCAGTCTCAGAAACCATGGACCATAATATTTTAATCGATCAGTTTGGGGGTTGAAACAACAACGACGAGCGGAGCCGGAAGGCAATGGCGCGTCAAGTACATGGCAGTCACCGTCTGGAAAGAGTGAGGATGCCCGAGCTACCAAACAGTTGCTCGTCCGATGGCCCACCATTGATGGCCGCTGTGACAGTAGGTCCAGGGTCCCCTCCGAGTCCACGCACGAGAGCGAGGGAGAAGTCTGTGTTTTGAATGCTTCCGGAGAAGTACCACGTTCCCGTAAGATCCGTGTGTCCTTGTCGTACTTCATCTCTGCGACACATTAAATGCGGGAAGTATGACCGTTGTTGTGCCGATGAGTGCACGAACTATGTCGTCGTTAAGTCGATAATAAAGGATTTAATGGGAGTGGCATGCTGTAGATTTTCCCGCTTAACGATGGCATATTTACTAGGAGTGATTCGAGACATCAGTGAAGGAAATAGGCATATTTTTTCCCGCGTACACACGACAGTTACAGGGATGTTGATAGGATGACTCCTCTTGTATTTCCTTCGAGGTTAGCCAAGGACTCAAGAATAACAACTGGGCGTGATGTATGGAACACGGCGAGGCAGCCTAGTTTTTAACTGAGTGCGTGACCTATAGATCGGGGTTCGACTCCTCGTGTCCGATTGGAACTATCTTCGATCAACAGTTTGGTCGATTGGGCTCTCACGAATCTAATTAGAGTTTAACCAAGTATTCAAGGATCGCAATAGTCGTGCGTGGTGTATGGAACATCGCCTTGGTTTCGACTCTCTGCCCCTTTTCATTGGACGCAGTTCTCTTTTTGGGGACCGACGATGTATCAGGGAAAACAACGAGTATAATCAACATTTGACTTTCAGCGCGCTATGGGGTGTACAGGAACAGTTACTGGTACTTGACTGCGAATCGTAGACGCGTCACATTTCAGATTCAAAACCTATGATTTCAGTATGTCAGATTGCAGGTTTGAGTACAACAACACAGGCACTCACAATCCTAGGCGGTGGTCCAGGTGCCGGAGCCATCGACGGTGCTCGCAGGGTCAACCTGTCCGTTGTCGGGAAGAGGACCGGTTGCAACGGGCCCATTCTTGATGTTGAAAGTGACCTTGGAGATACCGACCTGACCCGTGTAGGAATGGGTGCCAGTCAGATCAGCCGTGGAATCGTAGGTCAAGGTGGCTTTGGTGACGTTGAATGCACCCGGGTTGGGGTTGACGTTCCCGGAGTAGATGTATTGGATCTCGTCGATGATGAAGGTGGCAACGAATTTGGAGCCGTTCTGAGAGCTGATGGTTCCCTTGACTGAAGGCATATTGATGAAGCTGTAAACGACAATCTGTAATTAGTATTTCTCAAGGCAATGGATAATACGAATGAATTACTGAGGTGGTCAGATGATTTAACTGAAGAGTAGCGGTTGATGGGTGGTTCGCTGTCGTTTTTCAAACCTCTGTGGAACTTTTATACCTTAGGTCAACTTCCAAATTTGGCTTATCTTTCCATTCATTACTCCAAAGGCTCAGCTTTCCATCCTGCGCTCATTTTTCTGGGGTGGCCAGCTGACTTCGTGTACAACAGTTTAGCGAGTTTGAATTCACTGTCGAACATTCTTCCTGCCCCAGGACGCGGGATTTTGATTTCGCCGGTGTCGTACTCGTAGAAACAGCGCCAGAAAATCCACCTATTGAATTCTTTTGTGGTGTAGAAACCTTCCAGTTGTCACCCCATTCCTGTAACCGTCTTCATTCAATTCCTTCACATTCTTCCGGCCCTAGGGCCTGGGAGCTGATTTTGCCGGTGTCGTAGAAACAGCGCCAAGGATCCACCTATTGATTTCCTGCTTGTTGTAGAAACCTTCCAGCTGCCACCCCATTCCTGGAATCGCCTTCATTCAATTCCTTCACACACCCGTCGTGGACATGTCGCTGCTCTCCTGGTATCGTCTGTCTTCACGACATCTGGCATGTTTGTTCTAAGGAAGATGACTACTGTGTGAATCACTGCGTACGGCGCATTTCACGCGAAATCACGAAGTGCTCCTCCTTTTTCCATAGTCACAATGTACGTATCCCCGAAACCTTAGTTGACCAATGAACAGCCGGTGGTTTGAAGATTTCTGCTTATTGAGCACTTGCAGCATGGTGATGTGATGTCCTGGTGACTCCAGGAACAGAATAGACTTCCTTGTGATAAAGGGGAAGTATTTCGGGATGGAAAATGTTGTTCGACGCCAAAGGGAAATTGTTCAGAGCGCGCGATCACGCCATCAGTCGCGTTCCAATGTTTGAATCGAGCCTCCAAGTGCACCGGTAACTTGTAGTTTGCCAGGAACCTCGGAGCGTGGTGCTGGGGATCTATAGCTTCGACTGCGAACGAGGCGCCAAGATTCAGCCTCCTATGTCGCCCCGCACGTATCGCTAATCTTACAGTTATCTCTGTGTTCCGGTGAGCCATCGGATGCACCACTTCGAGTTTGATACTAACGTGTCTCTATCAAATTTTGGTCGCCAATTTGTGTCTACCGCCGCCGAAATTCTACTTGGCCTCCAGCGCGAATGATTAACTTTGTGGGCGAAAAACATTGGCCCGCAGTGCGTTATCCGTTCTGTGCGGAGGCTTATTTCTCACAACTGCTCGCCAATTGCGGCCCAGGGCCGGCGCCATCGGGTCTTTTATTTAGACATTTGGAATGCACGACGGTCCGTATTCCTCATACTTCATTGAGGCTGTCATGCTGATTGAAACCAAGATGATACGTCCGTTTTTCACTTGACCGTTGGCTGTGCATTTTAAGCGCTTTCCCCTGTGTTTATTACCGCTCATCCCCATAGCATGGATGCAAAACGAAAAAGGGTCACGGGTTTGTCGGGCGGTTGGTATAAAGGTCATGATCCATGTGTTCAAGTGAAAGCACGGCGCTTGTTGACCTCATTGAGGTAAACTCCGAAATGATCAACGCTACCATGCTGATATCGCTTTACCAGCTCCGTCCACTACCTTGTCTTCGAGTCCAATCCTACCAACATCCCCGCAATTCCCGTGTGTAAGCGAGAGAAATACGCCTATTTCCTTGACTCATTCCTCGACTCCCAGTAAATATGCCATCGCTAAGCGGAAAAATCTACAGCATACCAAAAGACACCACTCCCATCAAATCCTTCATTATTGAGTTCGAGCGACCCGACGAGATAATTCTTGCATTCATTGGCACCACGACGGTCACACTGGCCGCCTTTAATGGTGTCGCCGCGATGCAGTACAATGATGACAATGATCTTACGGGAACGTGGTATTTCTCCGGAAGCATTCAAAACACAGACTTCTCCCTCGCTCTCGTACGTGGAGGGGACCCTGGATCTACTATCACAGCGACCATCACTGGTGGGCCACCAGACGAACAACCCTTTGCAGGCTCAGGCACCTTCACTCTCTCCGTTCCTGGACCCGGCGTTCGTTCTTCGGACCGAGCCGCGTAATGATACCTACCTGCTCACCTCCCAGATGGTGACTGTCATATAATGGATGCGCCATTGGCTTACGGTCTTTGTTCGTCGTGTTAACCCCCAAACTGATTAATTAAAATTGATTATGGTCTATGATTGCTGAGACTGGGAAGCGGAGATACTTACATGTGCTGGTTTTACAACTTACAAGCGAGTGCTTGAATTGCACCTTGGTTTCGTTCGTGTCAGATCTCAACGCTGGATCTAAGTCACAATAGATCTCATGATTTCAGGAACGGGGTGACAGCTGGACATTCTACAATACAGGAGAAATCAAAGGGCCGGTCCTCTGGTACAGTCTTCGCGGCAATTATTTCGGCCTAGCAGGGAATGACGGCCCGCGCAGGTGGGCTGGAGGAAGTTAATCGCAGGGATTTGACGCCGGTTAGAGAGCTTCCAACATCGGCGAAATAGTCAAAAACGATGAATGTCCGAGAAGCCGGAGGCCAAGTGAATTCTGACTCACCCGAGTCTCAAGTTCTGCTGTTTGTAAGTTAGGCTAACTGGTTTAAATGACCCGACAGAGCTTTACGACACGATAGCGAACAGACGCTGCGGGTCGGTGCCCCACCTTGGCCCTACCACGCCGACCAAAGGGCACCACTGAAGAAATCTCTCACACTAGCGAAAAAGTGGTTTAAGATCCGCCAGTCCCTCCTACCCTATTAGCCGACCCAAATAGGTAATCTTTCATTCGTCGCACTAGAGCATGCCCATATGGATGTCAGCTTGAAATTTATCACCATTTGACTTGCGTTAGCCTTACCGAGGCTCCCATTGGTTTCGCCAGAATTGCTGACCAAGGGCCTATGGCTGTCCACGCCCAGTGGTTCAACAGACCGAGGTACGAGGTCGATCGTTGAAGTGTCTGGCTATGAGACTCAACCAAAGTATTAATGCAAGGCATTCAGATAGAAATGAAGAATAATAGCCCTCCGCAGGATCAGACATTCTGGAAGCGCGTCAAACTCCGACTCAAAGGGCGGAGCAGAAGCTTGAGAGTTGAAGCTTCGTGACATCGCGTCGGCCCGGGCTTAGTGTCGGCTCTCAATGTCGAGTTGTCAAGATGCATTGAAATTAGGTTCAAATTACGAGAAATCGTTGGAAAATGAGCCAATTTTTTTTTTTTTTCTCGACCTCTCCAAAAAGATCTTTAAGAGCATATGAGACTTTGTCTAACAAGTAAAATAAGACGTCCTCGACCCTCCCCATCCTATTAGCCGATGTCTCGGCATTCCCCAGTGGGTGCCCCGTGGCGCCAACGCGAGTTGGACATGTTCCATACTTACATGGAACAATTTACTGACCATTGACATCTGGCATTATCGCGTTGACTGGTGCGCCATATAAAGCGCGAAAGTGCCGTTACAGACGGAACCTGACGGCCTGATCAGGTCTTGCTCCCAATAGTATAAATACAGTGCTTCATATCCAGTAGCCATCCCTTACCTCCACGAAGGATGGCAGAGTTCCAAACTCCGCCCGAGGGTGTCGCCTTCCGCATCATTGGAAATGTCAGCGGGCGCGCTATATATTCTCGCGTCACTGGAGATCCGGTCTTCGGCGCAGTTCTGGCCAGCTCCGGTCCTTCCAAAGAAAGCTATTGGTCGCTGATCAAGGGCACGGGCTCCAAGGACGGCCTCTTCCTCTTCAAAAACCGGGTTACCGGCAAAGTGTTATACTCGCGCTCATCGGCGAAGCCGTATGTGTGGCACGTCGATGGAGGGGGCCGATACTTTGATAAGTAGGTTGTTTATTCGCCCCACAACCTTGCGCTGATGCACTTCAGCTGGTTCAAGTTCGTTCCCGGCACAGGGGTGAACGCGGGCATGGCGCGCCTTGTGGCGCCAAGCACGGATACCGTCCTAGTCTCGCGCGCAAACACCGACGAAATTGCGAACCACCCGTACGCAGGGTACAAAGTGTATAGTGATCAGTGGTTCAAGTTCGAATACGAAAAGGTGGAGCAAGTTGAGATGACGATCGAGCGTGTCGATTTCAACCTCGACCACGGAAAGATCATTTCGAGCACCCCACGTCAGTTGTCGAGCCAGACACTTGCCAACAACACGAACAGCGAGACGGAGCTGCGTTTCTCCATGAGCGCGTCACAGGATCAGACAAGTAGCTTCGAGTACACCACGGGTTCCCCATCCGTCGGGGCCATTATCAAGGGTGCGGCTCTGTCTTCCGGCTCTGGATGTGCTAATGTAATTTCAGGCGGCATCCCGACGCTCTCCGAGGACGAGTTTCGCGTGGACACCTCGATCCGCCAGAAATGGACCTATGGAAAAAGCGAGACGTTTAAAAAGACCTACACCGCAAAGTTCCCCATCGAGGCCGCGTCGCACTCGAGTGTGCTCGTCGTATCGACAGTCAATGTCGGCGAGTTGGAGGTGCCGTACACGCTTCACCTCAAGTCTGAGACCGGGACAAAGGCGCAGAAGCAAGGCATCTGGCGCGGCTTATCATCCTGGGACCTGCGCCATAGCATAACCCACGTCGTGGGCTTGGATAAGCCTACCGTCACGGGAAGCATCATTTCTCTGAATGGCTCCAAATTCGTCGCCACCTTCATCATCGATGAGCTCCAGTACATCTACTCTGGGAGCATGAACCCCACCCCGGGCGAATTCAGCGTCACCACAGCCACCTTAAAGTACACTTCCAAGCAGCAACTGACCGGCACCCGTTGGTACACAGGTCAGGTCGGTATCTCCAAGGTGACTCTCAACATCGGTAATGGGCCCGTTGCATCGGGCCCTCTTCCCGACGACGGACGGATTGACCCCGCGAGCACCGTCAGCGGCACCGGCACCTGGACCACCGCCTAGGATTGTAAATGCCTGTGTTGTCGTACTCAAATCTGCAATCTGACACGCTGAAACCATAGGTTTTAAATCTGAAATGTGACATGTCTAGGATTCACAGTCAAGTACCAGTAGCTGTTCCTGTACACCCCGTTAAGCACCTGTACTCAAAAAACTGTAGGGTCTGAGACGCCAGCAGATAATGCTGTTTCATTATATCAAACGTTTGTAATAATTAGAGATCCGGTGTAATGTAATACTTAAACTAGAGATGTACCTATACTCGGTGATAAGTCCGGTTGCTCGCGCGTCTCATCACTCCCAAATCACGTCAGGCGGCGTCATTGTTAGCGGGTGGCCGTGCTCCCGCCGCCTGTTTGGCTCCCATTAGGAAAATTTCCCATTGGCCCGTGCGTGCTCCATATTAGGCGAGTCTAATGTTTTTGTGGGAGCTGGCCTGGCCCCGGAGTTCAGAGCTATACGGTCCGTGTGTCGGTTTGACGCGTCAAAGAGGCTGATCGCTGGCACGTACGCGTTCTTCAAGTTGAAACATATTATGACCTGGTCAATTGTTTCCTCCACCCGCTACCGCCAGCATTTGCACCGCCCCACTACCCCAGCTTCCGGCCACTTCAATGGGACATTCTCCACAATATTTCCGTCAATTTGACCCTCCTCTCCGCCCTGCGAAGCTCATCCATGCCGCGTAACACGCATTGAAAGTAACAGCCCCGCCGCGGCCGCTCTTTGCTACTGCACCGATGGTCCGATCTACGACTTCGAGAAGCACAATGAATATTTATTGATTGAAGTAATGTGTTTTTAATGCCACAGATTACTCACTGGACTGCGTACATGGCCTGTTGGATTTAAAGCTACCACACGATGAGCACAGTGACCCTCTGTAAATGCACTGAGGTCTCAATTCAAGTCTACGGCTTAAATACAACAAGAGTCATAACTACACCTTGTACTCACTTCATGCTCCTGGTGCGTAGTCTTCCCATGGTTGTATCTGGCGCCGATGCACAACTGTTGTCTGTACTTATCAGAAGTACGTGTGTTATCTCCAGTGCACGCCAATTGCCTTCACAGATGCTCTACCAGTCGACGTCGACATCGAAGCCGACCCTATACTGCTCACCCGAATTCGTGCTTTGCGTTACGGGTGCGGCTACGTCGACCGCCTATAGGCAGAAACAGCAGCAGCTGTTTCACGAGCTATTCTAGGGAGTACGACGGCGTTGCGCGACAATTATGACTTCTCCCGACACGCATTTCTGTTGCAGATTGCAACTGACGTGTTTCTCAAAGCCTGCCGCGCTGTCGCCGGTTCCTGACGCTGTCTGCGCGGTACCGTTTCAAAGGCGGCAGTATTAGTGCTGGGAAGGCCCGATTCAAGAATCGGTTCGAACCTGAACTGGACCGAACCGAACGCAGAGTTCATGTTCGGGGTTCAGTGTTCGCTTGAACCGAACACGGCGTTCAGGTTCAGCGTTTGGGCAATGAGAGCCGCGTTCGAACCGCGAGCCTGAACAAAGGAGAATTGAGTCATTTTTACAACGATTTTCTCCAATTTCCGACCGAAATTTAGACAATACTTCGCGCCAGCCTGTTCTAGTAGCTGCCACATGCGTCCAGAGGATCCCATTGAGTAGGTTTGGATCGATCTTGAGTTCTATGCGTAACGTTGGGCACGTGTCAACCTGTCAAATAATTTTGGTAAGCATACTGTGTTCTCTGTATGCCCGTCAAGACGCCCATGTAGGACAATACAGCGTGCTCTAGGCCTTTTATAATGTTGTATTTCAAGAAAAAAAACACTTCAGTCATTTTGAAGCAGATTTTGCGCCGCCGAGAAGGCCGAGATTGCTCAGGTTCGAACGCGTTCGAACGCGAAACCGAACCTGAACGCAGGTTCAGGTTCAAAGTTCAGGAGTTGCACGAACCGAACCTTCCCAGCACTAAACAGTATCACTGCGTTGAATGCCCACATTCAGAGGGCTACGGCCGCGCGTGCGTGCGGCGTTCTCTATCCAATTCATTGACATTTATTTGCTCTCATCTCCTTCAGGCCAACACTATTTTGCTCTCTCCGCTCTTCACCTCGAAATTATACAACTTTTCTCTGTAATCTTTCCCATGATTTCTCGGCCTCACTGCCGTTTGCTTCTTTTTCTGGATCCATCGAAATTGCTGCACACGTCGTCCGTTTTAGCCGACCTTTCATTTTCACGGCGCTATCTCCCTGCATTGTTCTCTGTTCTCGTCCCAATCTTCAATACTCAAAAAAGCCCACGACCACTACGCCGCAGTATACATAGCATTTGCTTATTTGGATTACTGTCTCCTGGCATTGGCACTCTCGCGATGCCCGAAACTTACTCCCTTCCCACTGCGTCCCAAAAGTAGGCTGTTGAATTTGACCAGGAAGCTAGCCACTTAAGCATTTATGCGTCAACCTCGATCTTTTCCCGTGGCCGGTCCTATTGCGAATCAAAGAGGGACACATGGATTATTTTGCAAAGATATAGTATAGTGTATATATGATGTGTATGAAAGGTAGGAATATGTACCTCCGGGAGAAGGTAGGGCCCCAAATCAGTCTTGGGATGAACAAGTGTCCTGTAAGCGTAAAAGTACTGGGAGGGGCCAGATTAAAATCCAAATGGGTCAATGGGATGTTATAGGACATAAATGAACCCTCAACCCAGTCTCCGGGTGTTGGGAGCTCCCTCGAAAATCCGAATATCAGGGAAACCGAAATCGGGTGGTTTGCAGTAAAGCACCGCAGTGACAGGAAAGCCAGATGAATAAATTTTTGGGATACACCTGACAGTGTGGTTTTGTATACCAAGAGATCGCATACCAGGTTCCAGAGGGATATCATCAGTGCGTCGTGTAATACCAGGCTGGCCAGCGAGGGGCACTCAAAACTGCAGCAGCACCTTGTTTTGCCGCTACAGAGGTGTCCGACCCATGAGCACCAGATTACAGTTTAAGATGAATGCCGCATCCAGGAAGCAAGATGAGTCCGAAAGGTCGTGGATTGATGAAGAATCGGTGGAGAAACGTCGATGGCAAGCCGCAAGTTAGACAAGGAGTGTGATGATAAATAGATGTTCACACGCACGCTCGGAGTCTGTTTAAGTGAAAAACGGACAAAACAAACATCTTGCTCTAAATCAGCCTGACAGCGTCAATGAAGTATAAGGAATAAGTATGGACCATCGTGCATTCCAAATGTTTAATAAATTAAAAAGGCCCAGTGGCGCCGGCCCTGGGCCGCAATTGGCGAGCAATTGTGAGAAATAAGCCTCCGCACATAACGGACAACGCACTGTGGGGCAACTTTTTTTGCCCACAACGTTAGTCATTCGCGCTGGAGGCCAAGTAGAATGTCGATGGCGGTAGGCACAAATGGACAACCAAAATTTGACAGAGACACATTGGTGCATCTGGTGGCTCACCGGAACACAGAGATAACTGCAAGATTAGGGATGCGTGCTGGGCGACATAGGGACTGAATCTTGGCGCATCGTTTACAAACGGAGCTATACCTTCCCAGCACCACGCTCCGAGGTTCCTGGCAAACTACAAGTTACTCATGCACCTGCAGGCTCGTGGAAACATGTTGATCGCGCGATCGCGCGCTTCGAACAATTCCCTTTGGCCTCGAACAACATTTTCTACCCCGAAATACTTCCCCTTAATCGCAAGGAAGTCTATTGTGTTCCTGGATTCACCAGGACATCGCATCACCATGCCGCCAAGTGCTCAATAAGCAGAAATCCTCAATCCACCGGCTGTTCATTTGTCAACCGAGGTTGCGAGTACATTGCGACTATGGAAAAAGGAGGAGCACTTTGCGATTCCGCACGAAATGCGCCGTACGCAGTGAGTCGCTGCCAGTCATTCACACGGTAGTCACCTTCCTTGGCGCAAACATGCTAGATGTCGTGAAGACAGACGATACCAGGAGAGCAGCGACATGTCCACGACGGGTGTGTGAAGGAATTGAATGAAGACGATTCCAGGAATGGGGTGGCAGCTGGAAGGTTTCTACAACACAAAAGAAATCAATAGGTGGATCCTTGGCGCTGTTTCTACGACACCGGCAAAATCAGCTCCCAGGCCCTAGGGCCGGAAGAATGTGAAGGAATTGAATGAAGACGGTTACAGGAATAGGGTGACAACTGGAAGGTTTCTACACCACAAAAGAATTCAATAGGTGGATTTTCTGGCGCTGTTTCTACGAGTACGACACCGGCGAAATCAAAATCCCGCGTCCTGGGGCAGGAAGAATGTTCGACAGTGAATTCAAACTCGCTAATCTGGTGTGCACGAAGTCAGCTGGCCACCCCAGGAAAATGAGCGCAGGATGGAAAGCCGAGCCCTTGGAGTAATGAATGGAAAGATAAGCCAAATTTGGAAGTTGACCTAAGGTATAAAAGTTCCACAGAGGTTTGAAAAACGACAGCGAACCACCCATCAACCGCTACTCTTCAGTTAAATCATCTGACCACCTCAGTAATTCATTCGTATTATCCATTGCCTTGAGAAATACTAATTACAGATTGTCGTTTACAGCTTCATCAATATGCCTTCAGTCAAGGGAACCATCAGCTCTCAGAACGGCTCCAAATTCGTTGCCACCTTCATCATCGACGAGATCCAATACATCTACTCCGGGAACGTCAACCCCAACCCGGGTGCATTCAACGTCACCAAAGCCACCTTGACCTACGATTCCACGGCTGATCTGACTGGCACCCATTCCTACACGGGTCAGGTCGGTATCTCCAAGGTCACTTTCAACATCAAGAATGGGCCCGTTGCAACCGGTCCTCTTCCCGACAACGGACAGGTTGACCCTGCGAGCACCGTCGATGGCTCCGGCACCTGGACCACCGCCTAGGATTGTGAGTGCCTGTGTTATTGTACTCAAACCTGCAATCTGACATACTGAAATCATAGGTTTTGAATCTGAAATGTGACGCGTCTACGATTCGCAGTCAAGTACCAGTAGCTGTTCCTGTACACCCCATAGCGTGCTGAAAGTCAAATGTTGATTATACTCGTTGTTTTCCCTGATACATCGTCGGTCCCCAAAAGAGAACTGCGCCCAATGAAAAGGGGCAGAGAGTCGAAACCAAGGCGATGTTCCATACATCACACACGACTATTACAGTGCTTGGATACTTGGTTAAACTTCAATTCGTGAGAGCCCCGTCGACCAAACTGATGTTCGAGGATGTTTCCATTCGGACGCGAGGAGTCGAACCCCGATCCACGGGTTACGCACTCGATTAAAAACTAGGCTGCCTCTCCATGTTCCATACACCACGCCCTATTGTTATTCTTCAGTCCTTGGCCAATCTCGAAGGAAATACAAAGGGAGTCATCCTACCAACATCCCCCACAAGACACCACTCCCATCAAATCCATCATTATCGAATTAACGACGACATAGTTTGTGCGCTCATCGGCACAACAACGGTCATACTTCCCGCCTTTGATGGTGCCGCAGAGATGAGGTACGACAAGGACACACGGATCTTACGGGAACGTGGTACTTCTCCGGAAGCATTCAAAACACAGACTTCTCCCTCGCTCTTGTGCGTGGACTCGGAGGGGACCCTGGACCTACTGTCACAGCGGCCATCAATGGTGGGCCCACGGACGAGCAACTGTTTGGTAGCTCGGGCATCTTCACTCTTTCCAGACGGTGACTGCCATGTACTTGACGCGCCATTGCCTTCCGGCTCCGCTCGTTGTTGTTGTTTCAACCCCCAAACTGATCGATTAAAATATTATGGTCCATGATTTCTGAGACTGGGAAGCGCAGATACTTATTTCTACTAAAGAAATCGAAGGCACGCCGGACATGCTGTTCGCAACTCAAAGTATCAAGTTGGGCCCCAAAACAATAGCTGAAACTGCTTGAATCAGTTTTGATCTTTGGTCAATCGAATCTTAATTTGATACTTTAGTTGTCGAATTGCACGTCCGGTCCGCGAGTTTATGTTTGACTATGACTTTCCCCTTGACTGAATACTACTTACCATGCATGTTTGTCATCTCAAACAATATTTTCAGCATGGTGTTTGAACGGTTTAAGTGAAGCGGAATTCGAAGCACGCACCATCTCCGCAACATTGGATATATAGCGGCCGAACTTTCCTTCTTGCAGCATGATATCGATGCAGCAGAAGCGAAATACTCTGCGGCGTACAGGAGCTTTTCCTTGCACTCTCGTTCCGTTCTTTCCGTACTGTATCTTGAGGCTTGATGTAGTTTCAAGGTGCCAAATGAATTCCACAGCGAGTCATCCTTAAGCGAGGGGATGAATAGGGCGTCGGCCAGGTTCGGATCAATCGGGTGAAAGTTGTTTCATTATAGATATGGGCTCCGTTGAGCGCCATGTGTGGAAGAAATTAATCAATTTAAAGCATACCGATACCGGCTTCCATTCGTTCTCGGCACTCTGCCCACACTTTCCGATCAATGCTCCAGTAAATTGGCGTGAATATTGAACATGCTTTGAACTCTGAAAACTAAGGGCCGGGTTGCATGATGAGAAAATAGAGGTAGATTGAGGGGGGAGACCTACGCACACAGAGACGAATTCCACGTATTTCAGTATCCGCACGGTGCGAATCGCCCTATGTGCGTCGTTTTCTGCCATCAGAGTTCAATGGGCTCTGTTGTAGTCTCTCTTGACAGACGCTTCAGTATCGTGTTCAACTCGTGCCTCGTTAGCTCTGTTGTTGCCCCATGTAGCTCTGCACTCCGCTTGACTTCTCTCCTCTCCCCAAGTCCAACCTTTCCCCATCGTCCGAATTTTGGACCTGATATCACTGCTATAAACCTATAACTCGGCACTACGGATTCAAATTTTGTTGGCCTATAGTGGAACATCGGTAGCCTACCCCCCCTACGTTGAACATTGAAGCTTTGAAGACCGACATTTGCTCGTGTTTCTCTGCTTCCGGCCGGAGCGCCGCCGCAGGTGACATCACGTCGGCTCCGAATTTTTCCCATGCTCCGACGGCGACTTGCTTTTCACCGACGCATCGCCCGCCACTAAGCTCCGATTCAAGGCCGGCATCTGATTCTGCATCTCACCTTTATCTCACCTTACGATTTTTTCGGAAGTTTGAATCACATCAAAGATTTAGAAGCTCCTGTCTTGAGCGCGGTCAGCTTCCTGCACGTCGAAATTCTTCCCCGTTGTTTCTCCATGGCTCGTTCAGCATCCTGTGGGCACGAAATTCATGCCACATCATCTCACTGCTGACCGTTAAATCAGGGCAATTCTTAGTTGGAAGAAGGATTTGACGACCCCACCCACCAGCAACTTCTTTCTAGCCCTTTCGCTGTTTCGTCTCTAACAAAAATCTTAACAAACTCAAATTTCAATGGGAAGCCGCCGGACGCCCGCTTGCAGCCACTTGCACGCCGCATGAACTATGGACCGTGGTGCAATTCGAATCTTGTCACCCTCCGGATGATTCCCGAGGATCGGTATTTAATATTTAATCCCGGCTCACTTTTTCCTCGGATTCCCCCAGGATATTCATCATGAGCTTCTGCGCTGATTGTTTCAAAGGTGTGCCTCTTCGATCTTCACGCTTTAAGCGTCTCACAATCTGCTTAGCTGTTACACATGACGGAACGCCGGAAGGTCAGCAAATTTTACAACTCGCTTCTCACAATATGTTACTCAGTGCTGCCAGTGCAGGTGAGGTAAAGGAGATTGGGGGCGTTCGGTGTTATGTCGCTACCCCAACCGTGGCCTATCCCAAAGACAAGGCGGTTCTTTTTTCTTACGGACGCGTGCGGGCTGGAACTCGTGAACAACAAGGTGGGCGTTAAACTATGTTGCATTTATGACGGGCGCGTGACCAACCGATATGTTCTTTACTAGCTTCTTACCGACGACTATGCTCGCAATGGATTCAAAGTAGGTATCACCACGCGTTCGTTCAATGTAGTTCTTAATGAAATTCCAACAGACCATCGCCATCGACCTCTTCAATGGTGACCCGGTCCCTGTTGAGGCGTTGAACCCGGGGGTCCTCTCATTTCTCATTTGCGTACGAGACGCGCCTGATAGTTTTTTCTTTCTTCTGCAGGCCCCCCCATTTGACTGGCCCAACTGGCTGCCGCGTCACGGTCCGGCACAGACGCGTCCGCTCCTGGACGTCGTTATCGCAGCACTGAAAACGGAGGGTGTCGCAGATATCGCCGCTAGCGGATACTGTTTTGGTGGTATGCCATGTGTCCTCTCTTGGAGCGATTCCAATATGCCTAAAATTCCTCGCCGCCTGCTGCAGCACGCTACACATTTGACCTGGCGTTTGACCGTGTTATTAAAGTTGCCGTCGTGGCACATCCAAGTTTGCTCAAACGACCCGAGGACCTCGAGGCGCGTCTACATGATGACCCAACCTGAGCTTACTGACGCCTTCTACTAGACGTACCGCAACAAAGCAACTGCTCCACTGCTAATCAACGGCTGCACATTCGACCCTGTGTTTCCTCCAGAAGACCAGGAAAAGGCGGACACGATTCTCGGCAGTGGGAACTTTGCGCCTGGGTACAAGCGCGAATACTGGGAAGGCTGTTCCCATGGGTTTGCGGTAAAGGGTGATTTGGCAGATGAGAAGGTGAAGGAAGCTAAGGAAGGTGCGTTCAAGGCGACGATGGAGTGGTTGTTCAAGTATATGTAGTTTTCGTCGGTTTGTCGATAACTTGAGTTGAGAAGATACCCTTGAGTTTTAAGCCTACAACCAAACGTGGTTCTCTGTTGAAGATAATTCATGCCGAAATCTACGCAGGAGTCAATGTCATCGTTCAGTTGTTTCTCGGCCCACCCTGACACTGACACAGACTCACGGTTGAGAATACAATCTCACGACCTGCGGACAGCAAAAATTGAACTACAGTTCACGCAACGGCCCGAGAAGGATATCGCAGTACGACAAGTTGCCAATTATTATTCTGTGTATCGCGGAGGTTCATCTTGGCGTGATGAACCCGCGCCGCTGGAAATATAAGGATCGCTCCTGGAATACGCATTCGACCGTTGAGCTTCCCGCAAGAGTTTGTCACTCGGCAGCAATCGGGTTTGGGACGAAGTCTGCTGGCCCATTGGGTCGACTGATTGATTAGCGATAGGCTGTGAAGTCGACTTATGCGCCGCAGCAGGGATCATGAAGGTCGCGAACGGTGTTGGTTGAAAGGCATTTGATATAGGAACTATACAATGTCAGTGATTTACATAAAGATATATCGATGTTGCTCACGAGTTGGGGGCCGATTCCTCCGCCGTCTTCTGAAAAAAAGCATTGCAATCGCAAATGCTATAAGAATGGCCAGAGCACCTACGACCCCACCGACTATCGCCCCAGTGGGCGTTGGTTTCGGGGATGCGATGGAAGGAGGAGCGGTGGACTCCTTGGAAGAGGATGGCGTCGAAGAAGAGATGGGGGATGCGGACGATCCAGAAGGAAGGGATGCTATGTTTGGGTTGACAATGAAATAGTCGGTCCATACAGGTTCACCATTCTGGGCTGTAACAGCCAAGGTGTGTTTTCCCGCTGGGAGGTCGTCGAAATGAAACAGAAGATTGTTGGTTGTCGTTGCATCGGTTGGAGCACCGAAAAATGTCGGCGAACCACCGTCGATTTCCACAGACGCATTCTGCGTGGGGGACGTGTTGCCTCCCCAAAAAGATATGGATTGCCCTGGAGGCGCATTGAGAAATATGCGCGGGAGAACGACATGGAGAAACTCGGGCACCTTCGAATTCCAGAGTAAACGAATCCCCAGCCGACAACGACTTCTGACACGTGTGTTGAAAGTCTTCATCGGAACCCTCCTGGACCCATGCCGGAGTATACGTGATGCGGGAGTCGCGGTCATCGATAAAATACGGCTGGGAGGTCGACGTAGTATTATACATGATGTAGTCGAGGAAAATGACTCCAGAGGTTTGAGCTGTGGTCTGGGTGATGATCAGAGTGTGGCTCCCGCTGCTCAGAGTCGGGGACGTCCAGAGCGCTTCATGGTGTATAGCAGTGGTCATGCCGCTGGGAGCTGTATATGTGCCAGTTACGGAGTCGTCGACTGCGAATGCCAAGCTCGATCCTGGGGGTTTGCTGGGGCCCACGGAGCCATAGACTGTAACTGAGGTTCCTGAGTGGGAGTAAGCCCTTCTGAAAATATCATGCGGTCTATCCTCGACTCACCCACGAAAGATAATGATGCCGTAGAGCCCTGCTTCGGCGACCAGGTCGTAGTACTGTAAAATTCCGAGGAGCTTCCAGCTCCATTCCACGTGCCCGCGTATTGGATAAGAGGGTCTCTGTCATCCACAATTGCCGCATTTGTGGTCATCTTCGGCACAGCCAAAAACTCGAAGGGAACCAGAACGAGGGGGAAAGGAAGGCAAAACCAGCAGATTGTGGATTTCTCATATATATATAGGCGATCATGCCTGACTCGAAGAACCTTGATGCATCGCATGGATTGACAACAGTTTGTCTTCTCGCACTGGTGTAGGATCATTCCCAGTCACCCAACTGTCAGCGCCACCTGAGACGAACCCTCATCTCTACATTGATCATCTCTGGATTGATGAGAGAAGCGTTACAAGTCCCGAGCTCAGTATATGCGATATGAGGCGAGTTCAAAGGGTGATACTTCATCTAATCTGAGAATAGACAGCAGGAATGAAAATAAAGGCTGTCATAAATCATGCTGCTGGTGGGTGAAATGGGTTAGCATGTGCATCTGGGAACTGCTGCTATCTGCAGCCGCTGCAAGTTGCTGTGAAATTTGGGACAAGAGCTGTACATTATTGTCGCCGGGGTGCTGGATTAAAGCCTTGTAGCCTTCGATGATAAAAGTTGCGAGGCTCGGAGAGAAAAAATCCGCCTTGAAATAGCAAATCGTCAGTACTTCGTAGTCTCTTATAAACAGACGCTTTAACAACTGAACCTCGTAGCACGGTTTGTTATAAGGACTTCAATAACTGGTCTAAAAATCACTCACAAAGACAAGCATTCCCTTGTTACTTTTCTAGCTCTCAACAAGCATGTCGTATTTTTCGGCCTCGGAAATGTATACCGCCCAAAGTTTGAGGCAGCGGTTTCCGTGCTGAGATCCATATATTGGCTAGGATGGTTTTGTGTCAGAGGGTCTATAAAGCCGAGATTCATCGGCTGGGATGTCTGCTTTGTCTGCGTCTGACATGTTGGAAGAGGGTAAGAGCAGGCGCCCACTGCATCATGATCATTAACCGTACTATTAAGATTTACTGCCCAATTCGTTGGGGATTGTTTGGCCCTATCCCCTTCTGATATCTCCATTTTGTTACTTCTGCTCTTACACTCGATTTCCACAGCCTTTTGCTGTTGACTTTGCCATCAAATTCTCATGCCTTCTTCTATTCCAGATTATTATTAACCGTTCTTTAAGATTTTGCTCGTTCGGCTGTGCTGTATCCCCATGCGGGCTTTTTCTCATTTTGGTTTTCTTCTGCTCTTGCTCTTCGACTAACCCCTTTCTTCTATGACTCTCTCCGCCACTGCCTTTTCATTTGCCATCAAACAGCTGACCTGCGCACAGCTTTTTCTTGACAGGACGCAGCGAATCGCAGTTGATGCTGCCCACGGCGCAGTATGATTCTTATCACGCGGCCGAGAGGCCACGTATCCCCCCGGCCTGAGTATCTTCATATATAAAAGCAACATAGACGGTAAACACCACCCACTTGCCTCGCCTTTGAATTATTCAATTTTTGGTTTGAATTCTGGACCCTTTCTACCACTGTGGCTGGGAATACATCTCTACTTGGGTTCAACTCCCAACTGTTACTTCAATGCTGCTCATCTCCATGCTGGGTCGCAAGTAATCGTCATCAAAATACGGGATTCTTCCCTGTTCTGTTTCTCCGGCTCTGTTCTTTCATTGCGCTTATTGCAGGCAACAATTTCTAATTTTTCTCAATCTTACCACAAGATTCTGCCTTCTCTTCCCTCCTGGACTCTGCTTCATTCACTGTGCTTGCTCATGTTTTCTGTTTCCCGCCCTGACACGTGGTTTCCCAGCTTACCTGCAGTCCTGGCTAGCTAATCCTTGCCTAAATACTCTCGATCACCCAAACGCTCAATACCTGTAATTTTCCATTCCAATTGAATAAAATTTTATCTTACTATTTCCTGTCGTAAAATCTATGGCCGCATGGACTTGAGAATCAGTACCATTGCTATATATGGTAAGAGAAATTATGACTTTGTTCCTCTAGCACTTTTGAAAACCGGAGCGAAGCGGAGGTCTGTCTTGTCAGATTCCGCCAATTCTCGGGTCGACCCGGGCCTTCGTTGCAACTCTCAAGTACTATACTCGTATCTCGGACGCGCTCGTAAAAGTAGAAGAAATTACGGATATGAAAGAAATTATGCACCACGAAGGTGGAGGCATCATCTAAAAAGGGCACACAAATTTAGAATTCTTTCTCTCTCTTAGTCTAGACTGTCTTACTTAGAATGATGCCACTGGCACATGTGTTTCGCAAGGCTAGTATACAATAGATAGTGAGAGTTAATATACAATTGCGTTATGTAGCGTCATTATCTAGTATGTCCACCGTGAAGAAGAGAGAAAATCCAAAGAGCCGAGTCATTTAGTCCACCTCCTCTACGCTGGGACCGTCTTCTGAAGGCCCAGGGAAGCCGCCGGGGGCACCGCCCGTGCCACCTGCACCATACAGCTTCTGCATGATGGGATTCGCCACGCCCTCCAGCTCCTTCTGCCGCTCCTCGTACTCTTCCTTCGACCCCTCCTGTGACGCGTCGAGCCACCTGATCGTCTCGCCCACCGCATCCTCGAGCCGCGCCTTGTCCCCGGCGTCCAGCTTGCCAGCGAGCTGCGCGTCACTGAGCGAGTTGCGCAGGTTGTACGCGTACGACTCGAGCGCGTTCTTGGCCGTTATGCGCACGGCGGCGGCTTCGTCCTCGGCTGTGAAGAAAGAAACCAGTCAGCATGCGGAGAGATATGTGCAGGGGAGAAAGATGAACGCACCCTTGTACTTTTCCGCCTCCTCAACCATCCGGTCGATCTCCTCCTTCGACAGCCGCCCCTTGTCGTTGGTGATCGTGATGCGGCTCGACTGGCCCGTCGTCTTGTCCGACGCGGAAACATTGAGGATGCCGTTCTGGTCGATGTCGAACGTGACCTCGACCTGCGGGACGCCGCGCGGTGCAGGCGGGATGCCCGACAATTCAAACGTGCCGAGCAGGTTGTTGTCCTTTGTGCGCGCGCGCTCGCCCTCGTACACCTGGACGAGCACCCCGGGCTGGTTGTCCGCGTACGTCGAGAAGACCTCGGACTTCTTCGCGGGCACGGTCGTGTTGCGCTTGATGAGTGGCGTCATCACGCCCCCGGCGGTCTCGATGCCCAGGGAGAGCGGCGCGACGTCGAAGAGGAGGATGTCGCGCGTCTTCTCGGAGGTGTCGCCGGAGAGCACGGCCGCCTGCACGGCGGCGCCGTACGCGACCGCCTCGTCGGGGTTGATGCTCTTGTTGGGCTCCTTGCCGTTGAAGAAGTCCGACACGAGCTTGACGATGCGCGGGATGCGGGTCGAGCCGCCGACTACACGGCTATCCCGGCAGTCACTGGAATCCGCTGATTTGCAAAACCATCGGAATCCAGTGGAACTTGATTGCCGATTTTTTTTTCAAGCTCGCTGCTGGGGTTCAAAAATTATGAAAGATAGGCAGAGCTGACCTCCTTGCCCCTCGGTATACAGCCCGCGAACTCATCACCTCAAAAACCGCCGGCATCAAAAATGGATCCGCTGGAATTCACTGATTTTGCAAACCAGCGGATTCCACTGAAAGCCGGGATAGCCGTGTAGCACGATCTCGTGGATGTTGGCCTTGTCGATCTTGGAGTCCCGGAGGACTTTTTCGACGGGCTCAAGCGTGCTGCGGAACAGAAACTGGCAGAGCTCCTCGAAGCGCGCACGGGTGAGGGATGTGTAGAAGTCGATGCCCTCGAAGAGGGAGTCGATCTCGATGGAGGTCTGCGCGGCGGAGGAGAGCGTGCGCTTGGCGCGCTCGCAGGCGGTGCGGAGACGGCGCAGGGCGCGGAGGTTGGCGGAGAGATCTATGTATGTCAGAACGAAAGTCAGTAACACGTCAACAAAAACAAAAAAATCACATACTCTTCTTATTCTTACGCTTAAACTCCTCCACAAAGTGGTTGACGAGCCGGTTGTCAAAGTCCTCGCCGCCCAAGTGCGTGTCGCCGGCGGTGGCCTTGACCTCGAAGATGCCGTTGTCGATGGTGAGGAGGGACACATCGAACGTCCCCCCGCCGAGATCGAAGATGAGGACGTTCCGCTCGCCGGCGGCCTGTTTGTCGAGGCCGTAGGCGATCGCAGCGGCGGTGGGCTCGTTGATGATTCGGAGGGCGTTCAGCCCAGAGATGGTGGCGGCGTCCTTGGTGGCCTGCCGTTGCGAGTCGTTGAAGTATGCGGGGACGGTGACCACGGCGTTGATGACGCTTGTACCGAGGTACGCCTCGGCGGTCTCCTTCATCTTGAGGAGCACCATTGACGAAATCTCTTCGGGCGACTACAAGGGACGGTCAGAAAGCGAGACGGGCTATTTAGAGAAAAGGGAGGCTTACGAATTCTTTTTGCTCGCCGCGGTACTCGACGCGGATGTATGGCTTGCCGTCCTTGCTGAAGACGGTGAAGGGAAAGTGTTTCATGTCGGCCTGTACCTCGCTGTCGTCAAATTTGCGGCCAATGAGTCGCTTCGCGTCAAAGACCCTGCACACAACGTGAGTCAGAACATGTAAAGAAAAGGTAAAGAAAGAAAACCTACGTGTTAGTCGGGTTCATCGCGACCTGATTTTTTGCGGCGTCGCCAATGAGACGCTCGCTGTCTGAGAAGGAGACATACGAGGGTGTGGTGCGGTTACCCTGGTCGTTGGCGATGATTTCTACACGATCGTTTTGCCAGACACCGACGCAGGAATAGGTGGTTCCCAAATCGATTCCAATAGCCTTAGAGGAAGACATTATAGTGCCGGTGGAAGTGGTAAAGTGGGGTTCGTTGGCGAGGAATACAATGGAGATGGCGCCGATTCTGAACTATTTTATACACACCAGACTGAAACGACTCGAAAATTCTAGGATTTTCGATAAGATTCCACAGGCTTCGATAAAGTTCCATCCTACTCTGGAATATCACATAACAGCGATGCGAGGATGTGGTGGACGAGTCTGGTATCTTCGTCGCCCAGAGTCCCGCTCGCAAGCCTTCCATCATCTCCCCAGCTAGCAGCTTCTGGAAGTGTGAACGCACCCTATTCAGATTCAGACGTCCTCGCAGGAGCTAGGTAAGTATGGATCCGGACCCGCGTGCGCAGATGAGTACTATGGGGCGTCACGGGACAGCGATACGCAGGAATGAGGACACTCGCTCGGGGTGCAGCAGTTACTCGAGCGACGTGGGCATGAGCCAAGTAGGAATCAAAACCAGGGAGGTGGGGTCAGTACATGAGACCTTCATATCTGCGCCGAGTAAGAGGGGACCAGGGCGGAGGGAGGCGCAGCGGAGACTTGGGGAAGACGCTGATGGTGTCCGGCAGCTCTGCGCTGGAAATCTAGGCGAGACGAGGGCACTGCTCGTTGCCGCTCACACTTCTTCCGTGCTGCTGTAGTCGCGCTCCACGCCCAAATCCACCAGCGCAAGATGGCAGTCGCAGAACGCGCGGCGGGTGCTCGCCGCTGTCAAGTCGACGAGGAGCGGGTTTATTCGGAAATAATTGACGGACGCCACGACGGGCGCCACCAGCGCTGACTGCCGTAAACGGTGTTGACTGTAAGTCTAAATTCGACTTTCGCGTCACACTCCCACGTAGCCAACTGGGTTCAGCCTCAGGCACGTGCGAACACATTCCGGGCAAAGTGCTCAGGGTGAATTGCGTCCAAGTTTCTTGTTCACCGGAATCTATCCTAATCCTTTATTTAAATTTAAATATCGTCCGCATTCCAGGACTACGAACATCAGAAACTCGTCAATCTCAATCACCGCCTTCACGCGCCGCTGCGCTCAGGTCCCCCGACCCCCTCGCGATCTTTCCCCCCTCAAGTCTCGTCGCCTTGACGAGATAGCGCGTAAATAAGCTGCCCGAACTCGAGAACACTTCCTCGTGCTCTTCAAATACCCAGTAACTCTTATAACCAGCTGTCCATTGGCGAACCATCTAACAAACACGTTTTCCAAAGTCTTCGCGCCTGCTCTCGCCACTCTGGCCGTGTTCGCGCAATGCCTGCGCTCCAGGTACCGATCTCAGTTTCGTGCAATGTGAATCTCGGCGCGGTGAGTGGTCAATTATACTCTCTTGATTGCTTTTATTTCATGCATGAGATCGTCCGGGTGCCGAGCAATCGGATTGGGTAGATGTGATGTACAACTTGGTGACCAAGGCTGTTCTTCGCGCCTCCGCATACGACGGTCCGATCTTCCTCAGGTGCCCTTAACAACATGAAGAGGTCCCTGGACCATTCGACAATGTATATCTTTTTTCGACATTGTCCCCGCAGGAGAAAGTTGTTCAATATGTACAACACCGCCCCTCGTTTAGAAATTGTTGTCAATCTAATTCCAACGTACGTCCTGGCATTCTGTTGCGCAGTTAAATTCAATTTATGTACCACTACTCCACGGTTGGGCGAGTTCAGGCCTGGCGTTGGGTACTTCAGCATCTCCATGATATCTGCCAAGAAGCCAGTGTACACCCTATGCTCCTTTTCCCATCGATTTCCTTCGTCTTCGTTGCAATTAGTTGTACTTGGCGCATGGCAAGCACAAGAGGCTCGAGAGCTTGAGCCCTTTCAAGGTGGAGGGATCCAAGAATGTTTCACCGATGATCAGCCAGTTTTTTGGAGTGTGATGACTGCGCACAGCGAAAAGCTACTGTCCCTGGGCTCCAGTCGCCGTATTGTTCAGCGATGGAGAACGAAGAGGGGTCCACAGCCTCTTCAATCGTGGATGTTCTTGCCTTCTGCGGCCCTGGTCCCGTTTGACCCGAAGCGCAAAATGTCGTTCGTCAAGTTGAGGCAAAGTTGGAGTCGAAGTTGGGATCTCTTTCGGGGATCAACGATGTATCGCTCTCCCAGGGAAAACAACAAGGGTACAATCAACATTCAACTTTCGGCATGCTACGGGGTGTACAAGAACGGTGTACCGGAACAGCTAATGGTACTTTACTGCGAATCGTAGGCATGTCAAATTTCAGATTCAAAACCTATGATTTCAGCATGTTAGATTGCAGATTTGAGTACAACAGCAGAGGCACTTACAATTCTAGGCGGTGGTCCAGGTGCCGGAGCCGTCGACGGTGCTCGCGGGGTCAACGTGTCCGTTGTCGGGAAGAGGGCCGCCTGCAACGGGCCCATTCCTGATGTTGAAAGTGACCTTGGAGATACCGACCTGACCCGTGAACGAGTGGGTGCCAGTCAGATCAGCCGTGGAATCGTAGGTCAAGGTGGCTTTGGTGACGTTGAATGCACCCGGGTTGGGGTTGACGTTCCCGGAGTAGACGTACTGGATCTCGTCGATGATGAAGGTGGCAACGAATTTGGAGCCATTATGAGAGACGATGGATCCGTTGGCTGAAGGCATATTGATGAAGCTGTAAACAACATTCTGCAATCAGTATTTCTCAAGGCAATTGATAATATGAATGAATTACTGAGGTGTTCAGAAGATTTAACTGAAGAGTAGCGGTTGATGGGTGGTTCGCTGTCGTCCTTCAAAGCTCTGCGAAACCTTTATACCTTAGGTCGACTTCCAAATTTGGCTTATCTTTCTGTTCATTACTCCAAGGGCTCGGCTTTCCGTCCTGCGCTCATTTCTCTGCGGCGGCCCGCTGACACACACGTTGTGCACCATAGTTTAGCGAGTTTGAATTCACTGCCGAACATTCCTCCCGCTCCAGGACCCGGGCTTTTAATTTCACCGGTGTCGTACTTGTAGAAACAGCGCCAGAAAATCTACCTATTGATTTCTTTTGTGGTGTAGAAACCTTCCAGTTGTCACCTCATTCCTATAATCGTCTCTATTCAATTCCTTCACATTCTTCCTGGCCCAGGACCCGGGCCTTGATTTTGCCGGTGTCATAGAAACAGCGCTAGAGAATCCACCTATTGCGCAATCAGTGATTTCTGTTGTGTTATAGAAACCTTCCAGCTGCCACCCCATTCCTGGAATCGTCTTCATTCAATTGCTTCACACACGCGTCGTGGACATGTCGCTGCTTTCGTCTATCTTCAAAGGAATCCATCTATTGATTTCTTTTGTGTTGTAGAAACCTTCCAGCTGCCACCCCATTCCTGGAATCATCTTCATTCAATCGCTTCACACCCGTCGCGGACATGTCGCTGCTTTCCTGCCATCGTCTATCTTCACGACATCTGGCATTTGTGCGCCAAGGACGGTGATTACTGTGCAAATGGCTAGCAGCGACTCACTGCGTACGGCGCATTTCGCGCGAAATCACAAAGTGCTCCTACAAAGCGCTCCTCCTTTTTCCATAGTCACAATGACCCGAAACCTCAGTTGACCAATGCACAGCCGGGTTGAAGATCTCTGCTTATTGAGCACTTGGGGGCATGGCGATGCGATGTCCCGGTGACTCCAGGAACAGAATATACCTCCTTGTGATAAAGGGATGTATTTCGGGGTGGAAAACGTTGTTCGAGGCCAAAGGGAAATTGTTCGAAGCGCGCGATCACGCCATCAGTTGGCACGTTCCCATGGTTTGAATCGAGCCTGCAGGTGCACCGGTAACTTGTAGTTTGCTAGGAACCTGGGAGCGTGATGCTGGGAAGATATGGCTTTGACTGGGAACGAGGCGCCAAGATTCAGCCCCCTATGTCGCCCTGCACGTATCCCAAATCTTGCAGTTTTTTCTGTGTTCCGGTGAGCCATCAGATGTTCGAGTCTGATACTATATGTGTCTCGAGCAAACTTTGGTCATCCATTTGGGTCTACCGCCGCCGACATTCCACTCGGCCTCCGGCGCGAATGACTAACTTTGTGGGCAAAAAAGATTGGCCCGCACTGCGTTGTCCGTTATGCGCGGAGGCTTATTTCTCACAATTGCTCGCCAATCTCACCGGGCCTTTTATTTAGACATTTGGAATGCACGACGGTCCATACTTATTCCTCATACTTCATTGACGCTGTCATGGTGATTTAGGCCAAGATGATTCGTCCGTTTTTCACTTAAACAGACTCCGAGCGTGCGTGTGAACATCGATTTCTTATCATCACACCCCTTGTCCAACTTGCGGCTTGCCATCGACTAATTCTCCTTCAATCCACGACCTTTCGGGTCTATCTTGCTTCCTGGATGCGGCGCTCATCTTAAACTTGTAATCTGGTGTTTATGGGTCGTACACCTGCTCTGTAGCGGCAAGACAAGGTGAGGTGCCGCTGCAATTTTCAGTGCCCCTGGCTAGCCAGCCTGGTATTACACGACGCAGGGATGATATACCTCTGGAACCTGCTATGCGATCTCTTGGTATACGAAACCACACCTTCAGGTGTATCCCAAAATTTTATTCATCTGCCCTTCTTGTCACTGCGGTGCTTTACCGTAAACTGCCACCCGATTTCGGTATCCCTGATATTTGGATTTTTGGGGGAGCTCCCAACATCCAGAGACTGGGTTGAGGGTTCATGTATGTCCTACAACATCTTATCGAGCCATTTGGATTCCAACCGGGCCCCTCCCAGTCCTTTTACGCTTACAGAACACTTGGTCATCCCAAGATCCTGATTTGGAGCTCAACCTTCTCCCGGAGGTACATCTTCCTGCTTTCCGTACGCATCATATGTATACTATATCTATGTACTCGGTCCCACCAAAAGTTTCCGCCGATCATGATTCTTGCAGCATTATGTCATCTTCTTGAACTACTACCTTCCAAATGGTATGCCAGCATTGTTAGTGACCCAATTGGCCCTCTCATACATAAAACTCATGTCATTGATGCTGAAAAGGCCAGGGAATACACTGCCCAAGCTGCTGCCATGGTTGGTGAGCTGATTGAAATTCAAACACCTGCCAGATTCTCCTGATATTTCTCTCATCAAACCACTTTGGCATGTCCCTCAAGGCCATCTCACACAACTAATGCACCACCCTATGACATGCAATGGGCTCATCAATGCCATAACCAAGGTTTGGGAGTCAATTTCAGTGGAGGAAGTCAAAAAATGCATTGATCAGATGTCAAGAGTTGTGTAGGCTATAATTTATGCAGAGGGTGGACATACCAGGATCTAAGCACACACATAGAAAGCTCATATATGTAGCTCATATGTGTACTATATTACTACTTTTATTCTGTAAAAATTGACCTACTGTGATGGATATTTTTCTGATCGGCGGAAACTTTTGATGTGACCTAGTAAAATAATCCATGTGGTGTCCCTCTTTGATTTGAAGTGCATTTGGCCTCCATCCCTGGTCTCAGCGCAATATTTAGGGGAGCAACCAACTAGCCTGTTGTTTGGCCATGTTGGACTGCAGTTAGTCTCTGTAACAGATACTCTAATAATTTTGATGACGAACAAGTATCAATATTTGACTGCAGTACTGCAGGTCAAAAAATAAAATTCACTACGGACTCGCATCCTCGAATGTTTCGGTGAGGCTGTACTCAATGTTTCTCAGGATGCATGCTTTCGTTCTGACAAAGTTTGGTTGGGACTAGCCTCAAGGTTGACGCATAAATGCTCAAGTGGCTCGCTTCCTGGTCAAATATAGTAGATTCAACAGCTTACTGTTGCGATGCAGGGGTAGGCAGTTAATTTTGGGCATCGCGAGAGTGCTGTCGCGGGGATTTAGGCGTCTCTCATTCCCAGACGCGTCGCCCTCGAAACTTTGTTCAACTTAACGAATAAAGTTAATCAAAGAAAACAGGGTCTGTTTTCCGTGGCACACCTACGTCGTGTACAGGAGAAGACGACTGATACGCTTTAATATTCCGGCTTTTAGTCGCTCAATCTGCTCACGTTTCCGTGATCCAAGTCTGGGTCAAAGTGCGACGGCTACATCACACGGGTGTGCAACCCTGCACCTCGAAATTCCGGACCTGCAGTTAATCCCAAGCCAAGTGCAAAGCTCCAATTTCCTAAAGCGGGACTGCGCCGAAGAAGAGAAGGATGGATAAATTTCGGGACATCATGATTTATGAGGCTTTATACTGTTTTATCATGAGGAGCCGTTTCTGATCGTACGCTGAGTTGGAATCGGATTCCATCTGATGGCATGAAGAGGTAAACCAAGATAGACACGGGAAATGGAGACGATATCATCTTCCTCGCTGCGTCGAGGTCTTTGGCCAATGCTTGGACAGTAGCGGTCATCTGCAGATACGCAATACATCACCCAGATGGCCTCCGGCAATTCGGCAGATCGCTGAGAATCGCGCGCGCCGTGGCCGAGCTAAACACGACATGTTCAGTGTTGAAAATAGGCAATTCAGATGAATGAAACCGACCAAGCTCGCCTCTTGAACTGTGCGGCGAAACTCGCAGGAAAATGAAGACTCCAGTTCTCCGCCCGCATGGTTAGTAGTCTTATAGCTTTTGAAAACCTTGTTCAACCGTTCAAACAAGAAGGTCCAGAACTCATGTAATGGACCGTAATTGCGGATTCCGGCGACCGTATGAGTTGCATAGCGATGATTCGGCCTACCTACATCCGGTTCGTAGAGCTAATGTGGATCGATCAGAAAGGCATCGGAACTAAATGCAGAGGCACATGCGTACTTCGACCAGCTCCAGGCAATATTCCAGTAACAGCTTGTCGGCGAGTGAGGAGGTCAGCTTCGAGGATTTCACAGCCAACAAGAATTTTCAGCGCGGCGGATAATTTTAGAAGATCGACGGGGTCATCCGGATGTAAATTGGATGGCCGGGAGTTGTCCCGTACTTCGTCCTCGGCAGTGGTGACAATTTTCTTGTGCCTTTTGCGCTTGTGCTGCATAGGATTCAATCCATACTCGTCACAATTTTCAATGGCGCCAGAGTCAAGTCCGTTTTCGGGATTAGAGTCGATGTCCATCTCTCAATCCGATGTAAGATCTTTTGTTCATTGTTGAACGTCAACTCGATACTTACCGCGACCTTCTGGGCCGGTCTCCGGGATCGATTCCCGGGGTTTTGCTGAAAGGGAATTAGATGGACCCAACCGATGAAAAGATGTATACACAGGAGGAGCTTGAGCGGCTTCAGCCTGAGATTTCCGGGCTGCGGCGGCTGCCGCTTTTTCCTCTTTCACTGATGTTGAAATTTCCTTTGCACGTCGCCGGGATAGTGCCGCAGCCGGTTCGTCGGAGCTATATTCCTGTCAGAACTGGGGAATCTGAAAAACCAACATTTGAGATGGGAAACTGAGGCTTATCGCTAGTGAGGCATACGATTTACCGCAAGTGGTGCCACAACCGTGGCAAAAATTATTTTAAATTAGCCATTGGTCGGCGGTCAGAGAACCGCCAGCAGGTTCACCTATGAGACTAGGAAGTCGCCCAAGTTTTGGCGGCATTCGGAGCTGGATTAAATGTCCAGTTACCCATTTACATTCCACAACACATTCCTTACGGTAGCGAAGATTGCGTGGAGGCCGCGCAACTCCTTTGTTTTGCGTAGATATTTTTTTGCACCCAGATATGATAGAAGTGGGTTTTCACAAGACCTTTGAAACAAAGAGTCACAAAGCGGAGAACTGACCGAGAAAGAGGTTGTGCATAAGGTCGATCACGATCATCCGACAAATGTCAAAGTAAGGGAGACGGTGAAGCTCCGACCGGGCGCCGCCGGATCATCTGAATATTAGACACCGTTTATGTATTGAAACAGGGGGTCCTGGCTTGTCTCTTACCAACCACGGGCGCGCTGGGGACTTTCCGAACTCAATAGATACTCCGTGGAAACAGGCGTTCCTGAGTGGGACCGTGCGTGTAATACTACCTACCTACCGACTGGTAGAAAATTTGCAGGAAACGCAGTGAATAGACTATTGATCAAAGCATGTGATCTATCAGGTAACCTCAAACAAGCTGTGCCGTTGTGCTGCCCTGAGACTTCTTGCAGTGAGACCGTCATGTCGTTATCAGTGTTGGAGGCGATATCCATCCTTCGGCCCATGGAACAGAATCTGGCACGGCTCGGCTTACCTGCCTACTCACGCTCCAACGACGATGACGAGACGGATAGCAAGGTGTGGCAGAAGTGGCTCGACAGCCTTGCCTCACTACTCGTCAGATCTTCGCCGGGTTCACCTAGCAACCAGGTTTGCGCCGTATCCTTGTCCCTCCTTCAGTCAAGCTGCAATGTGACCATTGCCTTTAACGTTCGCCCTACACGTTCAGGAGATGTGCCCAAGCTCGTCCACTCCATCTGGAACTGGATGAAAGATGCATCGGTTCTGCCAGAAGATTCAAAGAAGAATGGAGAGCTCTTCGAAATCATCTTGGAGGCATCACTGGATAGGATCAGGCAACGGCTCAAGGACAAGGGTAAATTCGTGGGTCCTCTGATTGCCAAGGTACGCCACGTTTCTGTTGATCGACCTAGCGCAAACCTAGCGTACTAAATATCTCACAGGCCGAGGAAGCTAATCTAACAGAGCTCCAGAAAACGTTCCTCATGACAGCCCATCTTCTGCACGTCGACATACTTCAGCGATTAGGTCCTGACGTCGAGAAGCCTGACTTTCACATGGCTTCAAAAGCATTCCGCTTTCGGGTTAAGGCTTACGAGGCTGCAAAGTCAAAACTGGAGGACTTCTACTGGCTTCATCCGTTTGAAAGCCAGATGGCGAAGTGTACGTCATCCGCTAAGCGCTTCAGGATCTGAAACGGCCCTCTCACACGACGTTCGCAGCTGGAGCCAAATTGCCCTCGTTAGTGCGTTACGTGGACAAACTACAGAAGCCTTACAGTCAATACGTCCTCATCCGCAAAGCGGTTCACAAGTCTTTCATCCGCGACGCCCTCTCTATTCCTCTCCATGTCAACGTGCTTCCCTCACCGGACCCCGCTCCGGGTTCTGCCTTCCAATCCATGGTCAATTTTGAAACTCGTGTTCGGTCGTATCTCATGGGTGCGCTGCTCTCGTATTCAACGGATGCCGCGGGCAGTTCATTCGCCGAGGGTGCCATTGATTTCTTCTGGTACCGCATTCAAAACGTCGTGGACGCGAACCAGGGTCAGCTCCCCCCCTCTTCTCGCTGCCCATTGTGAATGTACCTTGTTGTGCCACCACCTCAATCTTCATCTTCACGATATCGCGTCATCGACTCCGGAAGGACGGACCCCCTATCCATACTTCGGTGTCTCTAAGCTCTCGTGCTTCCAGTGCACTCTTTACTTCCAAGCGTACAGGGCGTGCGAGCTCGGACCTTCCTTCCAGACACGCGGCGCTCATGCGGAGGTCTTTACATGCGCCCTCCCTGCTTGTGATCGCGGCCACGACAAAGCAAATAAAGCCATTAGGAATGAGATGGGTGCTCAACTAGAGAATATCATTGGACAGCTCCTGGCGGTGGAGATAGACGGGCGGCGCAAGATGCTATTGAGCTCTACCGATTCGACGGGTTCTTCGCCAAACTCACCTCCATCAGACGAGGAATACGTGGACATGCTTAAGAGTATGTTTACCCAATTGTCACTTCGCGCTATTCTCTGACGATGGCTTGCAGCTACAATGTACTAACCCTGATCAATTTGCGATGCACCTCCGATTCAAACAATTCATATTTCGCCTCTTCGGTCGCCCCCGCCGTGAACTTTCCCACAGTCCGTCATCGGGGAACACATTCGCCACCGCGTCATTCGACGCGAACAACGGACTTTTGCATCCCCGAGTGCTACGTAGCCGCAGTGTTTATCAGTTTTTTTTTCACTGGCATCTTTCTATGACATTCCATACTTCGCCATTTGTCTTCCTCTGACCAGGATGGGGCCTATGTCCAGGACCAATATCCGGTGAGCTGAGTTCTGTCTTGACAAACTCTCGACGGATTGCTGGATCGCTGAAGGACGGTCCTGCCAGGCGGTGGGCAGCTTCCCGGTGCCACTTCACCGCGAGACGGCGCCGAAACGAAGATCGACGACTGCGTCTTCGTTGATCCTGCTACTTCCAACGCGAAATGGGATCAAGTGTCGACGTGATTGGAGATTTCTCGCCGTTCAAGGAGGGCATTTGCACGTTCCACGTCCACGAATACTTTAACGAAAACGCCGGCGGCGGCCCCTTCGGCGATCCGAATTTCCAAGCCGAATATTCCGTCGAGATTACGCTGTTCGACGACGGCGCTCTCCATAAGATTGGGTTCCAGGAGCGGAAAGACGCGTCATACGATATAGTGTCCAAGCTCGATAATTTGTTCACTGTGACGCCGCATGTAGACGGTGACTACATCCAATTCAACGTCGGATCGGTATCATTTAGGAGCAATGGTGGGAGTTGCCAAGTTGGTGGCTGGGTGAGTGGGAAACAACATGGCAGATGAGATGAAACTGACTTTTACGATGCCCGATAGGACCACGGCACAGATCGCCAGATGGACTGTGGCTTCCCGTGCACATAGGACGGTGGCGACTCGACCGATCACACTCCCCTGGGCGTATATTTTGCCTGAAATTCCAATGGGTCTGCTTGTTTGGGAAGTATATATAATTCCGCGGTTTTTGTTGGTTTTACTTTGTTGACTTTATTCTATTAATTTTATTTGGTTCGAGCTCTATCTCTGAGGACATACACAATCATCGTGGAGGACATGTTGAAGTCCTGTATGAGTCAATTATGATTGGATTTGGGGGTTGGTTCAAGTTGAACATACTTGGTGTTTGATTGAACTTGCTGATCGTCACCGGAACTGAGAGGAAAAACTGTCAGAATAAGATCCTTATTTTGAGCGTCTCGCACATGAACACTCACTGCAGTGCCTGGATTCCGTGAAACCGAGCCAACCCAGCTTGAACATCAAGGATTGCACTTGTTTACTTACGTCTTTCGGCTTATCGGACCGTCGGCCGATCAATACTTTTCATCCTCTATCCCTTCTGCGCCATGGCCACGTCCACTGATTTTGCGCTCCATCTATGGATTACGGGGCTTCATCGTCCTTTCAACCGCGAACGATACAGTACAACCCTCAAATCTTCATCCTATAGCGGCTGGAGAATGAATTCAGGACACTACGTATGACGAGGTAGAAGAAGTCACTTTCCCATGGCACTTATACGCTGAACGCTGCGCAGACTCTGTATGGTGCTGGACCGTCGCGCTAACCCAGCTTCACCGTGGTGGTCGTCCCAGCCCATTGTATCGGACAGCGGCTGCGGTGCCCTTTCTGCGCATGATGCTCGCACGACGGGCATGCGTTACTTGACGCTCCACGGGTGCAGTCTGCACCCTCAAATCATGCCCACCTCTTTCCTGGTGCTCAGCCGACACCACTCTGCAGCAGTATTGCCTCTGAAACCCTACCTAAGCTTAGTTGGAGGAGGATTTTATCACTCACAGTTGAAAGAGCCGGTCATGAGTAGAGCAATTGAGATAGCTCCTCTTTACATGGCCTGCTTAAGCGTCAGGCGGCTGGAACAGTTCCTTTCATCCTTGCAATTCTCCCTTCCAGCTGCCACCTCTTCCCTTTCGCCCTTCATTTTTTATATTTATTTGGTTGTCCCGAATTTCCTCCCTTTGCCCCTCTGCTCCTATGCTTTTTTTCATCAATAGTGGCAACTTCCATCGTTTATATGCATGCAGTCCTGGTGTCCTCCATCCTGGTTCTCCTCGGCGATCTCCTTTCCCCATCCGGGGCATCGGCCGGTTTGTCTTCCAACTAGTATATCGCGTCCACTCGATCTCACATTCCGGATTCCTCGCTTTGACGCCTGCATTCAGCTCAATGTCAATCCGATCGAAAATACCGAATCCCTTTCACGTCAAAATGGATGTAATCCAACCCGTCGCATCCTCTGCCGCTCAGCTTGGCGTTTTCTCTTCCAGCCTGCATGCCCATCTGGAGATATATAACTCCCCCCCCTCGTCCACCTGGAAGACTCTCCTTCTCGAGTTGTTGTGGTGACGTTCACCTACAAACTGCGTGCCGCCTTGTTTCCTTGTAGCCGTAGTCCGGCTCGCTCATGGGTTTCTCCTCATGTTCTCTTCTTCCCTCGACTTGCCAAGCTTCGGGTTTGGCAATTAGGTAACGTTTGGCGATTCCATTTTCCGTTTTCAGGGCCGCCTATTCAGAAATTCGAAACAGTTTCAAGGAGTTGAAATCACCCACTGAATTTGCGAGTCAGGCAGAAATCGGAACAACGTAACAGTTGTAAGCGAGTTTCGGAGCGTTCAGAAACTTCAGGTTGGGGAACGCGCTTGATTAGATCACATTAACTCACATTTTGTTTGTTTAATGTAGACCTCCTTATAAATGGGCATCAAGCTCAATGGTTAAAATTTTGTTCTTCTTCGATAACGTTGCAGGATGATCGGAGTTATAAGGCATACTGCGGGGCTCAAGTAAGGTAGATGAATGCATATGGACTAAAGTTAAAATGAATCTAGTGAAACAGGATTTGCACGGAACTGAGCGCTAGCCCACCATGTGCAGAGGAAGACGCACGGACTCGCATAGATGGCATCTGCAAAATGAACAGTGGATTTCGGCTCGGCTCCGAACCATTAATATTCTCACTCTGGCCATACTTTTTGTGATCCAGGCTCCGGTCAATTTCAAAATTGAACATCTTATTTAATTTTGGAATTAAATGGAAACCCGACTCGGTCGGTCATTTGTGCTATTGTTGATTTATGAAATACGAGAGACTAGACCGAGATCTTGAGGCTTATCTCCTTTCCTCCGTCCTCAGAGATACAGTCAGGAGGTAAGGATTTCATTCATAAAGCGAATACCTTGCACTCGAAGCTGCCGACACAGATAAATTCAAGCCCACCCTGATTTCAAATCCAGGCAGGCATCCAACAGGCATCATCCCGTCCATACTGATTCATAATGAGGGGCGGTCTCCTGTTGTTGCCGTCATCAAAGAGCGCCAGCATCATTCATTTACCGCTCTTTAGCGAAAAGTAACGAGCTGCGTTCAAGCGGTTGTTCGGCTGTGCTTTTACCCCATCTACCTCCGTCTCTCAACTTTTGCGAGGACGCAAATCGCGGGTCAGTCGCATCCCCAAAGCTCCGCACTACGCTAACTTCCCCGCAGAATGACACACTCAGCGGAAGCTTCTCCGCCGTTCCAGCATGGGTCCAGCTCTTCAAGCCGCATTTGGGCTAATTGCGCATTCAGCGGATGTTCAATCCGTCCCTCAGCTGACCATATCCTACCATATCTCAGTCAATCCGCTCAGCGCTGTGCGTGATCCAACGGAGGCTGTTTCTATTGTTCAAGTTGTTTCTCCATTGGTTCAACTTCGGCGTCTAGGACACAAACTTTCCAGTGACACTTGGAAACGCAGCGATTCCAGCAAGGATTAACTGAACTGCTTTCATTTGGCCATGTCTTGACCGTATTGAATGCAAAATAAACTCCAGAGTCAGCATGCGACTGAACGCTTTGTCGCCAAGCAAGTACCTAGGATCAACCCCGGATCAAGTCCCAATTTTCTTCCGTTCGGCGTTGTCCTGAGGATTTCCTCTGCGCAGACGATCATAGATGCCCACGCCAAGACTCTCTGGGCGTTGATCCAGATGCTACGGTTTCTGCCGTCTCCACGTGTAGGCTCATTCAACTCGAGATCGCAACAGAATCGCACCCAGGAACTCAACAGGGGCGCGTCTAGAAGCACACGGGAAGAACAAAGTGTGTTCCCAACTTCTCCTCAAGTACCACGATATTTATACGGCTCACAACTGGCCACTATGGGTACCGCACTCGAAACCTCTCGTCCGACGCGAAAATGCGGATAAGGTTTTCTCAATGTGTAGCTGCTCTTTCAATTTTCATTCACTCGACGCGCTCAGGGTGTGGCGGAATCGATGGATCCGCGTCTGCATCCGGTGGGTTGCTTTTTCTCTCTTCAAAGCTTTCACTCATCCGATTTATTAGATCCATTTTGGATGAACAATGGTGGGCTGCATGTACTCAGCAAGAGTGCCTATAACCCGGGGTACAAGGTGGGAGAGAAACCTTAGCGGGCTGGCTCCATGCTCATGGTATATTTTCAGGTCTGGCGCAACGTGAAAGTTGACTATCATGTGGGTGAAGCCAGTATTATTGTGCGCATCTGACCAATGACATGGTAGGCCGTTGGAGATGGTGTTGCGGGTGGGTCTCATTCTTTCGACGCCCCGCTCACAACTAAATCGTGTTTTCAAAGACGACACCGATGCTATCAACAAAGCTATTAGCGGTACGGCTCAATTTTCAAGTGTGCTACGTAGCCTGATCGAATGAATAGATGGCAACCGCTGTGGACAGGGATGCAGTTCTTCCACTGTACGTTTTCCGTTGATTTTTAGCCGAAATCAACTGACCCATCGCAGGTTACGCCGGCTGTGATATTTTTCCCTCCCGGAAAAGTATGTGGACGAAATTGAGAAAATTTGTCTGCTGAACATCCGCCTTCTATTCAGTACCGTGTTACCAAACCGATTGTTCCGTGCGTACTGCGGCTCATATACTGTTCAGATCTAATAATCACGCTCTATATTACAGTTTCTACTTCACGTCTCTGTGAGTAGGGGTGTTTCAACCGTGTTAGTACCGTCTGAAGATTGGTTTGTAGGGTTGGCGATTATAACAGCAAACCCACACTCATCGCGGACGCTAACTTTGTCGGAGTTGCTGTTATCGGTGAGCCAGATACTTCAATAATAAACTAGCTCTCATCCAAACAATACAGATGCCGACCCCTACGTTGAGGGCGTCTCGAATCCCGACGGCTCTGGTGTGAATTGGTGGACCAACCAGAATGTGCGTGTCAGCCTCCAACGTCGGCACCCCACTAATGATGTCCCCTCTGTTGCAGAACTTCTTCCGCTCTGTCAGGAACTTTGTTATCGATACCACAAGGATGCCCCCGAGTCAGTTCGGTACTGGAATTCACTGGCAGGTCGGCCAGGTGGGTTGTCTTCCTGATTTACCTCGTTGCTACCTTGGTTGATTCGAATTTTTCAGGCTACTTCGCTTATAAACATCGACTTCAAGATGTCCTCTGCAGCAGGAACTAAGCATCAGGGGTACGTATTCCGCTCGAACATCACATTCTTCTCCAGTCACTGCACACTGCTACCGGTACCGCGATATGAATTGTGGCTTACCTGCCTTTTTATAGTATATTTGGAGAGAACGGCTCGGGCGGTTTCATGTCCGACCTCACCTTTGACGGGTAAAGACTTGGGCCATATCCCGTGCACATAATCGCTAATCTCCTCTATAGCGGTGCTTTCGGAATATGGCTTTCGAACCAGCAGTTCACTATCCGCAACGTCAAGATCACCAATGCGGTCTCGGCCATTTACCAGCTGTGGAATTGGGGATTCACGTGGCAGAACATCCAAATCTCGTGCGTACTTTCTCATTATTCTACACTTTCCATTGATAGACAGCACAGTAACTGTCAAGTGGGGTTCGACCTTCACACGGGAGGACTAACTCTGGCCACTCAGGTACGCAGAACCCACTTCTACGGCATAGCAGCTGTCACAATGTTTAATTATGTTCGGTAGAGCGCAGGCGGTGTTCTTATCGTGGACTCAAAGATTTCAAACACTGGGATCGGAATCAGAGTACTTCCCTCTTCCTTTCATTTGTTTTCTCTTGTCGCTGAAATTCGATGATCAGATGGATACTAGCCAACCTACAAGTTTTGCGGGTTCGATAGTTCTGGACAATGTTGCATTCTCTGGAATATCTACCGCAAACATAAAGGACAGCAGCGGCACAGTTGTAGCTGCAAACTCTGGAGATACCTCCCAATGGTTCCAGGGAAATATTTACTTGCGTAAGTGTTCATGTGTCCCTTGTGAGTAGTCTTTCCCTCACATATTCGGGGACAGAGTCGTCGAAGCGTTATCTGCGCGGGTCGTATACGCCCTCGGGATCGAGGCCAACCTCCTTGATCGATAGCACCGGAGCGTACTTCACCAGGTCGCGACCTCAGTATCAAAACTATAAGGATATACGTATGTACGATCAATTTCTCCGCCTTCTACTGTATCTCACGGTTGGTGCACAGAATTCTTCTCCATCATGGCAATAGGACTCGGTGCGAAAGGTGACGGAGTCACGGACGATACAGTCGCAATAAACACGTTCATTTCGAAGGTCAGTGTTTCTACCAATAGCTAGATTCTTTGAACATCTTCTTTCGATAGTATTCTGGATGCGCCATTCTATGTGAGAAAATTTCTCGGCCGTTATTGCTTGCAGTTCTTAACTGGTCTCGTAGTGTTTGAAGCTGGCACATATCTGGTGACGGATACCATTTTCGTCCCGTCAGGCACTATGATTGTCGGAGACATGTTCTCTGTTATCATGGGCAGTGGGCCCAAGTTCGCCGACCAGAAGAATCCGAGACCAGTCATTCGGGTAAGTTCATTCTCCATTCTTCAATACTGCTTTTCAAGTTGCACAGGTCGGAAATCCCGGAGACATTGGAGAGGTTGAAATGTCGGATTTGGGTAGGTCGCTTTTGTTTTCCGCTTCGATTCGGCAGCTGACAACACATTGCAGTTATCACGACGACTGGAGGCTCAGCCGGCGCGATTGGGATCGAATGGAATCTGAAACAGAGCACCCAAGGCGCGGCTGGTATATGGGATGTCCACATTCGTCTCGGAGGCACGAAGGTATTAAATCATTGCATTCCCGCCATTCATTCTGATGAGAGGTTGTGTAGGGCACCAACGTCAATTCCGCCAACTGTCCCACATCATCTACGGACGCGTCAAAATGTGCCACCTCGTTCTTGGGGTTACATGTAACTCAAACTGGCTCGGGGTATTTTGAGGTCGGTATTTGTGTTATCTGAGGCTTTCTGCTGCTAACGCTTATCCTAGAATGTATGGGTGTGGAATGCAGGTGCGGGAATTGCTTCATAATGAAACTAGAACTCAACTGTTGATTCAGACCACGATTTGGACGATCCGAATCAGACGCAGATCAACGCCTTCAGCGGCCGAGGAGTACTAATCGAGTCAGCGAGAGGACCAGTGTGGCTCGTTGGAACGGCATCGGAGCATCATGTAAGTGGTCACGGGATTTTTCGCATTCGCTCATTCTCCCTCCCAGGTCATCTACCAATACGCATTCCACAACACTCAAAATATTTACGCAGGACTTATACAGACCGAGACGCCCTACTTCCAACCCACTCCCAAACCGCCGACTCCATTTTCACTTGATTCCACTTACGGAGATCCGGCAAGTGTCAATCTTGACGCCTTCGGTTTGGTCATCACCAACTCGTATAACATCTTCGTCTACGGCGCCGGCCTCTACAGCTTCTTCCAGGTAAGCTCTTTATTTGTTTTGAACTCAAAACCGGAGCTAATATCCGTATTGTAGACGTATAGCCAGGCAAGTCTTTGATGATACTGCGCAGTTTCTGTTTATAACCAGGGATCAGACATGTGTTCCCAACCGCAATTGTCAAGATTCTATGGTGCTGGTCGACCAGCAATCCTCGGGAATCTACCTCTATCAGTTGACGACTGCGGGAAGCACCAACATGATCTCCTACCCCAATGCTTCGATTGCAAAGCAGGCCGACAACATCAACGGCTTTGCGAGCACACTGACTCTCTGGGAAGCACCGGCCAGCCAGCTCCCGCAAGGCGAATGCGGACCCACATCCCAGATAGCATTCAGTCAACCCGTCTCGCGTAACGTCTATGACAATCTGTTGGCGCGCCAGTCGGAAGACTTCAACTACTATTCATTGAACCATGCCAAGATCGCGACAGATTTGATGGTGGGTCTTTGGACAAAAACTGTATATTGATACTCACTCGTATCTCGTTGTAGGTAGGTGCATTAGATGACAACGGCGGCCGCAAGCCGCGACAAAATTGCATTTTCTACGTTAACCAGCGCGATGTGAACGATACCGACCCCAACTACGCGAAGAACCGCGCCATTCAGTTTGCAGATTTGATGAATGCGAACAGCCCGGGCGGTGACTATGTGCGTGGCGTTTGTCTTTCTTGTAAGAAGTGTAATCTTGATGATTCATCAACAGCACACTCTTTGTGAGCTCGTCTGCAATTTCCCTGACCAGGACGCAGGATTAACCAGATTAAAGATGATGTCTACGACACCGCTGCAGCGTTCAGCTACACCGACAACCCCATGGCGTCGGCATGGATGCAGGGGGACCTCCGCCAATGGTTCCAAGACACCTCGCGCTCGTTCGCAGAGCATTGCGCAGGCACGGTCTACCTGATCGTTGACGCGTTGCCTGATCAGGTCAGTGTGTTCCTGGTACACCCTCACGGCAATTAGCACGGCTAAAGCGCGGGCAGATCTGGGACCAAAGTATCTGGATAACAGACGAGTGGCCCGCAATTAGAGACAGCGGCCTAGTGACGCGGGTCATCGAGATCCGTCCTGAGGACGTTGGGTTTGCGGTAGCGGACAACGGTAGAACGAGATTTATCCGGTTCTACCCATACCGTGAGTGAGGGCTGTCATTTATGGAGGCCCCATGGTTGACAGTTTTGTCAGGCGGTGGGCAGCCTCCCGGCGCCACTCCTCCGAGAGACGGGACCCAAACAGAAATCGACGACTGCGTTTTTGTTGACCCCGCGGTTTCCAACGCGAAGTGGGCCAAAGTCGTCGACGTCAGTGGTGACTATTCGCCGTTCAAGGAGGGTCACTGCACGTTCCACGTCCACCAATATTACAACGAAAATGCCGGGGGCGGCGTCTTCGGCGATCCGAACTTCCAAGCCGAATATTCCGTCGAAATCACGCTATTTGACGACGCCGCGCTGCATAAGATCGGATTCCAAGCACGAAAGGACGCCCCGTACGACATGGTGTCCAAGATTGACCATTTGTTCACTGTGACACCGCATGAGGACGGTGATTATATCCAATTCGACGTCGGCTCTGTGTCATTTAGGAGCGATGACGGGAGCTGCTCAGTTGGCGGTTGGGTAAGTTGCAAACGATTTCGATGAAACGAGGGAACTGACTCTGTGTCGCCTAATAGGACCACGGTGCAGATCGCCAGATGGACTGTGGTTTCTCATGCGTTTGGGGCGGTGGCGACTCGACAGATCACTCACCCCTTGGCTTATATTTGGCATGAGTTTCCGTTCGACTGCTTGAGATCAATAAATGGGTTTTTTTTTTACTACTCCACTCAGGTTTCTGAACGTAGGCATTAATTTTTCACTCAAAGTAGATCTGCTGTACATATATTATCGGGGAATTTACGGTCAATTTTGGAGGAGCCCTGTAACGTATCTCCTGATTCTTTTGCAGCATTAGAACAATGAAATTGCACAATAATCAGCGCGACAAAGTTGAACGCCAACATTTGCACTTGTTTCTGTTTGCCAGGCGATCATGGTGACTGATACTTCGCTACTTTTCGCCCTTGGGTTTCCTTTTAAGGAACTGCCTCACTGGGAACGGCACGGGACAGCAAGGCGGCAGAGAACGGCAGAACGGCAGCACTTTCTGCCCCGGAAAAGGCGGGTAATTTAGCAAGTGGTATACTTATGAAGAAAGCTGAAGTCAAAAGTGGCATTAGGATTTGAAAAGATTTATTCTGATGTCCTATTAGATTACAGTTATCCTACCATAAAATGGGCGGTACTACATGCTGAGTATAGGGCAAAGGTGGTGGCACAAAGGCTAAGACAAGACAGGGCCATAGACCAGGATAAGATACATACTTTGACTCGCTGGGCATTTTGATCGGCGCCCGCGGTCCGGCTAGCCTGTCCTTGGCGATGGATTTGCTTTTTTTCGCCAGGGCTATTCCCTGGTTGTCCTTGGATATAGGCTTCGATTTGAGCAATAAAAATTTTTGACCCGAATGTGTGTTGGGAAAAATTTCCGATCTTGAATGTGTTGGGAATTTTTGAACTACCGAATGAGTGTTGGGAAATTTTCGATTCCTGTAAATGAGTTTTGGGAAAATGGCCCCAAATTCCCATCTCATACTCAACTCAAAAAAGGTCTGTATGTGTTGGGAAAAGATGAAATTTTGCTATGTGTGTTGGGAAAACATGATGTGTGTTGGGAAATAATAAAAGTGCATTTGGAACGGCATACATTTTTAGCTAGGTGGCGAAGAGGTGAAGAAGCGAAATATCCAACTATCGTGGAACTGGCGAGGAATATAGAAATTGAACCACGACATTTGCACTTGTTATTGTTTGATGGGGCATCAGCCGGGCCGCTCGGTTGTGTGCCCCAGTCGTGGCGTCCTCGCGTCGTGCACGCTGCGGTAGGCTGAATACCTCCATCCTGCCTACTTTCAAGTCCTACCGGCTAACCAAAACTCGCATCCAGATTCCTCGCTTTGACACCTGCCATGAATCCATCTAGTACCAGCAATTCATATACCTGCTAATTTTTGCATTGAATTGACCTCGCGGGATGCCCGCCCACCCCGTGGGTTTTCGCCCTCCTCACACGCCTTTTGGCCTCGTTGCGGCTCGCACAATAGCTAGTACGAATCGCTGACCTGACGTTGGTCTCCAGTGCATTGCCTTCACGCCCACTGCTTCCCTACCTCCATCCTTCCCTTCCCTCCCTTAACCTCGTCTTCCACTCCGTGTGCGTCCGCCTCGGGACATCCTTGTCGAGACAGAGTTCGCACACTGTTGTTGGAAAGGCGTCCCATGCCTGATGTACGTCCGCTTTCCGCGTCTCCCGTGAGCTTTCGGAAACTCTATGCAAGCTAACTCGTCCCGCCGCTGTCCCGGCCACACCTCTCTCGTCCTGCGCCCAACTCCCTCGCGGAGAGGACCTATCGCGCGGTACCCAACCCCAAGTCACAGCGCGTCGTTTGCTCCGCCCCCTACCGCTACGTGCTCACTTCGTCCTGCGCGACGTCGAGACGCTTCTCCCTGACATCGATCGACGGCGGGATATTCAAGTACACAAGCCTGGAACGATATCTTTCCTTCCTTTCCATCTTCGTCACACTTGCAGTATTGACTTCCCCCTACAGCTGCGCCTGTGCGGCCTCACCACCATCCCCAGCATCCGCTCGGTTCCTTAGTCTGATCTTGGGCGAGGATGAGGATGGGATGAGTGTGCGCGGAGGTGAGGATGGGGGACATGCGTCGGTGCTGCGTGCTGTTGATGTCATGCGGCGTCGTACGCCGGCAGCAGCAGCAGAAGACGCAGACACAGGTGTGCACAGGCGGGGGCACGTTATTGCAGCTCTCGCAAGCGAGCGTGTGCACCCGCCACTCGCGTGTGTGTCCGGGCGGTCTTTGTTTGTCTATGAAAATGCTTCTTTTGCACAGCTTGAAAGGCATGCTGAAAGTTCCACTTTCAGCGCTTCCTTCATAATCTACTGAAAGGGCTCCTTTCTACAGGTTTGAATCACGGGATTTTTTTCGTTTTTTTTTTTTCAGCTACTCTGAAATTCGTGATTTTCGTTGATCTAAAATTGCATCTGATACCTCCTCTTTCAGGTAGGCATTTTACCCGCAATGATAGATTACCTTTTTCGGTGTGTATAGGCAGTAGATCGGGTGGAATTCGGCACACGGCGAGCTTCAGAGTATTGCTTGCGCCGGGACGAGCCTCTTGAAATTTCGATCTTTGTCCACGCCAGCTTTCTCTGATCACCTTCTCCGAGTTTTCTCGCGCTTTACATAGAATGTTCGCGGTGACCCGATTATCCTACAATTCAAATTAGTATATAACAGGTATACTATGCCTTGCGCTTGCGGAACTTGTTGCCACATTAAATGAATCCTGTACCCGTATCAGTGGCGTCAACTATCTTGAAAGACAAAAAACCGAGACAACTGGCATTCAGCTTCGGGTGCTGTTAGAAACTGGGGCTCCCGGCCTCAGATGTCTGGGATACTATGAATCAAATAGCGTAAGTCAGCGAATTTATTCGCAAAAAGGCACACACACACCCGTAAAAGAAGGTATGTCTTCCCTGTAGCCTCTTGGACCCAACTTTGACCTCAGTTTTAGGGGTGGTTGATGGACGGCTATAGATAGAACCTATAATGGTAGTGAGAAGAAATTTTTAGCTCCCTCGGATCCCCAGCTGTCCTGACATCTCGGATCGCCGTCTGATATCTGTCTTTGCGACTGAGTTCACAACCTATTCTCGTGTCAACGGACTGAATATCGTTACAGTTCTACCAAGTAGGTCTCAATAAACGCGGAGATCCGAAGCCGAGCGCATTAATACTAGTCTGTGTGAGTGGTATATAAAGGTGCTGGTTCATTCATGAGCTCGCTATCTTCTTCTATCGCCTACCACTCCTACTTCTTTGATCATTATGCTCCTCTCAATGTCGAGCATGCTGGCCTTCGCTCTCTGCTTCTCTACAATCACAGTGAACAGCGCACCTGTGGTGGTTCGTTTCTGCAGTGATACCATCCCGATGCCGGCTAAAGACTTAGTGAATTTGCAGAATCGCAACCCGCAATTCAAGACTGTAGATGTAATGAAATTTCTGACCTTATCTCTCTGAGCTCAGCGTTAACAATTTGCAGAATCGCAGCCCGCAGTTCAAGACTGTAGATGTAATAAAATTTCTGACCGTATCTTTCTGAGTTCAGCATTAACAATTTGCAGAATCGCAGCCCGCAGTTCAAGACTGTAGATGTAAAGAAATTTCTGACTGTATCTCTCTGAGCTCAGCGTTAACAATTTGCAGAATCGCAGCCCGCAATTCAAGACCGTAGATGTAAACCCAACGAACATTCCAGGACTTTAGGAGCAATTCTGAGGATCTCCAGCTGACGTTCAGGAGTATATGTACCTTGATAGTTCGTGATCTGTGTTCAGGGAATCACCGTAGATTTCGGCGACGTTGAGAATTCTCAGTCATTCAGATAACTTGACGTAGATTCGGAGCAGTCGAAAACACATCCGCACTCATGGTGCTGCCAGTGTCAACGAGTCCAAGTTTCTCTAATCTATCAAGCCTGCCGTTCACAAGCTGCAGACAATTAAGGGCAGGATCATCGTATATGGGGCAAATGAGGCACTGGCTATGCCAACAACTGCAATGAGAAAGGAGAAATTCCAACAAATGGGTAGTTACGTCGCTTCGGACATGTATATACAGCGGTGTGTTCGCCCATCGGATGAGTTGAGTTCAATTTTAGCTCATTTCGACGCAGATAGGGCACGGCGATTGATGACCACCCTCTCATTGCAAAATCACCTAATGTGTCAATGGTTGAAGTTTTGCATGCAATACCTTAGACTCTAGGGCAGGTCTCAGAGAAGGCTAATATCGACTTTGAAATTCACGATATTTCATGCAGGTTGACCAGAGTTGATGTATTGAACGGACTGTCGCACAAGCAGATAAAATCTTTCTGGTGTCAATTCGGCAATAGAATATCAATGCCCGGATCAGAACTTCTAGTTCCGTGACTGCCGGCCGACTTGAAAATACTCAAAACAAAGCGATGGAGTGAAAAATGTTGAAGGTATGGTATGTGCAACAATACATAGTTGCAGCCATTGACTTGCATGCAAATAATTAGTTGCAGGAACAGAGCGGAAAGTTACAGGTACTCACCTGCACACAACAAAAGTTATTAGAATTCTTTGATTTTCTGAGAAGTTGTAGTGAACAAATGGTGATTTAGACACAAGTTGCACTTACATTCCTCCGGAGGTACTGCTCTGTCTGCTAAAGCCTATCCTTTTTCTGAATTTTTGAGATTCTGCACTCAATATTCTTACCTTCCATCAACCCAAAATGGAATGCATCGGGTGCGACTCGGCGACCTTCCAACCCCCACCGCCCTAGCCCTGTCGAGTCTTTATTAACTTGAAAAGCCTCCCTCCCGTTCTTTTCCCGCACGCATCAGTCAGTGTCGACCAGCTTGTGACTGCCGAACTCTGTCTGTCCGAAACCCGAATATCCCGAATTTAATTGTCACCCGCTGGCTCAGCTTGGCTATCAAACTTCGAGCGATCTCCGAGCGCCGTACCTGCCTCTCATATCTTCTCGTTGACGGTATATCTATACCGCTCCCTTCTATTTATTCCTTCAGGAACACCTGAAGCTCAAGCTCGGTCGTAAACGTTTGCCTCGTTCTATCGTACAACCTGCGACGTACGAGCATCAATGTTGTAGCATCTGTTCACAAGAGACTACGTACCACTAAAATCTATCCTTAAGTATTTATTTATCCTGACTTCGCTCCTCTCCCGGCCGGCCATTCTAATCTTGAGTATAAAGTGAGCGAGGATGGACACACACTTGCTTGCCCCCTTGCCCACTCCTCCGCTGTATTGACTCCTCTTATTGCTACCTGGTTGCTTTATCTCGAGATTTCTCACATCAAGAACCCACTCCTCTCAGGATCCCTGACATATTTTATCGTCGTGCCTCATATTGCATTCTGTACTGTAGGGCCGGAACGCACGAGTATACTTGCAAGAGTACTTGCAAGCACGGTCCCTTGACCTGCGCTTTTTACACGCAATCGATATCAATACATCTTCAACCCAACCTCGTTTTGCCGCCATTGATTTCGGATCCTACAAGGCGCGATTCGCAAGATACTTGTTTTCAACCGCAATCGATTCGATGATCTCGAACATTCATATGATCTTACAGCAGTGATTGGGTGCAAGACAGTTTGTCTGGGGTATACATAGAAAGTGCAAAAACAGTATCCATTGTTCAACCGTCTCTCGAGTCTCTCCTTCGTTCCGACAAATATTTGCCAGCACGCGTCCATCTTGGCTGGCCGCTGTACTCTCTGATACTAATCTGCACAGAATACGCTCCGCTTGTCAAAATTTCTATTGACCCAGAATCAATTCAAATACAAACTGAATAGAGAGCTTGCGCAAGAGCCACCAGTAGCCACCCAGTGGCTCCACAGGCATGCGCAAGCGAGTGGCTCCACAGTGACTCGTCGGATTTGGTGGCTATCCGGTGGCTCACGTATGACATCACGGACCGCAATATTACCTTAGATAACGTTATTTGACACCCGTCTGCCGTCCAGACATGCAGCCGGAGGTGTAGAGAGAGTTCCTTGCTGACCTCATCCCCCAAGAGTAAGAATTATGCAAAGGGCACCCAAATTAAGAGCCACTAAGTTGCGCATGCCTGATTAGCCACTGGTAGCCACCTGGTGGCTACTAGTGGCTCTGCGCAAGCTCTCTAATGACGCCTGCCCAAAAAAAAGTTCACGGATTATTTTGCATAGATATGGCGTACATATAATGTGCACGGAAGGTAGGAATATGTGCCTCCGAGAGAAGGTAGAGCCCCAAATCAAGGTCTTGGGATGACCAAGGGTCCTGTAAGCGAAAAAGTACTGAGAGAAGCCAGATTAGGATCCGAATAGCTAAATGATAAGTATGTTGGACATACATAAACCCTCAACCCAGTCTCTGGATATTGTGAGCTCCCCAAAAATCGGAATATCAGAGATACCGAAATCAGGTGGTTTGCAGTAAAGCACCGCGGTGACAAGAAAGGCAGACGAATAAAATTTTGGGATACACCCGACAATGTGGTTTTGTATACCAAGAGATGGCATAACAGGGTCCAGAGGGATATCATCACTCCATCGTGTAATACCAGGCTAGCCAGCCAGGGGCACCCAAAAGTTAAAAGTGCAGCGGCACCTTGTTTTGCCGCTACAGAGGTGTCCGACTCATAAATATCAAATTTACCGGTTTAAGATGAGCGCCCATCCAGGAAGCAAGATGAGCCCGAAAAGTCGTGGATTGACGAAGAATTGGTCGATGGCAAGCCGCAGGTTGGACAAGAAGTATGATGATAAAAAATCGATGTTCACAGGCACGCTCGGAGTCTGTTTAAGTGAAAAACGGACGTATCATCTTGGTTTAAGCATGACAGCGTCAATGAAGTGTGAGGAATACGGACCGTCGTGCATTCCGAATATCTAAATAAAAGACCCGATGGCGCCGGCCCTGGGCCGCAATTGGCGAGCAATTGTGAGAAATAAGCCTCCGCACCTAACGGACAACGCACTGCGGGCCGATCTGTTTTGCCCACAAAGTTAATCATTCGCGCTGGAGGCCATGTAGAATGTCGGTGGCGGTAGGCACAAACGGACGACCAAAGTTTGATAGAGACACATTAATATCATACTCGAAGTGGTGCATCCCGTGGCTCACTGGAACACAGAGATAACTGCAAGATTAGCGATACGTGCGGGGCGACATAGGCGCTCCGAGGTTCCTGGCAAACTACAAGTTATCGGTGCACCTGCAGGTTCGATTCAAACCATAGGAACGTGACTTCGGACGGCGTGATCGCGCGCTTCGAACAATTCCCTTTGGCCTCGAACAACACTTTCCGCCCCGAAATACTTCCTCTTTATGACAAGGAAGTCTATTCTGTTCCTGGAGTCACCAGGATATCGCATCACCATGCCGCCAAGTGCTCAATAAGCAGAAATCTTCAACCCACCGGCTCTTCATTGGTCTACTGAGGTTCCGGATACATTGAGACTATGGAAAAAGGAGGAGCACTTTGTAGGAGGTCTTGGTGATTTCGCGCGAATTGCGCAGTACGCAGTGAGTCGCTGCCAGCCATTCACACCGTAGTCACCTTCCTTGGCGCAAACATGCCAGATGTCGTGAAGACAGACGATGGCAGGAGAGCGGCGACATGTCCACGACCGGTGTGTGAAGGAATTGAATGAAGACGATTCAAGGAATAAGGTGGCAGCTGGAAGGTTTCTACAACACAAAAGAAATCAATTGCGCAATAGGTGGATCCTCTGGCGCTGTTTCTACGACACCGGTAAAATTAAACCCCGGGTCCTGGGGAAGGAATTAAATGACCGCGGTTACAGGAATGAGGTGACAACTGGAAGGTTTCTACACCACGAAAGAAATCAATAGGTGGATTTCCTGGCGCTGTTTCTACGAGTACGACACCGGCGAAATCAAAATCCCGCGTCCTGGGGCAGGAAGAATTTTCGACAATGAATTGAGACTCGCTAAACTGTTGTACACGAAGTCAGCTGGCCACCTCAGAAAAATGAGCTCAAGATGAAAACCCGAGCCCTTGGAGTAATGAATGGAAAGATAAGCCAATTTGGAAATTGACCTAAGGTATAAAGGTTCCACAGAGCATTGAAAAACGACAGCGAACCACCCATCAACCGCTACTCTTCAGTTAAATCTTTTGACCTCCTCAGTAATTCATTCATATTATCAATTGCCTCGAGAAATACTAATTGCAAATTGTTATTTACAGTTTCATCGATATGCCTTCAGCCAACGGATCCATCGTCTCTCATAATGGCTCCAAATTCGTTGCCACCTTCATCATCGACGAGATCCAGTACGTCTACTCCGGGAACGTCAACCCCAACCCGGGTGCATTCAACGTCACCAAAGCCACCTTGACCTATGGTTCTACGGCTGATCTGACTGGCACCCATTCGTTCACGGGTCAGGTCGGTATCTCCAAGGTCACTTTCAACATCAGGAATGGGCCCGTTGCAGGCGGCCCTCTTCCCGACAACGGACACGTTGACCCTGCGAGCACTGTCGATGGCTCCGGCACCTGGACCACCGCCTAGAATTGTAAGTGCCTGTACTGTTGTATTCAAATCTGCAATCTGATACACTGAAATCATAGGTTTCGAATCTACAATGTGACATGTCTACGATTCGCAGTCAAGTACCAGTAGCTGTTCCTGTATACCAGTCTTGTACACCCCGTAGCATGCCGAAAGTCAAATCTTGATTGTACCCTTGTCGTTTTCCCTGGGTGAGTGATACATCGTTAATCCCCAAAGGAGGTGGGCGCCCTTATGAAAAGGGGCAGGGAGTTGAGGGGCCAAAAATTATTCAACATGATGGAAGAGAGAGATATACGTCGCCTGGCTTGCAATTCTCTGGATCATTCGCCGTCAATGAACAGAAGAGACATCAAAAAGCTCGACCTACCCCATTTCGGGCGCCGGGAGTCATGTGCGGCCAAACATTCATCAGTGTTCACTCAGTAAGAAGTGCTGCTACCGTGCACTACACGTGATTCCAGGGTTTAGCTGAGGCTGACTGATTTCACAATCCATTTACAGTCAGCGGGATTGCAAGGAGAACTAAAAAATATAAAAATCACATCTTCCGCGTTAATCAAGTGTCAGGAATCGAACCCAGCCCTGCGGCACAAATATCGGCGTGTTTCATCTCTAAAGACATGCCGCTGTGCGTCGTACACTACACCCGATTTCTGGTTTGAGCAGAAGGCATAATATGAGTTCAGTGTTCTATGTATAAGTATTTTGCGGTTAAATTTATGAAGAGAGAGAAAAATCCTTCATCGTCCACGGACCGAAAATGTATTTGAACTTTCGTCAATGACCCTGTGATGTTGTAAGTGAGTCCAAAAGAAAGAAAACTTTCTTCATCGCCAGTTCGGGTGCCGGGAGTCGAATCCGGATTTGCAGCAGAGCATGGCTTTCAGTACGCAACATGGAATGCTACTACACCCGATTGTTGGGTTATAGTTGCGAGGTGAAATGCCGTAGATGTGTTCCAGCATGGTAGAGTTCGCAATAAAATCTGTCTTCGTCGTTTAAGGACGAAAATTGTTGGGTACGAATGCGTTAGGCAGAAAAAATAACTTGGGTGAGAAAGACGGAAATTCATTCTCTTTCTGCGAGGAGAACATCTAGCTGGACAGAATTTCGTCGTCGTCGAAAAAAAAATGGACATGACAGCAGATGAATATTCGGGTGCCGGGAGTCGAACCCGGACCTGCGGGCACAAACGTTTCGCTAGTTCCCCTGAAGCAGTGCCGCCGTGCGCCGTCCACCAAACCCGATTCCTGGGTTAAGTGGGAGGCTAAGTAGGGTGGTGAATCCCTGCGTCAGTCATTACACTCCGAAGGGAGTTCGTGGTTCTAGGCAGGGGTATTATGAAGCGCAAAATCTGTTTGGTAAAAGATGCTGTGGGTGTAGTTATTCTGCGAAAGAGTCAGCGGGGTTGCGAGAACCAGGAAACAAAAAAAAAAAAAAAAAAAAAGTCTTTACCAGGTCTGCAGCAATTGGGTGCCGGGAGTCGAACCCGTAGCTGCCGCATAAACATCGTCTCTGATCGAACTCTCAAAGAAGTGCTGCCGTGCACAGTGCACCACACCCGATGGTTAGGTTGAATGCAAGGTGATTACCTTATTACCGTAGATGTGTTCACAGCGAGTTTGTTTTCATTTGGTAGATTGTACAGTGGGAGAAGAATATACTTTTGAGTAAGAACGGACAGAATTCATCTTTTCTTCTCGGCGGAGAGCATCCAGGTGGACAGAGTTCCCTCGTTGTTGAAAATGAGAAGAAAAGATTTTGAAGTACATATTCATTTCAGGTGCCGGGAGTCAAACCCGAAACTGCAGTGAAATATCCCCAGCCAACAATTTTCATAAAAACACTGCCGTGCACCACGCCTGATTACTGGGTGGCTAACCAAGGTTGAGAATTTTAGATCCAGTCATTACACCCTTAAGGAAATAAGTGGTTCGGGATTATAACGCGCAAATATTTTCGAGTGCCTTCAAGATCTTCCTTGGCTTATGACTCTGTGAAACAGGCAGTGGTGTTTCAAACGAGATGAAGAAACAAAAGCAAAAAGCATCTTACTGTAAAATTACTCCGGTGCCAGGAGTCGAACCCGGACATACAGCCAAACAATGTTTCCTCGTGCCCGAAAGGAATGCTGCCGTGCACCGCGCACCACACCCGATTATTGCCTTGAGTTCGAAGCGAATTACCTTTACCGTTGCGGCTAGGCCAGACGAGAGCTGTTCAACTGAAAGATGGTGGAAAGATAAACGTCTTCGGTAGTTTGCGATTCTGCGCAGCATTGAGCGTCTGTGAACAGAAGACACCAAAACAAAAAAAAAATCTCGCTTGCACCGACCGCATTCGGGAGCCGGGAATTGAACCCGAACCTGCATGCATCCAAATATTGAATGTCTCGGTCGCAGGATAGAATGCTGCCGTGCACCGTACAACACACCCAATTAACAGGCATGCTGCAGTGGAGGGATTTCGTGGTTAAATTTGAGGGATGCGGACCAGACGAGAATTTTTTAGAATGAGTGACGAAATAGATGCCTCAGATGTCAGTTTGCGATTCTGTGCTGCGGTGAACAGAACAGACATAAAAAAACCGAAATACCAATTATTCGGGCGCCTGGAGTCGAACGAGCCTTCTTATGAGCAGCTGCCATGCATCGTGCACCACACCCGACTATTGCTTTGAGTGCGGGTGAATTAAGCTCTAGCGTGACGATTCAATGTTGCAGTGGTCCAGGTCCGTGTGTGGTTGGAAAAAAAGGTCCAGACGATCATTCATCTGGCACAGTGAAAATTGCAGCCACAACTTTTTCTTGTTGCGGACCAAAGACGAGATGCCTACTGCTTCCGTGAGGAACACAGAAACTGAACCACAACATTTGCACTTGTTACCTTTTGATGGGCCATCACCCGGGCCGGTCGGTTGTGTGCTGCAGTCGTGGCGTCCTCGCGTCGAGCACGCTGCAGGCTGAATACCTCCATCCCGCCTGTTCTCTTCTTCCCCGTCCATGTCCCCGTCCCCGTCTGCGCCATCCTTCAGTTCGTCTCTGTCTATCTAACAAGCTCTACCAGCTAATCAGAAACTCGCATCCAGATTCCTCGCTTTGACATCTGCCATCCGAATTCATCTAATACCAGCGCCAGGCGCCAATCCATAATACCTCATAATTTCTGGAACTCGCTGGATGCCCGCTCTCCCTGCCTCGCTGCTGCCTTTTCTGCCGCCCGGCCTCTCGCCCTCGTCCTCCTTCGTCGTGCTGCCCATGCTCCCGTGGTTTTTCGCCCTGCTCGCGCTCTTCGGTTTTGTCGTGCGCCACACTCTCGCCTCGCTCTCGTTCGCGTCTCTGCGCGCACTCCCCGAGGCGGCGGGGCGCCTCTTACGCGCCCTGCGTCGGCCCACGCACGCCTACAGCGCCACATCCGGGTCCGAATCCCTGCTGCCCATCACCTCGCCGAACGCCGGACGATCCACCGCCCCCGCCCCACAAGAAACCCTCCGCGGCCGCGGGCGTGCGCGCAGCAAGGCCGGCCCTGGACGCAGTAGATTTGGGATTGGGCTCGGACTTGGCCTAGGACGAAGAGCGAAGAGTCTCGGGCCCGTGCTGCCGCGCTTCTCCCCTCCCGCTCAGGCTTCTCATCATGTCCGGGGTGCAAGCACACACGGGACGAGCGCGCCTGCGTCCCCAGGCCTGCAGGTCCCCGGCTTCATGCGGGGGGACGACGACGCCGTCCCGCTCGTCGATCTGACGGGCAGCTGGGCGTCGATCTCATCTTTGTCCTCCCGTTCGACGGAGGCGTCTGGGTCTGGGTCTGGTCGCCCGTCCATGTCCACGCCCGACGCTCCCCCTGCCCCTCTGCCCGCGCACCCCGACATCCAGCTCGTCGACGTCTCCCACCCCTCCGACGAGTTCGAGCTCATAGACGTCTCCGTCCCGCCTTCCCCCGCCGCATGGGCCCTCGCGCATCCTGCGCCTGCCCATCCCCATCTGCCGTTACACCCGACACCTACAGCGCCGACCTCACCCGCCGCGTCCTCTTCCGCATTTCCTATGACGGCGTTCTCCCTCGCCAAGCCGCCTGCGCCCTCTCACGCAAAACCGACCACCCCACCCACGCCCAAAGCCGCCCCCGCGCCGATCCCGATGTCCTCCCTGATTTCCGCGAACGCGACGATTTCGAGTCTCGATGCGGACGCAGGTCCTAATATGAAGTCTATGAATATTCTTCCTCCTGCGCCCCCACAGGAGCTGGAGGTGGAGCAAGAGGCAGAGGTCGAGCTGCCCATTGAGCAGCCTGCCTGCGACACCCCACCGTGGCAGCAGACGCAGCTCCCCTCGCCGCCGCTCTCGCCGCCGCATGGACGGGCGATGTTTCAGGTGCCGGCGATCCCGGTACCCTTACCGATTGAGTCGGTTTGGATGGGCAGGAACGACGACGACGTCCACGAGCCATCTGCGGAGGTGGACAGGGATGAGGAGAGGGATATGGACGGGGATGCGGAAGAGGAGGAAGAGGAAGAGGAGGCCCCGCCTTACTGCACGCCCTGAGAAGAGTACAGTAGCGATGTGGGAGGAGGAGGAGCAGGATGAGGAACGGCAGCAGGACGAGGCTGAGCAAACTGTAAGTGGCTTGAATCTTGCGGAACGCATGCAACTCACTCGTACACAGGTCTCGCCATCTCTGCCCGCGGCCGAGGTCGAGGAACGTGCGCCAGTTGAGGTGCAAGCCGAGGAGGAAGCACAGGAGCAGGAGCTCGAGCTCGAGCTCCCCTCCGCACACGCCATCGACGTGCTCGTTCAGCGGATGCACGACCAACCGCCGGCGCCGGCGCTTGCGTATACCGACCTCTTGTCTCCGGCGCCGGCGCACGAGCCCCTGGAAAGCGAGTCCCCGATTACGGACGCCGCAGAAGTGGGAGACGAGGCCGAGGAGCTGCCCAGCGCGTGTGCGATCGATGTGCTCGTGGGTGGGATGCATGCGTACGCAGCGGCTGCGCCCGCGCCTGTGCCTGTGTACGTCCACACCCCTGTGCAAGAGGCGGATGTGCCGCCGTACATCTCTGTGCCGGTATCGACCACAGAAAGGACGCGGTTGTTCGCTGACTCGGTGGGAGAGGTGGAAGGCGGAGAGGACGCAGAGGAAGAACGGGAGGAAGAAGAGGCAGAGGCAGATGGGCAAGGGGAGCGAGCACGCGTGGGACGGGGAGGTCGTCCCGCTGGATGAGGTGCTCGAGCGCGCGGAGGGCGAGCCCTGGGAAGAGGATCCGGAGGAGATGCCCCTCCCTGCGCTGCCGCTGCCCTCGCGCGACGGTTCGCGGGCGGTTTCACCCCTTCCACAGTTCGGCGGGCAGGAGTACGAAGCGGATGCGGAAGAAGGAGAGGAGCAAGAGGACCCAGAGGAACTCCCTCTCCCTCCCATGCCCCTCCCTCTGCACCTGTCGATGCGCGACGGTTGGGACGCTGACCACGACCTTTCTATGCGCGACGTGTGGGCGTGGGACGCGCCGCCGCCTGCGGACGATGGGGATGTGGAACCGTTGGTGCTCGATGAGGTCGCTGCGGAAGGGGAGAGTGAGGAGGGTGTAGAGGCGAGCGAGGGACGGACGGAGGACGAGGAGGATGATGGATACGAAGCGGAGGATGGTGATGCCGACGCAGTGGAAGTGGAGGCAGAATCGGACTCGGTGGACGAGGAGGAGCAGATACGCGACGTTGAGAGCGTTCCCGCGCTGCACATCGATACCGCGCACCTGGCCTCCTTCTCACCACCGCATCGCCCCATGTCCGTCGCTGGTGCCCTGCACGTCGAGACCGCGCACCTCGCGCCCGAAGACGCGCCCGGCGATGTGCGCGAGCAGGATCTGGCGTCGACGCTCTCCTCGCTCTCGTCCACCTCGCCCTCATCTGCCGCGGTGACGGAAGGCGTGCGCGTCGTGCTGCCGTCTGCGTCTGCTACCCTCCTCCCCTCCGCAGCTTCGACTCATCCTTCGGCCACGACCTCCGCCGAAGATGCAGATAACGAAACCGCTACTCTCCTTCCGGAAAAAGAGGAGGCCGACGAGGAATCCGAGTCCTCGTCAGACGACGAAGTCGACCTCGCCGACATGAAACCCGCGTGGTCCCGCCGAGCGGCGGCTGCGCCCGCTTTGGGGCTTCCGTCGTCCACCCGTGAGCGCGAGCACGCCGTGCCCGGGGCCTTCCCCTCATCTACGTCTGCCACGTTTGCGGCCTCCGGCACCCTCACCCCCACCCCTGCCTCTGCGTCTCCCCCCTCTGGCGAGAAGACGAAGACGAGCACGGACACGGGCACATCGACCGCGGTGGACAAGAAGCCTGCGGGCATGCGCGCGCGCTATCGCTCCCCGCTCGACGCCGCGCTCGCGATGCAGCTGCGCCCCGGGCTCGGCGTCGGCGCGGACGGCGCGTGGCTCGTGCGGTTCCTCATGAGCTTCTTTGGCTGGTTTGCGGTGCTCGTGGCACGGACTAGTGATTAGGCACGAGGGTCTCGGGTTTGGTGTCCTGTTCAAAATTCCTCTTCACGAGTCGACCCGGACCGGGCTGGGTAAATTTCGTTCTTATTCTCATTTTTCTTTTTATTTGTTGTGCCACTTGTCGCTCCACTGCATGCATATTTTTTTCTCTTCTTTTTTCCCTCCTCGCAACACATCTCTCTCGCATTGCATTGCCCGTGAATACACTCATGCATTCATACATCTGCGCTTATTCGCTTTCATCCGCACGCTGCATACATACCTCTGCATACATTCATCCCGCACATATACATACATACCTCCTCGCACTTTCACGACACGATTGGACACGACACGAAAAAGAGACGACTACGGCTCCGGCTACGACCACGATTCTGCATTTCCATGGATACATTCATTCTTATATCTGCACGCACGCAAGCGCACGTACATAGGGTAACTTAATTGGCTTTATTAGCTAGCTGTAGCTGGCTGTTTGTATAATCATATTGGAGCTTAGCTTTGGGCGTGAAGGTATAAATGGGATGGGGGAGGTGAAGCAGAATCCGAACGAGGGGGTGGGTAGCGTCTCGAGTCCGAGCGGCATAGGCAACCTCATGCGGGGGTCGGCCCAGCAAATTCAACTATTCGGACTGCCTAGCGTCAGACTGCACTGGCAGCATTGCAGTCGGAGAACCGTATCGTGACAGCGGAACTCCCACCAGAGCTTTACATCCAACGCGTTGAAGTTCGGACGAGTCCGAAAGCCGTGAATGGTTCAGTGAATTGAACCATTCGACTTCGCCGATACTGAAAGAAATATTTTTCATGCTTCTGCCCCTTGGAGGCGTCCATTTCATACAGTACCTGAGGTGGAAGGTACATAATAGAATGCAAGGTTCCGTAGAATTTCCACCTTTATCCGCCCGCCGCTCACGGACCTTCTGGAACGTCGGTAAACCATATACTGGCGGAATAAATTTCGTCCACTGTTTACCTCCCGTCCCTTCGTTAGATTAATCTCCGACTCGTGTATCATTGATTACTGATGCGCCATCAAGCGCATCATAATTCGAGCGCTCGCTGGTTGAGCGTCCCGACCATCCACCTCCTTGGCAGACCAAAGTAGAATCCTGTCTCTAGTCTCTATCCAGTCCCTTCCCTTCAATGTCGGTCGCTGTACTCTTAATGAATCACCCACAGAGCGTCGAACTCGGTTTATCCCGCCGGTGACTCGCAACGCAACCGAACCCGCCCCAAATGCATGACTCACGTTATCCTCACATAGGGACAAAGGTAAAAACAATTGGGACGTGATTACTGGATCACTACTCTACTGTATTGCACCCACAGTTGTATGAACAACTCAACACTTTTTCCAAGTAAGTAAGATTTTCCTTGTCTCTACCCCATGAATATCGCACCCCGCAGCAGCAACCGGAATCTGTTTCAGCACCAGATATCCATCCCTGGCCCCTGATTCCTACAGCTTAAAGCGCCAACCATCCGCGCTTGAAATCCCCCCGGGGCTCGGAGTCCGGCGCGCCTCGCAACTTGCCCAAACACAAACAAAATGCAATTCTACTTCATTCGTCTATCATCATTTTCGCCGCATTGGCCATCAGCGCCAATGCCGCCGCTCTGGCCGAGCGTACGCCCGTGGAACGGTGCACATGTATCATCGTCGATGGGGAGCAAATTTGCATCTGCTAGTCCAGAGTGTTGTTGTCTTCGGTATGGGTTATGTATTTCGTCTGAGTCTGCGCTCATCGTCTTATATTTAGTAAAAGGCGAACTAGGCCTTTCGAATTTCGGAACGAACGAGAATGAGTGCATATAGCTCATCTCAAGTAATTACGCAGACCAAGGAGGTGTTTCCTACCCTTGCTAAGCCGATACCGAGTTCTCCATCCCTGGCAGCGATAATTCCCCAAAACTCTCTCCCTGTGTTCAAATCGGTGACTTTGATTCCGTGGAGTTAACAAATGCATCGTCGGCGTCTGACAAAACCAGTCGACCATAATGCCAGTTAAATTGTTTGTGCATTGTAAGTCTGAGTGAGAATGGCGTGTGCAAAAGGTATCCTCCGTGTAACAAAAGCAGGCAACCTAGAAGCTTCCCGGTGCTTGCCCGTCGATTCCCGTGCAGTTCATCGAAGTCTCGACGACAGGTTTCTTTTTATTTTTAATTAAGATAATGTCCGCACTAGGAAGAAACCTCAGTCTCAGAAAACGGAAAGAGGGAGGGGGACGCACTAGATGGCAAGATCGTCTTCATCATCTGTATCACTGCCGTCGTCACTTTCAGCAAGTTCAAGATTCAGGTTTTCCAATAAATCATCCATGGTGTTCGAATCCTATTCCAATTGCCAACAAGCATGCCATGTCAAACGAAATCCAAACAATTTGCGATTTGAAAGTAGCAGTACACACCCAAACAACCAAGATGGGTAGCGTACTCTTCGTTGCGTACTCTCTCAACAAGTCGCCAACGCAATCGACGTCTGCATCGCGACCCGTTCCGCAAGAAGTATCGGGAACCAATCCTAAGGATGCAGCCAAGGGAGCGACTGTAGTGTTTGCAGGGATGCATACATTGGTTTTGATATCCGGTGTGCATATTACGATGAGGCCGAGGTTGAGGTCGCCAAAGACCTGTTATATTACATTATCAAGACAATTTTGTCATCAGTGGTGTGTTTACGAACTGAGGGAATGCAGCTCCGTGCTCTTTCCAGGCCGACAGGAGTTAACCCAGGCCGTCTCATAGAAGGTCTCTCAGCATTTCTGATCAGGTAAAGAGTGTTGTTGATTGAGATAGATGAAGCCGTTGAGAAAAGAGCGAGGGTGTACAATAACAGAATGGCGAGCATGCTGAGTGAAGATGAAATTACAAGCCCGTTTGCCGCCTATAAGGTCCTGAAGAGCCGGAAGGCGGGATCCCGTCATAAAACCTTGGCAGCAAGCGGGGGGAGATAGATGTTGTGAAGGACGTACGTGCGAGGGTGCGGACGTAAAGCGGAACATGATATGCCTCCGCATCAGGGCCCGGGGTAAAAAATGTATTGCGATGTGGGACTGAACAAAATTCAGCAAATCAGGGAAATGACCGACCTGCGGTAAGAAAGAGCACCTGAGAGCTGTCGAACATGATGAGAACGGCGTGACAATCACCAACTGGATATATTGATGGGAGGTTGATGAGAAGAGGGGGTCGATATTCGCCTCGTGCTTACTGGCAAATATAATGAACTCAAGAACGTAGATGAAATATCCAATCCTGTTCGGCGATTCGTCAGAAAAATGGATCTCCGGTGGCAAAAATATACTGTTTGCCTCGAAATAAGGTACGCCGCGGCAGGGATCCGATCACACACTGCCTGCACAAACCAATGTGACCACGTGAAGCTGCCTCAAAATATCGGGGGGAGAAGCAAGGCGGGATTGGACCGCGACGCAGAGGGTGGGTCAGACATTCTGGTGGACGAACTGACCTATGTATTTAACCAAGCTGAGGCTGTCAGACGTTTTGAAACAAAGAGTTCCCGGTCGTGTTCGTCCAGATGTTGGATTTTTCCGTCGAATACATATGTCCGCTGATCACAATAAACTGACCATGAATGCAATGAGGGTCTCGATTTCGAAGTTTGATGGACATTGACATTTCAGAGCTTGCGGGATTTTAATGGTCATATTTTCTGCATCCCTGGAAACTTTATCAGCATCGAGTATCATTCTAAACCCCGCAGATTGTGTTGAAAGTATTCGTGATTATGACAAGGTGCACCTCCTTTCTTCCCTTCGTTTGAACCGACAGGTCCTCTACGCCATGTTTTTGTTCCTGGAAAATCGGAACTCGATGGTAACACCAGTTCTGCTGTAAAGTTCATGGTCAAAGCAGCTAGACTTCCCAAAGAGAATCTGAGACACGGGCGATCGAGTGCTGGCGTTAGGTCTCCGCCACGTAAATTAGTATCCAGCATTGTGCATATCGTTCAAGTGAGAACGTCTTCAAGAGAGCTATCGCTTGCAACATTCATCGAGAGAAATAGAATCTTCCAAACGCCACATGTCGAATAGCCTTTATAGAGTTTTCCCTTAAAAACAAATAAACCTGGAACCAAGTTAGACCTGGCCCGAAGGACAGAGGGGACCGACAATCACACCTCTAGATCTAACTCAACGTATCCACCAACACCTCCGTCCCGACGCGGAAGCGGCCCGCAATCGCGAAACGGATCTTCATGCCCGCCTCCGCAAGCGCATTGAGCCTGGGGAGGGCCCGCATCCGCAGCGGGACGTCGCGCACCGCGTCTACGCGCCCGTACGTCTGTACCAAGAGCGAGAACTCGCGCAGCACCCCCGTGCGCGTTCCCGTTCCCGGTCCCGTCGCCGCGGGGCCGCCAAAGCGCGCATGCAGCAGCGCGGGGAACGTGTCATAGTCGTCGTCGAACACGCGTCCGCCGGCGATGCTCAGCGTCGTCAGCGCGGGCAGGATCTCGGGCTGGTGCAGTAGGGCGAGGAGGGGCGCGACGTGCGTCGCGTTGCCGCAGTGGAGCTCGAGCGCGCGGAGGGGGAGGGTCGCGGGGAAGGCATCTAGCGTGCGCTGGAGGGTCTCGGAGGAGGGGTACTTGAGTGCGAGGGCGAGGCGCTGGATGGGGGCGGCGGAGCGGGAGATCATGGAATGGAGGCGTGCGGTGTGCGTCTCGTCGGCGGCCACGGTCTCACGGATGTGGAGGTGGGCGAGGCGGGGGGAGGCGCAGGCGCTCGATGACGGGACAGAATTCCGTGGCGAAAGTGAAGGATTGGAGGTGCGCGAGGGTGAGTGGCTCGGAGTCGAGGGCGGCAGGGGGAGGCCCGACGGTGGATATGTCGAGCGTGACGAGATCCGGACACATTTTCAGGAGCGCAAAACACTCGGCGATGTCCAGCTTTGCCAGCGTAAGAGTCGTCAACTGCGCCCATGGGAGGTTGAATCGGAGTTCGGGGTACGTGCTGATGTCTGCTTCACGGAGGACGGGTGCATCTGACAGCGCGATGGGGTCAACCGGGCCGCCATCCGACTGTTCGCGGGAAAATGGTCCCCGGAGGGACAGGGATATTTTTCGTAGCAGGGGCATCGGAAGGGGGGGTTCTAGCCGCGCCAGTAGCCCGACGGGAAGCGCCAGTTCAACGCTCTGCCAGTGGTGGGCATGCGGGATGCACACGTCGATCAAGGCGGCGGCGCGCTCGGGGTCGACGCAGTTGAGCGACAGCTTGAGTGGGTGGTTACCGGAGCGCGCGAGCCACGTTTCGAAGACATCCACGGAGCGCGTGTCGACGAGGCCAATGGACTGCCATAGTTCGGGACTGGCGAGGGCAATGTCGCGCCATTGACGACATATCTGGGCCACCAATAACGGGGCCCTGAGAGGCGACGGCTGAGGGAGAGAAGGTGATTCCGAGAGACAGTGAACGAAGATGAGAGATGTTATCTCTGGGGGAAGGGAGAGCACTGGGTAGATAATCGAATCTGAGACAGCCTGAAGCTTTTGGCGTTCGGCACCAAGGGCAGCAATGAGATCGGTTAGCTGGGCAAGCCGGCGTCGCAGATAGACGCGGTCCTGAGTGGCATCCACGGTGGCGTCGCTGGTGGCAACGGGAAAGGCGCCGCATCGCAGACAAGTCGACATGATGGTAAGACGAAAGGGGTAGCCGCACTGCCACTTAGATAGGGGATCATGTCCTCAGTCTGTAATTATTTCATAGTTTCTTTCGCGAATTTATATACTAAGCTAATTCCTCCCCAGATTCTGGTGATAAAGACGCATCGTTCTGTCGGGTGGTTTGTTAAGATCTCGAATAACAGGTCAATTCCTGCTTTCACGTACTGGCATTCAGCACCCTGGTTTGCAGACCTCAACACCGTCGACAATCGTGCAGCCGACGCTATCGCACTTTGGGGCGGCGCGAGCGCTGAGCGCACAGGCAGCAAGGATGAGGGCGAGTTGCACAAAAGACGGGAATCGCATTGTTGTGAAAGCTTGGGTGGGATGTGAGCGGCTTTTTATACGTTCATGTCGGCCTAGTACAAGAGAGTGCGGGAAGATCTAAAGATTCATATTGTGTCTGAGACATTGTGCCTGTTGTTTCAACGAAATGAATTGGTGCTAGCGCAAGCCAAAGGTCTTAATCACTGCGGAACCCTAAAAATATCCAGGGTTGGATCCGCTCTTGATCGGTCCGTCTTCTGGGCTGTCTGGAGTTTTGGAAAAGTACATCTGTCGGGCTCCCGACACTTCTTTCAGGAATGACAAGAACTCATTGCCATCAAACCTTTCCAGGTCTGGATTTTTAACGCATTGGAAGCATATCCAGAGGCTGGATTTGATGGGTGCTCGGGACGTCCAGAAAGGATGGCAGATGACATTTCTGTACCAATCCGACCCCGGACTTCCCGCAATGAATGGGATCCAAAACATCCGAATCGGCTTGAGCTTTCAACAATAGCGCATGATAGATGAGGTTTCAAATCAATTATCCCGAATTAAATACTCCTCCTCGGGCATTTTCGAGGGACAACATCGGGAATACAACTCAAGTTCCCAGAAATTATCATCCAAATCAGGTTATGCTTTGAGGTCGGTTCGGACTGGTAAAACCACCTCAAGCCCAGGCTTATCTGGCCTAGAATCACCTGGAAAACTGTCGGCTCGGAAACTAGTATTCGTAGCAACCAAGTCCCATAATACTATGCCGTTCCAAATGCACTTTTAATATTCCCCCCACATTTTAGTGTTTTCCCCCCAATTCATTGGAAATTTGGTAAATTTCCCCTCAACTTTCACACTTTTTAAGGTCAATATAATGTGGGGATTCTTCTCGGAAATCCCCCTCCTTTCATTTCCCTATTTTACATTTCCGCAACTTTTACTGCTGCAAAAAATTTCCCCTCAACTTTTGGGCACAAAATTTTTTATTGCTCAAATCGACACCTAAAGTCATTTAAATACTGTATTTTGATCCCCCGCAGGCCTAAGCATGCTACTTTCACCCTAGGAGTGAAAATACAGTGAGTATTAATTATCAAACACTGGGGACCGGCACCGCCCTTGATCGGAGCGGCATGTTTGTCTTTGTTTATTCTCTTTCATTCTTGACTTTCGCATGTTCCCTCGTGTACTCACTTCCTCATGCACCGGATGGACTTGTTTTGGTGACATCAAATGTTCTCAAAGTCCAAAAATGTCTGCGCCTGCAAAAATTTCCACAAGAATTCGAAGATTTCCCGTGCTTTCAACAGTCTGGGATGTTGCAACTGATGTTTATGGTGACTCTTGTTCGGGAATTTTCATTCAAAATGCAGAGGAAGATTCTCATGTGTATAAATTGCTATTTTATGTATGGTTTCGTGAATACTGACCTTAGCATTCCTTTGAAAATGCTTCCCCAAATGATGTTTTCAAAAGATTCAATCGCTTCTAACATGATATCATAACTCCAAATGCACAGACCCGTTTAAAATGAGTGAATTCCCCTTCAGTAATTTTTTTTGGAGAAAGTAGGGGTAAGGAATCCGGCCAGGGTGGCGAATTTGGCAGAACGAATGAAGTTGTCACATAGTGTGACATTTGTCACAGTTCAAGTCCTTCACTCATTTTGCCTCGTTTCCCACCCGTTGCCATGACTATAAGCATGTTTTCAAAATAATAAGTCTTCATTAGTATACCAAGGGGCTTATCTGAAAAAAAATGAACAACTTTCTCTTTTCGTGGCCCGTAGTTGCTGATTTTACTGACATTGTGTAAAAACCCTAAGGCCTTTTCAATTCAAGGTGAATTGAATCGTTTTCGCGTGGAAAGTCGTAGCTAAACAATGGTCTCACAGGGCCTTCAGGCCGGATTTTTTAGTTTGGCCTTTGTCCCTGAAATATTGCTCAACATTTCCAAGAAAGTCGTCATATTTGATGTACAGGACAAAAAAAGAAAATCCGCTCTGATAGCACTATTCCAATGCTGATTTCATTATGACTTTCTCTTTGGTTCAAAAGGCTAAAGTGACGAGGTGGAAAGCCTTAGGGTTTGCAAAACTGGAACCGAGCGCCCCCCGCGAACCAAACAGGGACAAAGCTGCCGCTCCGATCAAGGGCGATGCCGGTCCCCACTTTGAAACACGGTCACGTGTCACCCTGGCTGGCAAGTGTGATACCAGTTAGGACAGTTCACATCTAATCCAGTCATAATAGCCCTGGATTTACTTCATACCATGAATATGGGCTGTATCCCCTCAGGTTTGGCTTCATTTTTTAATATATTTATCACTCAGGTTGCCAGTAGCACACCTGGAACTGGACTGGCAGGTATCATGGTATCCCCTGGAGTTTGGCTTCATTCTTAGTATATTTTTTACTCAGGTTGCCAGTAGCACATCTAGAACTGGACTAACAGGTATCATGCTTGCCAGCCAGGGTGCCACATGACTGTGTTTGATATTTGATGCTCGCCGTATTTCCACTCCTGGGGTGAAACTGGCATGCTTAGGCCTGCAGGGGATCAAAATCTAGTATCTAAATGACTTTAGGTGTCGATTTGAGCAATAAAAAATTTTGTGCCCATAAGTTGAGGGGAAAATTTTGCGCCGAGTTTGTTGAGGGGAAATTTTTTGTAGCGGTAAAAGTTGCGGAAACGTAAAATAGGGAAATGAAAGAAGGGGATTTCTGAGAAGAATCCCCACATTATATTGACCTTAAAAAGTGTGAAAGTTGAGGGGAAATTTACCAAATTTCCAATGAATTGGGGGGGAAACACTAAAATGTGGGGGGAACATTAAAGGTGCATTTGGAACAGCATATAATACACTCCCGCAGGCGTATATACAAATTTCATCAGGAAAATGCCGAATTGCTATACACTGCCACATAGATACTATAGAGGTCATAGAGGCCATAGAAATGCCAACTCAGAGAGATTTTTATGCTAACTGCATCAGTGCTATTGGCCAGTACAGCAGAAACGAGGGAGACTAGAGGAAGACTAGCATTGTGAGTGATTTTCATGAATAAAAGAGGATTCAACTGTGGAGATCAAAGTGGAAGGGTAGTTCATAGCCTGACGATTAATTATATCCATGCTGCTGCCAACAGTGGTTTATTGAACTTTACACTCACGCTATATGTTTCGCTTCCAGCGTTCTTTCTAATTTGCAGATCTCAACCTCATCCTTTATCCGGTACTACCTTCTAGGCTCGTTACCAGCCTGCCTACAATGAGCAACAACTGTGGCGAGCACGTCTACGGCAAAGTGCTCGCCACATTTTTTTGCTGTTCGTAGGCAGGCTGGTCACAAGCCTACACAAGCATGGGAGGTCAGCCTTTTGCTCTTGTCTGCTAATTTCAATCAACACCGTTAAGTATCCCGCTCGCAACATAACCATCCATCCCCACATGCCATCGTAGCTGCACAAGTATATGTGCAGACTCAGATGGTCCACTGTTCACTGTGAGTAGTGCTGGCGAGGTCCAGTTCAAAAATCAGTTCAAACCTGAACCGAACTGAACCTGACACCGCGTTCAGGTTCAAGGTTCAGTGGTTGCCCAAACTGAAAGTCAGGTTCAGGTTCGGGGTTTGAACCTGAATGCAAAATTGAACTGAAACTGATCAATATCGGTCATTAGAGAGGTTGTGCCCATGCGGCATGCCACTTTTGACACTTGTGCAAAGCGGCATGCTGCTTTTTTCTCAGTTAAAATACCTTAAACTGGGTTCAGATCTTGTTGATACCAGTGTCTTATGCCTGAGTTTGTGTATTTTTGTGACTTGTGGATAGAGCAAGCATGAGAAATCCAGATTTGGCAGCATCATTTCTTCTGACATGCGGATGAGAGCGGACCAGCGACAATCATAACGTTTAATGATACACTCCGAAAAATCCGAACTTTCAGGGGCGCTGATAACGTTCCCGAAACCTAAAGTATCAGGAAGAGAGTGGGTGTTCCCGAAACCGTTCCTGAAACAAAAGGTTTCTACAGCGCAGAAACTATTCCCGAAACAAAAGGTTTCTCGACCTGCAGAAACTGTTTCCGAAACAATTGGTTTCAGGGGCGGGCCGACGGTCCGGGACGGCCCGCCCACCGAAACCGTTCCCGAAACAATGGGTTTCTGCAGCGCAGAAACTATCCCCGAAACAAAAGGTTTCGGGAACGGTTTCCGAAGCGCTGAAACCATTAGTTTCGGGAGCACCTACTCTGTTCCCCATACTTTAGGTTTCGGGAACATTATCAGGGCCCCCGAAAGTTCGGATTCCCTGGAGTGATAGCCGTTTCGTGATTTTAGCACAGCCACATTGTCCTCATGTCTACCGTACAACCTCGAAATACATGAAGTATGTGTTGGATCCTTGTTTTGGGCATCATGGGATGTCTTTTCCCTATGCCGCTTTGCACAATGCCCAAAAAGCGGCATGAGCGGCATGCCGCCCATGCCGCTTGGGCACAACCTCTCTATTTTACTGCGTCAAATTATCCCCCAAATCTTGATAATACTCAACATTAGTTGTTTTGTGTCTACCTAAACAGAATCCCAGGCAACCTTGCAATTCCAATCTCGAAAGTACATGTGCGATCCGAGCTAAATCATGTTCAGGGTTCATACTTGGGCTGGGAAAGCATGCTATGATGAATTTAAGGGTCTCAAGGTCAGCTTCGACATCCAGAAACTGTTTCTCACCGAGAAGAATTTTTTAGGTTCAAACACATTCGAACGCCAACCCGAACTTTGCCAGCACTAATTAATATACAACCACGAGTTAAAACCAGAGACAGCGCTGCGAGATAGCCCACTGTCCATGTATCCCACAGAAGATCGCTTTTTTCATGTTCTCGATGGTCTTTGATAGGCGCTGCCGACCATCTTCCTGAGTTCAGCAAAGAGGAATGAAGGATGAGGAATCCAGGTGAACAGCGGCACCGGAGCGAAGCGGAGGGATATCTTGTACATACTGTATATTTCTTGAAGCCGAGCCCCGGCCGAGCCCAAGCCTCCCGCGGCTTTGAAGCCAAGGCCGAGACCAACTCCGGATTTAATCACTAGATGAGGATATCTTGTCGAGGTTGTGATGGGAATGGGCGGTAATAGAACTTATAGAAGGCTCACATATGCATACAGTGAAAAATCGCTCAGATGCACCTTGAAGGTTCTATAATTCAATACATTTTTAGAAGTGGACTTTGAGGATAACTCCACGAAAGATACATCCCTGCAAAAAAAGAAAAGTATACATCCCTACGCATTCCTGAGCGACGTCACGGTCTTCCTACACCGAATAAACTGTGAGAGATGTGCTTGCGTGCAGTGCAGTGCCTCCCCGGACCTTTACGGTCTGAATCTCTGGTTGTCTCTCCCCGCCTGCCAAGGTGTGTTGTGACGAGACTCCGCTTTATGTCCGCACCCTCTATTGACATAATGTGCTTTCGCACGTACGTCCTTCGCAAGTTGGCACAACGTCTAATTATCTCCCCCGCTTGCTGCCAAGGTTTTATGACGGGATCCCGCCTTCCGGTTCTTCAGGACCTTATAGGCGGCGAACGGGCTTGTAATTTCATCTTCACTCAGCATGCTCGTCATTCTGTTATTGTACACCCTCGCTCTTTTCTCAACGGCTTCATCTATCTCAATCAATAACACTCTTTATCTGATCAGCAATGCTGAGAGACCTTCTATGAGACGGCCTGGACTAACTCCTATCGGCATGGAAAGAGCAGAGAGCTGCATTCCCTCAGTTTGCAGACACCTCACTGGTGATAAATTGTCTGTCTCATAATATAACATGACAGGTCTTTGGCGCCCTCAACCTCGGCCTCATCGTCGTATGCACACCGGATATCAAAACCAATATATGCATCCATGCAAACACTACAGCCGCTCCCTTGGCTGCATCCTTGGGATTGGTTCCCGATACTTCTTGCGGAACGGGTGACGACGCAGACGTCGATTGCCTTGGCGACTTGTTAAGAGAGTACGCAACGAAGAGTACCCAATCCATCTTGGTTGTTTGGGTATGTACTGCTACTTTTGAATTGCAAATTGTTTGGATTTCATTTGACATGACATGACTTGTTGGCAATTGGTATAGGATTCGAACGACATGGATGATCTATTGGAGAACCTGAATCTTGAACTTATTGAAATTGACGACGGCATTGAAACAGGCGAGGATGACGAAGACGATCTTGCCATCTAGTAGGTCCCGCTCCCACTTTCCATTTTCTGAGACTGAGATTTCTTGTTAGTGCGGACACTATCTTGATCAAAAATAAAAAGAAATCTATCGTCCAGACTTCGATGAACTGCGCGGGAATCGACGGGCAAGCACCGGGAAGTTTCTAGGGTTGCCTGCCTTTGTTTCATGGAGGATACCTTTTGCGCATGCACCATTCTTGCAACGCATAAACAATGTAATTGGCATTATAGTCAACTGCTTTCGTCAGACGCCGACGATGCATTTGTCAACTCCACTGAGTCAAATAGAAGTCACCGATTTGAATGCTGGGATAGAGTTCTTGGGAATTATCACAGCCAAAGATGGAGAACTCGGCACCGGCTTAGCAAGGGTAGGAAACACCTCCATATTCTGCGTAATTACTTGAGACGAGCTATATACACTCATTCTCGTTCGTTCCGAGATTCGAAAGGCTTAGTTCGCCTTTTGCTAAACATAAGACGGTGAGCGCAGAATCAGACGAAATACAGACTGGTCGCCCATACCGCAAGACAACAACACTCTGGATTAGCAGATGCAAATTTCCTCCCCATCGACGATGGTGCATGTGCATCGTCCTTCGGGTGCACGCTCGGCCAGAGCGGCGGCATTGGCGCTGATGGCCAATGCGGCGAGGATGACTGACAGACGAACGAAGTAGAATTGCATTTTGTTTGGGTGTGGGCAAGTTGCGAGGCGCGGTGGATGGGGAGATTTCAAGCGCGGATAGTTGGCGCTTTAAGCTGTAGGAATCGGGGCCGGGGATCAATAGATGCGGGTTGCCATTGTGCGCTGCGTTAGTTACCCGGCGACGGGTGCAGAGACCAGGAAAGTCTTACTTACTTGGGTAAAAATGTTCAGTTGTCCGTATCACCGTGGTTGCAATTCAGTTAGCGATCTGGTTATCACGTCCCAATTCTATTCACCTTTAGTATCCGTATATGAGGATAATGTGAGTATGCATCTGGGGCGGATTCGGTTGCGTTTTGAGTCACCCGGGGGATAAACCGACTTCGACGTTCTGTGGGTGATTTACTGAGAGCTTGAAGGGAAGGATTCGATAGGGACTTGAGACATCTCGAGTTTTGGTGGGACTCTACTTTGGTCTACAAAAAAGGTGGATGGTCGGGACGCTCAACCAGCGAGCGCTCCAACTATTGATGCGCCATCGAGTGCATCAGTAATCAACGACACACGAGTCGGAAATGAATCCAACGAAGGAACGGGAGTTATTCAGCAGACGAAATTTCTTCCGCCAGTATATGGTTGTAATCCCGGGTGGGGTGTCCTTCACTCGTAGATACTGACGCCCAGAAGGTCCGTGGGCGGCGGGCGGATAAAGGTAGAAATTCTACGGAGCCTTGGATTCTATTATGTACCTTCCACCTCAGGTACTGTATGAAATGGACGACTCCAAGGGGCAGAAGCACGAACAATTTTTCTTTCAGTATCGGCGAAGTCGAATGGTTCAATTTACTGAAAACGGCTTTCGGACTGTCATCCGAACTGCAACGCATTGGATATAAAGCTCTGGTAGGAGTTCTATTGTCACTATACGGTTCTCTGACTGGAATGCTGCCAATGCAGTCTACGCTGGACCGTCAGAATCATGTTGGAATCATGCAATTCGCGAGCGAAAATCAAATGCCAGACTAAATAAAAAGAACGGGCAAACATCAGCGCCAAAAATAACGAAAAAAAAACCCTGAAACCCTCAAGAGTGCCGCAATTCAGCGGGTTAACACAACTAAACAGTTCGACAAACTGTTGGACATGAACCCGAATCGCGAACGGTCACAGCCACGTGCCATCAAATCACGCACTTCAAACTCCGCCAAGGTCGGACGACTTTTGCTTTTTGCTTCTACCTGCGTTCCCTACAGAACGCTGCTATCTGCGGCTTCCGTTCGCAGTCTTGATGGAAATTCGCGTCCATTCGGTTCACGCAGAGGAGAACTGCGGTCCTCGGCGGTGGCGATGGTTCTGAATCTGGGTCAGCCTGGTCTCAGGCTCGTTCGCGTTCATGTCTTACCCAAAGTAAAGAGATGAATGCGTTCCAGTACATCCTTCGTAGGCGGCACCGAGTATATTATGGTCCCATTGCTCCGTCAATAAGTACCGCACTTCATTCCACGTTCCATCCCTCCAGGTGCGTGGCGGGCGCAGCGTCTACGTGCGTTGCGCACGGCCATGGTGCAGCAAGCGAGCAGCTAAATGACGTCTCAAGCTTTTCCCACTATATGATCCGTGCTCAGTGGCCTTGTCACCCGGTACAGTGGAACGTTTTTTGCGCTTGTCCCCGCTATGTAACAGTCGTACACATCTAGGTTAATCCGAAAGGAGACCCAACACTCAAAATGGTTCGCGACACAACTTCCAAAACTTTAATTTATCGAAATGGATGTCGCGCATGGCCGAAATCTAGCTCATTCCTCTTCGCTCAGCTTGAGGTCTGAGAAAGGAGCATTTTGAGAGGTGAGATTCTGTCTCTTGACTCCATTCCGCACGTCTGAATTTACAGTAACGGGTCATTTCCTCGCTGTTATGGAAGTGGCGGCAACCGCTGCTGGCATCAGTGCGGACAACTCTTTCTGCCACTGCTTAAATGCGGAACCCATTGACACTTCAAATGGAATGGCAATGTAAGATATTAATGTTAGTAGGACAGGTCCGCAGCGCAAAGTTTTAAGGGATAGGATCGCTGCTCATATGCCAAATTGCCTCCCCGTGTCCTGCGGATGGGTTACCCCGCACGGCAACACCTAACGGGGACTCAACCCCCGAACTCTAACCAAGGCCAACTGCTTCCCGGTAGGCAAGTATCTTTCGGACGCCGTTGGTGATGCATGGAACACTGTCATATCACAGCCGCTCTCCGTCTAGTTACTCCCGGAACGAAAACAGGCGTCGTCGCAACTTTAACTTTGGCTCTTAATAAGGACCTCGACTCCAGCTCACGTCTGTCCGGAAGGACTTGTCCATGTAGGCTCCATGTACAAAAGCTAATTCCGCCCTCGGGCTTCGTCTCGGTTGGGTAATACGAGCTTCGAGGCTCGTTTCTTCCCACGTCAACGCAGCTTCCATGAATTTGAAGCGCACTATATAGCGTCAAGCGGCGTGATGCCATGCAGGCAGCAAGCAGCACCTCTGTGGATGTGAGGGTGCCGCTTTTATATACCTCTATTGTGCGCTCTACCTCTCGCCTGCTTCCCAAAAAATTTCATGTCGGATCACACCGCCGTCTCTGCCATCCGCCACCACACATACGACGACAAAAAATACGTGCTGGAACTATTGCCGCCGCAGAGCATAATAGACGAGGACGAAGGGAGCGCGGTCGCTTGGTTGACGATCCTGGGCACGTCTGTGGTCCCAATCTGTTTCGTCGTTATCGCTACTGACTTAGGGATATATACAGCTTTTTCATACAATTCTGCACGTTGGGGTGAGCTACCCGTTTGCGTTCTCAGAAGATGCTGACTAACCATGGCCAGAAATATCAACGCTTTTGGGGTGTACCAGGACTATTACACTCGATACTCTCTGTCCAATAAAACACCGTCAGATATCAGGTAGCGCGTTTGTTCACTCTTTATTATCGCTGTCTAATTTCTCCCGGCCCGGCTCTAGCTGGATAGGGAGTTTTCAGTTGTTCATGCAGTATGCACCGGGAATAATCGTTGGCCGTGCGTTTGACGCAGGATACTTGTGAACCGTTCTTAGTATTCGCTTCCGATGATATTAACACCTCTCAATCGACAGTCACCATATGATTGCTCTTGGTTCTTTTCTCCAAGTCGTGTCCATTTTCATGATTTCTCTCACGCAGTGGCATCAGTATTATCAGGCGAGTTGTTCGTGGCCGTAGAAAACTAGAAACGCGCTGACATTCGAGCTTCTCCAGGTGTTCCTTGCGCAGGCTGTTGCCTCTGGCATTGGCCAGTCCCTCCTCTTTCTCCCATCTCTCAGCATAATCGGGCAACATTTCAAACGGCACCGGGCCTTGGCCACTGGGGTTGGCGTTTCGGTGAGCCCACCAATCACCTCGAAAATCATTTCCGCTTCAACCCGACGATTGGCAGGGCGCATCCGTCGGCGGGGTCATCTGGCCAATAGTGTTAAACCAGCTCAGCAGGCGGATGGCATCTTTCTCCAACGCTGTACGCGTAACAGGCGCCCTCGCCGGCTTGCTGTTGATTATCGCAAATCTGGTCATGAAGACTAAAGTGCACCCCACGGCCACGGGTACCACGGCGCCGAAGCCGAAGCTCAAGGTAATCCTTACGGATTGGGCGTTCATGTCTTCCATCGGGGGGTCAGTCGTTCTTCCCTTCCTTGCGCTTATGTATACTAACTAACGCACTGCCACGTATGTAGAGCGTTCGTCGTCGGACTTGGGCTGTTTTTTCCCTGTGAGTGAGCGCGAATGCGCGACGCGGGGCTGATTCGATTAATGATGTGGACGTAGATTTTTACCTGCAGCTCTACGCGGTCGACAAAGGGATAGATGCGAACATTGCTTTCTACGTCGTACGTATCTATCTGGCTAAGCGTACGTTGAAATTAGCTTATGGGCCATATAATGTACAGCTCGCAATCATGAACGCCGGGAGTGTTGGCGGGCGCATATTGCCCAACTTTGTCGCAGATCGAGTGGGGCCTTACAACATGCTGATTCCATGCCTCGCAATATCTTCCGCGCTGACCTTCAGCATTTTTGGGCTCAAAACTTGTGCTGCCGTAATTGTGTTTGCTGCTCTATATGGGTTTTGGTCGGGATCATGTGCGTTTGGCTGGTCTGTTTTGTTGATTGAATCCTGCTGACAATATTTAGATGTCTCGCTGATTCCAACGTTGATCGTTCAATCCGCTAGCCATTGCGGAGAACATGGGTCCGTGCCCTTCGGTCGTTAAGAGTCATTCTAATCCATTCACAGAACTCGAATGGGCGTGGCATTCTCCTTCGTGAGTGTGTCGATGCTGATCGGCACTCCGATTTCTGGAGCATTGTTGCATTCCGCCGATGGGAACTATATTTGGTATAGGCCCATTGTTTTCTGTGGAGTGCGTAGCCCTGCCAGCTTTCTCGCCGTTTACTGAATTTTTAGGTTTTGCAGATAATACTTGCTTGCGGCGCCGCCATTTTTGCCTTTTCAAGGACGCTATTTATTAGGAGTGGGGCCCGCGGTCGTCTAGTTTAAAATAAGTAGGATTCGGAAACACAATTCCACCTATAATAAGTATTTTTATGGATGTATGTTGCCTATTTATGAAGTCTCGTGCTGAATTTTGTCCTCGTTGGGTTTTTGTTTCCGGAAACTCGGACCGATCGCGTGACAATCGTGAGCATCAGGATGCCTTTCAGCCACCACTCTCATTCTGGCCAATTTTGCAAACACGCGGTTGGATCGCTGGAGGAGGTTGTTCTAGAAGCCGTTCGGCAGGGCTTCGAAGTGTATGGGCTCAGCGAGCATGCCCCAAGATACCGGACAGCAGATCTGTATCCAGAGGAGGTAGGACGACTTCTCTTTTGACGTATGCAACTCACGCAATTTTAGGAGGGTATCACTCCGGAGGACCTCACATCGCAGTTCGAACTTTACTTGGCGGAGGCACATCGTCTAAAGGCACTATATGCCCCTCAAATCCGCCTGTTAGTCGGACTTGAGACCGAGTACATCACCACCCTTGATCTCGACTCACTGGCTGCACTTCTGGGACGACACCGAGGACAAGTGGAGTACCTGGTCGGATCAGTCCACCATGTCAATGCCATTCCCATCGACTTTGACCTGGTGACATTCCAGAGGGCCGTGGGGAGCATTGATGGTGCAGTCACCAGCAAGGACTGCGCGTTCCTTTGTGCGTACTTTGATGCCCAATACGAGCTGCTCCACCGCTTCAATCCCGAGGTCGTCGGGCACCTAGACCTCTGCCGACTCTACAATCCAACCTTGCAGCTCTCAGAATATCCAGAGGCTTTGGAACGAGCGACGCGGAACATCCTTTACGCGATCAGCTACGGCGCATTATTCGAGATCAACGCTGCTGCTTTAAGGAAAAACTGGTCTACACCATATCCGGGGCCAGAGCTCCTACAAGTGAGCCTCCTCTCGACTTTCTGAAGAAAATAATCAACTTTTTTGTGCGGTACCAGATCATACTGCAGCATGGCGGCCGTCTAACACTTTCCGACGACAGCCACGGGCCTCACGCCGTCGGCCTCAACTATGGACGGCTCCCAGAATACATTCAACGTGCCGGCATCAAGGAGCTGTGGTTCCTGGAGCATTCCGACACACCAAACGCTTCTGGAAGGAATGTCCGAGCCACTAGAATGGATCAGCCTTGGGCGACACATTCGTTTTGGACGCAGTTCTAGATCTCTTGACAAGTAACTTATTTTTCGACGTCGGGTTTCATCCTCGTGGCTTACGCACAGTCCAGATTCCGGTCGCTGGGCGTTCCCACCTGATTCCGTACATCGGACCAGTGTGCCGTCGATGGTGTTTCTCCCAGCTTATCGATGTACTCGCATTCCTCTTACACCGGGGTCCGTTGAAGAAAATACTAATTCTCCAATCCCGCGAACCTGCTTCCACAAATCAATTAACTTTACGGCGCTTTAATCTGTGCGCGGGAGCGCCTGAGTTTCTTTCCGGGACAGCGGCGATGACAAGTCTCTCATGTCCCAGCGACCCTGCAGCTGACGCCCAGGCGTTTGTCTGGGACGCGGGTTCTCAGCGTTTCGCGAAGGTACTGACTGTCCAGCGATAATGCGCCGATACTGCTGCCGCGCTGTATCGGGATAGTGGTTTGCCTTGTAAAACTTTTTTTCTTGGGAACCTCGCACGCGAGATATCTCTAACCCGGCGCGCTTGGGTAGTGGGACATTCTTCCGAGGAGATACGATGTGCGACACAGAAAAAAATACGCTCATCACTGCCAGACATCGACACTTTCTGAATTTCCTCTTCGCGGTCTCCTTGTCTTCTCTGATGATCCACTGGGCTTAAATAATGGGTCAGTAGAACTTTTCTGAATGACGCCAAAGTAACCTATCGTCGCTTATTCCGAGAACTCGGGTCCTCTAAATTCTGTGGATGATACCGGCAACAAACGAACAAGGACGGCGGATTGCCTTTTTTTCGAATCATTTGGAACGGCAGCTGACTGGAACAGGCGTCCAGGAACGCCAGAGGTGGTTCGTCACCTATGTTGACAGCTCTCAGGAGTGGTGGATCCGCTCGAGACGTTCGCTCGTTATGGGCAGGGGATGGTGATATGTCGGTTCTCCTGGATTTCTTTTCTTTTCTTTTTTTTTTCTGCGTCCGACAGATGGGCGACTATCTAATGTAATGAAGGACCGACATGGTTTAAAAGGTAAATGGGTCTCTTCCCTCCAACCAAACCAAAGCACCAACCTCTCTTCCACATCGCAACTCACTCTAATCTCTCTTCACCGTGAGCGGGCGCATATCATTCATTCCAGTCACTGACTCTACCGACAATCTTTCCTTCGTCCCCAGAACCGATGTGTTACGACTCTGTCCAACTCTTCCGCCACACCTGCGGCCACGACAAGCCAGGCGGGCGCATCAAGGTCCGTCACTTCTGTTCTTGTATTTGAATTATTTTCATGGAGGAAAAATTGACGCGTGGTCACGGTTCAGGTCGACTGTGGTTCCCGTCGGTGCCGGTACAGCTCCATCCACCCACAGACGGGGTGCAGCAACTGCGTCAATACGTGCAGGCAGTGGTGAGCCGAGCTTCCCTCGAATTTGCGTACGCCTTCTAATTATGATTATGGCGCGGTGCCCGCCCGGTAGGATGTTGCAGCCACAGACGACCCTAGCGGGTGACTCTTCGAAGATCTGCTATGACTGCGCCCATCCGGCTTGAATGAACGGGGGATGTGAAAGTGAAGTGGTATGGATCGAGAACACCACTTGTTCCCCATGTGTTGGCCTATGCATTAGTTCAGATTGTTGGTTCGAGACACAAGTCCACCGCCTTCCTTTTGTACTTGACGTTGATTAAAATTCGAGCTTTCCGTTTGCCGTTGGTCATGGGTGCCGGTGGCTGAATCATTCTGAGAACGAGTAGAAATTCCAGTGACAGATTTTGAGCGTCGGCCCGATAAATGGATTTGGCATGTTCGCGGGCGCATGAAACGACAATGGCGCCGCTCTACAAAGCCACGTGGTGAAAGTTTTCTGGCCGCTCTCTTGGGCGATCTGACGCCATGGCAAGAACCGGGAGCGAGATTGGTCCCGTACAAACCATCAAAGTTGGTGTTTGAATTCATTGGGGATTCGTTTTTCACGGTCAGTTCTATTCTGCTTGTTTTTAACTCTCGTATTGTTCTCGCTTACTTACTGTCGGCTTCTCTAGTCTCCCTCAGTATGCCATAATCGAGTTCCGTCCTGGAAGTTTCCGACGGATTTCGTCATTTGGAGAATCGGAACTGATTGGACTTTTAATTTTTGCGATGATAACCAATTGTTTAGAGATTGGGAGGAAGTGATCTAGTGCATCTCCTCCACCTTGACCGCCAGGAGCGCAGTAATTTCGTCACGAACTGCGGGCCCTAGCGACAAGAGGTTGTGATCTCCCCCTTCAGGAAGGGCATTCGAGAGGCGTCGGAGGTTATCCCGGACGTCAGGGTTGCTGATGTGCATCGGAAAAATGAGGCTCGCCTTCGCCGCGCCCTCTGCTACAACCACATGGTGATGCTGTGTGCGTCCGCGACTTATGCGACGCTCCTCCTCCCGTTCCCCCGCGGTGATGGGCACGGGGCGGGATGTTTGTGCAGCCGTGAGCTGGAGCCCGTCCGGGGCGGTGTAGTCGAACCGAACGGTTGAAAATGTCGGGGAGTTCCCGCGGCCTTCGAACATGTGCTGGATCAATATCGCCTCCCGCGAACGTTGGTAGTCGATGTGCATCAATGTGCAAAGGAAGGATGTATCGCGCTTGCTGCGCGTCCCGATGCGCTCTGCAGTGAATCGAATTGATGTTAATATTTCTGCCGTGGGTTCAACGGCTGATTTTCTCACGAAGACGGGCAAGGGATAGTTCATGACAGGATTGTTGATGGCCTGCGCCCCAGTCAGCGGCTTGGCAATCCACCGAGCAGTAGTATGCATCTTTGCAAACGGAGCATCGAAAAAACTCGATCTTTTGGTTGATGAGTCCGCACTGAACCAGTTGAATAAGCGTCATGCGACGAGGAAGGAGGAAGACGAACAACTTACATTCATGTTGCGGCATCCCTTTCGAGAGGGGTGCTGTCCGGCGTTGTATTCTTCCATCAACCGAATTCGTGTATTCGCAAGGGCCGCGAATTGACTCCATTCAGGGAATATACGTGACTCTCGGAAAGCGAGCGACCGCTCGAGTTCCACGACATCGGCCAAGGCTTTTTGGAGATTCAGTAACACAGAGCGATACACCGTTGCTGGAGTTAAAATTTGTGTCAGCAGCCTCTTCAAGTACATAGAAACTGTCTCAGACTGCTGGGCCGCGTCCAAGATGAGCTGTAAGAGGCCGGCCTTGAGTGCTCGGCGGACCGTGGGATATCCGGGGGAGATATTGAGGAAGTAGAGCAGGGGGTGAAGAACGAAACAGAGAGTTGTGTCAGCACTTTGGCTGGACAGTCCAGAATGGATGAGGGAGTGTAGCGCCCTTATCGCGGCCTTGACGACTCCGCAAGAGAGCAAGGCAGAATTCACGGGATCACTGCCGCAGATGTTTCCAATGACCCGCGTCCCATCGAACAACATGGAACTGAGGGTGCTTGGGGATACAACTGATTGCGGCGTCCAGACCGCACATCTGATATGCCGCACCAAGAGGAAAGCGAGGTCGTGAAGGGTCCCACCGGCTCCCTCCACAAGGTCCGTGAGAATGATCCCAGTAGGCTCGGTCATTCCTAGGGGTATGATGAGTTGGGAAAGCAGAACGTATGTGGCTTCCTGGAAGTCGCCGCGGACGCCGAGAAGGACTTTCCACACCGCTGTGATAATGAGCCTCAGCTCAGGGGTCGCGTCCATATGATCCGGCACAAAATGGGCGATTATGTATCCATATGTGCTGTATGTTGTTGCAGGGTCGGCGGCGACCACCACCGGCACGGCGTCGCGATGTGTGTAAAGGAACTGTATCCATGCCCAGATACGCGGCCAGAATTCCGCTGCGAGGTCGGGCGAAAAGACGTTTACGATTTGAGTAAGGTGTGCGACGCAATTGAGCGACATGGCCGCGCGCCCACAACAATCATTATTGTCGGATAACAAGGCCGATGTCGGTTGATCCAGGCCAGCCGCGGGCGGGATTCCGGCTGGCTCCAGAGAGGAGTAGAAGATGGGGAGAAGCAATTGGCAGTTCGCTGCACCCAGATTATCAAGATAGGAGGATAGCCGCGTCAGATCGCGCAGGGAGCCATTCGCAGCGGATTTGGCCATGACCTTCAAATTTTGGTGAGCAGAAGCACTGGAAGGAGGGCAGACACTCCACCTTGTAGCGACCTGGCAGATGGGAAAGATTCTCGATGCTCAAGGCAGGATGCATAGTTAAATGTTCTCGAGGAATCTGGCGATGAGGGAGGGAAGAAAGGAGGGGCCAAGGGCATCATGATCGACAGTCGATCTAAGGTGTCGGCCTCAATTTCAAGCAGCCGCAATCAGTCAGCCACCTACCACCATGTTTTTGTCCACCGACTTGTGCGTAGCATCTGACCTTTCCTTAGGGCTATTCTAATGTCTGACTAGGTTGTATGGACGAGTCTATGGGTAACACAGCCTCTCAAATAAACTCCACCGTAGCGCCCACTCTCCGAATTCCAGATAGGATGGCCAGACTAGCAATCGCTACATCCTGGGCTGCGGTATCGCCTGCGTACCGACTCGACTCCGTTTCTCTACCCGGATTTGTCTCAATACCCGTTCGGGTTCTGAACGAGAGGTCGCGATGGTTGTTCGAGGTGCGCTGTGTTACCCCTCCCTGTAATCTCCTCCTCTCCCTTCATTCTATGCCTTTCTAAGCGGTTGAGCGCCGGTACGGAGGTCAACGGGCCTCGCCATTTCCCCGTCTAGGACCCGCTTCAACGCAGTGCACGTGGCGCCGGGCCCGCAAACGCAAATGTCTATCGTTCTAGGACTAACTGAAAGGGGGAGGAGCGGAGGAACAGATAAACAGGTTCGCATAGGGAGCGGGGAAGGAAAAATGAAGGGAAGTAAACTACTGGGAAACAAGCTGTACAGTGAAAGATAGAACGCCAAAGGAGACGGTTAACGCGATGAGCGATGACCATCCTCCATGATTGCGGGCCGTCCACCAGATTTCGAATATCGGAGCGTCTGGCGGGATGGGGCGCTCATGGGAGAAAAACAATGGACCTTGGTATTGTTGATCTGTGACAGAAGGTCAGCATTTGCAGCCCTGCAAAGGAGGCCGGGTCGCGAGCGGAAGTGTTGGAGAGAGTACATAAGGTGGAAGGCAGGTCCATTTTATGAAGTACTGCGGGGACAAGCAGTGTGAGCGCTATATGGGCAGGAAACATATGGAATGAGAAGTACAGCGCCGAGCACAGAGGATGCGATGAGAGTCGGTGGACAGAAGGGAGGGGCTAGGAAGCATAGAAGCAGGGGACCGGGCGTACGGGGCAGCTTCATCTCCCCGTCGTCTACCAGCTGAGATATCTGAGATGGGTAATTGATGGTATGCGGAAAATAGACCAATGAATGCGGCCAATTGATTGATACGAGACTGGGGATGAGGGCGGGATGAGAAGAAAGGAGCGCAGTGGCTATGCCCGGATCAATTCCGGATCGTCTTGCCCGCCTGCCTCCCGCTGCTGCTTTCCCAACTCCCATCATCGTGCTTTTTCTTTTTTGAATCCGAGCACTGGTCCCAGTACATCGCATACGTGCTCGAACCTCCCATCCGGCCAATTCAAGGCTTTAAATTTGCTTCCAGGAATACACGATCTGGCCGCCGATACTTATTCGAATTTGACGATTTTCCGTCATCGTTGGTTCATAGATATAACTCTTTCTACTTCACTTCACGCCGATGCCGACCCCAAATTCAAGACAATACCTTGCCCACGCGAATTCGGCTGGCAAGAGTTGAAGATATCTCGTGCGAGTTCCAATCTCTTCCCTTCAACTCATCTCTCATCAGGTATTGGATTCCCTCGAGCCTGAGATTGGGCCGCCCTTTCCACGCCCTCAAAGAACAAATCACCTTGGGCCGAGTCTTGCTTTGCTCTCGGCTCGCTGGTCTGCGCCCCCTTCTACAGACGTCGAAGAACCTAATCGTCTGTCCTGAGCTGGGGGTTACCGGCACCCCGCCAGCTAAACTAGTTCGCTTCTCAGACATACAATATACATATCGTTATTTGCATGTCGACCTGAGACTCGGATCCACCTCGCCGTTTTTTTGCCAATTTCCTCGATATTGCTCAAGTCGGGTGCTTGCTAAATACTTCAACATTCGACCGACCGCCGCCAATTTATTTCGGGCAAATACGCTCCTGCTCGCTCTACCTCGACTGCTCTGTGTACGCGGTCCTTCTATGTTGCCCAGCCGTTTCGTACTACGAAAGGGTGGCCGGGGCCGTGACCCAGTCACCTGTGCCACAATGGCTGGGCAACATACTAAGCAACCGGAGCGCCTCGCTTTGCGATACGAATGTCATCGAAGATGTAGACTGTCGAGCCTGTGGACTGCAAATTTATAGCACGTCAATTTCAATCAAGTCCCTATAGTGCTTCTCGAGATACGAACTCGGTGAAGTTTTACTTCCGCCTCCAAAGCGGAGAATAGCACGTTCGGCCACGTTCGGCACGTTCGGCAGCACGAGAAGACAGTCGGCGGGCGCATCAGTTTACTTCTACCTCTCTCTGCCACCGCCTGTCAAGCCTCACCTTGTCAACTCAAGGTGGCATCCTGTTTATTAATCTGCGGTCCATGTCACCCCGGCGCTGCAACATGACTCTATTGCATCCGCCTCCGCCAATTCCTGGTATAAATGGTGCCCTGCATGCTTCCAATATCATTCATTCTTCGATTCTTGTTTTGCCCTCTTTTGTCGTTCTTTCTTTTGATCATGATGTTCCGCACTCTCGCAATTCTTCCCTATCCTTGCCGTTGCAGCGCACACGGGTAAGTGCATCGGAATTGAGTTCTTCTGATCGCTGTATGCCTGACGCATCCTAGGTAACCCTCGCCGTTTCAAGATCGCACGTCAAACAGTTAACGACCAATGCGCTTCGGTTTGCTCTGGGCTCACCACCGCGATAAGTGTATGGCGCCACCCACATTGAGTTAACTTCATCGCATTTTAATTAATAAATGCCCAGGGCGCCGCCGCTAGCCCCGGCGGGCTGGGCTCGCTTTGCACCAGTACCGTCGCCTCAGAATACAGCGCATGCTACAATTGCGAGGTCAAGGTCTCTGTCTTTACCCAGGCTCAGGCCCAGTCAATCGTCGACGGTGTGTCTCCGTTCTTCATCCGGCTTTCTGCACTCGTCTCATCCGCTGATCTACCTCCTTCGCTCAAACGCAGCGTACACCTCTGCCTGCAGCACGCGCGGGTCGCCTGTTGGCACCATTACTATCTCAGCCGACGGTAGCGCTGCAGCGGGTGCCGGCGGCGCCGTCCCCGTTGCATCAGATTCAGTGCCTGCTCCATCAGGCGCATCCGATGGCGCCTCCCCCGCTCCATCAGGTTCAGCACCTGCTGCGTCAGGCGCATCCGATGGTGCCGCCCCCCGCTGCATCAGGTTCAGTGCCTACTGCGTCAGGCCCATCCGATGGTGCCGCCCCCGCTGCATCAGGTTCAGCGCCTGCTGCGTCAGGCCCATCCGGTGGCAGCAATGCTCCGGTGGGAGGACAGACGAGCGGTGCGGTGAAGACGTCTACGATCGGTGTTGGAGTCTTTGTCGCACTTGTGTTTGTGTCTTCTGGAATGGTCATTTGAGAAGGGTGGTTACTTTGGTTGGGGCTCCGGGAGCGGCCTATAGTGAGGCATTGGTTGTCGAACTACAATATATAACTTATTTACCTTAGCAAGGGGGTGCCAAGAATAAAATTTTGTACATCGGGAGGGGGGGTCCAGGGTTGGCCGAAAAAAATTTTGTAGTGTATGTTACAAAAGGCTTCAAAAGGGCCAATAATGCCTTCAGGAGGTGCCAGAAGAGATATTGGATACTTGAAGAAGTGTCTAGCACAATGCCTGGCTTCCAAACCTCATGTTTGGCACTCAAGCTGAGTGTAACAGGTTGTGAGCACAACTAGAGCACAGAAATTTTTTTTGTTTGAAAAAATCAGAAACTTCTGAAAGAGGCTTATGAGTCACCATATCCCATGTAGAATATAAATAACCATGCTCAAAGTAGAGACAAGTGGTGGAATTCAGCCTGGAAAGCAGCACTGCAACTCGGACAAACCGGCCCGGCTCTAGGGGTGGGAACCACCTTCCCAATATGGAAGGAGAGGGGGGGAGGGGGGGGTCAGCTCGGGGTTGAAAAAATCTTTTCGACCCGATATCCGATTTTCGAAAGTTGAAACCCCCTTGTACCTTAGCACACTTTGGGTTCTCTGAGCTAATGTAAGATCACCAGTCCAGGATTATTAAAGCGATTTGTGAACAAGAACACTTACAGTACTTCAAACAGTTTGTTGCCTAACGAACAGACACTCCGCGAGATTTTTGGAACAATTGATGTTTTACCTGATGTATAAAATTCTTCGGCCTATGACGCAGATCATTATCTCTCGGTTTCCGACTTGGTTCTGGCAGTGAGTGCATTGTGATCTTCTCATCTCATTGCAAGTTCTCACGGTTCAATGTCTACCTACGATCTTAAGCCGTGGCTCACGTAGCGTGCACTGCCCCTTCATTCCACCTTGTTAAAGTGACTCCAGGGAGTACTAGGGAGAGAGAAACACCCAGCTCACTAACGGGTAGGCGTTGCGCATCATGCCCCCGGCAAGTACGGGCCAGCCCTCCAGATTGAATCTTGCCTGGACACAACTGTTCATCGTGGAAACACCATTGAAAGGGAGTTATCAGGACATAGATGGTGTTTGCCATCCCAATGTGCCATTCCAGCATGTTCCTAAACCTTCATCACTAGTTTCCACACAACTGAACTAGCCTCGGGCATTACGGCGATCGCTGCGTTCAACCGCATACACCAAACTTCTACCGTCGAACTTGGTTTCTTTGCATTCTGCTTCAGTTAAAATTGCCGCTGTATGGAGATTGTGAGAAATGAGGCTTCTGTATTGCTTTTCTGCTGCCCACAGGTACTCCAGCAGTCCCCGTCAGTCCTTACTCGTCACCAACCCTGGCGGGTAGCTCCCCGAAATTCTGCTATGACTGCGCCCGGCTTGAATGAATGAGGAATGTGGTATGGGTCGAGAACATCACTTGCTCCCCATGTGTTGGCCTATGCATTAGTTCAGATTGTTGGTTAGCGTACACAAGTCCACCGCCTTCCTTTTGTACTTGACGTTGATCAAAAATTCGAACTTTTCATTTACCGTTGGTCATGGGGCCCAGCGGGTATGAGTTGAACCATTCTTAGAAGAGTATAAATTCCAGTGATAGATTTTGAGCGTCGGCCCGATAAATGGATATAGCATGTTGTACTTTCAAGTCAGGCGCATGGAACAACAATGGCGCTGCTCAACAAAGCCACATGGTGAAAGTTTTCCGGCCGCTCTCTTGGGCGGTTTGACGCTATGGCAAGAACCTAAGGTCTGTGGTTACCTTCGAGAACGTGATACTTTTGTACATTCACTTTGGGGTGACGCTACCGAACAAACTACTCGAAATCACTCGCAGTCAGGACCTTCGTCTCCCCACTACTCAAGGACACCGTAATCGTGTTTGTTAGATTTCCGAGGCGCACCGTAACTTCACTGTTAGTGGGGAGATTCGATGCTATACGGGCATTGGAGAGGATGCCCTGGTCCCACGCGGCGTCCACGAACAACCCTCCTCTGGCGCGTAAGCCGGTGAATGACCCGCTGAATAACTCGGACGGGAGGGCGGGCAAAAGGTGGATCTCGCCTCCTTGGGATTGGAGAAGTGTTTCAAGGATCGTCCCTAGGCCGCCGAGGTTTCTATAATTACGAGTGAGCTCTGACTCGGAGTACTCGGAGTGTTTCCATGGTCTTTTAAGTGAAAAAGAACGACTTACGAATCAATCTGGAACTACGATGTGGCAACAGACTCAATGCAGGAGGGTTTCTTGAGAGGATTGGACATACCACGCTGTTTTTTCCCATGAGATTTGGCCAGATGCCGTTGGACAGCAGGATTCTGCCGAAATACCGCATTAGCGAAATATTGTATTTTCTCAGCAACGTACTTGATATCTTTCTGTGTGTGCTCCGAACTCAAAAGGCGTGCCCACGTCCCGACGCGCCATGCAGCTGGCCTTTTCCGGTCACTAGTTCAGTGCGAGAGATTTAGCAAAAATCATAGAGGATGCTCACCATCCATTGGTGGATTCTCCACGGAAAATTAGCAGTGTCTCGGCAGCGTTCGATAGCGTCTCGTTCATGAAAGGGCTAATTTGGTTTCCGGGAAATAGCCCGTACAATGGCGAGATGTGGGTGAAAACTGCGGGCTACCATTCGGGCAAATATTCAGAAAAATCGCAGCGAACGAGAGAGAAAAAGCCTGGCCTACCTCCGAGTCCCAATCTAATGTTGTAGGGAAGTTAACGGTGAGTGAACTAGAAGATCAGGTCAGATATCAGGGTACCAACCTGTAAGCCATTCCTGCAACTGGCCTCCGGCGCCAATAAGGAACGGTGGAAGTTTTGTGGCGGTGGCTGTCAACTGCCCAATGAGATCATCGTCTACCCCTAGGATATTTGCGAGTGTTGCGGTTTCTCGGAATAGATCCCGCAAGAGCTGTCGGATGGTACTGAAGTGAAAGTATATCTCATTTTGCGGAGAATCAAAACAAACGCACCGTATTGTCCATGGTTACTCCTGGGTTTATGGAAGTATTTTCGTCGTTGATAGTGGCAAAGCCGTGCTCCGGAGAGAGAGATGGGTTCACGACCAGCCAGCTAGAACGGACGTACTTATATTAGAAATGCTCGCAGAAAAATAAAATACGGAAGAAAGTTTACTCGGTGTGATTTGGATGTACCTGTATTTACAAGACTTCATAAACTTTGATGAAGATGGCTGTTCTCATACCTGCAGAGTCTCCAGGAAGAATTGGGAGGCGCCACGGAAGAGAGGATAGATCCGCTGGACGAAGGTGATATTGGTGGGGTCAAATCTGCGTTTCGTGAGAGACAGATCATAGGTGGAAGGAACGAAGAGCTGTACAGATAATGCTCGAACACCGTCTGGAGCTCGAATGCTGCCCCGGTCGGCCACATTCCGTAAAATGCCGCATCCACTGCAAAGCACGTGAAAAAGCAACAAAACAAAGAACATCAGAGACGAACTGGGAGCTGTCGCCCGCCACTGGTCCGTGCTGTAAGAAAGGAATTGTTTAAGTCAGAGTTCCGCCAATACATAGCAGCAAGACCGACTTATGATGCAGTACCCAGGGCGCCCCGTTGCCCGGGCCACCACCGGTGTTCATAGCGGTTGCTGAGGCGTTGTACATCACTTGTGCTGTTCGAGCTCCAGTTACGGCTACGTCCTCGACTAAGCGGAGCAGCGGCTCCACGAGGTCCGCGAGGTTGGCGACTTCGGCGCCCCAGCTGAGTGGCGCGCGCATGAGATTGATCGGGAATAAAAAAGACATCCTGGGGCGAACACTTACTAGTTCATTTCCAGATTGATATTTGTGGTGAATTTGCTGAGAGCAGAATGAGGGTCAGTACGTGAACACATGCGTGGAAGTTGGACAAACCTGTCCCAGTCCGGAGCAAGCTGTTCGTTCCAGATACCCTAGCAGAAGGATTCGGGATTGTCCAGTAAATCAAAAACTACGTTGCATACCTGCAGATTGGGCGGATGTGCACCGCCCCAGCTTGAGCTAATCAACATATACCTCGCAAAGTTCAAATTCAACGCAACGAAGCCAGGATCGAATATATGCTGGAAGAGCCCCGCACGTACGTCGGTGGGCAGCACCGCAGCCGTCGTATTCTGCCCGAAATCAAATTCCACGCGGTTGAAGTACGTTTGGTAGTCTGCAATGTGCGCCGATTTGAGTGAGTCGTAGATTGGGTTGCTCCCCAGGGCCGCAAGAGTGTCAATGTTCTTGGCGGTGGGGTTGCCGGAGATGTCAGCGTAGTTGACGTATGAGGACGCGATGGCTACGAAAAGAGTTGCGCTGGTTGCATTGGTGACGCTCAGGTAGCTATTGCTGGAGGAGGAGACGCCAACGACAGATCCGTCGGGGGTGAGGAGCTGCAGACGATTCTCATAGATTAGACCGGCTGGCACGGGTGGAGGCCCGGGATAGCTGCCCGCAGTGAGCACGAGGGTGTTATCACCGGCCAGCGAAGTCGACGGGTCGGCCATCGGCGTGGTGAACGATACGTTGAAGGAGAGACGGCCGGGTGAGGACGCGCTTAAGTGGATGACGAGGATGTCTGCTGGGTGGCTCATGAACGCTTCTCGTGTGAATGTTACGTTGTCCTGGATTTGAATTAAATAAACATAATGCAACTAGATGCAGAATCATACTTGGATGTAAGTCACGCTGGTGACAGACGTCGTCAGATCCAACATTCGCGTGTAGTTTGTAACCGCGCCGATCCCAGAAGTGAAATTGAGGAGCAGCGAGCCGGCGGTTTGGTATGTTGCTGTTTCAGAAATTGGAGCTGTGGTCGAAGATAATAAAAGGACCGAACATACTCTGATCGTTCGGCGTCCCGCGACAATTGTCATTCAGATAGTCCTGGGCGACCTGATACTGTCCAGCATTGACAAGCTCCCGCGCGAACGGGAGGTGCTTGCTGGCCTCGAGGTTGGCGGGGTCGTACGGCGAGCCGGACCAGATCTGAAAAAGCATACGGGCAACAAAAATCAACGCCAGGCCCAATCACGCTTAAGTATAAGTGAGGAAACAACATACGGAATCTTCATTCAACCCAAATCGATCATTCACGACGGTGCCGTAGTGGTTCGCGCCTAGCCGTCCGTTCCCCACGACGAGAGTCGTTCTGCGTGATACCGAATCCAAATTAAATCAGCATTTTGAGAAAGGAAACCTGGCGTAAGTATATATAGACACGTACGTGAAGCTCGTGGCGGGCTGGGTGAACCACAGCGTCGTGTCTGGGTCTGGGGTGAGGGCAGAAACCCCGCCGGCGAGGAAGAGGGATAGCGCTAGCGACGTAAGCATGGATTCGGATGACGGTGGGCAAAGACAAGATTCGTCCTCCCGAAACTCTCCAAGTTCACTTAGCGCGGGCCGCTGTATCAGGTGAGGTCTCGGGCCGTGCTGGGAACCACTGACTCTGACTCTGAGGGTCAGTGGTCACCGAGACTTCGAAACCTTGGGGCTTCGCGTATCAGCACGGGGTGCTCTCTTACCTTCTTACCTTTTCATGCTTGCAAACAGAGAGACAGGAACATTGTTTGGTTCGTTGAATAAATAATGACAGACCCGTTTTTGCCGGCATGTGGCGAAAACGCCGTCTTTAGAAGCAGGGATTGTCGTTGAAAATATACACAACGGACAGAGGGATGAGGAAGGGATCAGGGACAGACTCGAAGTGATCCGGCGAGAAGCGACTCGATCAGCCTTGTGATCCCGAACGAAGTGCAAAAATTGCCTCCGCGGCTGTTTCTCCGAGCGGGGTAAATCAAAACGATGATGCTAGGATGATTTTAGAAAATTTGAGCATGATTATGAAGTAATTGAAAGAAGAAAGGAGGCTGCGGGTGAACGCACCACTGGAACATTGACGACGTGTACATTCAACCTTGTTTGAATGAACGCAGTCGAGATGAGATCTCTATGTGGACGAATTGGACTTGGCCTTTGATGGCCGGGAGGACTCGAGCTCTGAGCGTAACCCCAGACCAACGAGGGAACTTGCAGCTCTTGCATGTTGAGCGGAACAAGAAATGTTCAAAGAGCGATTGGTTTCAACTCTGAACTGTACCTATCCATCTCTTGCTCTAGATCTAATAACGATGTTACAATCAACCTCCTGCACGTAGATGGAGGAAATCAACATTTTTTCAAGCAGAAACAAACACAACGCACCTTGAAAAAATCTTCAAGTCAGACCTGACGTTTCGCGGCCGCGCGCGCCTCTTTCGCCTCCTCAACAAACTTGAGCAAAACATCGAGGTCTGAATCATCGGCGTCTGGGTTCGAATTCGCCTCTGCCACCCGCGCAAATATTTGTACCAGGCCCTCAAATGTGCTCGCACCCGAGTGAGCCCCGCTAGTGGCAGTGAATCCGCCCACCTCCCCCATCTCGGCGACAAAGCGGTATGCCTTGGGGATGACCTCGGGGAGAAAACGGATGAGGACTGCGCGCAAGAGCCAGAAAGAATGAAACAAAAAATGGCATTCAGAAGGAAGAAGGACCAAGAGAAGCGGCTCACGGTCAGCGAGGGTTGGCTGGGAGCGATTAAGCGCGTGTACGAGGCCAGAGGCGGTGGAGGGGGAGGCCGCGTTTGCAGCTGACAGAAAACAAAAGGAGTTCAAAGTTTAACCATTTGATCGATTGGGGTACGCGCACCAAGAATCATGGTGGTGAACAGGCCTATTGTGCCTTTGACGATGCCCTACCCGCGATTCGCGAATACGCATTGATCAGCAATGACACGGCTTAAAACACACGTATGGAAGTAAGTTGGAACAGCGATTACATACCGAATGAGCCATTTTGAGGGCGCTGGCGTCGCCGATCCCCGCACCTTCGCCTTTGAGCGGAAGGACGTCTAATCCGAACTCATTTGAGATCCGCGTGAACTCGTCCAGTGCGGCGATATTTTGGGAGTCCGCAGAGACATAGATCCCGGGGTTGTATGAAGCGGTGGGAGGAGTGCCGATAATCACTCCGTCGAGCAGAATTATCCCGGTTCCATCGAAGAGAGCCGCCATGCGCTTCATGGACGCTGGGTTCACCGCGTTGCAGTCAACAAAAACGAGCGGGGTTTCACGCCGGCCCACGGTCTTGTAGGCGGAGACGATCGATTCTGCGACGGCGAGGGCGTCCTGAGGTGGGACGATGCTGTATATATATGATGCGCGCTCTGCGATCTCGGCGTAGGATGCGTGCTGCATGTTTGACGCGTGTGCGCGCTGGATGGTCGTTTCGGAACGCCCGTCGAGGTTGGTGAGGATGGTGCCAGCCCCGGATGAGGAGAGACGGCCGGCGATGGCGGCACCCATTGCTCCCGGCGCGAGGAGCGCGAGGGTAGGCGTTGAAGTTGAATTGGTTGCCATTTTATCTGGTGGCGGTCAAAGGAAGGTGCCTGACTCATTCGGCCATCACCGACGAGCGCAAGCAGAAGTACACACTGTGCCCCTTGTCCTAAACGTTGATGCACTTGGGAATCATGTATCCCTGCCTAGATATCCCAGAGATAGTGGGTGTAGTCTACTCCCCCCTGGATTCTAGAGCGGTATCAGACCGTCGGGCACTCGCCGCTCTCGCGAGGACATCCTCCGTATTTCACAGTCCGGCGCTCGACAAAGTGCAGATGCATTGAAACCCACATATATCAAGTTTGAGAATGCATAGGATAACTCGTGGAGCAACGCAGTTCACTCCCAAATATATATCTCGTTCGTCTCGCCGTATCATGATTCCTTCGCTCACGGGAAGACAGCAAGGCATCAGACTTTCGGACTCGAGTCACTCGACGTAATAAATTTCAACTGTCTTATTTTTTTCGTTCTTTCGAGTCTGACATCTGGAGCCTGGAGTCTTCCACATGTCACAGCCGCTCCCGCCTTCAATCTAATCGTACTTCCCCGCCAGTGTCGCGTGGTACTGGATTAGGACAGGAAGTTGATGCCGCAATAAATGTAGTTCCTGGATCCATACGCTCACCTATTCCACAGATGACGCTCTGACGCTTGAGAGGGTCCTCGCTAGCGCCACCAGAGGCGGTCGCAGAGTCGGTTCTGAAATCCACAATTTCTCTCCCAACTTCCATGTATGAATCAGGATGATCACCTAACCTCGGGTGTAGTCAGAAGATGGGAGTTACCGATGGGAGCCGCATTGGATGAAGCCAAGACACAGGGGAGAAGAAGAAAGGGGGAGGATTTTGAACATCTTGTTTGAGATTAGCCTGGGTAAAGGCGGAACTCGGAACCTTGAAGTAAGTCCGCCCGCAGGGTTCTCTCTCATATATACCCCACCCGGCCCGATGAATGCGGTGCGATGACCTTTTGAGAAACTCGAGGCCGTAGATAGCATATAAAGCGCATCCGGGGTATCAAGGGTTCCGACTGGTACGACCTAGAAGGTCTGCTTCAATTAATCAAGGAAATAGCAGGTATCCTGTTATGATTATAATATGGATGAGGTAGATTCCACTTTCCATCTCAAAATTCGCCGCGTGTCCAATGAAAATGGTAGCGGATGAATATACAGGTCTTGAAAGCAAAGCTTTAGGATAAATCTATTTGGAAACCCCCCTTGCCACGAACATGGGGTTGCTGCTAATTGGCAACCCCACGATTTGTAAGTTGAATTTTGATGGCGGCTGATGGCAGGAGTGGCGGGATAAGGCGCAAAGCCGTCGAGCAGACTAGCAATTCCAATTGTGCTGGAAATAGTCCAAGAAAAAATTGCCGCCTCGATCATTCATTCCCCCAAGACCTCTCAATTTTTTTTCGCGGATCACTACCTTCAAAATTGGTCAGAATTCAGTTCGTTAATCATCAATAGCATGAAAGTGCACCAAAAGAAAGCCCAAAAAACCGGTCAAAAATCAAGGATGTCTGGCCCCATCTGGAGAAAAAAATTCTATTCACTCGTTCGCCAAAATAAATAGGTCCATACGCCCAACAGACGGCGGGAGACAGTGAAGACCTGCTCTGCATCTTATCTTATCTCTGAGGCGTGGGGTTGTCAAATAGACGATTGCTATTTGGCAACCCGTTGAACCTGTCGAGGGGGTTTGCCAAATAGATTTATCCAAAAGCTTTATGAATATCTGACCGTTCCCCTTCCCGTCATACCAATTTTTTGAATATCCCCACCCGGCCGGATGACTGTGGTGTGAAAAACATCTTTGGAACTCGTAGTGGTAGATAGTAAATAAAACGCACCGCGAGTAAGTAGCACGATACGATCTAGAAGGTCTACTTCAATCAGGTCAAAAGCACATACCGTACGTTTAAAGCGCTTACCACGCGTCACGGACCCCTCTATCGGCATCGGCACTCCCGCGTACGCCATAAAGCCTTGCCCATCCTTACAGCATTTCAGCACTAACGGCGACAAGGTGTCACTGCATGCATGCATGTTCTTGATCGAACTTCCGCACCTCGAATCCTTATACATATCTGTTCATGATATAGCTGTTAGAAACTAGACAATAGATTAATATGTGAATCTCAGTACGTAGTGGAAGTACTGTAAAATACCTAGACAATAGATTAATATGTGAATCTAATATAGTGTCAGTCCGTGTCCATTGTCCAGGTGAAACATCGGGTGGGCTTACCTCAGTACGTAGTGGAAGTACTGAGGAAAGCCTTAGCCGACGATTCTCTTTCATCTAAAGATCCGCGCTCGGTCCGATCAGACCGCTGTCTCCGACATTGCTGTGCTGCTTCTATATGTCGTAACACTCCTCCTCAATTAGGAGACAGCGTCAAGCCCAACATATCTCGAAAGCGTTCGAAAGCGGAGGTCGGTAATGCCTTGGTAAACATATCTGCTAAATTGTCCTTTGTTGGTACGTCCACGAATCGCACCAGACCCCGTTCGCTGCACTCGCGGCTATAATGATGTTGAACCTCAATATGTTTGGCGCGTTGGTGAAAAGAGGGATCTTCGGTGAGTATGCGTGCACCACGATTGTCTATGAAGATAGTGGTGGGATCTCGTTGCTCGTGGTTGATACCCGATAGTACATGACGTATCCACACGGCTTCCTTCGTCGCAGAGGCAGCCGCCATATATTCGGCTTCTGTCGAAGATGTGGCTGTAGTGGCCTGCTTTTTGGACATCCAGGAGACAACGCCAGAACCTAGGGTGAAACAGTATCCAGAGACGGAACGCCTGGTATCCGGGCAGTTCGCATAGTCGGAGTCAGTATACCCAATGAGTTTTGCCGTTTGTTCGCCCCCCGAGTACAAGTTCATAGTCTCTGGTCCCTTTCAGGTACTTAACCACATGTAATGCAGCTCTCCAGTGCGTTTCCCCGTGGCCGCTATTGAATCGACTCAGCGCGCTGACGGCTTGCATAATGTCGGCTCGCGTCGAAATTGTGAGGTACATAAGCACCCCCACGAGCTGACGATAGGGCTGTATTGCAGCTCGACGTCCCTCCTCCTCAGATTGTGGGAGGTCACGCTTGCTGAGTCGCGTGTTCGGCGGTAACGGTGTCTTTGTTGGATTCGCGTCTGTGCAATGGAATTCGACAATGATTTTGTCTATGAGCGCTTTCTGGGATAAATGAATGGTGCGTTGCTCTCTGTCACGTCGAATCGCCCATCCTACGATGAAATTAGCATCAGCACGGGAGATCTGCCACTCCAGTTTGAGCTCCTCCTCAAATGCAAGTTCCTCTTCCACGCTGCTTGCGGCAACTGTAAAGTCGTCGACATGAACAGCCGTGAAGACGGTGCCCGAAGCACGCTTCCTGTAATATATACAATGTTCCACGCTTAACTGGGTGAAGCCCATGGCCTTCATTCGTGCGTCCATGTGTTTGTTCCAAAGACGACCGCCTTGCTTCATGCCGTATAAGCCCTTGTGGAGTTCCCATACCCAGTCTTCTTTACCAGGCTCTTCGAAGCCTTTCGGCTGTTCCATCCAGGTTGTCTCATCGATATCGCCATAGAGATAGGCTGTCTTGACATCGATTTGAGTGAGTTCAAAATCTAGAGATGCAGCAATGTGGAATAGTATGCGTAGAGATTCAGCGCGTGCTGTAGGTGAGGTCGTCTTCGTGAAATCTTGCCCATAAATCATTTTGTGACCTAGGAGAACGTAGCGTGCCTTATATCTTGCCACTAGACCCGCAAAGTCCCGTTTTGTTTTGAATACAAACTTGCCCTTCATAACTTTGCGATTTGCTGGGACTGCCGATCGAGGGACCAAGGTATACACACCCATACTCTTGATGGAGTGCAACTCATCACGTATAGCGGTAAGCCAATCGTCAGCCTGGGGCGTGTTCAAGGCTTCGGTGATGGATTTTGGGTCGTCGGGGTATTCCAGATTAATCAGGGCATCATCGCTGGCTAGGGTGTGTAACACTATAGCATCGATAAGGGCATGAGCGTCATTCTCATTAGGTACACGCTCCTGTCTCCTGGCCTCACAGTTCACCTTGATTCTATCAGCGGCACTGCGGGATTCTTCAATGGTACGATGTAGCCGCTCAGCGGCAGACTCGCCGGGGACGCGGTTGCTGCGGCGCGGTCCGGTAGGAGCGGGTAAGGGATCAGCATGTGGTTGTTCCACAGCAAGGGGTGGATCATGCAGCGGCGGCTCAACAGGAATGGCAGGGTGTTCAGGGGATGCGGATTCGTCCTCCTCGTCATCTTCATCATTCACCACGACGCGTTGTGAGGAGCTTTGTTCTGTGTGGTGGTTCACTATGCGACCCGGGTGTAACGGTCTCGGTACTGTCTCGTGAGATTCAATAAAGTTGACGTGAAATGAGGTGATGACGCGACGTGATCGTTTGTCATAGCATATGTAGGCTTTAGAGTTGTGGGAGTAGCCTATTAGCTGACATTCAATAGAGCGATCATAAACCTTGGGATTGTGTTTGTTGAGTATAAGGACAAATGCCTGACAGCCGATTTCCCTGAGGTGTGACAAGTCTGGTTTGGAATTATGCCATGCCTCGTATGGTGTCTTGTGGTGCTGGTAGGTAGTTGGCCTCCTCTGTATTATGTAGGCTGCCGTCTCCACAAAGTAGTCCCAAAGATTGTGAGGTGCACTGCATGCTGAACGCATGGATCTAGCGAGTTCAAAGACAGTTCGATGCCGTCGCTCGACCATTCCTATGTGAGCTGAGGTATAGGGAGCGGTAGTCTGGAGCTTGGTACCAGTTGTCATGAGCCAGTCAGCCATTTTTTCACTGTTGAGTTCGCCACCCTCTACTCGATAAATGCCCACAGTCTCGCCACATTCCTGACGCCGTTCGTTTTCCCAACGTTTGAGCTCATGGAATGCTTGGTCCTTGGTACGCAATGGAATACACCATGTCATATCCGTGCATTCGTCAACTAACTCCATTGAATAGAGATTGTGTCTAGTAGATTGTACCGCCTCTGGGCCCGTTAAATCAGCATATACCACCCCCAGTTTCCTCGTCGAACGTGCGTGAGTCCTCGTCTTCGGTACGGGAGAGCGTGTCTGTTTGCCGAGGATACAGTGTTTACAGGTGGGCGGTACATGTGATAAGTCGACGGGCATACCTTCCGCTAACTCTTTCTCAGCCATCTTGCGAATGGTGGAGACGCCGATGTGTCCGAGTCGACGGTGCCAGACTTCGAGACTAGCGGGGGCTGGTTTAGATATCGCGGAGAGGGCAGCTGCAACGGGTGCAGGAGGGGGGCGTGGAATAATTGTGCCATTGACGGAATACAGCTTCTTGTTGCGACGAGTAGCGGTCGCGACGACGGAGTTGTTGGTGGTATGGATGATAAACAATTCTGTGCTCGTGAACACGGCGGTGTGGTCTTGGTCTGTGAGGCGACCGATTGACATGAGCCGCATCGAGGCTTCTGGCGCATAGTAGACGTCATGTAAGATAAAAACGGTGCCGTCTTGCTGTAGGATATGAACATCGCCCTTGGCAGTGGCTGTGATAAAAGAGCCGTTAACGCCCCAGATTCGAAGGGGGGAGATAGTGACGAGCGTGTAGAAGTCGCTCTCGACAGGCGATATGTGTATGGTAGCCCCGGAGTCACCTGCGAATGGGGCAAACTCTTTAACGGTCTGTGCATCAGGGCTCGGGGCATGGGCAGGTGCCGCAGTGTCGATGTGAGCGGCGCTGGCCACCAGAGAATATTCAGACGCGCGTCAGAGTCGCGTCGCGCATGGAAGGTGGTGTAAATTTCTTCCAGCTCCTCGTTGGATGTAACGGACACGGCAGCAGTGGCAGCGGTCTCAGGCTCGTCGTCTGCCATCGTGAAATACACCGTCTTACCGTTTGTATCTTTCATAGCGAAGCGTGGTTTGGCGGCGGTCTTGGGGGCAGTAGAAGTGGGCGTCGTGGTCTCGGACTGAGTCTTCACGTCCTTGTCTTTGCGTCTGGCGGCGCGCCTCTCCATGACTTCGTCGTGGCGACCCTCCATCGCGCCACCTTTTCCCCAGCAGTCCTCGGTACGGTGCCTCCCATTGCATGTTCCGCATAAACCTTTGGGCTGGCTCGAGGTCTTGTTGGCAGCTGTTTTCTGGGCGCGTGCGGCGTTGGCTCGTTCGTCTGTCGAGGTGTGTTTCATTTCCTCCTCCCAGCGCAGTTTGTCCTTCTCGAGGGACTTTACGACGTCGGTGGGAGTCGCAGCGTCGTTATCCTCCCACTTCTCGCGTATAGATTTGAGCTCGGGACCAAGGGCACGCAAAAGCACAGCGAGAGCGAGTTTGTCTGCGTCTAGGGTGCCGACCTCGAATACCTGCTTGCTGATGTTTCGAACCTTCCCCGCCGCGACGAGCATGTCGGCGCCACGTTCGATGCGTATACCGAGTAGGTCATCGAGCAACGAGGTCTGAGTGGATGCCTTCTCACGATGGCGTTTCTTGAGCTGGGTCCAGATGTCGTTCGCCGATGTAATCGTGCACTGGTCGCGTAGGTAGTCCTTTTCAAGGGGACCGATGTTCATGCGGATGCCTGCTTGGGCGAGATTGTCGTTCTTTGTCCATATAGGGAGGTCGGAATGACCGGTGGCGGGCCGTGGCACTTCGCCGAGGACATATTCGCGTGTGCCGGCGTAGAGGAACACGTCTAGCGCAGCCTCGCTCCAGCGTACGTAGTTCTTCTTATCGAAATCGAGGAGGTCAAGGCCGCTGATGGTCTTGGCTTTGATCGTCTCGAGTGGCATGGTGGTTATTGGGGATGTAGACAAAGAAGATGTGGGGTTTTCACTGTCGGGGGTCGCTGTCATAAATCTGGGGAGTTCCTAAGCGTCGATTGGGTCTAGCTTTCAGCAGCAAAAGCCCATAACCTGTTAGAAACTAGACAATAGATTAATATGTGAATCTCAGTACGTAGTGGAAGTACTGTAAAATACCTAGACAATAGATTAATATGTGAATCTAATATAGTGTCAGTCCGTGTCCATTGTCCAGGTGAAACATCGGGTGGGCTTACCTCAGTACGTAGTGGAAGTACTGAGGAAAGCCTTAGCCGACGATTCTCTTTCATCTAAAGATCCGCGCTCGGTCCGATCAGACCGCTGTCTCCGACATTGCTGTGCTGCTTCTATATGTCGTAACAATAGCGAATTTTGTAAGGATACACTTACGAGGTACGAGGTTGGTCTTGTTGAAGCGTCTGGCTAGGAGAGACTAAGGATACACTGCATCAGGATCAACACGTGATCGTGTTCAACCTTGGCGCGCTGCGGCGCTTGTTCCCTTTTTGGCTTCGACAAACGAACGTTTACTTATGATGCAAGGTATATACAAGATAGATTAGTATTTAGAACAAGGACACTTTAATTGCAAGGATAGTAGAAATACTATATAAAAAGACTGTGCGTAGGTAGTTCATCAGTTTTCTGGAATCCAACACCTCACGGGCCACTCGCTTCTGTGTGACTACTTGGCATCTTGATGACTCTTGCAGGGTTCTTACCTCCAAATTATTGGCGGACCTCACAACTTTACAGCTTCTGGGCCGGCTTGAAACACTCACGAATTTGGAACTGAGCGGTAAGTATTCCTATCGAGGCATTACCTTCCCCCGTCCACGACCCTCTTTTCCTGAATGTCCGCAGTGTGGACCTCGACAATGTGTCGGCTGAATCAGCGACGCGATTCGTTGAGATGTGTCCGGACACGTCGTTCGCTTCGATCATGCTGGAGTTGGATTCGCATCCAACGACATCAACAGTACTTAAAACAATTCTATGCCTCGCTGGCAGACTGCCGCCACTCACATACATCCCTTGTCTCCATCACGATCCCCAACACTCTGCGTCCTGTCTTGCTTCGAAAACATGGCAGATGGACGCATCGAGTCAGCTGCATTTCATCTAGACGATGCCGTCGTGTTGGACATGGCCCGTTCGTGGCCGCGGTTCTCGACTTGGCATTGATTGTCCCCGTTCGAATCATGGAACTACGAGTCTCACTCTTAGGACTCTCCTTCCTTGCCTGGCACTGTCCGCGTCTGAAGTCACTCCATATGACCTTCGATGCGTCTGACATACTCGCGCCAGACCCCGACAATAGCGGCGTCCCCGCATCCCAGACGACCTCACTTCCATCGATGCCGCCTGTTCTCTTATCCGTGACCCTCTCGCCGTCGCCCAGTTCACCTCGGGCATTCTTCCGACAGTGAAATCTATCTCGGCCACCCCGGGCGATGACGATGAGGAGGACGAGGAGGAACTCGATGGGCAGACGGGATCGCACCTTGGTTCTTGAGGAAGGAGGAATATGAACGTATCCATCCCGATGAGGATTTGTGTATTTCACAATGGGCCTTCTCAAAATCGAATGCAGTTTCATCGAAATTTATTAGCTTTTTTCGCTCGCGGCGAGCGCTTCTGTCATCCAGGGTCTCTGGTTGACTTTTATCTACATGATTGGAACCAGATCTAGACTGATAATGCAAGAGATAGAAGTAAATCGACCATGGACCACCTTTCTAAAGACACGGTTGAATCAATTATACATTTTCCCCTTCGTTTCAACCGCCAAGTCCTGATTTTCGTAAAGAACATTTCATGGATTTATTGTGAGTGCCAATGAACAAAATTTCGCCATTGCCTGGGAAGCAAAACAACACATATAAGAGCAGGCTCAATGACCTCTATGGTATGTCTCATTTAAAACCTTCTCAGTAGGACGTGGTTGTCTTCACTCCGTCTTGGTAGGCCAACCACGCCGGACGTGACACGAGCTCGCTGTACCACCTGAGTGCAGTCAATTACTTGACGAAATCAAGATTTTAGTCGGGCTTACCGAGCGACGTTGGGCCTGCGGGTCATAATATCGCTTCCACCAAGGGTCACGAAGTTGGCGTAGGGCAAATGGAACAGGTCCGCAAGGGTGAGTTTCTATCTCTAAGTGAGCATTGACCTAAAAGAACGATAGTATTGACGCACATCGCCGCCGATGTAGCGCTGCTTCGAAAGTATTGCCTCGTACGCGTCAAGCTTCTTGTCGAGGACCTCCAGCTGCTCTTTCACGACCGCGTCATCGTGCGGCCAGCCCATTTTCCTGTTGCATTAAATTAGTCACAAGTCAGAAGTCTAATTTTAACGAGAGTGAGAGCGCACTTCAAAAACAAGTTCAGCCCAGCCTTGCCCCCACTGGGCTCGAAATTAGTGAGCTCCACCGATGCGGCCTGCTCAAACAGCGCGTTCGCCTTCGGCTCGGTTGGGATGAGCCCCGACGCGGGGTACTTGGCCGCGATATAGCGGCAGATGGCGCGGGTCTCGTACAGAATGAAGCCGTCGTCGTCCTACGTCGTCGGTCGTCAGTCACTCGAGGACGGTGCTCCTCAGTGTAATTACGCACGATGTAGGGGATCTGGCCAAACGGCTGGAATTTTAGGTACTCCGGTGTCTTGTGCTGGCCATTCATGACGTCGACCTCGATGAGCTCAAACGGGACTTTGAGTTCGTGAAGGACAGTCGCGACGCGGCGGGTACAGGTCGCGATTTTCCCGCCATAGAGTTTGAGGATTGCCATGGTAGTGCTGCGGATGTTTCTTTGAGAGAAGAGGGTGTTTGTCTGTTGGATATACTTCGTCTGCGGCGGCCTTATAACTTAACGGCGTTTGTCGCAGTGTAAACTCGCTGACAGGTCTTACTCATCCAGGTCCCCACAAAGACTTGTGGCTCCTCCTTTAGCTGACATAGAAACGGAATCCTGCATAATGCCCAACTGCTAAAAACCTGGGAAAAGCCAAATACAGCTCACGATCGTTCCAAGTTCGGCGGCGTTGATGGATTTGTAAGCCGTCGGGATTTCCGATGCCGCCGAATTGGGCCCAATGTGGATTCACCATCCGGGAGATCCCGCTGGATGGGGACAGCCAATGACTGGAACGATATCCGTGGCGGCTCTAGGTCAGAGGATTTTGTATCGTGGAAGACGTGCGATGTTGACTGATGGCTAAGTCGAGTCATTGATTCTGGAACAGGTATCCATAGATTTGAAAAACAAATCAGGATTGGATACTTGGGCGAATGGACGATAGACGGAAAGGAATTAGGAGTTCATTAGGGATGAAGAAATAACAGAACTCTGTTTGATTGGAACGAATCTCAGTGACAGCAACGAACTCGTGCATTCGCGACAGAAGAGCTCAAACAGGCTTGATGATTGTCCGAGCCGTGCGAGGCCGCTGCCGGTTCTCGGCGCACAACTTTTTTATCAATTTTTCCGCCTTGGCTACCCCTGACTTTCATACGCGTTACTTTTATGCTTTGGCGTGAACGACCACGCCTCGGGCGCCGGCCCAAGGAACATCTCCGATATCCGCACCCAGTCTCTGCTATCTCCGCTCGCAAGCAGGGTTTCTAGGTTAGATTAGATTAGATAGCCCCGTATCAGCAGAGGAAGAAAGAATCAGCTCACCCAGCTCATCGCGCCCGCGGAAGGCCGGCGCACGGTCGTTGATGCGTCCTGGGAGGTGTTCCAGGAGGCCGATGGGGACGTAGCGGTATTGGAAGGACAAGGCTTCGCACAGGTAGCGCCGCGTGGAGTTCACACCCGCAGTGTCTGTCCCAAAGTGCCTAAAACACACACAGTCAGACAGCTACCCATGTTCGCCAATAAAGGTGAACCCACGTCAAGCCAAACTCCGCATACTAGAAAAGAAAATAGCAGATAAGAACTTATAGAGGGCAGGATTAGCGCGAAGGTACGCACCTTCCGGATGCCCTCGAGGCGTTCGCGCGCGCTGATGTCCCACTCCCTGTGCTCCTTGATCTCCGTGAAGATCCACGGCTTGATCAGCGCGCCGCGGGCGACCATGACGCCGTCGACACCGCTCTGTTCGACACACGCCCAGTAATCCTGTGACGAGAAGCAGTCGCCGCCGCCGAAGATCGGGATGCGCGGTACTGCGGAAAAGGTGGTCTCAAAACCTTTTTTGAAAAAAAAAAGTTCATCGAGAGACGCACAGTCTTCGTCTGTCTCGCGCGCCCGGACAGCGTCGACACACTGTTTGATGTACTCCCAGTCCGCAAGCTTCGTATATCGCTGCTGGCGTGTACGCCCATGGAGCTAGGTTGCGTTGTTTAAGAACAAAGTGAAACTAGGTCACAAAGTTATTCGGCACACCGTCATGGCAGACGCGTTGAATTCGGGCGCGAGGCGCGGCATCAACTTATGTGCCGTATTCTTCCCGTCCTTGACGCCCGTGCGCAGCTTGACCGTCACCGGGATTTCGCCCAACGCGCGGCTCATTCCGAGGACGATCTTCCCGAGGCGATTGACGTTGTCCAGCACTATAATATTAATATATATTTATCAGCCTGCCAATGGGGAGCCGAGAAAAACCACGCACGCGCGGACCCGCTCCCGGTTTTGAACACTAAGTCGATCTGTATATGATGATAATAAGTCCACGGACGGGCCCAGGTAAAATGCAGCTCACAGGACACCCGCAATTCAAATCCACGAAGTCAATTGTGTTGCCGCACTCCTTCGCAAGCACTTCCGCCGCGGACACGACGCTGGGGACCTTACTCCCTGCGATCTGAACGCCAAAGATCTTCTCGGATGGATGGCGCCGAACGAGCGACCACTCTTCCTTCGAACCCGCGAGAAAAGAGTTTGCGAGTCCCACTTAAATTTGATTATATTTTAGCGTTATGAGAAAGGAAGAAAGTGAGGAGAAACCTACTCTCGCCGCAGGTAATGTCGGCGCCGTAGGAGACGCAGAGGCGTCGGAAGGGCTGAGATGAGATAAAGATAGAGATCGCGCACAAAGAAATTGACCACGTACCAGATTTCCGACAGTGGTGAGGGGCGCGAGGTCTGAATACAAACGAAACAATGAGCTAAATAAACATTTGGCACGTTGAACCTACACGTCTTCCCCGCCCAGTCGAGCCGCTTCTTTTCGAGGAATCGCATCGGCACGTCTGGTGCGTCCACCGGCGGCACCGTGTCACCAGTGCGCTTCTCGACTATCTCGTCTACGCTGGGTTGTGCTACCGGCACATCCATATCCTGATCTTGGTCCGGTTCAGAGATTACTACGGGGCCGCCGCCGCTGGAAACCGGAACGTTCGGTCTCGGCTTCGTATTCTTCGAAGCGTCTGCGGCTTCGACCTCTTTTTGGTACGCTGTCGCGATGGGGAACGGATACTACACGAACTACTTGTCAGGCAAATGAGAAAATCGCGAGAAAACACGCGCCTTTTTAGTCCGCAATAATTTTTTGCGCGTGATTGGAGATTCGATTTGCTTCGACACTGGTCGTCGCCGCGTACGCCATCTTGTCTTCGTTCTTGAGCAGTTCGGGGACCCCACCGTCAGTTGGGTGGACGTGCCCCGCGAGGTAGCGACATCTGAATCCGAATCTGTGCCCGCCGGAATGAGGATCATACATCCTTCCACACGACGAGGAGACGCGAACCTGCACTCGCCCAGCTCCGCGAAAACGGGGCAAGTTGTGTTCGAACCGGACGCTGGGTCACCACCAGCACCCCACGCCGCTGGAATCAGCATATTGTTGATATCCTCAGGCGCAGGGAACGCGAGGTCTGGTGGCTTCGCGGCTAAATACGCGGCAACGTCGTGATTATTTCGGCACCTGCATAATGAGCAAACTCAACGATGAAGCCGGGAAAAGAAGCTTACTGGTCCCCAAAATCACACATCCCACCCGCCGCAACCTGGTAGCACAAATCCAGCTCGTCGCGCACCTTGCCGAACCTCCTGCCCTTATTCACTCCGGTCTGCGCTTTTTTCTGCGCCTTGGTCAATTTTCCACGCGCGGGCCCACTCGACCGCGTATCTTGCTGTCCGTCCGATGGGGTGTGCCCGTGGACATGGCTGCTCGATCCTTCCGCTGCGTCGTCGTCCGGGACAGCGCTGGAAGTCGCGTTCACGGGCAGAAGGAACCTGTGGAAAGCCAGTTAAAGGGTAAACACATCGTTTTTGTATCGAACTTACTCGGCCTTGACCTGCGCGGTTCCTGGCGGAAGCATTGCCGGAAATTTCAGGAAATCGATGGAGACTGCAGGAAGCAAGTCGGTCACACCTAATGACCGACTTGTGACTGAGTCACAGCATCGAAACCCCGAAGTCCGGGCCGAAATGCCGATAGCCCCCCTACGGCTCTTCTGGTTGATTGGAATGTGAAATTGTCTGCGAGCTCGTGATTCTCGAATTCTAACTCGGGCTGTACAATTGATTATTCCATTGAATATCGTCTTGATCAAGCCAGTTTTGTTCTTCATTAAATAGATTCGTAGAGAGATCCCAACGCTGTTCAAACCATGGATCTTTACAGAGATTAGTAAGGAGAGGAGGGAGTGGAATATAAGTGCAATGGAGAGGCTTAAGGGTACTAGGAAGGTGTGTCTGTTCGTGCTGATCGCCGCCTCGGGTGCGCTATCCATTGTTCAAGTTGTTGACCCTGTTTTCCAGCATGCGGAGTTTGGTTTGACGCGGGTTCACCTTTGTTGTCAATGGTGAACGTGGATAACTGACTAAGTTTTGCTCTAGGCACTTCGGGACAGACACGGCGGGCATGAACTCAACGCGGCGCTACCTGTGCAAGGCGCTGTCGATCCAGTACCGCTACGTTCCCATCGGCCCCTTGGAACACATATCAACGGCCGCACGCCGGTGTTTCGTTGGCGCGATGAGCTGGGTGAATGAGCCCTATTCCAATTTCGATTCCAGTTCGATTTGGCTTCTTTCTTTCTTCGCTTTATATCTAATTTGAGCGAACGCTGATCACTAGCGAACGCGCTGATCACTACGGTGAAGAAACCCTGCTGGCGAGCGGAGATAGCCGGGATTGGGTGCGGATATCGGAGATATTCTTTGGGCCGGTGTTCACGCCTAAACATCAGAGTAATGCGTATGAGCACACGAGCGCTACGACAGAGCGGATTGTATCAAGCATAGAGAACAGGGTACTTAGATGAGGCAGCACCATCGAATATATAAGGGATGTACGGGGACAGAAGCCCGCGCTCAGTCAACGTGGCCATCGATGACCGCAATCACGGTCGGGCGTTGCCGATCTCTATTTCTAACACCAACAAGAGGTACTGATAGTTGAGATGATGAGGCGTTGAGAAGAGATGGCGGGAATGAAGAACTAGGACCAGAGTCGCGCAGTTTGGATAATGACAATTTTAAAGTTTGTTTGCTACTCTGCCCTTGGGCGCTTAGCCTCCCGTGAATTTGAGGTAAGACAAGATTTGCCTTCGCTCCGCTCCGGAGATTGACACACACAGGCAAGACGAAGCGGAATGAAAATTGCATATGATGAAATATTTCACTACATAAGGAAAGAAGTTGATAAAATACCATTGACGATTTAAAGTGCGTGTTCGTGCGTGTTCCAATGGCAATGGCCATTATTCTTGCTAAATTGAGTAAATTGCCGAAGCCGATAGTAGTTGATCTAAAGTCTAGTAGCACTAGTGGCCCAGAGTTTTGCACGGAGGCAGATGTTCAAGTGGGAGATTCAATTTGCGAGGTCGGAGATGATTGTAGGAACGGAATTTTCCGAGGGTTTGAGGGGCATGAAACCATTTGAAGCTTCTAAATTGATCCAGGTAATTCTACGGTTCCAGAATCAAAGATATGGGGAGGGCAGCACCATATCACACGTGTCTGATTGCATGCTTGCAATATTCAAGATTGAGTGTGTTGCCAAAGACACAATCCCAAAAGAGAATGGATTATGGGAGCAGATCATAGTGAACGAAGGAGAACTGTCGACCCTGGGAAGGATCATGCTTTCTTTATGCCTGAAAGCAAGCCTACGTGGCCGCAGCTCAAAAGATCTTCTGCTTCGCCTCACTGTGAGAGATGTGCAGGCATACTTCAACAGCAATTGAACGCTGTGGAACCAGGTTCAGAATAATTACCACAGCCTCCAGTTCAAGTTTGGCACGCCACTAACTCACGGCACGCGTCCGTCATGTTGAGCCGCCTTGGCGCTGGATACATTCTCGGAAGTTTCAACATTTGGGGTGCGGTTCAACTGCGATCAAGCTGTGTCTGTTTCTGATGCGACGTATATACGGGGACTTTGGGAGCCATCCTATTAGTGTACCTGAAATGGGATTTTGGTGGGGAGAAGAGCTGTGAAATTCAAGGACCAGAGCACAGAGAATGAAATTTGAGGAGGTCTGAAGGGGATAAGACCTAGTCTCTCAGAGCCAGATGCTTCAACAGATCAACCCCGTACCTCTGTTTGTTGGATAAGACCAATCAATGCCCAATGAATTGCAACATAATCTTGATAGAACTGTTAAGGAATACTGCTCCTTGGTTTGGAAAATTGAAGGTTGCCACGGACACCCAGGATGTATATGGGATTTCAGGTCTCATTCTTCTGTTACTCTCTTTGCCATCGGGATTTTGAACGACTTCCTACAGCCGGTTCCGAGAGATTCCGAACTGTTCCGTTCCGTTCCGCCACTGCCACTGATGCGCAGTCACCATGGGATCCCGACTCACTTCGATTGGCTCTGCCTGCTTGCCTATTTAAAATACTACTATTTATTCTTACCATTCTTTCCGTTCGAGTTGGGGAATTTAACCAAGATGACCAAGAGTTGTACTTTGCAGACCCCACAGCCCCCAACTTTCTGCAACACCCTCATCTTCTTTTTCAAGCATACGAAACTCTGTTATGTTGAAGCGTAGCTTTCTCCCTCTGTGCGCCAGCCCATGTTCAAGACCAGCGCTTGGGATGCACAGCTTCAGACTGCGCTCCTCGGTGTTTCGACAAATGGTCAAACGTTCGTTAGATAACACGAGATGCTGTCTCAGTCTGGTCAAACGCCTCCCACGGAAGAGATGACATTCGCGGGAGAAGATCGCTCGTCTTGGAAACTGGCCAGGGCTAGGCCTCGAACTGTTGGTGCTTGTCAAATCGTCTTCGTGAGGTCGTCTCCAACTCCGTGACCTCGGGCGTCCCTCTGGCTGGACTCGATTCTATGTTGTTTTCTCTCCATCATGGTTTGCCTACAATCTGTCGGCCCCGGATCGCAAATTTGCCTCAAGATCCATCAATCATGGCTGAGAAGATCCTTATGGTCGGACTTTCGTTGGCATGGTCTACCTCCACATCTGAATACTGTTCGTTATAACACGACTGATCGGGAAAAGAACTGTCAAGACCGGAGGACCCGACCATTCCACGTAGCTGCAGGACTGTAATAACATTCTATCTTCGGTACTGCACCAGGTCTGCACCCGATCGCTCACATCGCACCCCCAAGAGTAGACCACACACATCCGCGAGTGCCGATTATCCTTGAGCAACCGATTCCTCCGTTCGTTTCGGTACAGCTGACCCACGGCAGCGATGGATCTCAATCAAAATCAAATCATCCCGGCCAGAAGTTGCGCAGGCAGACTGATCCTACTCGGATGAACGGATTCCATATCTGAGATAGAACACCGGCGATGGTGGGTTGCCTAATCTTGCTTCTTTGCCTTGAGTAGATGCTCTCTCCGAAAATCACCTATCTGTCCGAAATAGCCAGCAGTCAATTCTGAAAATAGCGCGATGGCTGTGAAGGTCGCGACTCATGTGTGGTCTGCCCTGATGTTCTTGGTTGCGAGGATGATCCATCTCCCGGATCCAGCTCAAAGTGTGCCTCCGGACGCCACTTACCTGATTTCGTGTGCTGGATCCCGTTTTCATTTATGGGGTGCAGCAACCCCCAGCTCATCAACATCGCCTAGCATCGCGATCCACACACCCTTTAGCGTTGTGAGGGCCTTATCGCCGTCTTATATAGACGATCCCTTTGCAATGATTGGACGAGACAAGTTGATCTGTCCCCTCCTGCATTGCTCCTCGCGGACGCGCCGACGCGCCATACTCGAGTTATAGGCTGGTCCAATGCGTAAGCCTACCTTTGAAGAGAAAAAAGAGATAGACTGGAGTGCACAGCTCTTCCTCTATTGTGTGGCAGTACGTAATTGTGCATTTCCACTGCGCTTCCAAATGACAATTGGTGTAGGTGGAGTGGTTTCTCTACGGTGCGTTTCTTTCTACATTCCACTTCAAGCCTGTAAACGTAATGGTATAGGCATATATGTCGTCTTGTTCTGCTTTTGTGTGAAGACACTCCGCCGGTCTCGTGTCCGACATCGACTTGCGCTTTTCGTTGCCATTTCAGTCATCTTCGTCTTCTGCACGTTGCATTGGATCCTCCAACTCGTCAACGCAGGAGAGCTGTTAACGGTTCTTGAGAAGATGGCCCATGTCAAGGAAAAGGTGAACACGGATGAGCTGATGAAACGGTGGAACCAAATCAATATTGTCATGGGTGCTGTTTATGTCACGAGCAAGTGAGTGCTTGGAATATTAGACCAATATCCGACGCTAATAGCTCCAAGTTTGATCGCGGACTCAATTTTCGTGTGTTATTTTGCTCCTGTATCCAGGATTCTCGACAATTAATTCACGATATCTGCAAAGGTGTATCGCTGCTACTGTATCTGGGGCTTCCGCAGGAGGATTATCGCCGTACCGGTAACCCTACTTATCGCAAGTGGCTGTAAGTGTCATCGAGTTCGGGGAAAATCCAATGACTCACTTTCTGAAGGTCTTGGCTACGCGAGTGTCATTGTGTGTGGGCTCGAAGAGTTGTCCGAATTTCTTTTCATCAACATATTCTTCCCGCTGGCGGTTGTTTTCTCCGTCTTGACGAATGTGATGTTGATGGCCTTGACAGGTAAGCCTCATTGACCTACAGTCACGCAGGCTGACGTCCTTTTAGCCGGCCGCATCTGGTGGATTGCTCGTGGGGCGCGCGCGATCATGGGTCCTGCCGTTGTTCAGCAGTACAGAACCGTTATTGCGATGATGTTAGTTGAACTGTTCGTTTCTGTTCCGTCAGGCCTGACCTTTTGGACACGTAGATTAGAATCAGGAGCGCTCTATTGCATACCTGGCCTGCTGTATCTCATCACATTTGCCACAAGGCCCTCATCGACGGTGAGCCGGAACCACGCTTGATAGGTTCATGTTTTAATTTCAACTGTAGCAAGTGATATTCGCGGCGCTGACACAGATAGTGGTGGGTCCGATCCTTCCGAATCAGCAGATCTTAGGAAAGTTTAAATTTCTTTTGCTTAGGGAATAGCTCCAACAATTATCGTGGTGCGCGTTGGACTGGGAAATAGCGTCGACAGTGTCGACAGTTTCCGTGCAGGAGGTCCTGCTGTGCAAGGCTCAGTGCTAGATATTCGGGCGGAAGTGGAAGGTCTGGATTATTGGGATGGAGAGAAGGATCAGGAAATGGTCTAGCCTGAAGCTGTACTCTTGCCTGGAAGTATCAAACATCACTCATTTGTACTATATCAATCATCATGGAACTTGACTCGAAAACTGCGTTTGAGGATGGGGAAAATCTAGTAAAAATTCGAAAAAAATCTTGGATGATTGTATGACAATCTCGGAATTTTTCAGAGTCTGCAGACCCTCGACTTTGTTGAAGAGTCTTATTGGTACGAAGTACGAAGGTTTATATGTATGATAATTTCGGAGCTTCAGCGAGTTGCCGCGGCGGCGGCTGATCGGATTATGGACGGCTTACCACTCCGCTGCCAGCGATGCCTACCGTTTTCCACCGCCTCTTACTCGTGGACTTTGACCTTCGAACGCTTTTGTACCTTTAGGATTCTTCTGCTACAGAACGTGAATCGCAACTTCAGAAAACTTCGAATTCAATGACAGGAGGATTCGGTCCCCTTCCGCTCGCCGAGAACCACCCACCACTGAGCACACAGGCCGGGGGCCGCATATTAGGGCCCAGATGGATGCATCTCCCAACACTTACCATTGGCCTGCTCGGTGTCCAGATATTATGGTCGGTTGAGATGTCATATGGTGCGCACGGGCTCAGGCGTTCTTCACCGGCGCCTAACACTTTTCTAACAGCGCCGCCATACCTCCTCTCCCTGGGCCTACATAAACCGAGCATGGCGATTGTTTTTCTCGCAGGACCACTCTCCGGACTTTTTGTTCAGCCGCTCATCGGCGTGCTCGCGGACAATTCGACGTCGCGGTGGGGGAGGAGACGACCGTACATGCTTGCGGGATGCGCTATTTGCGCAGCGAGCATGTTGTTGTTGGGCTACACGCGCGAGGTTGCTGCGGTTTTCACTGGGCGCGGGAATGCGACGGTAAGTTTGTGACTTTGAATATTATTGTCATCCCGCAGTTATTGAGGGCACCGCAGAATGATGTGGTGACTGTGTGGCTAGCAGTTTTGGCCATATATCTGATGGATTTTTCTATTAACGCTGGTAAGCATACTCCTTTTCACTTTCAAGCGTCCCTTCTCTGAGTCTTCTTCTCCCCTTCTCTCTTTCTTCCGTATAAAATCAGTGCAGGCCGTCGACCGCGCGCTTCTCGTCGATACCCTTCCTCCCTCATTACAGGCCTCCGGCAACGCGTGGGCAGCCTCGATGCTCGGGCTCGGGAGCTTGGTCGGCTTCTTTATGTTCGTGTTCTCTCGTGTTCATCCAGGACCATTCGAACAGCGCTGATACATGAACAATAAAAGTGGGAACCTGAATCTTCCGGAACTCCTGCCATTCTTGGGTTCATCAGAAATGCAGGTACTCTCGGTGCTCGTGGTATTGTTGGTCGTGACGGGTCATCTTGCTACTGCGGTCCTAGTAAGGGGAAGCTGTAGTGGTACGGACAGAGCAGTGGGTCTTTTGGCTTTGTGGATATGGATCGAGGTTCCTAATAGACATAGTAACCATCGCCCGTCGTTCCGCGCGGAGATACAGCAAATTTGGGAGAGCATGTGGACGCTTCCGCGGGTGATACAACAAATTGTATGTTAGTTATCTTTCACGCTTTGACCCGAGGAACGATTCTAATCACTTGCAGTGCATGATTCAATTTTTGTGCGTGCATGTCATGTTAGTTTCGATCTCTCTAAACTCTACTTAGCGCGTGGCTCGGGTGGTTCCCGATTCTCTTCTACACCACAGTGTACATATCTGACCTACACGCGCGCACTGGCACCCCCGCAGTATCCGACGCCGCAGCAGAAGGGACGCGGCTCGGCTCGCGCGCACTGTTCTTCTCCGCAGCTTTGACCCTGCTGACGAACTTGGTGTTGCCTGCATTCACCTCAACCACATCATCTTCAAAATCCAACATTAAGACCTGCGTCCCGAAGATCCCGCTGGTCGCGGTGTGGGCCGGGAGCCATCTCCTTTTCGGCGCGTGTATGCTCGCGACGTTGTTAGTCTCCCTTCCTTTGAAACAAAGGGAAATACTAACCGATTGACTGACTATCAGTGCGGTCTCCAGCGTGGAAGGCGCGACGTGGGTGATTGCGATCACGGGCGTGTCGTGGGCCATAACCCAATGGGCCCCGTTTGCGCTGGTGAGTAATTATTGGACTATGGTTTTTTTTTGCGCTGAATAAACTTTGGTGCGGACCGGCAGCTCGCGGAGGCGATATTGACGAGCGAGCCGCGATCGACGGCAAACGCGGCCGCGGGAGTACGTGTAGGCGTGGATCGTGATGCAGACGAGGGAGATTCCTTGCTGCCCCGAGTCGATGAGGAACCAACGCAGGGGGGTGATGCCAATGCAGATCCTATTGGACCTGGCGACGTGGACGACCAATTAGATCGGTTGGACATGCGCTCCTCAGTTCCAACGAGTCCCACTTGCGCCGTGCACTCAGATGGAGGGCTCAGCGCGCAGGCTGGAGTAATTTTAGTGCGTGTCCCATGGTAAATGTAATCCTCTTCCGGCGCTGACAAGATACGGCACAGGGTATCCACAACGTGTGCATCGTTATTCCGCAGTTTCTAGTTACCATTTTATGCGCACTGGCCTTCGCTTTATTCGATGCCACCGACGATGCCTCTCCGAGTCCGCCTACAACACCCCAAACTTTTGAGCCAGAAAAAGGCAATCCCAGCGCAGTCGTTTATGTGTTTCGGTACGTTGGTTTAGTATGACCACTTGCGGCAGCAGCGCTGAGACTCGAGGACAGGCTAGGAGCACTGTGGTCATTCATTGCGTTCATCATTTGCCGAAAGATGGCGCGGGAACTTGGGCGGTGAACAAAGTTTCGGTAATAGATATCCTAGAGCTATATAGTCTAATAGGTAAAACTCGTTTCTTACGTTTTTCGAAGGCTAAGGGAAGTTCCTCCTTTCGGTCTCTGCAAAAATGGGTGCGGTACGGAATCGTGCGGAAATCTGCGCGCAGTTTTGAGATGCCGCTCGCTGTCAATGCGTGATGCGGCACATGACTCAGTGCGCAGCGACATTGCTTGTCTCGAGCCACCACCATCTCATATGGACGGGAGTACTAGTGCAAAAGGTTGCCCTACGCATGAACCGCAATCGAGTCGGACAAACCGGGCTCCTCTCCATGCTGTTTTGGCCGGGTTTCTCTTCTTTGTAGCCGGCTGGCTCACTGTCTACCGCGCTGCTTTCCCGCTGCCGTCCAAGTCGCCTGTCCATGGCTTTTATACAAATATCTCCCGCCCGCACAATATTTGTCCCGGTGTTCGCGGAGACTCGTCCTCGTATGCAGGATACATCGGTCTTGCAGAAGACACTGCAGAAAAGCCCCGGCGCTCCTTCTTCTGGTAATCCAATTCTCGTCTCATCCTCCTGCACAACCTGACATGAACACAGGTTCTTTGAGGCAGAAGAAGGCGCAGAAAATGCGCCAATAATGCAAGTGTGATCTTCAACGTCCTCTTTTCGACCCTCCTGAATTCCTCTCTAGATTAACATTCGGGGGCGGACCCGGTGCTACCGCTATGCTTCAGCCATTCACGGGCCAAGGGCCGTGCCTCATCACTCCCAATGGAACGAAACCGAATATAAACCGCATCACAGAGCGTTTCAACCTCCTCGCTCTTGAACATGTACGGGATAACTCATACTGAATATGATTTAAAGTATTTAATGCCTGGTGAAGCCCGTCGGAACAGGTTTCTCGTATGGCCGGATGGTGAATAATAGCTACGACGGCGCCTTAGATGTCTACGATTTTCTCCAGAAATTCTTCATCTTGTTTCCGCATTTTTCCAAGTTCGTGCCGCTCCTTCTGACCTAAATAATGCTGATGGAACTACCTAGGAATAGGTTAATCATCTCTTCAGAATCTTCCGGCGGGACGTATATTCCGCACATCGCAACCGTCATACACCGACAGAATAAGCTACGGGTTGAGACAAAGCGCACGTCTACCGCTCACATCAACCTTGATTCCTTGGTCATCGCTAGTACTGGATCGGCGCGTCTTTCATCCATCAAACATTTTCAACATCGCTCATTCTCTGAACTTTTAGGACGCCTTGTCGCATTACCGGTGGTCTTTGTATCATCGATGTGTTGTCACAGATGTGTATGACAATGCTACATGCACTAAGCTTTATGGAATCCTCCCTGCGTGTCTCGAGGGCATCGAGGCGAGTTTACAGAACACGGGCATGTCGAGTGAAGCGATGGCTGCTCGTCGGGCTGCAGAAGAACTATGTTTTTCAATTTCGAGGGGCGGAGTCAAGAATGGAACGTTCCTGTTCGACATGCGCCTCAAGGTTAGAGAATTACCTCTTTTTCTTCGTCTTCTCATGGTGGTGCAGTGCTTCCACAGTAACAGACTGGACTGCATACCGCGCTTGTCCTGGATGGATCAATTTTTTCGGGACGTGGACACGAAAAATGCCTTGGGTGTGCCGCACTCGATTAATTTCTCGGCCTTGACCCCCGAGGTAGCTGATGGGTTCGACCAAACTGGGGACTAGTGAGCGCTTTCGCTAATATCAATTCTCTGCTTTCTTGTGATATTGAAATAATCGCAAGTCTCCTGCCGGCGCATCTATTGTACGAACCCCTCCTTTCCGAGGGCATACGCGTTCTTCGTAGGTCGTTTGAATAGCCAGCTGCAGCTGCATTCTTAAATGTATGACCCCCAGACCTCGCCGGTGCCCAAGATGCCATGTGCCCATGGCCCGGAATCCTTTCTTTTGTGGGTCCTCCACAAGAATATATATATCGCCCAAGTCATGTCTCATGCTCACCCAGTTAAAACTGTTGCGTACGCCTTTTCAGGACGCGTTCCGGAAGGCCCTAGATGTTCCGTGGCCTCCCGCCAATCTCGAGATGGCCACCGTCCGCAGCGTCGGTACTGGGGCAGGTAATATGTCATATATTCTCGTCGCTGATGCTGGACACTTTGTGAGTTGGGGCATACTACAGTCGATATTAGCGCTGACTATTATTCAATGACCTAAGGTGAGCCATGATCAACCCAGGCTTTTTAAAGAGATCATGGAGCACTGGATTGATAATTCTCCTTTTGTTTGAACTCATCCCGCATTTTCTCATCTCATAGAGGTGAATCCGATAGTGCTCTTTTGTAGCGGACCGATCACAAACAATGTCTGCTTCGGGACAAACACGACCATGAACGTCTACCACTTTAAATCGCCGTCTTTATTGAAGTAAACCCCAGTCCGGCCCTCCGTTTCCAAAGCGGTAGCAACAACGATCTGGCATCCTTCCGCTGGAGTCATTGTCCCTGTGTTGTTGTTCATTCTCGTACTAACAAAGCCTAGCGCATAAATTATTATATTTCAGACATTCGACCATTTACTTGAGAGCGTACCCGGACATATCGACACCACCCGGATCCCCGAGCCCTTTTTCCGCTCCTGCAGGGCCCATTGCACGGTGAGATTGTTCAGCGCGGTCTTGCTGGAACTGTATGCTGGCATGCTCGGGATGTTCGGGTTTTTCAACAACAGGTCGAGCGACCCGATGGCAGAAGAAAGATTGATGATTGTGCCCCCGCGGTTGATTAGCGGCCGCAGATGCTCCGTCAGCGCGACCGTTCCGAAGACGTTGACGGCGTACGTCTCTTGGAACGAGGGAGTGATGATTGCTGCGCTGTAGTAGCGTGTCAACTCCAACTCAGCATATATATGAACAAGACAAACGCACTTGTTGACGAGTACGTCGAGACCAGCCAGATTTTTGGTCTGGAGGTGTTCGACGATGGTTGCGTGGGCCGCGCTGATGGAACCTTCGTCCGTAATGTCTAGTTGAATCGGAACTACAGCAGAAGTAGGGTGGATGTCGGATTCAAAACCCGCTTTGGCCTCTTCGGCGGCCGTGAGTTTGCGCGAACCTGCAGGGAAAGCCAACGTTCATTTCTAGCTGGCGTGGTTCAAGGCAGCGCCCACCCATGAAAACAAGCACGTACGGGGTCAGAGAAAGATGACGGACGGTTTGCAATCCAATTCCTGATTTTTTCTGTGGTTAAGAAGTACTTCATCGCGATTGTCGAGGTACTGAGTAACCTTGGTTAGCACCGGTGACCAGAAAACTGCGCATTTAATGGATGATTTGAGTGTGGTATACTTGAAAAATTTAGAGGGGCAGAATCTGTAATCTCCCTGCATTAAATACCACGTCGTCCGGCAGACATTACAAACGATTTCCGACACCCGGAATATTTGTAATGCTGAACAATGAATAAGCGTTTGTTTCCGCCAGTCGACATGCGAATTTCACGATCCCGCGGGTTCAGTTACACTCCGAGCCGAGTACGATCTGTGCGCATTCAAGGAGCTCAACATTTGAAGAAATTAGCCTCTAGGGTCCACAGCCAGCAATTTCTGACATTGGAAGATTTATAATGAATAATGTAGAGCCCCACCTGGTACAGAGGGCCCTGTTTCAATGCACCCAGCTCTCCAGTTGAAGCGAAGGGACGATTATGGAAAGCGCCGATTCAAAGTAAAAGGTGGTCCAGTTCAAGCAAGGAGAGAATTGTCAATCCCGCGCTCCATAATCTCTTTGAAAAGTGCAGACTGATCATGGCTCACCTGAGAACTCTCGTCGGCGCAAGTATCGACTGGAGTCGAACTCGCAAAATGACCACCATCAGCGACCACGATATATGTCATATTACCTGCGCCAGCGTCGGCGCTGCGGACAGTGGCCATCTCGGGATTATGTAGCGGGAGGCCATGGAAAAGTCGCGACCACGTGATCTATATCGGGCACGACAGGCGATTGCAAGCCGCGCGCCTTCGTACGCGCTCAGAACGAAAGGAAACAGAAGCGGTCAAGATGAAGTAGGCCATCGTTTCCTGAGCCACCAGGAATAGTGTTGTGACTCTATTGCTCACGAAGTCATAAATGAGCGAGGTGCAGTCGTGCAACGCAGAGGCGGGTATCAATAGACTGGGCGATTGTATTGTGATTTATATCCCAGGTGGTAGCCATCTGAGGCCACGATTGTGCCTAGTGTCATTGGCTCATATATATTGTATTCGGCTGCGTTGCTCTGGTAATAATCATCAGGCTTGATTTTTGTTTTGGACATCCGGCCTGTGGCGCCCCAGCATAAATAGGGCTGCCACCTTCTACAGAAAGACAGCTCAAAACCTCCCGACTTGCACCCGAAATGCAATTCCCAAACATACTCTCTATGACGGCTCTCATCCTGGCCGTCTTCACCTTCCACGCCAGTGCGGCGGCTGCCGCTGCTCGGGGCGAGCCGGCCCCTCGAAGTCTCTGCTCGTGTCCAGTCGGAGCACACGTTTGCCCGGACTGCGTCATTGATTAATTCGGAATGTGTGTCGATGGTAAGCGGTGAGTAGTGGGATACACTTCTGAAGCTTGCCTGAATTCCAATTTGATTTCAGAATCAAAAGAGGGTTTAGTCTGCTGGAGTAATGGCTGATTAATGGGCAATCAGATGGGATATAAAATGAGAATTGAATTTGCAAAGGAATAGTTGAGATTGAGCAGTCCCTGATCAAGATGATCCACAAGATAGGTACCTGGACGGCTTCCATATCATTTGACAAAACGCTGGGTCTACCAACTTGAAGGTGTGAATGATTGCAACTCGTATCGTCGGTTTTGCCTCGTCTGCGCCCATGTGGAGGCCGTGCCTACCTTTTACTCGTTTATTTCCCGTGCTGTTCTAACATAATTGGCGACGAAAAAACGACTCTGCCTCGTCTGACGGGGCTCTTCACTTCGATGCAAGCAGTCACAGAGAGCAGTGAGCTCGCCATCTGGACTGTGATCCCCGCCTGGATGCTTGCGCTCCAAGACACCTTTGTCAATAGAATCATTGACCGAGGAGACAATGATATGGTTGCCGCCTTACAGGCATTGCCCTTATCCTTCCGCAGCGCCCATGATCATGGTATTCGTTTGGTGGATGACGTTGTTGACCGTATAGATATCTTGATTGTAGGCATTTGTCCCTCTGAGGTGAGCTTCATGTATTGGACTCTACCAAGCGCCGGTCATATCGCATTTCAGGCGATTTCGGAGCTACTGGAACACTGCCCACCTCTCTATCCGTCACCTGTTCCGAGTTCGACGCAAATCTCACACGTCTGGATAATTTGCGCGATGGCCTCCCCTGGTGGTGAGTTGCTACACATTGAGCACCATATAACGCGAACATAGTCTGATAGTAATTCATTTTTAATGTACAGGACCCTCCGGCAAGCGACAACGCACAAGTGCTTCCGAAACTTTGGAGATTACAGTGAGCCCGAATATGAAGAATACTAACGAAGGGATTACAAAGTTCATGGCGAGTAGTGAAAAGGGATGGGACGTGCGGGAATACCTCTAAGACGCGAACCAATGTTGATATAAGGACAAACACCATCTTCCTCACGGGCGTGTCAGTGACCACCTGTCGACACGAGAGGATCGCAACGGACCAAGAATAGACTGACCGGCGAGAAGAGAAGGGCTTTCAGTTCGTCCCATGACAGGCATTATCGACTCTTAGAAGGCCGTCAGGTGATGAAGGTCACGCCTGTTGAGCGATATCTGGCCATGTGCGAACAGATGGTCTCCCAGTACGACTATCCCTTCCTCGTGATGAGATCGTCTTGTCTTAATTGTCGCCTAGATATGCTGTTAGATGCCTCCACGATCGTGGGGTTTTTACGTTAGAGTCACCCGGATCGTCCGCGCGCAGAGCGAAATCTGCCAAAATCTGTTGAAAGACTTGATGAATAAAATATTCTCAGCTCTTGGATGGCAGGTGCTGTGCGGCAGTGTGCGTGGATATCATTGAGGGGGCTGTTGAATGGATCGCGAGAACCAGATTCAGAGGGCGGATGAGAGTATTGAGCCCAGGAGGCGTCTACGCCGTACTATCAATGTCTTGCGTTTCCAATAAGACGAATATAATAGGGTTATTCAATTTATACACGTAGTAAACAACGATAATATGATGGTGTGGGAAGAATGTTTCACAGGAATAATTGAGAGTGAGAGTCGCTGACCATCAAGACAAACCACAAGATAGGAATTTACACAGTTTCCATGTCGATCGAAAAAGAGTGGAGTAGTATAATCAGATTGACTTGAGCTTGGGCGTCTCAGTCTCCTTCCCTCGACGAGGTATAATATAGAAATATCCGCTTGACTTGAGCCTCCATTCCAGCTCTCCTATCGGGAATCTCTCTGAGGCTATGAATCTGTAATGGACCATCCCGCTCATGGTTAGAAATCCTTAAGACATAACCGGATGTCTACTAGTCTCTTATAAACCGATCCTACAACAATTTTAACTCTTACCTCGTTATGTTGTAGATGTCGACGGACAATCCGATCTAGACCCACATTGAGTATTTTACGTCGGTTCCGCCTTGTATGCGCAACGTAGAAGCCTTTCTTACCATTTACTCGTTTATGGCCCATACTGGCTGGCTTGTGGTACGGGGTGTACCACATTCGACGTGACGCGTCTTGCGATCACACGGTGTTCCCGGCCCGACCGGCATCACGTGGCCGCGCCTCGACTTACATCCGACCACAACGTCCCCTCTCGCCCCATCCACGGCGACCATGACTCGCACACCAACTGAGACCGCTGAGTATCTGCGCACACTTCCGGCAATCCGGGATCGATGCAGCCAGGTCTTCGAGCTCGCCAAGCAGGACAAGCTGCAATACTTTGAATACCACCCAGAGAACGAAGTAAAGGTCACCGACTTTTGTGTCAATATCATCCACGTTTGTCTCCCTGGACTCAATTACTCCAACATTATTCTATGATTCACCCTATTCTCACAGAAAAACTACGGCACAGACTATTCCAAGATCCCCCCGCACGGTCGATGGCGCCACTCGGACGCCCATCATCCTCGGATCGCGCCGATCCTCGCGCAGTGGACGGCCTCTGCGTCTCCCCCGGATTCAGAGGAAGTCGCGGCGCGCCTTATCGACCACTTCACGGTGTCCGTGCTACTCGACGCTGGCGCGGGCCCGAAGTGGGTGTTCACCGAGCCGGGTTCGGGGGTGCAGTTCCGCAGGAGCGAGGGGCTGGGTGTCGCCGCTGTGCATATGTGGGCTTCGGGGCTTTTCAGCGGCGATAAGGAGAATAAGCCGTACCAAGTTGATGGTGCGTTTGTGCTACTTGCTCTTGTCTTATTCCTATGTTCATAGTCTTTCAGCAACCGGCCTCGCATCGCTCACCCCCGCCGCCCTCGCAGCCGCCTTCCAGGTCACTGAGGACAATCCGCTCGTTGGGCTCGAAGGGCGCACGGCACTCCTCGCGCGTCTCGCTGACGCCCTGCGCGCCGCGTCACAGTTCTTTGGGCCTGATGCGCGTCCCGGCGGTCTCGTTGGTGGGTCTTCCCTTTTCTTCCTCTTTAGCCCTCCTCTCCTCTCCTCTATTTCTACCCTTTTGTTTCCATTTTTCTTCTCCTTTATTCTATCTTTGCTCTCGCACTAACGATCTTATTCCACTCAACAAAGCGTACCTCAAAACCCAATCCACCTCCTCCAACGGGCAGACTGAAGTCCCCATGTCAGCGCTCTGGACCGCCCTCATCACGGGATTGCAGCCCATCTGGCCTCCGGGGCGCGGCGAACTCGCGGGCGTACAGCTGGGCGATGTGTGGCCGTGTCCGTCATTGGGCGCCGCGGGTGGTGCGTCGGGTTTCCGCTCATCTCCTCCTAATAAGTCCATCCTTGTGTTCCTTACTGACTTTGCTTCTCTCTCTCTCTCTCCCTACGATCTTAATCTTTACGACATCAACTCAACGCAAAAACTAGGCGACGAACCAGGCGCCTCCCTCGTCCCCTTCCACAAGCTTACCGGCTGGCTCGCGTACAGCCTGCGCGAACCGCTCGAGCGTATCCTTGGGTGGCGTATCAAGGATGGAGATTTGCAGACTGGTTTGCCCGAGTATCGGAATGGTGCGTGCACTGTTGTCTTACATATACTTCTGCCCTGTTTCTTCGCCATTATTTCTTCCTCCGTTTAGTTTTCCAAAGAAACCTGATCCCACCTCCCTCCAGGCGGCCTCTTCCTCGACCTCGGCGTCCTCCGTCTGCGATCCACGCCACTCTCGCTCTCCATAAACGGCGCCACTGTCGAAGCGGAACCAATGCCGCACGACGCCGCGACCGGTATCCCGCGCGTGCTGCCCAGCCATCCGGCGATCGTGGAGTGGAGGGCAATGACGGTTGTGCTGCTGTGAGTTTCCCTTTCTTGATGATTCCCTTCCCTGAGTCTCTTCCTGCCTCTCGTTCTCGTAATCCATGGGCACGAGGAACGCGAATCGAGTTCTTTGGTTGGACTTCGCTTTCGCATATAAAAATCCTTTCCTTTCCTTCATCATTGCTCGCATCCTTCCCTCCATCCTTTATCGCTAACCAACACCCTGTACACGCTCCGCTTGTACACCATGCAGGGACCGCACCCTCCCCGCCCTCCGCACTGCGCTCCCCGCGCCGGAGCTGACGCTCGCGCAGGCGCTGGAGAGCGCGACCTGGTCCGGGGGGAGGGCGATTGCGCAGCAGCTGCGCCCAGCTAAGGACGGGCAGGACGGTGGAGGGCCGCCGATTGAGATTGTTAGTGATGGGACGGTGTTTTAGAGGGGAGGATGGACGGGGTGAGGGACTGTACAGGTACGGCTGATGCGAAGAAGCACAATTTTCTCTGGATACTCCGAGCCACGATGAAATTCAAGATGAACTTTGCGGATATATGGTGCGGCACCTAGGTACCCCTAGCCGAGGTTAGTGACCAAATTGGCTGGATTTTTTTCTTTTTGAATTAAGTGTACCTCTGAGTCGGATTTCACCACCGATTTTGCAACCACAAGTCAATTTTTTCGTGTCTGAAGATTCAGCTCTATCATATACACCTCCGACTGCCATGTTTCTGAGATCTTAAGGTGACGGTTCGACCATTAGAACCTGTCTAGGACATTCTTTCAATATATTACCTGCAGGTGGCCAAATCCATCAGGCAACTTTTTTTTTTTTGCTCACTCAGTTTTGATTCAAATAGAAATCCCTTCTCCCCCCTATGCTCAAAAGGAGCACTTTTGTTAGAGGGATAGGAAATTCGAGTGAAATTGAGCCATACAAATTTCAACCACGAGGTGGTGGCAGCTAGGTGACCCGCAGCATAGATTCGGCATATTTAATTTCCAGAACCCGCAAGGGAACTAGACGTGTACATGCTCTATGCATCCACACACTTGATGACGATGGATGCGTTCTCATCCAACACGCCACCTAGTTTTGGTTCTGAACGTCCGTTCCACCAAATAGACTGGACTGTGTATGAGATTCATCGGTGCGGGGGAAAGTGACCGATCACAAACATTTTTGCGTCCATTACCGGTTGCGCATCCACCTCATATGAACACCTCTACAAGACCAGAAAGACAAGAACGCAAGGCCATGCGGCAGCGGAAAAGAAACGCCATCCCCAGAAGCCCCAATTACGAAATATTCCAAGGGTAGAACATGTAGAGGCGCTGGGACCCGTCCATAATCCGCATGGCCAGTCGGTTTTGGGTCCTATTGAGCGAGAATAATAGGGAGGTCGTGAATCGACGCAGCGCGCGGTGGCATGGAGCGCAATTTGTGAGGGGGAGGCAATTGCGGGTAAGAACTGTGACATTCACCGTAAGTTAGCGTGAGCTTAGCTCATCGTGAGACGACAAAAAAGACGAATGCAAGAGGACGGTGGAGACAGGTGGAAAGAGAAGGGCGATGTGAATAGAAAAGCAACACGTGAAAGCTCATTCCGGCGATACGACCCGCATGCGAGGCCCTGTAAGAGATATGAAGGCACCCGATGTTGGAATTCAACCCTCGTGAAAATCATGATAACAAAAGGGACGGTACACCCGTCAATCACAATCTCGTCGGGTTTCATGTACACGAAATGAATTCTGTGCTGCCTCAAGTTACCGACTTTGCATGCTGAAGATGAGATATGAAGACGATGGGTTGACGAGGGAGAAACATTAGTTTGGCGACAGGCGCTACGTAACCGCTCCCGAGAGCGTATGCCTCGCACAAAGAATCACCGAAGCAGCGTTGAGGAAGCAGAGGACAGTACGCAAACCTTGTCTGGGTGGGAGTATATTTTTATCAGTAAGGGAAAGAAGGGGAGAAGATGGCAGCGGAGTAATAAGGAGAGGAGAACGCTCAGAAAAATCGTGGTCTTCCTGCGTGAGCTGCTGGTGGTCCGGAAGCCGCGCGGAAATCACCGACGCAAAGAGCTTCAAGCCACAAGAACCAAGGATACAGGGCCGGCGCAAGGAAAGCAAGCATGGGAGAGAACACGTCAACGCGGCCAGCAGTATTATGCACGGAGGACCAAAAGTATGTATGTACAGTCTCTGCTTGATTTCGGATCGGCAGCTGGAGCCGGTGGGTGACATAGATCCAATAGGCGAGCTTTCAGTAGAAGCTTCTGTCAGTCCACAAGAAATTAGGAGGTGCGAAGGAGGGAAAGGATGTCGGTGAAACAGACGGTCGGGGTGGGATGAGGAGTCGGCTAAGAGCCGCGGTCCGCGCTGGTATTCATCAGGGGAAAAGAGAGAGAATCAGAGCACTACAGGAGCGACGGGGAGGAGCACAGAAATGAAAGTTTGGTGAAAGCAGAGGACAAAATTTGTTGGCATCACAAGTTTCATCGTGGATCAAAAAACGCTTGTCGCTTGCTCTCCACCCACCACCTTGAGCTTGATTCGACCCACGATCCCGTCCTTCAAACCTGTCGAATACCTGCCCAATCACTACAGTCAATACTGCCGCTGCGGGCGTCCATCTCCTCTACAGGACAGCTTGAAACCGCAACGAAGTTGAAATTCATCCAGATAACGAGGCATGCAACCGAATGCTACTTTTGCGTCCAAATGTTATCCACGGGACTACGTGTGTCTTGCAATTTATTTATATAACCTACGGAACACAGACCATGGCCAGGCACACTGTTCCAGCCGGGCGCGTACCACCCTAGCTCGCGACGATCCTTGCATAGTGCGTAAGTAGAGGTAGAATGTCTGCGTATCCCGACTGCTCCAGCGAACCCGAATCGCTGTAACTGAATGATGTATGTCCTCTTTGTCTTCGACTCACGACGAAGAGGTACGCAGTACCGTCGACCTACCAAAATGTTCCATCGGATACAACCACAGCGCGCTGCTCGCGTACAGGACCGACCGGGGGCGCCTTGCCCTGCTTCTGTTTTTGTGCACGAAAGCGCGAGTACTGTACATACGTAGTTTTCAAGTGGGTCATTAAAAGCGTGATTGCCGGTCGTGACCATGGATTGGATCCTCCTCCAACTCCGCAGGTGGGAAGGTTCCCATCCCACCACACTTGGTAGCACGCGTTCATATGGTGTGTTCCCAACTGCCGCCTCTACCATTATCTCAATTCAGGTGCCGTATGCCGGGTTCAACTCCGTGTCTCCTTGGCTCCTGCTGACGTCCGGTGTAGACACACCAAGACCGCCGTCGGCAACTGCGATTGGCGTTTGTCTCGAACGCGGGGCCTTCAGCAATTGTACCGAAGAAATGCCGTTCGGTGCAAGATACATCCGCGCTCTGTATGCTTTTTATAATTCTTCCGACGGCGCTGGAACCTCGTTGAATATTTTGTATATCTTTGTTTTCACGTATTGTTCCGTTTCTAGATCTTTGGCGTCTGATTTCGGGTCGGGCCCGCCCCATCACCGACTTTTTCTCCGCGGCCGTCGCGTTTTCCGCCCAGAATCGGGGGTCGGCTTGAAAATTCTCACTCCACCTACATGCGTGCGAGACATTCTGCATAACCGATCCCCTCTGGGCGCGTAGACACCTGGGCGCTCGCACGACCACCGGCCTCATATGAGGGAAGAGATTGAGAACTCTGCCGAGCAGTTTACAGTGATCCGACTCTATACGACTTCAAGTTAGTTTTATCATTGTCACTATCGCAGAGGTGATTACAACTTACAGCGAGTCTTTCTTTTTGCAAACCGCTTCTACGTATTTCATCGACGATGCTCTGTGCAGGCTTGAATCATTTCTTGTTCTCTGCGGCGAGGTCATTTTCCAAGCTGATGTCCTTCCCGAAGTCTTTTCATCCACGTCGTTTTCCGAACTTCGTAGGTCTTCTCAGCTTCGTATTCGTCTTCTTGATGTCTTCTATTGATTTTTATCTTATTGACTCCGGTTGCGCTGGATCCTTGTGGCTTCATGATTTGCGTGTGCCGTAACTCCGCCGAGTCCCTCGAAGTTTTGAGCAGTCTCGACCCAGCAAAGAGCCGGACGAAATCGATTAGAATGTTGTTTCGATTTAATTCTGGCAAATAATATCCATGTGCGCGGTCTGCTCTTGCGATATGTATTATTAACCAAGTATACCATAGTCTAAGATGAACAATTCCGTTTCTATCCAAACTTCACGAGCACCCGAATCCGAGTTCTGATAATCTATAACGTTTCATCAACAGGTGGAAGGCTCTGTTGTTGCGTCAGCGATAAATAACTGGTCAGGAAGATCAACGGTGCTCACATGAATCCATTTTCGAACGCCCTCCACGCTGCTAAAGCCTCTGGTTGTTTTTCAAGTGTCGCCTCAATACGCTCGTGGAGGTCAGCAACTTCTCGAACCATCTCAACCAACACCCGCTTCGGGTGCTTAAGAGTGGTCTTGGAGCGAACTTGGACGTAGTTTGTGGTTTCGCCCTCAAGTTCCTCTTTGTAGAACCTATGTAACACGGTCAGGATATAACATCCCGCAAGACAGAGGAAAGGACGAACGAGAGGATGTCGTTTGCGAGGCATGAAAACTCGTCGATATCGGGGAGGACTTGTATGTACGAGGTGATGTCGGGGTGCGTCTGCTTCGGGAAGACGGCGCACGCGGCTGCCGGACCCAGTCCGCTCTTTGCGCGGAGGTATTTCGGCCAGCCGGCGGCGGAGGGCCGGATGTCCATCGCGGTGACGTCGGGCCTGTTTTCGAGGACGGTACCGCTCACGAATTCGAAGGCAGCGCACGCCATCGCGTTGGCGCACACTGGATCCCAGTACTCGTATAGCCCTCCAAGAACCTCGTGATAGTGGGCGAGAGCGGGGTCCCTTTGTGGGCATCCCAATAGGAGCAGCCGCTGGTAATCTTGATGAGACAGGTTGCCGGCGCCGTCGTCGATGTAGAAGAAGAACCTGGATTCAGAATCAACATCGGGCGGTGTCGAATATTGGGGAGGTTATTCACCAAGCATAGAGAGAGAAGGCGAGTTTAGCCTCGAATGACAGGTGAGAGTACCAGAACTAAGGCGGACGTTTTATCAGTATGACCACAGTGCCGTTGGCGTGATACGCACTTGTATAAGGGTGACGGCTTTCTTGGAAATCGTCGAAAAAAGAGCGCCGTTGTGTCCGTCATCAACATTCCAAGACTGCACTTCTTTGTCGACCGCTTTTTCGAGTGCTTCCGTCGAGTTCTTGACAATTTGTGGGTTATTCGACGGTGTATAGGCAATAAGGTCCAGCAAGGATCCAATGATAGTTCTGAGATCTATAGCGTCGTCGTTCTGCATGCTGGCTTAAAATCGACCAGAAAAGGCGTTAAGGAGGGCAAGTGGACAATACATCAGACGTACCTGGGCTCTGGAAAAGGGAGGGAGAAAGTGCGGAAGTGCGAGAAAACACACCTAGAATGATTTTCCAGATCCGCTTTTGAGACGATCATCCTTTTTACGGCAGGCACATGGTTACTCACCAAAACTGACCTACCATATTTCCCCAGTTGACGACGCCGTCTTACATTGGACGATCAATGCTGAATCAATTGAATATTTGGAAACCCTCCTGTTCAATATATTTGCGTTGCGCGAATCGTGTGGGGGGACGTACAACCACCAGAGCGGGAGCTTTTGGCCGCGTTGGTATTCGATCCTATTCCGGAAACGATTTCTGATACTCGCTCGCGTGGCAGGTACGTACAGCTAAATTGAAATCAACCCTAATCAACCATCTCGACAATAGGACAAAATGGGTACCCCGGCCACATATCCCCTTAATCACAGGTGCTTCGTAACTTACAAGAAATCAATAGACTCCAGGTCAATCAGAACTTCTACGAAAGATGGAACCCACACTGGAATGTATGTATGCCATTTCGCATTCCCGCAACTGCCAGTGACCGCACAGGCCGCAACAAAATTGCCGCAAATCCGCCGGGATCTGCGTGTCACACGCATGCCGCACAATTAAATCGACTCCGATGCTCAATCCACAAAAGTTAACCGTCAAGGCACGCCGCCTGGATCAACTTTTTTCACTGCGCGCGATTTACTCAACGGCCGACTTGGTAATAGCCTGTGGAATGTAGGAAGTAGGGACCCCTATCACAATATTGCAAGGTTTGAAATGTTGCCGTTCCGGCAGCCTCCGTGCATTTGAAAAAGGAAACCTTGCCAACCCTCGCGTAGTGTAAACCTCTCACCGTCCGGCTACAATATCCCTGATAACCCTTGATAACCCGGGTGACACCCCCTTTACGTTGGGCTTTTGATCTCCGTGGACCAATGTCCCCCCATTCAAAGTTAACGCTGAGATAGTGCTGAGATATTGGAGTTGATCAGAATTACCGGTTGTGGCAGCGCAAGTCGTAAAATTTTCGTTTTCAAGAAGACTTGAACACAGTAGTGGCCGATGAGAAAGGACCTCTGATTATCCGTTTAGAGGCTGGATTCTGACCAGGCCCAAACAGCCTATTTTTTCCGAACCGATTTATCGTAGATGACCCAATTTTTGTCCGAACTGGAGCATACTGTAACATTCCAAAACGGGGAATTTTCCCGCTGCCAGGAAACCAAAAATCCCAAAAATTTCTCGCTGGCTGATTGACGCGCTCTTTTCTGTAGATTCAACGTTTCACCTTTGGAATGACCAATTTTGTAAAATTTTGAGACAAAGATTGCTGACGAACTCCTCCAGCGGGAAATTTTTGTTTGAACGAAACCAGCCTGGCGCGGTCAGCCCCCCCATTTTTGTCCGAACTGAACCTAGGTTTGGAGCCCAAATCGGCCAAATTTTGAGCCGGAATCTGGCCTCGAAGAGTATTATCAGAGGTCCTGGGGAGAATGAATTCAAGGGTCGAGGTAAGACTAATGATTTCTCCGTTCCAAACCTGTGCGTCGGACGAGGTCGGACGCTGTAGAGTGGAATCCGGTACCTGGACCATCGCGCCGCGTTGGGAGATCCGCGGAGTCAAATCTGGAGTGCAAAACGCCGTTGAAGCCGGGAGCGGGCCAGGCCATTATGATTTACGCAAGACCAGTGAGGGTCAACGGAGGTCAGCGGCCGGGGTAAAGCAGCTAGCAGCTGATTCCGGGGAATTGAGTTGAAAAATGCCAATGACATCACAATCGCACGGTGTCAGGCTGCGCCACGCGAGAAAACCCAGGTAGCCGAAGGCGCTGACGAACGCTGGGTCGGATTGAAGGGTCGAGACCAATTAACCGTTGAAAGTTATTTTTCTCCACTTCATGAAACATCAGAAGGAAGGAAGGAAAGAAGTGTATAACCGCGGTGGATATAACCGCGGTAGATATAACCGCGGTGGTCCCTATAAGGAACATACGGGTGCATCTGTATGTGCTGCGATAGTGGTTGAACGGTCCGCGGTATCATCGTTTTGATCGGTTCAATTGAGACGTAAATTACTCCGAGCTCACGGTTAAACGTTTAAAGCTTAAGTGCTCGCGCCTTAATCGACCCGTGAGGTCACAAAGACCATGGTTTGTCTTTTTGACCTGCTCGTGTACAAGTCCGAGCTCGTGAAGCCCCGAGGACATGATAATGCAGTGAGCAGAGCACCGCAGGCCCCCGGTCACTCCATATTCGGTCAGTCGGCCATAGAGTAAATCAACGTCGAAAAAAGGGCTTACCTTCGGCCATTTTTAAAGTGAAACAACGTTGAAACGGGCGCTCAGTCGGAAATAGAGTAGATCGCTCTCCGCGTGAGATTTTTGGAACACTGGAGGGCTCTGGTGTCTTGAAAGTGATTTTTTTCATCCTGGGATTGCCTTGAACCATGGGGCCAGGTTAGGAGGTTCGTGTAGGCAAATCAGTGCCAAAACAGGCTGAAACCCGGAATTTTCGCGCAGGATGGGAAAAAAAACGCATTTCTTAGGTCCAAACCTTGATCGGAAATAGAGTAAAACAAGCCGGAAAACTCAAAATTCAAGGAGCGAAACAGTAATTTTTTGGTGATGAAAATCCGGCCAACCTAATAGGTAGTGACTGGGGCCCTGGTACTGCGCAACCTCAATTCCTCCCACGCATCGGCAAGGACGCGGCTTTGCCCGTACATTCCTCACGTGGCCGTGTCTTGTTGGTCGATATTTCTTATAGCTGGCCAATATGTAAGTTTTTCTTCCAACAAGAACAATGTGCCGCGGTCCACGTCCAGTTCCAACAACATTCCAGAGTTGAATACAAGAAACAATTGCCTTATCTCAGCCGCGTAGTTATGTAAATGTACTCAATAGACGACTGCGCCAAAACGTGTCACTCGCAATAAACTCTTTGAATGATGCAACATTGATGCAACAGACTCCAGAGATGCCGCTCTCTTCAGTTCAATTTTACTGTTCAGAAACTGATGATCGGGGAACTTGAAATTTGGCGATTGGAGACTTTCAACAGAAAAACACCGTGGACATTTTTACGGCAATAGATAATCAGGGTGGACGGACAAGCTTGCGGATGCTGCGCCGAGGTAGCGGCACAGCGTGGGCTTTAGTCGTGTCATGGAAACGAGGGTTCGGGCAAAAAGAAAAAAAAAAATCTATTCATGGTACAGCGAAAGACAGGCAGGCATATTAGAAGTACAGAATGCATGACAGGACGACAGTGACACGGGCGGCACGCGCAATCATGTCTCCTCGAGGCCCCCCTTCTGACCGAACGTATTCTCTCCCGAGTAGCTAACATACGGGGAATTGTCATCATCCCTGGAAGCCAAAATTTTAATCCGCGAAAAGTGGAATATAAGCAAGCAGATGCACTTATGCTCTTCGCGGATTGCACCCATTAAGGCTGCGGTCGGCAGCAGTGTCAACGAAGATGAAGATCGCCTGGGGCGCAAGCTTGATTCGTGTGCGGATGACGTATACGAACTGACCGACGGTGAGATCCTGCACGGTGATAAGGCTAGAGAGCGCCGCCTAATACTGTATGTGGCATGAGGACGAAGGGACGAGATACTTCTTTTTGTCGATCGCTGAAATGTCTGAGCGATCTGCCGTCTCGCATATAAACTATGGGACGGTGAGTTGCCTGCCCTGCTCGAGAGGGGGGAGCGAATAGGTATTTTGTCTAGGAACTTCTGTCGGATTCTATCTGCGGCTGCTTTTGCGTTTCTCTGGTGCAGGGGAGATAGTTTTGGGTGAATGCTGCGGGAACGAGTTGAACACCAACGGAATGAGTGCTCATCCCTGAACTTGGATCTCATTGCAAGAAGATGTGGGGGAGAGTGAAAGGGTACGAGTAGAGTTTCTGCGGTGACGGAAAACAGTAAGAGAGAGTTGTATTGGCTGCGCAAACACGGGGCATCTCGCGCTACGGCGCTTAATTAAGGGCTCACCGAGTCAGACTGGACCAGTGCCCCATGTTTCGCCAATGACCCGTGCTCTCTTATCGCGGGGTTTCGCGATGAAGCGACGAGTTGACGACTCCAGAGCGGCGGCGTTTCCCGATTAGGATTCGTCGTGAATTAGTATTGTGATCGCCGATTGTCGGCGTATTGCCGAATGGCGAGGCATGGAATTTAGACAGCGAACATTAACGCTCGTACGTCAAAAAAAAAAAAATCCAATGTTTGGGGTACCGGGGTGCCAAGCTTCAACGAGAAAGTGGGAGTGATGGGAGATTTGAGCTCAGTGGCAAAACTCAGGCCCGGCCACGATAAGTTAAACAACGCCAGCTTCGAGGCGATTCGCGGCTGATGCACCGCGTTGCTGCTCCATATTCAAGAATGCCCGGACGCGGCAGACCCTAACGAGAGTCTCTGAATTTGTAATCGCCCCGCCAGAACCGTTCTTGTCTCCATTGTACTTCCCTTGAATAGTGAGAAATGGCTGTGATGTGTGGACACTTGCAAGAAATGGTGCAAGGACAAAGCAAGGGAGGGTGCCGTTTCAGTCTGTCGGCCGAATGATCCGAACCCACGTGTCGGTGAAACATGCCTTGTTTTTAAACCACCACCATCTCCTCTTGCACATGTACCTGCGGTCCAGAAGCATTACTGAACTCCCATTGATATACAGGGTCCTTCCATTGCGTTCTCCTCTCGGTTCTGAGCTGAAGCTTTTTGTTTGGTAGGCATATGCATCCAACGCAGCAAATGGATCTTTGGACGACCTTCGCAAATTGCAGACTCTCGTGATCAAAAAGGCGCCCGACAGCAAGGAATTTTTGCATCCTGTCTATTACAACAATCTCGATGTCACTGGGATCCCCACTCAGGCTCCGCTTGACTCGGCATCCGAACATGCTTCTGCGATCGAACGAGCGGCGTTGGCACTGCAGGGGCTGTCCCTTTGTAAGGTAGTGGTGGGGTAGTGGTATCCCGCCGGACGTGTCCCTGGACCTTTAGCCGAGGGTCTGGCATTGGATCCACTGACTGGATTAACCGTTCTATTAAGATTTACTGCCCAATTCATTGGGGAGTGTTTGGCTCTATCCCCTTGGGGCCTACTCCATTTCGCGCTCTCTGCTCAGCTGCTCGAAACCTACAGCTTCAGATTCGTTTAACTGTCTCTCCCATCATCTTCGAAGCTTCCTGATGCTGTACCAGTGCTGTGTTGCCGTTAACGCGCGGCCTGGCTGACGGAATTTTTAGCTCTAAAATGAACTGGGCTGTTCATTTCCCACCGGCTTGAGATGACGACGGCATGCGGCAGATCCGTACCATGAAAATCCTGAACTGCAGCCAACGAGTCTGCATTGAGTTTGTTCTGGCTAGCAGGCTCATCAGATGCCAGTGGGCTGTGCGTATGACGTGCAGCCCATTTTTAACCGACCCAGTGTTCGTGAAATACACTGCTCAATGCTCGCTCAAAAGGAGAGCCGTCTGACGTGAGTGCGCTTCCTTCCCCCCACCATCAGCTCCCAGGCACCGGCTGTTCTCCCCCCCCTCCACACCGCTGAACAGTTGTCCTTGGATAAACCAAACCTGCTGCAAGACATTGGTGCTCTCCTGCCATCCTGCATCTGTCCTGCCCGCTTCAAGTCGACACAAAATGGCCTTCCCCTGATGATTAAGCCCTCCGCAAGATACGGTGGACATCAAGACAGGACTGAGCAATGCTCATTCCAGACTTGGGTGCAACCTCGCTCGAAAGTTGCTATGCCCTTTTCCTCCATCGCACTAACAATCTGGTGTTCGCCGACTGTCTTTCATGAATCAAAGTTTTTGCAACATTCAGGTAATTGTCAAGACCCACGAGCATCGACACCGCGGCAAGACTACTACGCAATGTTCTCCAACAACTTCGCTTCAAAGCTCTACCCTTGGCCTGGAATTAAATGTTTCTCAAGAGCGGAATTAATAGCGAATTTCTACGGCTTTCGACCAATGAATCAGTAAAGCTCCAAGCCCTCAAACAAAAACTATGAATCCTGGCGAGATTGCCTGAGTTCAGCTTACGACAAACGCGTTCCCCAATGTCTTCTCCTGTGTGGTCCACACAATTGACAATTGCTCTGACTGCACTTGGTCCGCACCTCAAACCTTTACCATCCAAGATGTCTGTTGAGTTGAAAATTTCCCTCGCAACTCCATTCAAAGTTCGAGGCTATCGTGTCCATTCAAATACAAATGTTTCATTTCTTCAAGTGCCCGGCTTGAACTCCGGTCTCAATCTTGGTCTCTCCGCTTCTCAAAGACGTCCATCCCGGTTCTGCTGGACTACAACTCGAGCAGGTACGTCTATGCATACTTTACCCCTATTTCCTCTTGCATTGCGGTTCAGAATCCGGACCATTCATTTCATTCACTCGCGTGTTCAACAGCAGTGCCGTCAACGCTATTCTGTGCGTCCGGACACACACCGACTTCCTGGCCTGGCATGGTGGGTGTCCCTCTCGCGATGTACTCTATCATACGGCTCACAAAGTCTCATCACAAGTGGCACACAATGTTGGCTTATTGGCTATGCTTCTTCCACGGTGCTCACAGAGGCCATCTTCTACCTCGAGCCGTTAGCTAACTGCAACAGCCACAACCATCAGATATGTGGAATCGTCGTCTTTTCAAGTCTTATGGGTGGGCTTTTAGCTTCAGGTGCGTTCAATTTAGTCCATGTTCACATGAGCCTATTGAGTGACTCTATTATTTCCAAGTTCCCCATTGGTCGCGAGTCTACTACTCTGCAGTTCCTTTCCAGGCTTATCCGGAGTACTCCGTGAATGTGTTGTAGTTTTCAGTCTATTACACAAGTGTACAGCGTACCGTAGACTGGGAACAATTTCCCTTGCTGGAAAATAGATTTTGTAGTTATTCCAAGTGTGCCCTTGCTTCTGTAGTAACTTTACAAGTACTCGGTGCCTTATGCTTGCGCCGGAGCGAAGCGAAGGCACTTCTTGTAACTGTCAAGATTCTGTCCGGAGTATCTTGCCTCTCCCAGTGCTGGACACGTGCATGTCGTATGCGAGAATAACCACCAATTACCAGTGTCACCAAGAAAAAGTCCATCTTGCTTACAACACTTCCGGCGTTCGCGTGGTTATTCCGCGTGTGGAGAATCATCCTTCGTGTCGAAAGCGGCATCAACGGGATGCCTTTCCATAACGTTTTATGCTTTCTTAATGACGACCTGGAGTCTTCTCGTCCCCAGAATATTATGGAATATATTGAGGGTGCCGGTGGTACTTCTGAAGAATTTGCTACCCTCGTAGTGGAGCACACCAAACGAACTCAGGCTCCGCTTGTTATCCTACGGGGCAATCGAGCGCGTTCTTCCTGTGGGGTCTCCTCCGTCTTTTGGCAGATGTTGACGACGGCGATGGATCGTTCAGCACAGCCCTGCTCAAACGTGACATAGTTGGAGCTGTCGCGCAACTCCTGTGCATCTACCCTGGGTCAAAAATCGAAGGCTTGGACAACTTATTGGCTATTTTGGTGAACAAATTCGACGCGTTTCCGGGATACGCCGCTGTGGCCGAGTCCCTTCAGACTTTAAACTGGTGAATGCGATCTCCTCGTGTGGTCACAGTAATGCTGCTGCTGTCATAGACTCCATCCGGCACCTTTTGCAGACGATCCTGCCGCATTCGCTCCTTTCCCATTCTGTTCTGTCTGTGATCCGTCAACCTTACCAACCCGACGAGACTACCTTTGACGACCCGGAACCGTTCCCAGACCCACAATTGTTTGCCGCATGGCAGACTTTCAATGGGATGGCCGCCCGGAATAATCGGATATTTCCAGCTTACGATCTGGGCAGATACGAGTCGATCAGAGAGGATGTGATAACATGACTGCGATTTCTTAATTCATCCATGTCTTCGTCCTTCCTTCGGATCAATGTGAATTCGAGTGTGGACGACTGTGCCGGCGGAAGGAGACCAAACGCTGTTAATCTTGTAGGCAAGCAAATTATTGCTTTACCGCGTGCCAGGCCGTCTACTGGTGCGACGGTGAATACAGACTACGGTGCTCTCGCCTGCAATCGCTACGCTGCGGTCCTGATACTCAAATGTCATCAAACATATTCCGTTTGTTGACATTTTCCCAGATCCGGACCACCTCACCGCTCGCGAGCGGTCATTCTTCCGCGCCCTCGCTCATCATCAATACGAGGAAGGCCTTGGGGTGATGTGCACGAAGAAAATTTGACTCATGCACGCGCGCCACAATGAGCGATTATACGTGGTTTTCGAGCACACCAAGGCTCCCCAGATGGGTGAAACACGCACCAGGACAGTTTCTCCACCCGTCCCCATCCCTCGGACGGATCGGCTGCGGAATGGGAGGAGCAGGTAGCGCGCGCAGCGGCGGGCGTATGGAACTACTCGTACTGCTTGTGTCGGACGGCACTGTGACCTACGTGACGGCGCATGGCCCCAATTCGTAGCAGAACGTCAGCACTGTGTGGCGGGCTGCGGCGTATAGTGGACGACATACCTCCTGGCGCGAACCGTTCAGCTAGGCCCCTAAGATTGGGCAGCGGGCCGCGACCCTTGTTGAGGAACTGCAGGAGAGGGGGGACAATAGAATCAGCTCACAATTTTGATTCGTGAATTGTTTTGGTGGGTGGCGTCCCGAACACGAAACCATGAATTTAATCCCAATATCCCAGTACTATATGTCAGGAAGGATATTCTGCCGCACAAAATGCAACGGATGCTTTAGTTCTCAATGAGCCTCCCAGTCTACGTTGCTTACTCCCGACCGCCAACCAGTTAAAAAAAAATCTGTTCCGCAAATTTATCATCGGAACGCCGAAATTACCAGCAGCTTGCACGTTCAAGCAAGAGCTGCACGAGGAAGGAGATAGTTCTACAAATGATCAAGTAGTCCCTTTTTTCTTCTAAATCTTCGTTACCTCTCGTTTGTGCCCGAGATTTATTTGCCGTAGGGCCCGCTCTCTGGTCGCTGCCGACGTTCCAACCATAGCGCGGCGCCGATCCTCACACTGGACGCAAAAGTTGAGCTCGTTGCTGTGTCAATTGTACTGCCCCTTTATCTTGGCTGTCAAGGTCTCTCTACCCCCAAAATTGAGGCCTGATCGCGAGCCACCCGGCTTGACCCCCCCGTATTCTTCCGATTAGTCAACACAACCAAAGTCAAGTTCAAGTTTATGTCCTTACGCCCTGCGCGGGCTCGGGTCCGACCCTAATGCACACCAAATTGCAATCCAACGTGGAATTCTGCGCAGGCAAGGTTGATATCGACGAAGTCGGCGCTTTCTAGTCCTTTGATGTTGACCTATTTTATTAATAGTTTAACGAAGCGGTCGGGTCGGAGCTAGTGTCACTTTCAGTGAATACTGTGGTAGACGACGCCGTGAACACCGGCGGCCATACTGCTATAAAGGAGCACTCATTTGCACGGTGGCTTCTTTCATCCCTTCGTTTGTCATCGTTTATGTCGGTCCGTCCCGGCCTGCACAGAGACGTCTCTTCACAAGAGGTTATCAGTGTCAATAGTGCAACTGCGTGAGTCTATTTTCATTATTGAGACCAATGCAGTCGACTCAATTTTTCATCGAACAGAATTGGACCATTTGTAAGTGCATTTAAAATGTCATTCTGACTATCCTGACGAGAGATGTTTGTAGTTCTTCGGAAATGCAGTCAATTGGATGTTAATGGGGGTCCTGTCAATGCAACTTTGTGAGTAGAGATCTCCGGTTGAAGCATCAATTCTTGAAAGGGTTTTCAATTCTAGACACATACTGGCGCAAATTTCCAAGGGATACCATTCTTATCAAGCTGCTTGGTATTTAGACGATTGGCCATGCACTGCTCCGCGTTGCTTACATATCTCTTTAAAGTGTATGGTTCTTTTGTTTTGAACGTGGTCCAAACTGCATTCTCCACGCATCTTGCATATTATTTTATGATTGGAAACTGGGGCAATCCCTCCGCTCTTCAGGGCATTCCTTGGTCGGGCCCGACGCTCCCAATTCTATGCGCCCTCAGTTAAGTCCGCGACAATGCAATTTGGCCTTTCTGACAATGAATAAATCCAATTAGTCTCGGTTTCAGTTCAGCTATTTTATGCTCGGTAAATCGTCAACATCTCGACCGTCACTTTAACTTATCGGCTAGGCGGGTCTGGATTTTTAAAGAAACACCTATATTCCGCCTCCTTGCCATTTTGATAGCATCGGTAGGCATTCTGAGTACAAAATTCAACCAGACTAAAACCACGTCCGTCTCAAGATTGGACTTTCCCAGGGACTTGTGGCGATAATAGGAGCAGCTCTGGTATTTATTTCATTTCTAGTGTCGGCTGCTTTAATTTACCTTGCTGTCAGGAGGAGCAGACAGACACCCAAGAAAATCTGCTCAAGCTTCATCCAGTATTCACGGTTTGTCTCATTCAAAGATGGCATAGCACATTTGATTAGATTTCATTTACCCAGTTCTGGCTCGCAGGAGCTTTCGTCACGGACATCCTGATAACGGGCACCATGATGTGGATTGTAAGATCTGTGTTTTTCCATCTATTGTCAAGAACTAAGGTGAATTCAGCTACAAGCTGCCAAATCCCAATCAAAAGTAGCACAAACTCGCGACCTGCTTAACAGACTTATTCTGAACGCGGTCCAAACGGGATGCGCTACGGCCATTGTAGCGGCTATTGACCTGGCACTGTTCGTGAAATTTACCGACACGAACTACCATTTTGCTTTGTGAGTATGGTGTCCGGACAATTCATCTTCATCACATTGACACCGTGTCGTTTAGCAATTACATCCTTGGGAAACTGTCTGTAACTGAAATGCTGCATGAAGGGTGTTCAGCTCATCAAATCTGCATGTTAACAGGTACAGCAATAGCTTTATGATGAATCTAAATATACGCAGGCCAAGGAGTCATTCATCGCATTCGGAGTCTATCGGAATGTGCATTCAGATATCGCAAAGCACGGAGAGGACAGACGATAGGGACATGGCCGACGGTATTGCTAACTGGAAGCCGGTATGGCACACCAAGCGTCCCTCTGCCTTCATTCATTGATTAGTCTTCTTAGAGAACTCAAATGACGGATGACATGCCCGTAGGCAAGGGTTTACAGTTTGATTTAACGCACGAACCATCCACTGCATCTGTGGTGTAGTATCTAATTAAAAATTGAGCCTGTACCTTTCGAACAAATATATATCTTCATAATGACTTCTGTGGACCATTTCATTTGTCAGGCGTGAAAATCTCGGGTGTCGAATGTTCGCGCCAGTACGTTGAAGTCATGGAACGGCGCAATATAGACATATCAAACACAGGGAATCGGGATCAGTACCGTGGAAGGGTCCGAGACGGGATACAGTGTGTAAATCATTCAGAATGGATCACCACTGTGTGGGGATCTCGCTCAATCATGCTCAAACCGCAACTCAAGCCTCCTTACCAAACGTATTATCTCTCCAACAAGTTACATAGAGGAAATTATTGTTGTCCCGAAAGCAAAATCACTTCATGGAGACAGAGATGAAAACTCACGCATGCTCGTAAATTGCGCTCATCAGTGCTGCAGTCGGCGGTAGAATCACATCCACGAAGATGAAGATTGCTTCCTTGTGTGCGAACTTGATTCGTTTACAGATGACTCGGATGTACTTATACGAACTAACCAACGGCTCAATCCTGCGAAGAAGTCTGTAGCTGGCATCATTTCACCTTGTTTTAGACTAACTTAAGAAGTCCGATCTGCAGCCACTTGCCTTTGTGCTCGGGCATCTCGGACATGTTGAATTTTAGTCCCGAACCGGATTTATGTCTTTTAACATGCATGGCGAGTATTTTGTACAGCAAAGAAAAGTATAGTCCAGTTCAAGATGGCCACCCCAAAATTGATGCCTGATGGCGAACCACCCGGCTTAATCCTCCCGTATTCTTCCGATGATTGGTCAACACAACCAAAGTCAAGTTCAAGTTTATGTCCTTACGCCCTGCGCGGACTCGATCCGACACTAATTCACGCCACATTGCAATCTAACGTGAATTTCTACGCAGGCAAGGTTGATATTGATGAAGTCGGCGCTTTCTAGTCCTTTGATGTTGACCTATTTTAGTAATTCAACGACGGCCGTCGGGTCGGAGGTAGTGTCACTTCGGTAGATACTATGGTAGACGACTCCGTGAACACCGGCGGCCATACTGCTATAAAGGAGCACTCATTTGCACGGTGGCTTTCATCCCTTCATTTGTCATCGTTTATGTCGGTCCGTCCTGGCCTGCACAGAGACGTCTCTTCGCAAGAGGTTATCAGTGTCAATAGTGCGACTGCGTGAGTCTATTTTCATTATTAAGACCAATGCAGTCGACTCAATTCCTCGTCGAACAGAATTGGACCATTTGTAAGTGCATTTAAAATGTCATTCTAACTATCCTGACGAGAGATGTTTGTAGTTCTTCGGAAATGTAGTCAATTGGATGTTAATGGGGGTCCTGTCAATGCAACTTTGTGAGTAGAGATCTCCGGAGAAGCACCAGAATTCTTGAAAGGGTTTCCAATTCCAGACACGTACTGGCGTAAATTTCCAAGGGATACCATTCTGATCAAGCTGCTCGGTATTTAGACGACTGGCCATGCACCGCTCCGCGTTGCTTACATATCACTTCACAGTGTACGGTTCTTTTGTTTTGAACGTGGTCCAAACTGCATTCTCCACGCATCTTGCATATTATTTTATGATTGGAAACTGGGGCAACGTCTCCGCTCTTCAGAGCTTTCCTTGGTCGGGCCCGACACTCCCAATTCTATGCGCCCTCAGTTAAGTCCGTGACACTGCAATTTGGGCCTTTCTGACAATGAATAAATCCAACCAGCCTCGGTTTCGGTTCAACTATTTTATGCTCGGTAAATGGTCGACATCTCAACCATCACTTTAACTTAATCTTGACTAGTCAAGTCTGGATTTTTTGAAAATACGCCTATTTTCCGCTTGCTTGCCATTGTGATAGCATTGGTAAGCATTCTGGGCACAAAATTTAACCAGACTAATAAAACTACGTCCATCTCAAGATTGGACTTGCCCAGGGACTTGCGGCGATAATAGGATCAGCTCTGGTACTTGTTTCATTTCTAGTGTCGGCTGTTTTAATTCACATTGCTGCCAGGAGGAGCAGACAGGCACCCAAGAAAATCTGCTCAAGCTTCATCCAGTATTCACGGTTCGTCATATTAAGGATGGCATTGCGCATCTGATTAAATTTCATTTGCCCAGTTCTGGCTCGCAGGAGCTTTCATCACGGACATCCTGATAACGGGCACCATGATGCGGATTGTGAGATCTAGGTTTTTTCCATCTATCGCCAAGAACTAAGGTGAATTCAGCTACAAGCTGCCAAATCCCAATCAAAAATAGCACAAACTCGCGACCTGCTTAACAGACTTATTCTGAACGCGGTCCAAACGGGATGCGCTACGGCCATTGTAGCGGCTATTGACCTGGCACTGTTCGTGAAATTTACCGACACGAACTACCATTTTGCTTTGTGAGTATGGTGTCCGGACAATTCATCTTCATCACATTGACACCGTGTCGTTTAGCAATTACATCCTTGGGAAACTGTCCGTAATTGAAATTGCCGCATGATGGGTGTTCAACTCATCGAATTTGCATGATGACAGGTACAGCAATAGCTTTATGATGAATCTGAATATGCGCAGGCCAAGAAGTCATCCATTGCATTCGGAATCCATCGGTATGCGCATTCAGGTATCGCAGAGCACGGAGAGGACAGACGACAGGGACATGGACGACGGTATTGATAACTGGAAGCCGGTATGGCACACCAAGCGTTCCTCTACCTTCATTCATTGATTAGTCTTCTTAGAGAACTCAAATGACGGATGACATGCCCGTAGGCAAGGGTTTACAGTTTGATTTAACGCATGAATCATCCACTGCGTCTGTGGTGTAGTATCTAATTAGAAATCGAGTCTGTACCTTTAGAACGCAAAATCAATCTCGGGCATCGAATGTTCGTGCCAGTACGTAGAAGTCATGGAACGACGCAATGTAGATGTATCGAACGCAAGAAATCGGGAACAGTATTACGGGAGGGTCCGAGACGGAATACTGCGATCGGCACTGCGTGTAAATCATTCAGAACGGATCACACTACCAAGATACGGGGATCTCGCACAATCATGCTCAAACCGCAGCTCGAGCCTGCTGACCGAACGTATTATCTCTCCGACAGGTTACATAGAGGGAATCATTAGTGGCGGTCAGAGTAGAGTTTACATAGGCGATTCTGACGACGATTCTGGAGTCGATTCTGGAATTTATTCATCGCGGGAAAATTGTCGTAATTCAGAATCGTCTCGAGAATCGTCGCGGAATCTCCTCTGGAGGGGCTTCTACAACGATTCTCGAACGCGATTCTGACTCTAATTTAATTTAAAGCCGATTCTGAGCGATTCTCACCCAAATCTGACGAAAAAAAAAAAAAAATTCCAGAATCGATGTCAGAATCGTTGTCAGGATCGACGTGAGAATCGCCCGGAATCATCTACTCTGACCGCCACTATTGTCATCCTGAAAGCAAAATCATTTCGTTGAGACAGAGATAAACACTCATGCATGGTCGTAAATTGTGCTCATCAGTGCTGCAGTTAGCGGTAGAACCACATCCACGAAGATGAAGATTGCTTCCTCGGGTGCGAACTCGATCCGTTTACGGATGACTCACATGGAATTATACGAACTAACCAACGGTTAAATCTTGTGAAGAAGTCTGTAGCTGGCATCATTTCACCTTGTTTTAGACTCTAAATTAAGAGGCCCGATCTGCAGCCACTTGCCTTTGTGCTCGGGCATCTCGGGCATGTTGAATTTTAGTCCCGAACCGGATTTATGTCTTTCAACATGCATGGCGAGTACTTTGTCAAGCAAAGAAAAATATAGTCCAGTTCAACATGGTCAATCCGATACTTCTGAACTGTTCATGTGCTGGTATGCTCATATTTTCGAGTCATTACTCGTAATCACCAATTTCCGCGAGGAGCCCCACGTTTGGCGGTGACTATAAATATCAGACTCCAAATTTGCGTCTTGGACTCTCCAGTCATATTCTGCGCAATGTTCAACTTTTTTTTGCTTGGGCGATCATCGATCATCTTCGGGCTGCGGGCTCAAACCGGACCGGGATCAGCCGTGGTATGATGATCAGCTCACAAAGCTTCTCCTGCGCTATCCTCCATTTCCCATGCTAGATTGGAGGCGCAAGCCCTTGCTCGTCGCGGCCGTGCTGGCTGCGTTACTTTACACCTTAAATCGCCCAGTTCACCCCATCCCAGCCCACGCTGTGCCATCGCAATGTCTCGCGCTCCGGAGGCCGCTCGAGCCCACGGCAGACTTTATCGCGTCGCGGACAACGCACGGGTCCGACCGTTTTGTTGAAGGCACGCCGCCCGTTCTCATCCGCAATGCGAAGATTCTTACCGGGGCGCGAAATGGTACCGAGGTCGTCTTCGGGGACATCCTGCTTGATAAAGGCGTCGTCCTGGGCGTCGGATACATCCCACGCGCGTTAACGCTTTCCCTCGTAAACCTGCAAGTCATTGATGCGGATGGAAGCTGGGTTTCTCCAGGAATCGTGGATCTCCATTCTCATTTGGCGGTGTATTCTGCCCCGGCCTTGAGAGGTGCGCGTGCTTCCCAGCGTTCGAGGTCCCATGGCTTATCATTCAGCATACAGGCGCGTCGGATGGCAACTCCATCAAGGCACCAATTCTTCCTTGGCTCCCGCAGCATCGACGGCCTTAATACACACGACGATGCGTTCAGGCTCGCCGTGGCGGGCGGGGTCACAACCGCGCAAATATTACCCGGGAGTGCGAATAATATCGGTGCGTTTTTTGAACGTTATTTCTTTGGATGGCTGGGCGGCTCAAGAATTGTAATCCAGGAGGGCAATCGTTCCTCATCAAACCGCGCCCCACCGCCGAGCGTTCTACCTCTGCAATGCTCCTCGAGCCCCCCGCTCACCCTAGGCCTCAACGCCTCCGACGACCGTCCGCGGTGGCGGCATATGAAGTGCGTTACAGCATCATTCAGTTACTAGGGCCTTGTTTTTGATTCTCTCAACACAGGCATGCCTGCGGCGAAAACCCTTCCCACACGTACTCGCAGAACCGCATGGACAGTGCGTGGGCCTTCCGCGGCGCGTACGACACCGCTCGCAAGATACGTGATTCCCAGGACGAGTTCTGTGCTCGTGCAGGGGGCAGGGCTGTGGGATGGAAAAGAGGCCTTTCCGGAGAGCTTGGAGTGGGAGGCGCTGGTGGATGTGCTGCGCGGACGCGTTAAGGTGCGTAGCCTATGATGTTTTATCATCTTGTTCATTGAATGTATCGAATAGTTGTCAGTGCATTGCTACGAGGTACGCCTTTTTTTCTTTGGTGTCCGTCCGCTTCGAGATATACTTATTTGATTTTCTCTAGGCTGTAGATCTTGACCAGTTGATGCGTGTGGGTATACATTCTTTAAATTCCTTCTCTTCCCGCTGCTTACATGGTTGATTTCTTTTCTTGGTTATCATCTGCCATCGCGAACGCAGCTCTCAAACGAATTTAAATTTCCCGTCGCGTCTATCCACCACGCCGGCGAGACATACCTGGTACCCGATTTGCTCAAGAAAGCATGGGTGCGTCCTCGTCCTCCTGTTGAATGACAAACGTTTCATCAATTCGCAGGGCGGTTTCCCCACCATTGCGCTCTTTGCGTCGAACTTCCGGTATGTGTTTGAGGACTTCATTCATCTGCACCCTTCAGGATTCTTGTACGCTTTCTGATGCTCTGGTTCTCACCAATATTCACAACAGAAAAAAGCGTGAGGCGTATCGGGGCTCCGAGTTTGCATCACGTATTTTATCGGACAACGGACTGCCTGTCGTCATGAAGGTGAGTTCCTCTCAATTTTATCTTCCCCACGAATTGAATAATTCACGATCCACATTTGCACGTCATCGTAGTCCGATCACCCGGTCCTCAACTCTCGCCACCTCATATACGAAGCACAGCAGGCCCATTACTACGGCCTCAATCCTGCGCTCGCGCTTGCCTCGGTCACATCCACGGCGGCGAACGCGCTCGGCGTTGGATGGCGCATCGGGAAGCTCGCGACGGGTGCGTGTTCGCCTCTTCGGCTGGCTTTCGAATGTCTGACTCTCCTTCGCAGGATTCGACGCAGGTAAGCGTCTAAACTTCGGCGGACGTTAACAAACTCTCTGACCGCATCTTCACGAAGACCTCGTCATCTGGGACTCGCATCCGCTCGCACTTGGCGCAACGCCCGTGCAAGTTTACATCGACGGCATCCCACAGCTCGAAGCCCCCGCGCTCCTGCACAAACCGCACCCATTCCAGGACGTCCCGCGCACGCCGAGTTGGGAGGACGAGATCCGGAAGACGATTGAATATGAGGGTTTGCCCCCGCTCGAGGGCCGCACCGAGAAGGGTGCAGTGTTGTTTGTAAATGTGTCGCGTGTGGAGTCGAAGGTATTTAGCGCGCAGCGGGATGCGGAGGGGTGGGAAGGGAACTGGCGCGTTCTCGTGGATGCCGGAGCGATACGGTGTGTTGAGCGCGAGGGTGCTACAGAGGAAAATGCGTGTATATCTCCGGCGACAGTGGCCAAGGTCGTGGACTTGAAGGGCGGAGAGCTCGCCCCAGGTCTTACGACCTTCGGCTCCGATTTGGGATTGAGTGAGATCATGCTCGAGCCTTCGACGACGGACGGGCGGGTATTTGACCCGCTCACCATGCGTGTGCCCAAGATCCTGGGAAACACGATCGTGCGTGCAGTGGATGGACTGCAATTTGGTGGGCGGAATACTTTGTGCGTTCTGGCATTTGTCCACCTGTGGTTGGGTTTGTACTGAGTTTGATTACCTAGGCTTGCGTATCGCGCGGGGGTAACGACCGCCGTCGTGGCCCCAATGGGGAACGGATTCCTGCAGGGAGTGGGCACTGCTTTTGCCACAGGCGCTAGCAATGCCCTCGCTGCTGGTGCGATCGTGCAGCCTGAGACGGCGCTGCACATTTCGGTCAACTCTGAAATGCTGGCAAGTGTGAGCACTATGAAATTGAAGGAGCTCAACTTAAGTTAATGCCGGTCTGAACCACAGCAGAACTCAAGTCCCGCTGAACTTAAGTTCTGCCCTGCATGCAGTTGGCCTGTAAATGTGAGGCCCACACCCCCTGGAACTTAAGTCCTGTACCACTTAAGTCCGGCAACACTTAAGTCCCCAAGCACTTAAGTCCTGTCCAAACACTTAAGTTCTGTCCAAACACTTAAGTCCTATCCAAACAGGAAAAAGAAATCCACCTATGGGATTTGAACTCTAGATCTCCTAACTTTTCACCAAGTTATTTTTTTCAGAAAGTGAAGGTGTTAACCACTACACCAGGCAGGAGATGGTATCTTGATCACACAGATACAATATTAGCCTTATAATGGCCTAAACCTTCTCAACTTTCTTTTTCAAGTCCTGTGGCCAAACCACTATCTATAGATGATTCAAAGATTGTTCTGTTTCAATAAGTTAATCTATATAAAAAACATGATGAAAGATGACTGGAAATGACAAGTGAGTCAATACATATGCAGTACTTACCACGGTAGAAAGAGGGCATGGAAGACATGTAATCACAGTCTGATTGAGTGCTTCATGTATGGCCCTTGTGGTGTAGTGGTAAACTCTTCATGTCTTTTCTCCTCCGGGAAATTGGGGGGTCGGCGGTTCGAATCTCATTAGTGGTTTTTGTTTTTGTGTTTGATATAATCCTTGTTGCAATCACTTGAGTTCTCTATCACTTAAGTCCTCTGGTGGTCTGGACCGCCTAGAACTTAAGATGAGCTAATAAAGTATCTGGAGCACTCAGATCGCCGCTCTGCGGAATCTGCTATTCTCTGCGAGCGCGGAGGGGCCTTGGAGGCGTGTTCAAAGTGTGATTATTTGCTTTCCTCTTTCCGTTATTTTTCGATATTGATCCTAAAACACGCAGGGTGAGATCCCGCTGGTTATCACCGTTCACAACGCCGACATTATGGCCACGCTGCTCGTGCTGAAATCGGACTTTGAGGCAATTCATCATACGAGTTTGCGCCTGACGTTCGCAGGCGCGACGGAAGCACATCTGCTCGCAGCCCAGATTGGCGCTGCGGGTGTAAGTGTCATTCTTGCGCCTGCAAGACCTTATCCTCAGACCTGGGATTATCGTCGCATGTGAGTTCCCAACGTTATTTCCTTACCAATCAATCATTGCCCTGAATTAGTCTCCCCGGCCCACCATTGTCACGAAAAACGTCCGTCACGACGCTGTTGGACCACGGTGTCAACGTCGCGCTTGGGGTTACATCCGATTACGACGCGCGTAATGCGCGGTTCGAGATTGCATGGGTATGTCACTGCCGTCACTATTAGACTAAAAACACAAATCTCTTGGCATTCAGGCTGCTTTGGATGCCGACGGTGCCATCGACTACGCTACTGCTATGGCGCTAGCCACGATAAACATGGAAAGGGCACTCGGATTGGATTCTGCTTCTGCGCAGGAGGAGTTGATGATCTTGGAAAACGGTAGCATGTTCAACTTTGAGAGCAAGGTTCTCGGTGTTGTTTCCGGGCGGCGAGCGTTAGTGGACCTGTTCTAACATTTCATCCATATGTTCCGGATACCGTAGCGAAACTAAAATGTGTTTTGACGGGATCCAATATACTTTGGCTTCCAAATATGTATATGTGCATTGCTTTATGTGCCCTGCTTTAATTTATTGTACCAACTTGTTTCGAAGCAGTCAAATTGGATACCAGTGAGCGGGCTTCAGTAGGGGCTACAAGGTTGCGCCTGCGGACTTTAGTTACTCTTCATCAGCAGCGACAATTGGTAGCGTTTGCGAATGGGCGGCGGCCTTTTTTTGCCTGCTGAAGTCGTTCCTTCCCCGATTCACTTTTTCGGGCGGGGGCGGTGTCTTACACTCCAAGGCTCACGTCTGGGCCCGACTCTGGGGGGTCTCGACTTTCGAACGCATCACTTGGATTGTGGCAGGACTTGACATATGCCACTACCGGGAAACACGAGTTTGGGGGCATTCAATCCTATGCCGCATATTGACCTTTTGGCGTCGAATATTCGATAAATTCTAGTACTCCAATTCTCATTATTGTTCATCATTAATGGATCTTACAGCTTCCAATCCTAATTAGGGTCGTTCACAATACCACTTTTTCATGTTTTGCAGATAATGTAACTGAGTGAGCTATAAAATCCAGGAAAAATCGCCCCGGCCCTTCTTGAACATTTGGGGCAGTATGTGGCCTTTGAGGAGCAATAGGAGCGCCCAGACTGAATTAAATGGAAAAATGGAGGCGAAAAGGGCACGAAAAAGGGTAGAAAAGGGGACCCCCAGTCTTGAAGCGGTGAAACAGTTCCCTCATAATTCATTACCACCATTCTATCCATGTCAAGTATGCGTCAGGACGACGTCTGGTACACATCGAAATGAAGTACCTATCCCATAATGCCCGTATATCCATTGGCTGCGTGATACAAGTCTACGCCGCTGCAGTATATTGCCGTGATGATAAAAATATGTAACTATTTCATATAAAGCGGGCACGATGGAAGGTCGTGAAGGTCCATCCATTCACAGAATGTTCAACAAGTTGCTGTGCATTACTATTCTCGCGCTCCTTGTCCTAGGACAGGGAGCCGAATCCGTAGCCTGTACGTCTTCGTCTACCTCGATGCACTGCATTAAACCCAGCTCAAACTCATATACAGGCGGGAATAAATATGTGGGTCTTACTTGCTACGGGAATGTCGATTGAACCCGATAATAATCTCGTTCTAGGACCCTCCCTGTATGAATCTGTCCTTGTCATACTCCAACTAATGACTCACCACATTCGCTCCAGGCCCCAAAGGCGAATTTTGCTGCTTCCCCGGCCCAATATCCATTGACCACCCGAAGCCGTAAGTCTTCCTTCAAGTGTCCTGAATTGGATGGTTTTTGATGCTCTTTGCAGGGCGTTTTGTACCAGTGGTGGGTGTCCGCGGTAACTGGATAGCGGAGAGATTGGTCGTCTTGTAAATACTCGGGGAATCTATCTTGAACGGCGGTGATTTTCAACCCAAAAATTCTCGGCATTAATTCTCTCGATGTCAAGCCAACGCCGTTTCGCAAGGAAAAAAGAATCATAAGGTCAGGATCGTCCAACCCAGATGGTCACATCCCAAAGAACACAATAATTACAATCTACAGTCCCAAACCGGGAAGAGCAACAAAGCAACACGCAACTTCTGTTTATTAGCACAGCCAAAATCGGGGTGTTTGCTATTTGGGGGTTCTTTGGGGTCCCCGTTGCATATACACAAGTCAGATATCCAAAATCCCTCATGCCAGCACTCCAATCGGTGGTGTTGTAGTGTTGCGCTTTGCACGTATTTGAGCCTTCACCAAATATTCGCCTCGTTCTCGGCAACGGAATATACTACCTCTTCAAAGCAAATTGTGGCATGGAGTATGCATCGAGATGACCCAGTGGACAGCTTGGACCAAGCAATTTGGGTCCATTTTGGGTATGATATTCACCAAACAGCCTGAGTGTTGCTCTTCGTGATTTACGACTGTACCCTGATTTCTGCGAACGAAGGCGCTGAGTCGGAAGGGCGTCTGTGGAGTACATTCCCTTAGTTGACTGGCTTCTCGGCTTCTATTCCGTCGGTCCCGCTTGCGTTTCGATGGACCTTTGTATTCCGCTAGAAGCTGACTTGAAAAAAATTCAACACGGATCAAAGCACGAGATTAGCTCAATTTCTCCCTCGCGAAGTACGACGAAACGCGCAAAATATTCGACATGAAATTTTACTCCCCCCTCTTCTCTATCGGCAACAATTTCCTTGCGGCCTTGCTCATGAGTCATCCTTCCTCCGAAAGTTGTCCTGAATACAATTGCGCCTATATCCATGGACATGTTTACCATTTCCTTGCGCGTCCAACCGATCCTTTCCCAACTCGGGAGTCTTGAAAAGGCCGTCCATTGGTTTGACGCTGTCCAACATGGAACCTTTGCATGAATGTTGGTTGTACCTCCCCGACCGGGACGACGACATTGACTTGCGCAGGGTGCGGAATCGTGCGGTATTGCGGTAACGAGGTTTGAATTTCGAGGGAACATCGTTTGTCGATCTTGAACAACTTTCAATTTTAGTGTCAGCGAGCCTCCTGGGGCGCTTCCAGCTCCCAAGTCACTGTGCAAGTCCATACTTACCTTACGACGCGCCCTCCACCTCGAAGGTACAGCGTACTGGAATATTTGGGTATGTTACCCCACCTCGCGCATGTTAAAACGCCCGTCGCCAACAAAAAGAGGAGACGAGTTCTCGGCACTGTGCGAGGCGTATAATGTGGATACCTTGCTTTCAGAAGAAATCCGAGCTTCCATCGAGAAATTGCTTGATCTCTGTAGATAACCAAAGCCCCATGGACCACGCACTCTCGTTTCTTGTACATACATCTGTACTATTGCTCTCTTGTCAATATCACATTCAGTGCTTTACCCAAAATGCCCGAAGAATGGCAATTGAGCCATGCTAAACTTCCCCTTTTGATGCACTCTACTTCGCGGTTCTTTACTTTCTTTGGTAATTGGTATGAGCCCGTTCGTTGTATTTTAATTAGTAACAGCACTAACAATATACGCTGCATCCCCGACTGCGTTAATCGTATTAACCACATCTTTGGCATCAATCTTGTTCACCGCACTCCGGGCAAACGACGCAGCCGAGCGCAGTCCACCCGCCGCGCTCGCGCCGGCTGAACCCATCCGCACCTGCCCCGACTGCCTCTCCCTTGCCGCCGCCTGCACCCTCGCCACCCTGTCTAGCATCCTTACATCCGGCTCGTCGGGCAGAACCCCTCGCGGCAACGGTCCCCACGCGCGTACTGCCGCGCCCAAATCGTACATCTGCACCACACGCGCAAGTCCCCCGTAGTGGCGCGCGGGGTCGCACAGGACTTCGACCGCGGTGATATTGAGGAACCCTGCGCGCGTGAGGAGCGGCATCGTCCCGCCTGCGGGTGTCGCGGGTGAGAGCGCGCGCGTGAAGGACGCGCCGAAGGACTTCAGTTGGCCCTTTACGTCTGCGGGCGGGCTTGTGGCTTCCCGCACGCGGGGGCGGAGGATGTATTGGATGCCGAATAGGTCGAATGCGCGTTTCAGCGCGGCGTCGGCGGATTCTTCCTTTGTCTTCCCCATGGACGCAACGAGGTTGGAGTTCCCTGTGGTTTCAGAATCAAATTAGATTGAAGTACGACAACTTTGAGATGCACGGGGGACGCACAGATATTTTGCGGTCCCACGTATCCCTGGTTGATGAGGAACTGGGAGTATACCTCGGGCGTGAGGTTCCCCGTGCGCCGCGTATCGAGGTACGTGAAGATCGCGTCTATTAGCTCCATGAACACGGGCGTCGGAGTCATGTCTGTGTTGAAGAAAGGACCCCACGCGCTGGGTGGTGGGGGCGGCACGGGCGGTGGGGGCGGTGTTCCTGGCTGAGCTACCCGTGGCGGCGGTTCATAACGCGGCACTGAGTTCGTCGCTTGCGTGGGCGGCTCATATGACCGAGGTGGCATGGTGTAAGCAGACACTTCAGCTTCACTGGTGCTGGCGATCGTCTGCGCGAGTGGTGGGGGTACGTAGAACTGGGCCTGAGCGTTGATGGTGCTTCCCAGTTGCACTGGCGTGCCCTCGCGTGGCGGCATAGTCACCTGTGAGGCCACAGATCCCGTAACAGAATGAGATATCATTTGTGGTGCAGGGTTCCCGTCAACTTGCGGTGGCGGCACATCGTACGCAATATCGCGCGGCGACATGATGTGCGCCGACGTGGAGACAAAATTATCCATAGTTGGGGATGTATCCACCGGCATTACGGCAGACGCGAGTGAGGATACGATCGTGGTCTGCCGAGCGGGCAGTACGGGAGGCACAGGAGCGGGACTCTGCACCGGCGGCGGCGAGAAAGACTGCACAACGGGCGGAGAGGGCGGCGTAGGAGGGAGAGGCGCAGAATCTTGCGGGAGCGAGGGACGCGGCGAATCGGGCGATGCATGGGCGGTCAAAGGTGGTGAGATGGGTCGAACGGGAGCCTGAACTGTTTCAGCCGTGACATAGACAATCGCAGTCGATGACACGACCGGCGGATGGGCGCCCCCACCGCTCCTCCTAAACACGCACGTCCGATGTGCCACGAGATGCCCGCCGGGAAACTCTTCAGTTCCTACAGCGCAGTTAGCGCACAAATCATATTCATCACAATCGAGGCAATGAATGCGTGGATCTGTTGAGGCGATGGTGCGCAGGCAGGCGTTGCAGCCATAATATCCCGGCGCCATAGTTGAGATTCAAAGCGAAGAGGGAAGAAGGGAAAGACGGCTGGACATGGCGATGTCGACGCGTTTTATTCTAGGCTCGACGGCAACGTGGTATGCTGCCGTTCCTGTCTCCTGTCAAATGGGTGCCTGATCGTGGCAAGGTCGCACTGCAATTTTTAATATGTCCAGACAGGAAAATCCTTGGCGGCAGAGTGGTGAAGGATAAGAATCAGGAGCGAGTTGAGTGAAAGTGTGAAGTCAAGAATTTAAACGACATACAAATTATTCGAACGTTCAAGAGATTGTAGACCCTGCATAGGCGCCTGGCCGTTCTGTAATGGCATTATGTAGTGCCAGAGTGATACATTTCCTTGATAAATTCGACTGTTGGGCAACCGCGAGTATAATTATAAGCCGTTGAGTGGATACTAGGCTATACTAGGTCGCCCAAGGATTTCGGACATCTGCTCAATGCAGAACGTTGACAGATTGATAACGGTATAAAATAAAACAAATTTTGCGGCAACTCCGAGTACAAGGGCAATGTCGTGTACCTCCCATGTACCTCCCTACACTCAAGGACACACTGAGATTCTGGAGCAGACTTGTTAGCAGTATGTCAACGAGATCCAAGAAGTCGTGAAGCCAAGACGAGTCCGAGAAGCAGCTTGGGACTCCCGGTGGAAGACTGAGGAATACTGTGTCGAACGCATGCCGGCGGTGAATGAGAACGTTGGTTTGCATGGAAACCAGACGACAAAGAGTCGATACTCGACAAGTGCCAGTGGCTCGAGAAGAGAAAACCGAAAGGAGATTGATCACGTAAATCTCACGTGTTCCGATTGGGAAATCGCTCCTTTTGTTCTGGACCGTATGGCGACACGCCGCGAAAATGGCCTACCGGTGGACGAGGATATCCTCGACCGCATCATGACATTCTGTCCAAACTTCGATACTCTCCAGTCCACAATCCTGGTTTCCAAAACGTTTCATCGCGTCTTTCAAACGCGCCCAAAAGCAAGCCTATCTGCGGTACATTTTCGCGGTACTTAACCTCCGATACAGTCAATTACCAGGGCGGTGGCAGGAAATATTGTTGGACCGGCTCTCCCGCAGGCATTGCGGGTGATAAGATTTCCGTACGATGATTACGACACTCTGGATGGCGACCTGTCTATGGCCACAGCGTGCCCTGAAGATGACAAGTCCGTTATCACAGCGGAGGAGGTGGAGAAGCTGGAGGAAAACTGTCAGGTGGTCGCCGAGCTCGAGGATATCTACAGCCTAATGTGCGTCCGCTCCCTATCGTCACTCGCGGCTGATCTAACCTCAGAGCAGGAACAAAGATCGCACATCCAAAACGAGCGTCCTGACCTCGGAGGAATCATGGCGTTTCCGGCGTGCAATGTATCGCATCATGTTGTATTGCAACCAATTCTCGGGCACTCGCTACACAGAGGAAGAGATAGAGCTCAACGACGAGGAGATACTCGACAAGATCCGAAAGCAGCGCACAGCCGTACTGAATGAATATCCGACGGACGAGCTCCAGCAACTTCATTCTGTCGTGCAATTTCTCCGTAGCATCTTTATCAGCTTGTCCACCACTGGTGCGTTGCTCCACCACTTCCAGCCTGCACTCCCGTCCATGACAGCGTACCTTCAGATCTGGACTTCATTGACTCCCTGCTCTCTACCGGCCCCGCTAATGCTCTGCGAGCCTGGCAGGACCGCTCCTATGAGGTAATCCAAGATGACGTCGAATTCACAATGTTCGACGACGAAGACGACGCGCCCCTCTTCGAGGGTTACTTCTCCCTCCCATTCGAAAATATTTGGACTGAACGCAAGGTCACGCCACCGAAAGAGGACGACCCCGCATCCAAATGGATTTTAGATCAAGTCAACGGTGCGAACGATACCTGTGCGTGCTTGGGTGTAATTCGATCCTACTTTGACTCTGACAATCGCGTGTGTAGGCTCGCAATGCGCCACCCCTGGCGGGCTCAAGCTCTACACCGAAGCCAGTAAGCACTGCTTTCTTCCTTTTCCTGCCTTACACACCCTCTTACTATTGCGCACCGTAACAATAGACTGGGACCGCTTCCCCATCATTCTCGCCAACCTCCTCAAGAAGAATATAAAGCGTAATCAAAGCATCACCCAGTCATTCTTCACAGCCACGGCGCACCTCGTCGCCTCGGACGCTCTGGGCCCTTTTATCGGTGACCTATTCGATTTCGCACTCAAAATCAAGCCAGAGTTTGATGGTTGGGAAAGAACGGACTCGTATTGCTTGACGTGTCTGACGAGGTTCCTGGAAGAGCACCTATGGATTTGGTTCCGAGAGGAGAGGATTAAGGGTGGGTTTTGATGGATGGTGTTCGTCTTTTGAAGGCCGGGACTGATTGATGGAGGTATCTATATGCAGGAGGGTGGACGCCGCCCGAAGATTGCTGGTAAGCGGAAATTTCCACGATGTCGTGGAGGCTGAAGCTCACGCGTACGGGGCGCACTAGGTACGGCTGGAATTGCCGGACGCAGATCCACAAACGGTACCATGCAGACACGAAAAACGTGAGTGCGTCTGATCTAATCTTAATTTCGCACCGGTTACACTGTAAATTTTCTTCTGCGATAGCATTTGTGCGCCCCCATCAAGGGTGACCCGGCGTAGCATGGACCGGAAGGACCGCCGAATGGATATTCTGACAGATGTCTGGACGCGTTACAGTAAGATATGCAAAGGCTATTCGCCGCTATTAATATGTACCATCATTGTGCTTCCTTTGCATTCCGTCTGGACAGTGCCACCACTTGAGGGCGGTGGATCTGACTAGAAATTATTCGAATGTTCCTTGTTGCTTCTTCGGCTTAAGCTGAGGCCTGAGGATGGAGTTGGAATTTTTGAAGGATTCCGATGATGGCAAGTTGACTTTTCGCCACAGGCCCTTGGTGGAAATTCTGGAGGTAAAGCACAAAGTTCAATCAAACCAAACTGCTTTGAATCTTCATACCAAACTTGTACTAAGCCCAGAATGAGGGAGCACGCAGTATGCAAGCAGCAAATCTAATTTACACCCGTCAATATTATTAACATAAGTATACAAACACTGGGGACCGTATTAAAGTCACACCCGAGACATCTGATGGTTATTTGCTTCGTCGGATTTTCCCAACGAACAATCATGCTGTTCTCCATCCACCTCTGTCAACTGCTCGATGTGCACATGCATCGGCCTGGCTCGGTTCGAAAGTTCGCCCTGGGGCAAAGGGGTCCGTTGAAATGTCAAGGTCATATTGTTGGACCACAAATGAGAGTTTTGGGCGATCCCAACCCGGATAATGACCATATAAAATGCAATGGAGATGATGGGAGTCGCCATATCGAGCACCACATACTGTCCATTTGACTTTGAAATGAAGCAGACTAGGGCAGCGAGAAGAGTGACCGAGTATAAGACGCCTGCGTCGACGATTATCATCAGGACTGGCCACGCCAGGCCTCTGCCCACACGACCGCGGACGTTGCGTTCAATTGACCATAACCTGTATGCAAGAAGACCTGAAGTGTGTCGGGTTTAAGCAATTGGGGATGCCGGAGATACAAACATACCGGTTGCACAGAGATTACAGAGAAGGGTTGTCGCGTAAAATGCGGTGATCCAATGGCCCACCCGTTGCGTGAAAATGGGGCCCGTGCTGGCCGACGAATGTGTTAGTGTATAAAGGCCACCGACTGTAGTTGCTAGAGTTCGGACGACAGTTGGAAAGGTGTTTGAAATTAGATCAAGCTCCACTTACAACAAAAGGCCAACCAGAGAATGAGAGGTAATACGATGACCCATACTGAGCGCCAGACCATGTAGCATCGATATATCTGAGAGGAGAGGGAGTCATGAGAAAGGAATAAGTCAGTGGAGCAGCGTTCTGACTTACCACCACGCCATCTCCAAGAGCCGTCTGTATACCGTACACAGCATTTTTGAAAATAAAGGATGGGTCGATGTCGTTTGCGAACCAAGCGGGGGGCCCGCCTGGGAATGTATCCCGGAATCGAACGAAACCACTGTAGTTACGCCTGATGTCAGAGGCCATATGCTGAGGAGGTGCGAATTTGAAGATTGGTATTCGTGTATTTCGATTGAACAGACGCAACTTGCCAGAGAGCTTAGGATGAAAAGCAAGCAGGATACGATGACCATGGGGAAATTGACTTGTGTGTAGTTCCGCCCAGCAAGGAGTGTCCACATGGTTGGTATGAACATCAGCACTGAGAAGCCTGCAGTAGATTGCATGTACTAGGTTTCATTTTGTGAATGGATGGGCGGGAAGAATTACTCACCGTAGAGAATCCCCTCGAGAGCTGTGGAAATGATCGCTGCCTCATCGAGTGCAAGGGATTGGACCATGGAGTGAGGTACCGCTGTTGGGCTCCGAATTACAGATTTATATGTAAGAGATATTTATATAGGTAGAAGGCTGTTCACATCGGTGAACATCCTTCTTGCCGCCTTGTTGGCGCGGTATTACCAAATTTAACTTGAAAATCTCCGAGGACCGAAAGTGTGCGGAAGAAGTACTACCGAGTCGGCCGTGGCGGTGATATGCGTTATGCTTCCATTCATGGGGGAGTAGGGACTGGGTGTACACTACAGTCTCTGTACACTCATTACACTGAGTTACTTCCTGGCCCCTGCGTTTCCGGGCCTACAGTAAGCAAGACCATGCTGTGTAATACTACCTACCTACCTACATCAGCCACTTGACGTTTTGGTTGCCAGGTTGTGGCGTTTTGTTGATGCTATCGCATTGTTGATCATTTTTGTCGGCGACGATGAGCTCGACATGGAGCTTAATTTTTTGAGGGTATGCGGGATGGGATGCAGAGATGGGGGTCTCGCTTGGGTAAGAGGGGATTTGAGTTTGGACAAACCGACAAGTGGCAACAACATTTGTCGCATCACCGGCGTTGCGTGGCCGAAATTCCGCAGTCGTGACGTTTCGGCGTTTTCTGGTCGCATTGTGCACGCCAGGCCCCGGTCACCACCTACTAGCTCGGTCGGATTTTTATGAACAGAAATCATTGTTTCACTTTTTGATTTTGGTCCCCAGCGAGCTGATTTATTCTATTTCCGACCAACATGTGGGACTAAAATTGCGAATTTTCTCCTTGTACTTACGCGAAACCTTCGCTTTCCACAGTCGCTTTTTGCAAGAATTCACGACTCACAAGCCCCTCAAAACGAACAACTGCGCAGAAGCCTGATTGACCACCATTGTGGCTTCCTTCGAATCGTTGGCGCTTCCCGGTCAGCTCGGAGTACAGGTTGTTATTAAGCTGCGTCCCCTTGGGCGCTACTTTACTATTCCGACCGCAAGTTCAGTCACGGGTCACAGATCTCCGTGAACTGAACCTATTTTTCAAAGGTCACAGGTCACTGGAGCCCATGAACATCTGTGACCGTCGAAAAAAAAAGGCTCGAAAAAGCGATTTTTTGAGAACAAAAATACCATTTTTCGCTCCCCGTGAAACTTTCATGCTTATTGCGAGTGTTTTTGGTGTGTATCGACTCTTACTAGCGAGATAACATCTAAATATCTGTTTCCGAACCCAAACCGAACGCGAACAAAACCTCCATTGAGGTTTGGAGAATTTATTTTATGTTGCAAAATACTCGGGTAATCAAAATTGTCGGATATACTGTGATTTTAGACGAAACTAGGCCAAAGGAGACTTGAAAATCACTCGAAAATTTGCTGGCGGTTGATGTGAATTTGAGGGCCACATTTCAACCAACGAACTTGTCGGATAGCGGTCACAGGCCACGGCGGCCAATGAACCCATCACTGGTGAACTTTAGAGGTCACAGGTCACAGGCCATGAACTTACGGTCGGAATAGTACAGTACTCTGATTACCGTCTACGGAGCAAGACAGATGTGATACTGTCGGCGATCCCATGCAAGTGGTTGAACTGTGGGGAAAACACTGGCGCGTGTTGTTTTTTCTGTCGTGATCACGGTTCGTCTATGTAGCAGAGGTGTTGTTCCCAGTTCATGGAAGGGTCACAAACCGGGGAACCTCTCTTTCTTTGTGAAATTTTGTAACTTTGACAGGATCAAGGATATTCTTGCCCCTGCGACAACTAAGTTGAGGTTTAGGTATTCACATATTCAGCTCTTTGGGGCTGGAACGGCGGGGTTGGTTATCATACACATCCCAGGGCCCAAGAACCAAGTCGTTGCAGTGTTGGCCGCAAGCCCTAAGGCCTTAATTGGGTTAAGGGTTATTAAGGCCTTATCATAAGCCTTAAGCGTCGAGCCATTGGGACGTTGAGGACTTGAGGGTTCGGGCTGACTAAGGCCGTGACCTGGCCATAACAAAAACTCATACTCATTTATTCCTCAGTCAACCCAGAAATTTAGGAAGGAATAAATCTCTCAGGTTTTTGTGCTCTCCGTGGGTGATACCTTCAAATTCCTCCCTTTTTCCCAGATGCATATTATCACAAAGTTGAACTATTGAACTTGAGTCTTGGGTAGGAAATTACCCAGATGAGAGCCATTATGGCAGATTAATTGACAGTAAATACAAAGCATATGTTGTGGAAGCCATCCCTGTTCTTGAAGAATCTATATGAAGTTTGATTAATCAATGTGTGTCTCAATGGATAATCTGGTTTGATGTTTGATTTGCTTAAACAGAACAGCATTCTGGGCCTTTCTGAGCACTGAATATGTCCACGTAGGTGTCGCTGCGTGCTTGGCTTGGGAACTTCTGATCAATCAGTGATTGGATGTGTTTGAACCCTGTTCAAACCGTGTTTAAACAGAACGGATTGAACCGTGTTCATTACGGGGACAAAAAGTCCCAGAGGCAGATTCGAACATAAGACCCCTGTTGATAATTGAATTTCATCTCAGCAGCTTCCCTACCACTACACTAGACTGCCATTTAGACCATGTGCAATTCAACCAATAATGTACTGACAGTAGTGGCATCACCTAGAACTCGTAGAGCCTGAATTTGTGCACAAAGAGCTCAAATTCCGTTTATTTGCTGATGTGGGGACTGGAGATGCTTCTAGCAATTTTCAATTCTATCCTACAGTTCTGTGGAAACTCTTTGATTTTTCCCAGATATACAAAAAGTTGAATACAGGACATCACCAGCCCAGGAAAAATCCTGTGTCTGTTTCAAAGGACTTTTTCATTCTGTTTAAATTGTGTTCAGATAATCATAAAGAATGATAATCTGATTCATTCAAATGTAGGATTTTCAATGGCTTTCCCTCAAGCAGTTAGTGTACCCACACTTTCTAAGGAGTTATTCAAGAACTTAAATCTGATCCTGCCAACCACCAAATCTAATCTGCCAACCACCTGAAACTTATTCAGAGCCAATGCGGTACTGAGAGAGCACCCTTCCATTAACATCAAGTGGACTTCAGGGTTTTCGGACTTCGCAGTTTTTCACCCAAAAGGAAGAAATCACGGCGTGGTTGGATTATGAACTTCTTGATGCCTACAGTCTGCAGCTTGGCTCAGTTGGTTATATTACTGCCTTCTAATCTCTTCGTATGAGTTCGAACCCCACAGAGATCGCTTTTTTACTGCACTGCAGTTTAATCTGCTGTTTGAACAAATCCACCATCAAACCGGATTATCCATTGAGACGCCGATTGATTAATCAAACTTTATATGGTTACTGGTTCTTGGATAATATACAACTAATATTTTGGCAGAGACTTCAGTGTAGGAAAATATTGCCCAAAAAGATTAAGGCTATAAGGCTTGCCCTGAAAATAAAGGCTTAAGGCTCAACCCTTAAGCGCTTAAGCTCCCAAGGCCAGTCCATAACCCTTAATTTCTAACACTGAGCTGTTGTTGTTTCTCAAGATACAACAGTTATGACCGAATGGAGCAAGCACAGATGAACCGCCAGTGGTACATAGCTAAGGCACTGAGATTCGAGTGCATGTAGGAGCGTGCATCTGCGGCTAGTCTATTTTATGCCCGCATTGCAGCAGGACAGTTGCTACAACACACGTCTCTAGGAGCCCATCTGTAATAGCGGCAGCCGTGATCTCCAGGCAAACAGTCCCGTCTTGGCGTCGGGAGATTCGAGCAAGCAGCTCTGAGGGCGGTTTTCCGGCCGGATACAACTGTGTGGAACGGGACGGTGAGAAAGGTCGGCGAAATGTGCACATCGGAACGTACACATATTGCGGTTTTTTGAGGTTTCCAGAAGTAGTTCTGTTCGTTTACCCTCATGGTGCGATGGCTAGGCAAACTGAATTATTTCAACTTCGTAAGAGCAAAATGCGTCTGACCTGGCATCCGCAGACAAAGGGAGCCAGTCGGAAACGCGCTGTTTTGCAAACACGTTCCGGATTTCCACCAACGGGGGTTCCTTCCATTCTATGAGCGCGATTGGCTTTCCGTCCGCATTATTGACGGCTGTGTAGCCAGGTATCGCGGCATCTGTCGTGACGGCGAAGTGCAGGTATGTACTTTGGCCGCGGATGACAGTGCAGTTCAAGATGCTGGGATTGAACGCGGTGAAGGAGAAGATGATCAAATTAGATGCTGGGGGGTCGGCGCCGAACGGGAGAGCGCCATGAACCGAAGGTACGTTCGATGCCCCTCCCGAGTTTGACCAGATTGCGTAGGGATTGATGTGCATGTCTAGGAATACTAGTGGTCTATGCTTCATACCTGGCCCTGCCCGTATTTATATGCGCATCTGCGACGTTGAACTTTGTTTTGCGTTGAGACACGTCGCATTCTCTGTGACCGAAGAGTGTACGCCGTGTTCCACGTTCACGCAGGAGGACCGGTCAACATTGCTATTCCAGTTCCCGGAAGTGTGATGGTGAGCGGTCCACGCGGATCTACACTCAGAGGAGCATTTTTCTATTAGCAAGACATCTAAAAGCCGTGCGTGGTCTTCGCACTGGAAGATCCGGGGCAGGGATCACTTTCCTTTTATCCGAGAATCACACTTAAGGGGTAGAAAATGTGCCGTCGTCGCTCGGATGTCGTTGGGAGGTCTTTTAACTGGAAGTAGCATAATAGCTAGATTTGAACCGGATATTCCTCACCTCGGAATCACAATGTGCACGAATCCTTGTTCCTCATCTGCAGGACCAAGTATGGAACATCGGAGGAGGCGATGAATTCCATTTGTTGCGTAAAAGGTTGAATGGCATCGTTGTCCATCTCTCACCTTACGAAATCTTTTACTAAATTTTGGCTTTGAATCCGGTGCATTGAACTACATTACCCCATGTGAATGCTGAGGGAAAACCCTAAAGGATCTCAATACAACTATGCTTGTAGATGCCCGAGACACACGAAGACCATACCTTCAAGCCCGAAAACTAATTGCAAATGCCCATTTACCCTAAGTGAAGCAACTGCTTCGATCGAAAGCCGTCAAAGTTTCTTCGTAGGGGCACGAATCACTATGTAGCACTGTAAAATACCAAGCGCATAGTGTTCATTAGGAGCTATCTGACGAAGTCGCTATATCCGCACATGAGACTGACCAGCCATACAACAAGACTTCAAATTCAAGGTTTAGGTTTCCTACGCGCAGCCGTATCGCTCGATGAGGTACAGACATTCTTGTAATCGTTTCGAATGGAGGAGTAAACAGATTAAGAAGTCGAATCTGAGCCATTTTCACGTCATGCATATTAATTCAACATTGGTATAGGGGGCGTACTTACTCTCTGTTGCGGTTTCCACTGGCAGGTACAAGGCCATGATCGGGGTAGTGAGAAACGGATTGGTAAAGGGGACGCGTGGCTTAAGTGGATATGACACAAATCCTAGCCGGAAAAGACCGGCTGCCGTCGGTTACGCAATGTAGTAACTTAACGGCCGTGGGTCCACGCAACCACTGCCGGAACACTACAGGCGAGCTAATTTCGGAAACGGACATCCTCGATAGCGAAAGTGGTGAAAGTCCGCCACAACCCAGATGGAGGATCTTGGAATTCTTCTGCAGACTGAGTACCCTTACAACAAACATTCCAAAAAAAAGAGAATGTATTGGTAAGGTTCGCCATAGCCTCCTTGATCGGTAACCTCGCAAGATGCCTGTTCATGTTCAACCCAGTGTTTAATTCCGAGTTTCGTTGTCTGCGTCTTTCCCCGTCTACTCTTAGCTCCCTTTACAGTCCCTCCACTGTGCGGTGTATTGGGCAAGTTCTTCGACGATCAACATACCCTCGACACCCAAGTCTATCAGGGATTAACTGATCCACTAGTGAAATACTCTAATACACAGCTACTGCAAAGTCGTCATTCCATCTTCGTCATGACTACCGTCATGAACAAGCTCAACAACTGAACAAAAATAAAGTTGAGTTCCGTATTCCGGGATGTCACTTTAAAGGTGAAAATTCAGGTCGCTGTGCTTTTAAACAAAGGAAGAATAAAATAAAAAGATACTTCACTGTTACAGCTAAGTACTCTGAAATCCGTCGTGCGAGGTCCCTCGGAGATACGACCACCTAGTGTTCAATGGCAATGTAAAACCTACACAGCCGCGTCCCTTGACGCCGCCTTGACATTCTCGGCCTTTTTGACACCCCGGGGGGTTCAAGATTTCTAAGCAAAACAGACTTCGTTCAAGTTGACTCGAACGTTAGAAATAGAGTGGCCGTCAAGAACCCTCGCAATCTCCTCCGTCTTCGCCCTTTGTTTCTGTGCGTCTGACGGCTCTGACTCCTCCCTCTTCGAAATTTCGCCAATCTGCCGGCTCTCTCGTCCTCTGAAGTCGGTCATCCGCTACTACTTATCTTGCTATCGGGTTCTTTCGCGATAAGCTCCATTCACGCTTGCGAATCGCCTCAAATACATTCATAATCCCCACGCAAGGCTAGGCCGAAATTCGCGGGTAGCAAAGATTTTGAACGGCAGGAAACAAAGAGACAACTCCAGCCAAACAATTCTATTCATTTCAATTTACACCAAATCCCAGCGAAACACAGAATCAGTCTAATCTAGAACAAAGTTTGCAGCGCGTACGCCGTCAGCGCAGTCATCGAAACGAGCATGAGCGCGTATTGCGGGATGAGGAACGCAGAAAGATGTTCTGCGCTCCCCGTCCCGCTCGCAACCTGTGTCACGAACACCTGGGTAGTCCCGGTTGGCAGACACGCGAAGAACCTACATGTTGAGGTTAGAATGTATTTCACATCGAACATAATCCGGGGAAATGTGACACGCACATGCAGATAAACTGAAGCACCTTATCGTCGGACGCGATGACACCTACGTGAACGAGGCCCTTACAGAGGAGCACGCCCAGGACGGGGAACACGAGCATCTTGCCCACGCTGAAAGCCAAGATTGCGCCGACGGGGAGCGTGTCGCACGATCCGCGGGGCATGCGCAGGCGTGCAAGCGCAGAGCCGAGACACACGAGGCCCATGGGAACGGAAGCCGCGCCGATGAACGTCGCCGCGTCCATGACGAACGCCAGTGGGGGCTGCCCGTCGGGCGCAGGGTGGATGTGGAAGCTGTCGATGGAAACGAAGAGCGCTTTGAGCGGGGGCGCGAGCGCAATGGCGAAGGAGAGGACGATGGAGATGGAGGGTGGGATGAGGAGATTGCGCAAGAAGGTGAGGAGGGTGCCGGTGATGCGGCGGCGCTGGGTACGACTGATGGGTACTGGGTTGGTTTTGCTCGAGGTGGGGAGAACGGGATCGGCGCCAATGGATTTAGAGTCGAGGATGTCGTGAGTGTCCACGGCCGTTGTGGTTGGTGCGGGGGAGGTAACGCGGGACTGCCATCCGTTGGAAGGGCCGCCGGAAATTCGATCGGAGCGCGCCTCGTCTGCAGGCTCGTAAAACGAGACATGCTTGGGTGGGAGTGTAGGGCAGGGCCTCGATATTCTTTCGACTTCATTGACTGGACGAACCGGATCGTGAGTCGTTAATGATTTCTCATCGTGTTGATTGGGATGTACTGCTTTCCGGCCCATCAGGTGACGGATGGCGAGTCGTGGCCAATGCACGAAGATCCGCCTCCGCCGTCGACGCATTACCTCCTTCACATCTTCAGGCTCCAGATCAGGACCTACAAAGTCAAGGGCGACCAATCTGTTACCGCCCAATGGGAAGAATGTAATCTATATCCGAAGAGTTTTCATTGTCTAATCATATTCAGCAATCCTGCTCTGCGACGCACCATGCTAACAAAGAGAAATCCGGAGATATACCCGACACTCAGCGTTTGGTCGGCACTTCCGTTGAATGGCGCGGCACCCATTATGCTGAGAACTACGGCGGTAGCTAGAAACGGTGGTTATCAATTGTACTGAGCGTGGGGACAGACCTGACGAACGTATGTCTCCAACGTTTGCCCATACTCCCGCTACAAGAATACCCCACCGAAATCTGTGGGGAACCCAGAAGAATTGGGTCACGATCCAGGCGACGACGCCGCCGAGAACTTGATAGACCACTGCTATGAGCACGATCGGTCCTACACATTGATGCGGTTTGAGAATTGGACAGAAATGGTGGTACTGTGGCTTACCAAGAGCACCGATATTCTGAACGGAGAACGACGGAACGATCTTTGAGAACATGAGGCTGGGGTACGTGATATTCTGCAAGCAATGTAGGCGGGTGTCAGTACTGTTGGCAAGAAGGCCGACGTGCTATTGAAAGCGTACGAGCAAAATTTGACTAGTTCCCTGAGCGGCTACCGCCGGGAAGAGATCTGCCCTGGTCAGGAGGAAGCCACACCCAGTGCAGATAATTCTATGTAGTGCGGTATTAGTGGATGCATGATTTGGGCAGATGAATCAAAGCGAACAGTCGGAAAAGCGGGCGACACGAAGTCCATATGAGTTGACCAACGGAGAGCATCTTGGTGGTACGGATTCAGGAGGGGAGGGCGTGGAAGACACGGGGCCGCCAAGGGAATGGGCAACAGAAGTTCAGACCGCCGTCGGGAAATAGTTCTCTTCAACGTTGTTCCGTCTTGAAATTCCCTGGTATCGGCCGAATAGCAACCGAGAGGGCATTCTATGTTTTTAAATTATCATTGTGAAGGAGGTCAGAGAGAAACACTTCCATAAGACAGACCCAGAACAGGCGCAGAACATGGTGGTTTGAGTTTTACATACTTAAGTCGCGTCGCTGCATCACCATCAAACATGAACGGAAGTCGGGCCGAGAATTTGAAACTTCGATCATCCACTCTTTCTCTCCCACTCTTTGCTTCCATGTTGGCGATTGGTTGGCGATGCCCGATACGAACACTTGACGCTGGGGAAGCACATTCGATCGGGGCGTAAATTGTGGCTGCACTGAACGGGCAGCACGCATGGCGTCCTCATGGTCCCTCCTCTCATACTTTTCATAATGCTCGGGGACAACGTCACGACGAGGAAGACATCATCTTTGAAGGCTGCTACTGTATCTCCCGCTCAAAAGTCTACCATGCACTTGCGTAGAATATTTGATCCTACTCAGATTCAAGACAAAGATGGGTGAATGTTCAATGTCTCAATAAAAGACGAGGGCCAGCGGAATCCCAGACACCTTGGAGTTCTAAAAACACCGCCGAAAACGCACTAGTCGATCTTGTGCCCACATTGCAGAAGGAATGTTGCTACGACACACGTCTCTACGAGGCCAGCGGTGACGGCGGTCGACGTAATCTCAAGGGAAACAGTTCCGTCTTCGCGTCGGGAGATTCGCGCAAGCAGCTCGGGAGTCTGTGTTCCGGCAGGGTACAACTGTAAGGTAGGGATAAGGCGCCCCGACATCTTCAGACCACACAGGGACGTACAGATATCGTGCTCCTTTGCGGGGCCCAGATATACTGCTGCTCGTTCACCTTCATCGTGCGATGGCTAGGCAAAAAGTGAGTTGATTTCAACTTTGTAAGTTCGGAGCGACGAGTGGCTGACCTGCCATCTCCCGACAAGGTGAGCCAGTCAGAGACCCGCTGCTTGGGTAATATACCCCGGATCTCTACCAACGGGCCGTCCTTCCATTCTATGAGCGCCATTGGCTTTCCGTCCGCATTTTTAACGGCCGTGTAGCCAGGTATCGCGGGATCCGTTGTGACTGTGAAGTACGGGTACGTGTTCTTGCCGAGGACAGTGCAGTTCAGAATGCTGGGCTTGAACGAGGCGAAGTGGAAGACGACCAGATTTGAGGCAGTAGGGTCGGCTGTGAAAGGGAGGGCTCCATGGACAGAGGGTACCCCTGGTACTGCTCTTCTGACGTTTGAGTTTGACCAGGTTGCGTAGGGATTAATGTGCATGGAATAATGTTAACGGTGTGTGGATGGTTTACTTTTTTTTCTCCTGGCCGTTGCAGTATTTATACCAATTGACAGAACCTTGGTCTGTGAATTTGAAATGGAATAGAGACAATATATGTATCCCTGTGCGCAATGACTCTTCTATCCGTGTTTGTTTTGTAAAAGATCCGGTCAAGTAAGATGTCTAGAGAAAAAATCCAGGCGTCATCCACATCCACATCGAAGAGCGACTTCAAGCTTGCTAAACATGTTCCGGTTTTGACTCTGCTCAGGGCTGGCGCTACGACGGAGATCATAATTGAAGCTCGAAGGCCCATTTGCGAACAAGTGCTCTACAGAAAGCGAGAAAACCATTGGTGCTGCCGTGCTCAACGCCTGTAGTATGAAAAACTCCTTGCGCCTTCCTGTCGGGGTCATAGTAAGAGAGACACGGAGAAAGAAATTGTGTTGCGCTACACCAGAAGCCCCAAGTCCGAAAAGCGATGCCCGCTGATCGTTATCAGGTACTCGGGTGAGGTAATGTCGAGCGGTTGTTGGCCGTGTTGGCCATCTTTCTGGTAGGAAACAACGATGACTGCTCTGCCAATGCCGCCCGAGCGCCCACCCACTTGAAATTTGTTCCTAAACATAGTGAATTGGGATACAAAGAAAGCGATGGGATTCGGCATCGACTGGAAGGACGTCTGTCCGAAAATGGCCCTTAGCTCCAGCTTCAATTCTCCCGATTCGGATCACGGCCTTTTCCGCAGAGTATGCCGGCCATGACAATGTGTTGAATAACTCGGCATAACGTTGAGAGACTGCGGCGCACCTGAAACCTCCTTGATCTCCCGCTCTCCGTTGGTTTCCAACGCGAGTTACTTCCCAAAATGACACGTCTCCGCATGAAAAACTCTTCTCGTCCCAATTTGAATGTCCGAGGACTGTCTTATGGCCCTTTGTTTTTTTCTCTCGTAGTTCACAACAGGATGAGCTTTACGGTGTCGCTACTTATCCAACGGAGAGCCTTGAGAATTAATCTTGATGGCCGTTCGTTTGAAGCAGTTCCCTTGGTTGTAATAAATAGGATATTTCTATGTACAGCTTGCTTTCGGGCTTGGAGGCGTTGTTCTGTGGTACTTGGGTATCTTGGTCATCTTGATAAGTCGGGCGGCGTTGAACTGAGATGCCCTTCACCCTCGGCCCGGGGTGGGGAATTCAAAGACATGATCCCAGGTATGAAGGAATTCTCGACTCCGCGCTGAAGGCAAGGTAAGAATGATCTAATGAGTTATCTTTACTCAGTTTCCCCGAGCCGTGTCGTTATTTTCACGGCGCCCAACGGCGGCTAAGGGAAATGTTTTACCGCCCGTCCACCAACCTTTAAGCGGTGCTCGACAGGACCCCGGTGAACAGCGCAGCCTCGAAGATAGGCCAAAGAGCGTGAATGTCTTGGTTTATCTTCTCTGGTAATGCAAGCTGCTCTGAAGTCCCGGCGTCTTGAATTCTGATTCGCACTGCATTTTACTTTACGAAAGTTCCAACCCAGCGTAAAGCAAATTGATGCCAACCGTTTTGAGTGAAGCCCGTCGGGGTTGCCATATAATTGGGTCCGCATTCAGATATGAAGTCTCCACATGGTTACTTCTTGAATCCCTCAATTTACGAGTAGTTTTGCTCCAATACTTTCCGCAGTTATTCGATTGCCTGGGTGTCCTTTTCGCTATTGACAATGACATCGCCTTCCCTGCAAGTTTGCCTCAAAATGCGGTGGATTAGGTCATGCCCTCTGAAACCAGTTCAGCACAGCCATGCAGCAAGCTGCGCGGCGACACTCCCAGGGATAGAGGGATAATTGGTTAGTGTGAGCCGCTTGCCAACGTTTTCACCTAGGAAATCACGGAGAATCAGGTCCATCGACTCGCCATCACGCTCAAGCGCTGTGCGCTGGTGAGGCAACCTGACGAATATCTCTTTGACGCCCTCGTGACCACCGATGGACGCCATAGCCCGCGCATCGGGCCACGGTACAGCTTGGGTTTTTTTTTTTCAAAGTCTTAGATCACGAGAATAAGCCATTGAATAGAGAGAAACAGAAAAGTAAAAGGGGCGGAGAATAATACTGTATTCAATCGGCGTAGAGCACAAATACCTAGAAAAAAATACGGAGGAATGCATTCAGGATAAGTGTGATGGAAAATACAAACCAATGTGGATGCCAAGATGAGAGGTTCCGAGAGAATCCGATATCCCAAGATCGTTTGGCAAGCATCAATCCTGGCGTCCCGCTCTGTCGAGCGTCAATCGTAACATTCACGCAAGACACGTTGTGTGCTTGCAGGCTCGGAGAAACGGTGTCCCAAGTGAATTCAAAATGGGTTGACCCTTCAACTTACTTGTGTCTGCTGCTCAGAGTACTTGGCGAACAAATCAGGCTCAACCTGGGTTCCTCATATCAAGAATCTCTTGCTTGTTGGCTGTTCCGGGGTACTTAATGCATTTCTTCCCGTCTTCCAAGTCTTCTTGTGAGACGTCTATTTATTCTTATTACGGGGTAGATAGGGGGACACAGTGGTTGGGCCGTTGACGACTGCAGCGTGCAATATTGTATATAGGTAGGGTCCCTGCTTGTTACTCATTGGGACCTTGGCAGTAATGCATCCTTCCTTCCTTCCTTCCATAACGTGGTTCAACAGTCACAACCTGGTTTTCCACGCTTTGGAACGAACACAGCCCTCTACAGCCGGCGCCTTTGCTCTGATTATCAAATGGAAGTTCGTCTTCTTCTTATAGCAGGCTCACACCGACCTTCTGCGACCCACTATGCCCGTCACCTTCTCTGCTGCACCCCATGGCGCGAAGCCAGTGTCACTCCAGTATCTCCCTGAGGGTGGTTACACCCCTCAAGGAATTCTAGCTGCGTCGTGTCCGCAGCAGCATGGAGCAGCCAAGGAGTTCCTGCAGTGCGGTTTCTCCGGAATCCCTGAGGGGACAGGCGGGTATGTATTAGTCTCAGACCATCTACTCGCGAACGTTGATTCAGCGTCCTTCATTTGCAGTGGACGCGACTTGAAAACGCGCCTACCTAAGCTGGTACCGGATCGCAACGGTTTCGTCAACACCGTGATTGCAGCCTACAACCAGCACCACGCGTTGGTGATCCGCCCCGACGACGTGTGGCTCGCCATTCTTTGCCAGTTCAACTTCTGTGAATGCCAACGCGGAACTTCTGCGTGCGAGCTTTGTCGCGCATGAAGGTAAGAGGGAGCTAGTTATTGAGGAAGAGGGCACGCGCAACAACGTGAACTTCGGTTCGATGTCACGCAATATGGTGGATCTTCTGGAGAAGAACGTTGTTGATCCTACGCTGCGCGAATGGGCCATGCCGAATTTCACGACAACTACGGTGCATGATACGACCGTCAGTGCGGTCCTGATGATGGCGACGCTCAAACAAGTGAGTGAGATGAATATATTCCGGCGCGATCCCCTCGTTGATAGAAGCCCGACACAGTATTTCTCCTATACCTTTGACTGCACATGCTGTGGAATCCCCAGAATCACGCTTGAAGGAGAGAAGGCGGACTGGGAGAATATTCTGGGACGACTCGAAAAGTTGAAGGAGTATGGGGTTGAAACAATTGCATGGTACCATCTCTTACATCCCGTACTCTCTCGATTTGTCACTGCCTTCGACGCCCCCACCTCCCAGCGCAACATCGATTTCTGGCAAAAGGTCGCCCACTTCGAGAGCATGGGCAGTGGTCCTGACTACTACTCCGGTTGGATCAACGCCTTCAATGCCTTTGGCGAACAGGGGCGATGGCTTGGACACCCGTTGAGAAAGGCAATTACCTTGAAATTTCTTGGCCTCCCGCGGACACTGATGCAAAATGCAGGAAGTCGCGACCAAGACTGCTCCCGAAGACCTCTGCGCAGAGGCGTTCTGGGGCGCATATCTGGACACAAAGAGAGGGGGTGGGTCCACAGAGACCTCGTTCTAGATGGAACGCCGTACCACCAACTCGATACCGCCCTCGTCCCAGTGGGTTATACCTCAGTAGACGTCAAATTGCTGGATAACGGCAAACCATTCGACTGTGCGATAGTCGCCGGGATGATTGGCATGCAGGTTTCCTCCAGCTGCGACCTCACGCTCTGCGGCAGCAACGACGTGGTTCGACCCGTCTCTGGGTGGTGCATGTACATCAAGAAGTAGAACGCTATAATCATATGCCTTGTACGATAAGTTGAACGAGTCGAATTGGAATTTGAACGGTCCACTCCGGATGGAAATTGTAGACTTCCACATAATTAATGAAGGTAAATCAAAAGAGTGTGCGACGAGCACACAATCCGATATTCAAGGCGCGATCACAATATCTGGCATTATTAGCTACTGTTGCAGAGATTGTGCCGCAGATTGCATAATTCCTCATTATTCTATTTTGAACCATCGCTCTTCGGCCCATTCAAGTCGTCGGCCCCACCCTCGGATTCTTCACCGTGCAGCAGGCGTCTAAAGATGCCTCCCGGGATGTTCAAAAGTTCGCCGGGACTGCCATTTTCCACAACATGCCCATTATCTGCAAAATGAAAGGTATTATTACCTCGAATCCCTTGCGCAAGATAAAAAATTACCTAGGACAAGAATCCGGTCATAATCTCGGACTGTGGAAATGCGATGCGCGATCTGAACAGACGCAGGCATTCGGAGGTGAGCGATATCTGCGAGGGTAGCGATAGACTCACGGTGATTATGGTGGCAGATCCAAAGGACGAGCGCAGAGTCCGTTGAATAGCCTGGTCAGTCTCGACGTCAATCGAGGACGTAGCCTATGTGCGCAAAAATTGATCAGTTGCGCAGAGAAATGTTGAGGATTCTTTACCTCGTCTAAGCATACAACATTGCGCTCTACATTGATACGATACGATTCAGACGGCAAGTCAACGCCAAATGCAGGTGAGCCTACCTCGCAGGAGCGCACGGGCCAAGGCGAGCAGTTGCTTTTGGCCCCGAGAGAAGCGGGATGAGCCGGAGACGACCTCATCCAACTTCGACGGCAGCCGTTCGACGATGCTTTTCATCTAGCCGAAATAAATGGATGCCGGTTTATAGGTATCATATGAACGAGCACATACGGATGAAAGTTCCAAGGCGCGCCAGATCTCATCGTCCGAATGTTTCCCTTCAATGTCAAGGTTGGAACGCACAGAAATTTCCAGTAAAACTGGGTCTTGCGGGATCAGTGTCATTCCACTCCGCAGCATATCCAGTGCAATCCCGGAAATGTCAGTACCATCAACTGCATTCCGGATACATATCAGCCACGCGCTAAAGAAATGAGAATGGATACTTGCCAAGGATGCGACCCTTCTCGATGTTAATTTTTCGAAACAACGTGGCTAACAGGGTACTCTTGCCGCTACCTTCAAAAGCGTTGGAATTTAGCGGTAAACTTCTGGAGTTAAAAGCTCCAGCACTTGCCTGTTCGACCAACGACGCCCACTCTTTCCCCAGCGCGTATTTGGAACGAGAGATTGTTCAGTGCAGGCTGGAGCTCGGGCCGATATCGCGCGACGACGTCGTCAAAGACAATGCCGCCCTGCTTTGGCCAACGGGACCCCTTGCTGTTTGTTTCGGTGTTATCCTTCTCAGGAGATGTTGCAGCCTCCTCTGGTGCCCAGTCGACGAATTCCTTAATGCTACAGAGCCAGTCTCAACCTACACGAGCATTGAAGAATCTGATGATACAACTCACCGCTCAGCCGCAACAATACATATCTCGACGTCCACCCAGGTTGTGAAGAACCAGTTGAGGCGTTCCGTGAGACTGGTTGCCTGGATGAGCGCAACGGCAAAGAGTCCCGCGCTAGTCTTGTGCCGAAGGGCGACCGCAAAGCATATCAACGCCGCGTTGATGAGCGAGACAGACATTTTGATCTGCCCCACGAGCCAGCGTTGGCCGGCCTTGACCAGAACTTGTACAGTATGGTCAGCGTATGAATAGAAGACATTCAAGAAAACAAACAGAATGGCTTCTGGCTGGCCTGGATCCGCGTTGAGTTGATGTTAGTGAAATGTTGCTGGCTTTTGAATGCCCGTAGAGTCCGAAGGCCGTCTGCGTCAACTCTGAAAAAGTAAGAATGCCAGTCAGAAGGAATCCAAGCATGCAAAAGTTAGGAAATCACGTACGTATCGGTGAGGAGATTGTATAGCGGTGTTCTGGAGCCAAGGTCCAGACGGCGAAGCTGCGCGGACGTTTTGGTGTAGAAATACTGCACGATAGAAAATGTGACGACGATGCCAAAAATCAAGAGCCCGATCCACGGCGTCGTGGTAGTAATGACCACCAACGACCCGAACATCGCTAGCCCGATTCTATCCGGCTGTCAGTTGAGGGGTTCGTGCACGGGGAAGTGGAGGCCGAAGACGCACTGGGTGACTGCCATGATGGCCACAGGGAGGGATACATCGATGATGTTCAAATCCTGAGCACAGTGTGAGCGGTGATCGGTATGCGGAGGACACAAACCCACTGAGCTGAACCGATTAAGGATCTTTCCGACGCCGGCTGCCTCAATCACGGTGAGAGGGGCTCTACAGGGAAAAAAATCAGAGATGAGGTACGGCGAAGGGAAAAAACTTACCGCAAGACTGAATCAAGCAGCTCGGTGTGGACTCCGCGCGCCGTGCGGCATCGCGACCCCCGTGGCGTAGTACACAAACAGCCCCATAGCGAGGAGAGCAACGGCCTCGAACGCAATGTAGCCGCCAAAGTACCGCACGAGGAGGCCGTGGTTGTCCTGTTAGTTGAATTAGAAACAAGTATAGAAATTGACATACGGAACAGCCGGACTCACAATAAACGACGACGTCCAATAATTCTGATAAATATTGATCGCGAGGGGCACGAGAGACGACGCCATGCAGAGCGCGAGGTAGAGTGCCGAACGGAACCATCCAACCAAGCCAAAATAGAAGCCATACGTGCCCCACCCAACTGTCTCCCGCTTGCCTTCGTCAAGCTGCGACTCCTCTGCAATTTCATCGTCCGAAGCGGCGGCTTCATCTGCGGCAACGGCGGCGGCAGCCGCCGCAGCGGAACTCGCAGCCTCGTTCCGAAGGGAGACATATTTTCGCACAAGCTCCCGCGTCGGCCCCTCGCGCGCGAGCAGGTCCGTGCCCTGTTCTACAATGCGCCCGTCCGCGAGCATGATGATATAGTCCGCTTTATCGAGTCGGTGGACTAGCGCATCGAGTCAGTGAGTCCACATGAACTCTAAATAATTAACTTACTCCCATGCGTCGCCAGTAACACTGTTCTCCCCTTCAACAGCCCATGCTCCGCATTGAACAGAGCGTCCCAAACCGCCTCCTCCGTATTCGCATCCAGGGCACTAAACACATCGTCCAACACAAGCCTCTCCGCCCGCGAATACACCGCCCGCGCGAGCGCGACGCGCTGGCGCTGCCCACCACTCAAATGGCTCGCGGGCGTCGCGTCCCCCTGTTTCAAAACCGCGAGATCGCGCTCGAGCGCAAGCGCCCGGAGGACGAGCGCATACCATGTGGGATCGTACGGGGACACGAAGGTGATGGCGTTCCGAATGGACTCTGCGTTGCGCAGCCATGCGTCCTGGGCGCAGTACGCTGTCCTCGTCGCGTCGCCGGGGAGGCTGAATGAGCCTGCGGTGAGGGAGACTTCCCCGAGGGCTGCGTGCAGGAGCGTCGACTTACCGCACCCAACAGGACCAATAACCATTGTGAGCTGGTTATTTGGGATGGTGGTGGTGAGGTCGTGCAGGAAGCTCGTGCCGCCGTGCCCGAAGGATGCATTGCTGAAGGAGGTCGTGTTGCTTTCGCTTGTCGCTATAGCGGGTTTGTCTTCGGCGAGAAGGAACGCCTCGACGCGCTTGACGGATACCCATGATTGGATGATGTACGCGAACGCCTCGCCGAGCTCTGTGATGGGCATTCCGATGAGGTTGATTATCGCGATGACCGTGAACCTACAAAATGTTATTAACTTATCAGGCCAACAAAATAAAAAAGAACGAACATTCGCGCGGTTGTAAATGGTGGTGCATTCGGATCCACAATCGTCACAATCGCATACGTACCAATAGTCACGAGCGACAAAAACTCCGCGCCCCAGTTCGAGAGCACAAGTACGCGGCTCGTCCGGCGCCAAAAGCTCTCGTAAGCCTCCAACTCCTGCTCGCGCGCCGCGTGGATCATCTTATAGAACGCGTCGGTATACGCCATCAGGCGCCCAGGGACGATATTGCGCAGGATTGACGCTGTGAGCTTCTGCCTCTGCTCCGTTCTCGCGGTCCACTTTGCCTGCGCCTCCCCGACGTCGCTTGACAACAGCGGCGTTGCGCCCATTAGGATAAGGCAACCGATGAGCGTCGCGACGAATGAGGCGCCGATCTGCTGATAGAGCTGGTAGAACCCGAGCACGGAGAGGATCAGGATGCTGAGAGGCTGGTACATGCTCGTCATGCGCGCGACGATTTTTTCTGTTTCGACGCTCATCATGTTACCGCTTTTGCCTGAGCCCATGTCCTTGGCGACCTCGACATGGCAGCTGAGTGCTTTGCGGTAGATGGCCTCGATGAGGAAGCCGCGCACGACGGTCGAGCAGCGGTTGGACTCGAGCATGTACCACCCGTCGGCGATGCTGCTAATGGAGTAGATGAAGAGAAATGCGACGGCGAGTGCCCAGCCCTGCTCAACCGGGCGTGGAGTATCTGTGGAGTATGAGGAGAGGAAGTCGATAGCGTCGTGGATTGCGACTGGTTGCGCCATTTGAGCGAGGGAAAAGACCGCGGTTGGAAGGATCGGGGAGAGGAGAGCGGAGGGAAAGGCGAAAAGGAGGGTGAGGAGAAGAGGGCGTTTTCTTCCGCGCACGCGGTCCCATTGGCGGCTGCCTTGCTCCCACGTCTTGAGCGAGTCAAAGTCGTCCGAGATCGGGCCCAGTGTGTCGATAGTGAGCTGAGTGCGGGCGCCTCGTATAAGAAGCGGGGTCACCCCTGTTACTCGTTAGTTGCAGATAGTTGAAATCAAAAAAAGGGACGCACATCCAAAGACGAGGCGAGACGCAAAAGTGGCCGTCTCTTCCGGTGCAACGGGCTCCTTGATCAGCCGTGCCTTGCCGATATTCTCCGTGACGTTCATGCAGCAGCGCACGGCGAAGCTGGCGCAGAAAGCAGCAAAGAATCGCGTGTGAACAAAACCCTGCGATCGCAAACGTCCGCACGCGCGCAACGTCGCAAAGCACAGTGCTGAGCAGATATATAGGGAGAAGAATGCTGGATCGACGTGTCTTCCAGTGTTCATAGTGCGATAGGACACCAGCCACGATAGATGCGACAAGACCTACGGAAGCAGCGACGCGAACACTGGTGTGGGGGCTGGTTCCGAGTGCGGCGGCATCGGACGCGATCAGTGCAAGAGCGTAGAAGAGTTTGAGTGCATAGAACAGTCTGCTGCTGCTGCTGAGCGCAGAGGGCTTGTTTGCTAGATAGAAGATACGTCCCAAGCCGAGCACGATGAGGGCTGCCGACGGGATAACGGAAAGGATGCTGCGCCATGATGGTCAGACAGGAGAAGCAAGAGAAGAGAAGAGAAGACTGACTAGGATTCAAAGCGGATTGTAAAGTCGAAGGTTCTGCAATCGGAGACGGGGCCAAAGGTGTCGTCGTTGCTGCACGCCGCCATGGAGGTGGGAGGCAAAAAAACAGACACCATCTAATCATTATCTGATTATGACTCGGAACCGTGCGCGTGGGTTGCCTCGTGAAGATCGGAAGAAAAATTTTTAAATTGATTACCAACGCGGAGATAATTGATCTCCTTTTGTTGCGGTCAACTGCGGACTACGCTTTGGCCTGCACGCGGACTCAATCTCATAAGTACCATTTTTCGCTTGGCTGCTGCGCACGCACTCTCATTATTCGCGTAATTACTCTCAGTATCCAGCATTTCAGGTCAAAATTACAAAGCACCTGGCTAAAACCGAAGTTCCTACTGAACGTGAAGAATTGAGAGAAAAACTAGAAGCTCGCAGTTGAAGGCCGACCAGGACGGGCCCGGGTGTAGGGCTGTTCGCCGTGCCCGTCGCGACGGTTCTACGGGTCCCGTGCGACGGGTGCCGTGCCCATTCCGTCACAATCCGGCAAGAAATTTCGACACTACTCGGCGGCACGGCTTTACATCCCGATGGCCGTCACGGCCGTCGAACGGGTTGTATTTTCGAGACACCGGGAAACACATTTCGAGGCACAAATGTCTTCAAGGCTGTCTCCTATGCACTAAAAGCCCGAAACTTCCGTTGATTACTCGTTGAACTTCCTTTGCTCACAGGGAAGATGTCCTCGGCAAATCCCGGCGTCTGATGGCCGGGTTTGATCTCACTGTTCTTTACGCCGACACTCATCACAAGGAGGATAACCAAATAACCCATGCCCAAACATTGGAAAAATATGCAGAAAATATTTACAATAACTTTTGCCTTTCTGAAGCTTGAACATTCAAGACATATTTAGAATATTTTATCAATAACAGTGGCTTGAATATGCTGAAAATCTTCAAAGTTTCTTCTATAAAATTCATGAATGTCTTCAAAATATCTTTGGCCACATGTTACCAATTTCTGGGCAAAGAAGATGAAGGAGACATTCAAAATATTTGTTTGATGGACTTGGCCAGAAAATTGAGATTATATTTAAAGCTTGTCTTGCATAACTCATAGGGGTCTTCAAAATATCTTCCACCAAACATGAGTGTTTTCTGGAAGAGAATACAGAGAAGACATTCTGAATATCTTTACAATATGTTGTGCTGGAAATTTTGAAAGTTATTCAAAATCTGCACAAGATATGTTTCAACTAATCTTCATAATGCAATTACTGTATGTTCAGAGTTAATGACAAGGGAATATGAGACACAAATGTAAAAGGACATCCAGAAGGCATTCAAAATATTTTCAGGATGTATTGCCACAGAAAACATGCAAGGGATTCAAAATATGTGGTAGATGTGTTTCAAATATCCTTTACAATCTATCTCCAATGTATTCACTGTGGAAAGTGGGAGAAAATCTGAATGATATCAAAAATTTGTTTCAAGTTTGTTTTGAATCATTTGAAGCAGAACATATGAAACATATGTAAAAGATATTTTTTGAATACTCTGCATGTATTCATCATATGTGCCAAAATTGTTTGAAAATATCTAAGAGTGTATGGAAGATTGACATTCTAGGAATATTTAGAATGCTCCCTCAATCAACACATACCAGATACACAAGGAACAGTATGACTTTCTTACAGTATAAGTTTAAAGTAACTTGCGAGTGATATTATACCAAACACTCTGAACATAGGTTGAAGGAATATTTTGAATGCTCAGGATGGGCTGTGGGGAATGGAGGCCAATGATTAAAGCAGCACCCTATGCCTGTGTGCTTTGCACGCAAACCACAACTGAACTGGATTCCAAAGTAGAAAGTCTTGAGCAGCAAATTCAAGTAGTCACAACTTGTCCAGGAGCTAATGGCGAGAGGTTGGCTTCAACCACTTTTCTGTGAAAACTGTGCGTTGCTTGAGACAAAATGGGTCAAGCATGACAAATGTGCCATGGCCTGGGGTAAGTGCCTGATTTCATTGGTTCAACTATGGCTTAAAGGTACTAGGATAAAGACTATTTTCAGATGCTTTTACACCAAACTGTGGATAACCTGAGGCAATAATGCTGCAGGCATACCACATGCAGCAAGCCTCAGGCAAATGTGAAGTACTGTCTGACTTGAAGGTTGTGGTGAATTACTGGCCTCGAGCACCTATCCTGCAGAAATGTGCATGACCTGAGGCAAAATGCTTCAGGCATACCAAATATGGTTCAGCCTCAAGCAAATGCAAAAGTACTGTATGGCTTGAAGCCAGTGGTGAATAACTGGCCTCAAGCACATTTCCTGCAAAAGTGTGCATGGCCTGAGGCAAAATGCTTCAGGCATACCAAATGTGGCAAGCCTCAGGCAAATGCAAAGTACCTTCTGGTTTGAAGCCAGTGGTGAGTAACTGGTGTCAAGAACATTTTCCACAGAAATGTGCATGGCCTGAGGCAAAATGCTCCCGGCATACCAAATACAGCTTGGCTTTGGGCAAATGCAGAATACTTTCTAGCTTGAAGCCAGTGTTGAATAACTGGGCTCAAGCACATTTCCTGCAGAAATACCATCTAGCTTGAAGCCAGTGGCGAATAACTGGCATCAAGAACATTTCCCACAGGGCTGTGCATGGCCTAAAGCAAAATGCTTCAGGCATACCAAATACAGCTTGGCTTCACGCAAATACAAAGGACCATCTTGCTTGAAGCCAATAGGGAATAACTGGCCTCAAGCACATATTCTGCAGAAATGTGCATGAGCAGAATGCTTCAGGTATACCAAATACAGTTGGGCCTCAGGCAAACATAAACTACCGTCTGGCAGGAAGCCAGTCATGAATTACTGGCCTTAAGGACATTTCCTGCAAGAATGTGCATGGGCTGGAGCAAAATGCTTTAGGTATACCAAATGCAGCATGCTTCAGGCAAATGCAAAGTACTGTCTGGCTTGAAGCCAGTCATGGATAAATGGCCTCAAGCACATTTCCTGCCAAAATGTGCATGGTCTGAAGCATAATGCTTCAGGCGTCCCAAATACAGCTTGGCCTCAGGCAAATGCAGAATACTGTCTAGCTTGATACCGGTGTTGAATAACTGGCCTCAAGCACATTTCCTGTAGAAATATGCATGGCCTAGAGCAAAAATACTTCATGCATACCTAATACAGTTCTGCCTCAGAAAAATGCAAAGCACTGTCCAGCTTGAAGCCAGTGGTTAATAACTAGCATTGAGAACATATTCTGCACAACTGCGCATGGCCTGAGATAAAATGCTCCAGGCATAACAAATATGGCTTGGCTTCGGGCAAATGCAGAATACTGTCTAGCTTGAAGCTGGTGATGAATAAGTGGGCTCATGCACATTTCCTGTGGAAATGCACATGACCCACAAGAAAATGCTTCAGGCATATCCAATATGCTTTGGCCTCAGGTAATGTTGCCCCCGACTTCCGACTTGGCCCTGCAAAGTCGACTCAGGAAGTTGACTTGAGTCAAGTTGAGTTGAGTCATTCTGATGACTCCGCCACGACTTCAAAGTCAGTGGAAGTCGACTCAAGTTGACTTGAGTGATTTGAGTCGGGGGTATTTTAGGAAATGTTCCTTTTCATTGATAACCATAATTGGAGGCAGTTTCTAATTTTTTTTCTGAGTGATTGTGACGAGCGTGACGCGGCGTCACACTGTGACGTCCGTGTCACGTATGCGGTCTTTTGTGTTTCTATCCAGTTTCTACACTTCATTGGACTCTGAAAAATTGTTTTTCGCTATATAAATGGATACACATGCATCAAACTCCCATAACAGCGATGGAAACCTGGAATAATGGTGAAAAAATGACCTTTTATTGATCTCATGTAAACACCAGTCAAATCCTATGTATATACCTACCTACAGTACTCCTATTTGACGAGGTGGTAGTTTAAGCTAAATTCAATAATATTGTCTGACCTGGCTGACTTAAGTTGACTTGAAGTCACTCCAAGTTGACTTCACCAGATGGAGTTGTGACTCGGCCAGTCGTGACTTGACTTTCTGAGTCATGGCAACATTAGCCTCAGGCAAATGCAAAATACTGTCTGGCTTGAAGCCGGTGGTTAATAACTGGCCTTGAGCACATTTCCTGCAGAAATGTGCATGGCTTGAAGCAAATTGCTTCAGGCATACCAAATGCGATTTAACCTCAAGCAAATGCAATGTACTGTATGGCTTGAAGCAGATGGTGAATAACTAGTCTCAAGCATATTTCCCACAGAAATGTGCATGGCTTGAAGCAAAATGCTTCTGGCATACCACATATGGCTTTGCCTCAGGCAAATACAAAGGCCCATTGAGCTTGAAGCCAGTGGTTAATAACTGGCTTCAAGGACATTTCCTGCAGAAATGTGCATGGCCCAGAGCAAAATGCTTCAGGCATACCAAATATGGTTCAGCCTTAGGTAAACACAAACCACCGTCTGACTTGAAGCCAGTGGTGAATTACTGGCTTCAAGGACAGTTTCTGTAGAAATGTGCATGGCCCAAGGCAAAATGCTCTAGGCATACCAAATATGGCTTGACCTCAGACCAATGCAAAGTATCATCTAGCTTGAAGCCAGTGGTGAACAATTGGCCTGATGCATATTTTCTGCAGAAATGCACATTGCCTCAAGCAAAATGCTTCAGGCATACCAAATACAGTCTGGCCTCAGGCAAATGCAAAGTACCGTCTGGCTTGAAGCCAGTGGTAAATAACTGCTGTTGAGAACATTTCCCACAGAAATGTGTATGGCCTGAAGCAAAATGCTTCTGGCATACCACATACAGCTTGGCCTCAGGCAAATACAAAGGACCATCTGGCTTGAAGCCAGTGGTGAATAAATACAAAAAATCATCTGGCTTGAGGCCAGTGGTGAATAACTGGCCTCAAGCATTTATTCTGCAGAAATGTGCATGGCTGAGAGCAGAATGCTTCAGGTATACCAAATATGGTTTGGCCTCAGGCAAATGCATAATGCCTTCTGGCCTGAAGCCTGTGGTGAATAACTGGCTTCAGGCACATTTCTCACAGAAATGTGCATGGCCTAGAGAAAAATGCTTTAGGCATACCAATTATGGTTTGGCCTCAGGCAAATGGAAAGTACCGTCTGGATTGAAGCTGATGGTGAACAACTGGCCTCAAGCACATTTACAGCAGAAATGCGCATGGCCCCGGGCAAAATGCTCCAAGCATACCAAATACGATTAGACTTCAGACCAATGCAAAGTACCATCAAGCTTGATACCACTGGTGAAAGACTGGCCTGATGCATATTTTCTGCAAAAATGCATATTGCCCTGAGCAAATTGCTTCAGGGATACCAAATATAGTTTGGCCTGAGGCAAATGCAAAATACTGTTTGGCTTGAAGCCAGTGGTGAAAACTGGCCTCAAGCACATTTTGGGCAAGAATGTGTATGGACTGGAACAAAATGCTTCAGGCATACTGATTGCAGCAAGCCTCAGGGAACTGCAGGGTACTACTGGCTTCAAGCCTGATGGTACTTTGCATTTGCCTGAGGCCAAGCCATATTTGGGATGCCTGGAGCATTTTACCTCAGGACATGCACATTTCTGTGGGAAATGTGCCTGTGGCCTGTTATTCACCACTGGCTTCAAGCTAAACAATACTTTGCATTTGCCAGGGGCTTGCTGCATCTGGTATGCCTGAAGCATTTTGCCCTAGCCCATGCACATTCTTGCAGGAAATGTGCTCAAGGCCAGTTATTCACCACCAACTTCATGCTAGATTGTACTTTCTATTTGCCTGAGGCCTAGCTGTATTTGTTATGCCCAAAGGATTTTGCCTCGGGTCATGCTCATTTCTGTGGGAAATGTTCTTGACACCAGTTACTCACCACTGGCTTCAAACCAGAAGGTACTTTGCATTTGCCTGAGGCTTGCCACATTTGGTATGCCTGGAGCATTTTGCCTCAGGCCGTGCACACTTTTGTGGGAAATGTGCTTGAGGCCAGTTATTCACCACTGGCTTCAAGCCATACAGTAATTTGCATTTGCTTGAGGCTGAACTATATTTGGTATGCCTGAAGCATTTTGCTTCAGGTCATGCACATTTCTGCAGGAAATGTGCTTGAGGCCAGTAATTCACCACTGGCTTTAAGCCCAGGGGTCCTTAAGCATTTTCCTGAGGCTTGCTGCATTTAGTATATTCTGCCTCAGGCCATGCACATTTCTGCAGGAAAGGTGCTTGAGGTCAGTTATTCACTGCTGGCTCTAAGGCATATGGTACTTTGCATTTGCTTGAGGCCAAACCATATTTGGTATGCCTGAAGCATTTTGCTTCAGGCAATGCACATTTCTGCAGAAAATGTGTTCAACACTAGTTATTTGTCACTGGCTCCAAGCCAGTGGGTACCTTTGCATTTGCCTGAGGTTAAGCCATAGTTGTAATGCCTGAACCATTTTACTACAAGCTATGCACATTCTTGCTAGAAATGTGGTTGAGGCCAGGTTTTCACCATCAACTTTAAGCCAAACAGATTTTTGCATTTACCTGAGACCAGCCTGTAATTACTGTACCAGCCTGTAGAGAGGCGACGGTCATGGTCATGGCAACCTTGTTGTGTTGCCATCGTCCAGGGCAGTGAAACGGTGCGCTTAACTATAAGCTTGAAAATGCGATATATAGTGAAGTGCTAACAAAAACACCACAACTAACAACCACACCACAAACTGCTATCACTCCCCAAAAGACAGCGCCCTCCCTTGGTGAGTTTGGGGTCCAAGTCGTAGTATGCAACTTAAACTGGTTTGAATCCCAATTGTGGACAACGAATCCTTCTCTACAAAACCAACACAACACTCCCACGGAGCCTCAGCCCTCAATAACTGCTAACACAAAGTCCCTGCAGCACCTCAACTATGCAGGATCTTGTACAAAATTATGCCTGCGACCTCGATGAACCATCATGAACAAGGGTTTGGGTTTGGATACAAGACGAGAGGAAGACTATTAGATAGTTTCGTCAACGTCAGGGCAGAGTTTGTAAAGGTTTCAACAGCAAATCCTCTAATTGAGGTCACAGATCCGGCTTTCAATCACTCTTACAACAAGCAACTCTCATTGTAGACCTTGGCTTAACCTGCCACAGGAACCTTTCCCTCTACTTCAAGGCTTAAGCACCTTGCTGGCGACCAAACTGATCTTCCTGTTGGTTACGGTGGGCAATATCAACCGCAAATGTAACTAGCGAAGCAGATGCAAAGCAACAAGCCCACTCAGGTAGGTAAACCTCTCTTTTATACGTGAAGACTGCCCATGGGGTCAACAACAGTCAAACGAAATGACCTAGCCCAAGGCCCTTCGATTCAACAGTGTGGTTGCATCCACAAGCTGCTAAAGACTGACAGACAAAGCCCAACACTTTTACTGTGGCAATAGCCAACTGCTTCATAACTCTTTTATACGTGAAGGTCACCTGTGGGTCAATTGAAGGGGCCGCAGCACCAACAACGCAAAACTTAATCACACAACTCTGACTGAACTCTAGAGCCAACAACCAAGTCTCTATTAAAGAACAACTACAACAGAGATAGAACTAATCTCCACAAAGCTGACCTGAGAACAACCACAACAGTAGAGCTGTGCCATAGTCTGAGAATGACTGAGGCAATGTATGCACTGCGATCTATCCTAAGAACAACTGCTACAATGTCTGCCGAGGTGAACTGGCCTTCCGCAGGGTCTTCAAGCTGTATTTATACTACTGAGATGGGGTTTACATGTGACAAAACAAATAGAAAATAGATCAAAAAAAAATACGTATCCTCTGAGTCACTGCATGCCAAGAGCAACCATCCACATGGTTCCTACAGCCTGTTTAGGCCAATGGTGGATGCCGCAGGAGTTGCCGGCCACCAACTGTCATCAGAAATGACCCTGCGGGCCATCTGATGGGTCAAGAATATCCCACGGGAGGCCTAGACCGCAAATCCAGAGCAGTCTGAAGTTCCATCTAGTTCCCAAGGGTAATCCTTATCATGTAAAGGCAAGTTGAGGCTTCTCACGGCTCGGATGAATGCTGAGGAGCCATCACTCAGCCTGAACAAGTCATCTGGAACCCAAATGCAGATGCATGGGCTCATGCTTGACAAGGCAACTCAATGCACAAGTCTATCTCGCTCTAAAAACCACTTCTAACTCGAATCCAAGTGTAATCACTTGCTTTAAGCTATGCTGTGGGCACTTCTGCCTTGCTGGCAACAATTGTCTTCCCCAAGAACATGCCGTGGGCCTCCCTACAGCCCCACGGGTGATTCTGGTTTGATAAATAAGGTCCCTTGGACTCAGTCAACGCCCCACGGACTTCATCTGTGCAGTCATTGGTTCTCTTAGTAGGAATAAATCCCTATTGAATGTATAGGCTCTTGTAACATCGAACAGAGGTCCTAGGAACTAGTCTATAGTTCCTCGGGACACAGTAATGCATACTCCATTAATAGAACCGGCCGCGGACTCAGTGTGAACATCCCGCAGACTGTATTTGTGGTTCAAAGAAGTGCAAAAACTGCTAGATAATGCACAGTTGGCTCTGTGCCATCTCAGTGGGTCATGGTCAGGGGGACTCCGTCTCCAAAGGCTTGGCGTGACATTTATAAAAATTCCAAAAAAAAAAATTCTCCAGGCTATTTTCCAATTTGTAAGTAGAATTATTCATTTGAATCATCACTCTCGTCTCTAGAGTCCACTGTCCAGTATACTCTTCAGTTGCACCCACCATTCCCACTACTATTGTGTACTCATGTCGCCTATTTTGGCAATGGTCATGGTCACCATAGTCCTGTCATGTTGCCCCCAGCTGTTGGTCCATGTCACCATCGTCGGGCGGTCGCTATGCTACAGGCCGGTACAGTAGTATGCCTGAGGCATCTTGCCCTGGGCGATGCGCATTTCTGCAGGAAATGTGTTCGAGGCCAATGATTCACCACCAGCTTCAAGCCAGAGGGTACTTCACATGAGGCCAAGCCATAGCTGGTATGCCTGAAGCATTTTGCCCCAGCCCATGCACATTTTTGCCAGCAAAGCATTCACCACCAGCTTCAAGCCAGATAATACTTTGCATTTGCCTGGGGCTTGCTGCATTTGGAATGCCTGAAGCATTTTGCCCCTGGCCATGCACATTCTTGCCAGAGATATGCTTGAGGCTAGTTATTCACAACCAGCTTCAAGCCAGAAAGCATTTTGCATTTACCTGAAGCCGACCCATAGTTGGCATGCCTGAAGCATTTTGCCTCAGGCCATGTGCAATTCTGCAAAGAATGCGCTTCAGGCCAGTTTTTACCACCGGCTTAAAGCCAGACAGCATTACACATTTGCCTGAGGCTGAGCCATAGTTGGTATGCCCGAAGCATCTTGCCCTGGGCCATGCACATTCTTGCCAAAAATGTGCCTAAGGCCAGTTATTCACCACAAGCCTCACCAAGACAATATTTTGCATTGTCCTGGAGCTAAGCCATAGGTGGTATGCCTGAAGCATTTTGCCCCAGGCCATGCACATTTCTGTGGGAAATGTGCTTGAGGCCTGTAATTCACCACCAGCTTTGAGCCAGAGGGTAGTTTGCATTTGCCTGAGGCTTTTCACATGTGGTATGCCTTACCTTTTTGCCCTGGACCATGTGCATTTCTGCAGGAAATGTGCTCAAGGCCAGTAATCTGCCCCCAGCTTCACCCAAACAGTACTTTGCATTTGCCTGAGGCTTGCTGCATTTGGTGTGCCTGAACCATTTTGCCCCAGGCCATGCACATTTCTTTAGGAAGTGTGCTTGATGTCAACTATTCACTATTGGCTTCAAGCCAGAGGGCACTTTGCATTTGCCAGAGGCTTGCTGCATTTGGTAAGATAGGCCGCATCCATATGCATCCAAGCAGCACAGCCACTGATGGATAAGTGTTCTCGCGACAAAAAATTGAATAACAACTGAACGAAGTCGAATTTATTAATTCTGTCCCGTCAGACCCTTTGAAATCAGCTCGAGATGAGCTCCCCAAAGTTTTAGATCAATTGGAGCTAAACTGAGGGACTAGATAGGCTTTTGGTGTCGTCGAACCACACTTTGGGTGCAGTACAGCACCAAAAACAGATCTCGTCCTTCAGTTCATCTCTAATGGGTCTGAAATTTCAGTATGCTGTTTCTGTGTCTATTCCAATGAATCTGACGGGACAGAATTTTTTATTTCGTCTTTGTTGAGTTGTTATTGAATTTCTGGCCATGCAACCACTTAGCGATCCATGGCTGTGTAAGCTGGATGCGCATGGATGTGGCCTATCTTATGCCTGAGGCATTCTGCTCCAGGCCATGAAGATTGTTGCAGAAAAGCCCATTTTTCATCACTGACTTCACACCAGACAGTATTTTGCATTGGCCTGAGGCTTAGCCGTAGTTGGCATGCCTGATGCATTTTGCTCTGGGCCATACACATTTCCTCTGGACATGAGTTTGACACCAGGGATTCATCCCCTGCTTCAAGGGAGATGGTACTTTGCATTTGCCTAAGGCTGAGCCATATTTGGTATGCCTGATTTTTGCCCCAGGCCATGCACATTTCTGGGGGAAATGTGCTTAAGGCCAATTATTTACACTGGCTTCAAGCCAAAGGGTACTTTGCATTTGCCTGAGGCTTACCACAGTTGGTATACCTGAAGCATTTTGCCCTGGACCATGCACATTTCTGCAGGAAATGTGCTTGAGGCCAGTCATTTGTTGCCGGCTCCAAGCCAGACAGTATTTTGCATTTGCCTGAGGCCAAGCAGTAGTTGGTATGCCTGAGGCATTTTGCTCTGGCCCATGCACATTTCTCCACAAAATGTGCTTGAGGCCAGTTGTTCACCACCAACTTCAAAGCAGAGGGTACTTTGCATTTTCCTGACGATTGCTGCAGGAAGTGTGCTTGAGCCCAGTTATTCAACACTGGCCTCAAGCTAGACAGTATTCTGCATTTGCCTGAAGCCAAACTGTATTTGGTATACCTGGAGCATTTTGCCTCAGGGCATGCACATTTCTGTGGAAAATGTTCTCAATGCCAGTTATTAACCACTGGCTTCAAGCCAGGCAGTAATTTGCATTTGTCTGAGGCCAAACCATATTTGGTATGCCTGAAGCATTTTGCTCTGTGGCATGCACATTTCTGCAGGAGATGTGCTTCAGGCCAGTTATTCAACACTGGCTTCAAGCTAGACAGTATTCTGCATTTTCTCGAGACCAAGCCATATTTGGTATGCCTGAAGCATTTTGCCCCAGCCCATGCACATTCTTGCAGGATATGTGCTTGAGGCCAGTTATTCACCACTGGCTTCAAGCCAGACAGTACTTTCCATTTGCCTGTGGCCAAACTGTATTTGGTCTGCCTGAATCATTCTGCCCTGGGCCATCCCCATTTCTACTGGAAATCTGGCCAAACTATATTTAGTATGCCTATAGCATTTTGCTCAGGGCAATATGCATTTCTGCAGAAAATATGCATCAAGCCAGTGTTTCACAACTGGCTTCAAGCTAGATCATACTTTGCATTGGTCTGAAGTCTAACCATATTTGGTCTGCCTGGAGCATTTTGCCTGGGGCCATGCGCATTTCTGCTGTAAATGTGCTTGAGGCCAGTTGTTCACCATCAGCTTCAATCCAGACGGTACTTTCCAAATGCAAAGTATTGTTTAGCTTGAAGCCAGTGGTGAATAACAGGCCACAGGCACATTTCCCACAGAAATGTGCATGTCCTGAGGTAAAATGCTCCAGGCATCCCAAATATGGCTTTGGCCTCAGGCAAATGCAAAGTACCATCAGGCTTGAAGCCAGTAGTACCCTGCAGTTCCCTGAGGCTTGCTGCAATCAGTATGCCTGAAGCATTTTGTTCCAGTCCATACACATTCTTGCCCAAAATGTGCTTGAGGCCAGTTTTCACCACTGGCTTCAAGCCAAACAGTATTTTGCATTTGCCTCAGGCCAAACTATATTTGGTATCCCTGAAGCAATTTGCTCAGGGCAATATGCATTTTTGCAGAAAATATGCATCAGGCCAGTCTTTCACCAGTGGTATCAAGCTTGATGGTACTTTGCATTGGTCTGAAGTCTAATCGTATTTGGTATGCTTGGAGCATTTTGCCCGGGGCCATGCGCATTTCTGCTGTAAATGTGCTTGAGGCCAGTTGTTCACCATCAGCTTCAATCCAGACGGTACTTTCCATTTGCCTGAGGCCAAACCATAATTGGTATGCCTAAAGCATTTTTCTCTAGGCCATGCACATTTCTGTGAGAAATGTGCCTGAAGCCAGTTATTCACCACAGGCTTCAGGCCAGAAGGCATTATGCATTTGCCTGAGGCCAAACCATATTTGGTATACCTGAAGCATTCTGCTCTCAGCCATGCACATTTCTGCAGAATAAATGCTTGAGGCCAGTTATTCACCACTGGCCTCAAGCCAGATGATTTTTTGTATTTATTCACCACTGGCTTCAAGCCAGATGGTCCTTTGTATTTGCCTGAGGCCAAGCTGTATGTGGTATGCCAGAAGCATTTTGCTTCAGGCCATACACATTTCTGTGGGAAATGTTCTCAACAGCAGTTATTTACCACTGGCTTCAAGCCAGACGGTACTTTGCATTTGCCTGAGGCCAGACTGTATTTGGTATGCCTGAAGCATTTTGCTTGAGGCAATGTGCATTTCTGCAGAAAATATGCATCAGGCCAATTGTTCACCACTGGCTTCAAGCTAGATGATACTTTGCATTGGTCTGAGGTCAAGCCATATTTGGTATGCCTAGAGCATTTTGCCTTGGGCCATGCACATTTCTACAGAAACTGTCCTTGAAGCCAGTAATTCACCACTGGCTTCAAGTCAGACGGTGGTTTGTGTTTACCTAAGGCTGAACCATATTTGGTATGCCTGAAGCATTTTGCTCTGGGCCATGCACATTTCTGCAGGAAATGTCCTTGAAGCCAGTTATTAACCACTGGCTTCAAGCTCAATGGGCCTTTGTATTTGCCTGAGGCAAAGCCATATGTGGTATGCCAGAAGCATTTTGCTTCAAGCCATGCACATTTCTGTGGGAAATATGCTTGAGACTAGTTATTCACCATCTGCTTCAAGCCATACAGTACATTGCATTTGCTTGAGGTTAAATCGCATTTGGTATGCCTGAAGCAATTTGCTTCAAGCCATGCACATTTCTGCAGGAAATGTGCTCAAGGCCAGTTATTAACCACCGGCTTCAAGCCAGACAGTATTTTGCATTTGCCTGAGGCTAATGTTGCCATGACTCAGAAAGTCAAGTCACGACTGGCCGAGTCACAACTCCATCTGGTGAAGTCAACTTGGAGTGACTTCAAGTCAACTTAAGTCAGCCAGGTCAGACAATATTATTGAATTTAGCTTAAACTACCACCTCGTCAAATAGGAGTACTGTAGGTAGGTATATACATAGGATTTGACTGGTGTTTACATAAAAGGTCATTTATTCATCATTATTCCAGGTTCCCATCGCTATTATGGGAGTTTGATGCATGTGTATCCATTTATATAGCAAAAAACAATATTTCAGAGTCCAATGAAGTGTAGAAACTGGATAGAAACACAAAAGACTGCATATGTGACACGGATGTCACACATGTGACGCCGCATCACGCTCATCACAATCACTCAGAAAAAAATTAGAAACTGCCTCCAATTATGGTTATCAATGAAAAGGAACATTTCCTAAAATACCCCCGACTCAAGTCACTCAAGTCGACTTGAGTCGATTTCCACTGACTTTGAAGTTGTGGCGGAGTCATCAGAATGACTCAACTCAACTTGACTCAAGTCAACTTCCCTGAGTCGACTTTGCAGGGCCAAGTCGGAAGTCGGGGCAACATTACCTGAGGCCAAAGCATATTGGATATGCCTGAAGCATTTTCTTGTGGGTCATGTGCATTTCCACAGGAAATGTGCATGAGCCCACTTATTCATCACCAGCTTCAAGCTAGACAGTATTCTGCATTTGCCCGAAGCCAAGCCATATTTGTTATGCCTGGAGCATTTTATCTCAGGCCATGCGCAGTTGTGCAGAATATGTTCTCAATGCTAGTTATTAACCACTGGCTTCAAGCTGGACAGTGCTTTGCATTTTTCTGAGGCAGAACTGTATTAGGTATGCATGAAGTATTTTGCTCTAGGCCATGCATATTTCTACAGGAAATGTGCTTGAGGCCAGTTATTCAACACCGGTATCAAGCTAGACAGTATTCTGCATTTGCCTGAGGCCAAGCTGTATTTGGGACGCCTGAAGCATTATGCTTCAGACCATGCACATTTTGGCAGGAAATGTGCTTGAGGCCATTTATCCATGACTGGCTTCAAGCCAGACAGTACTTTGCATTTGCCTGAAGCATGCTGCATTTGGTATACCTAAAGCATTTTGCTCCAGCCCATGCACATTCTTGCAGGAAATGTCCTTAAGGCCAGTAATTCATGACTGGCTTCCTGCCAGACGGTAGTTTATGTTTGCCTGAGGCCCAACTGTATTTGGTATACCTGAAGCATTCTGCTCATGCACATTTCTGCAGAATATGTGCTTGAGGCCAGTTATTCCCTATTGGCTTCAAGCAAGATGGTCCTTTGTATTTGCGTGAAGCCAAGCTGTATTTGGTATGCCTGAAGCATTTTGCTTTAGGCCATGCACAGCCCTGTGGGAAATGTTCTTGATGCCAGTTATTCGCCACTGGCTTCAAGCTAGATGGTATTTCTGCAGGAAATGTGCTTGAGCCCAGTTATTCAACACTGGCTTCAAGCTAGAAAGTATTCTGCATTTGCCCAAAGCCAAGCTGTATTTGGTATGCCGGGAGCATTTTGCCTCAGGCCATGCACATTTCTGTGGAAAATGTTCTTGACACCAGTTACTCACCACTGGCTTCAAACCAGAAGGTACTTTGCATTTGCCTGAGGCTTGCCACATTTGGTATGCCTGAAGCATTTTGCCTCAGGCCATGCACACTTTTGCAGGAAATGTGCTTGAGGCCAGTTATTCACCACTGGCTTCAAGCCATACAGTACTTTGCATTTGCTTGAGGCTGAACCATATTTGGTATGCCTGAAGCATTTTGCCTCAGGTCATGCACATTTCTGCAGGATAGGTGCTCGAGGCCAGTAATTCACCACAACCTTCAAGTCAGACAGTACTTCACATTTGCCTGAGGCTTGCTGCATGTGGTATGCCTGCAGCATTATTGCCTCAGGTTATCCACCTAGTTTGGTGTAAAAGCATCTGAAAATAGTCTTTATCCTAGTACCTTTAAGCCATAGTTGAACCAATGAAATCAGGCACTTACCCCAGGCCATGGCACATTTGTCATGCTTGACCCATTTTGTCTCAAGCAACGCACAGTTTTCACAGAAAAGTGGTTGAAGCCAACCTCTCGCCATTAGCTCCTGGACAAGTTGTGACTACTTGAATTTGCTGCTCAAGACTTTCTACTTTGGAATCCAGTTCAGTTGTGGTTTGCGTGCAAAGCACACAGGCATAGGGTGCTGCTTTAATCATTGGCCTCCATTCCCCACAGCCCATCCTGAGCATTCAAAATATTCCTTCAACCTATGTTCAGAGTGTTTGGTATAATATCACTCGCAAGTTACTTTAAACTTATACTGTAAGAAAGTCATACTGTTCCTTGTGTATCTGGTATGTGTTGATTGAGGGAGCATTCTAAATATTCCTAGAATGTCAATCTTCCATACACTCTTAGATATTTTCAAACAATTTTGGCACATATGATGAATACATGCAGAGTATTCAAAAAATATCTTTTACATATGTTTCATATGTTCTGCTTCAAATGATTCAAAACAAACTTGAAACAAATTTTTGATATCATTCAGATTTTCTCCCACTTTCCACAGTGAATACATTGGAGATAGATTGTAAAGGATATTTGAAACACATCTACCACATATTTTGAATCCCTTGCATGTTTTCTGTGGCAATACATCCTGAAAATATTTTGAATGCCTTCTGGATGTCCTTTTACATTTGTGTCTCATATTCCCTTGTCATTAACTCTGAACATACAGTAATTGCATTATGAAGATTAGTTGAAACATATCTTGTGCAGATTTTGAATAACTTTCAAAATTTCCAGCACAACATATTGTAAAGATATTCAGAATGTCTTCTCTGTATTCTCTTCCAGAAAACACTCATGTTTGGTGGAAGATATTTTGAAGACCCCTATGAGTTATGCAAGACAAGCTTTAAATATAATCTCAATTTTCTGGCCAAGTCCATCAAACAAATATTTTGAATGTCTCCTTCATCTTCTTTGCCCAGAAATTGGTAACATGTGGCCAAAGATATTTTGAAGACATTCATGAATTTTATAGAAGAAACTTTGAAGATTTTCAGCATATTCAAGCCACTGTTATTGATAAAATATTCTAAATATGTCTTGAATGTTCAAGCTTCAGAAAGGCAAAAGTTATTGTAAATATTTTCTGCATATTTTTCCAATGTTTAGGCATGGGTTATTTGGTTATCCTCCTTGTGTCATTCACCAGCCTTCTGAGCTTTCAAAAAGTCAAGTAAAAACGATCAGGTTAAGTTGTATGTCTATCGAAAACGTGCATTGGCCTCTCGGCATTGGAGGTGTTGACTTTACTGACTTTTGCAGCCTCCACCCTTCTTCAATGTCGAGTCCTCGAGGTGGAGTTTAGTTGCCACAGCTGTTGCGGCACCTCAGTGGACCATATTTGCAGCAATAACCGCCTCTGGAAATTTCAGAACAGCCGTGCACCCATGACGGCCGTCCCGTCGCCCGTCCTGTACGTCAAGAAAAGTTCCAACCACTCGACGGGCCGTTCCCTTCACTCATCCGTCGATTGACGGCCGTGCCAGTCGCTGGCACGGCGAACAGCCCTAGGTCACGGATGAAGTGTTTATTCGATGTAGAACACGGATATCGAGAAAGAATACGGGAAATGATTGCTGGACCAGTGGGTGGAAATTATTTCACAAGACATAGATGAAAAGTTCCGAGTTGCCATGTTCGTTTGCCAGTAGGTATCACTGAAAAGATGATGGAAATTATTCAAGCGAGCCAGTGCTGGAAGATTGGCAGTGTAAGATGAACAAGTCACTCATTTCCGCGACGATGACCCCAGGGACTCGGAGAAAGCAAACGAATTATTAGTTGCGTTACTGTTAGGCACTCTATGCTGCGGGAGAAAGGTACTGCTCGACAACAACTGTGACCCTCGAGTCCACCTTCCCCAATATATCCACCAGTTCGTCCCTGAGCATCAAGTAATGAGTTCGAAAACAGAAGATAAGATTTTGCTTAGAGACCGGAACGAACCAGAGTTGATCCTCCGCCTTGATCCCTTGCGCACTCAGAACAAAATCACTGACTTCCTGCACTTTGCAGCCCCCAGATATGAACTGTCCCCTGAGCGTCTCAGGTCGATCCTGCTGGCCAATAGCGCCAAAAACGAGCCGTCTACTCCCAACCTCCGTGGTGAACGCCAGGGCCCGCTCCGAGAGGCGGTCGCTGAAGGCCCTGAGCCCAGTGAATTCGCGCCGGAGGTCAGAGTAGCAGTAGCCGGGATCAACTGCGTCAACGATGAGTGGCGTTGACGGTGCGAGTCGTGCGTTCAAGGCGCGGACGAAGAAGACGTTGAGTACTACAGGTTTGATCAGTATGTAGAACTTGTCTAAAGCAAGATCGAAACCCATACGCTTTGTGAGCGGATATCTGGGCGCCATGTTCCTGGAGGTAAATTAGTCGCAGTATCACGATAATGATAGATGGTGCACGTACTTGGGTGTACAATATTCAGCGCTTCCCAGGGTCCTGAGCATGTCCCTACTCTCGCAAACGCCCCTTTCAATTTCAACCCAGTAATGCATCCCACTCGAAACGACTACAAGTCTGGGGATTGACGAATACTGTTGGGCCGTCCTGAGCATAGCGGGGAGGAGCAGAAGGGCCACGAGTGGAGTGGAGAGACAGTTGACTTGAAGACTATGACTTGATTAGCTACTAGCGCGAGAGGGCATGAACAGAAAAACGAACGAGGCCTCCCATCCATCCTTGGTTGGTTCATACTTCTCCGATGCAATGGCAGCATTTTCAACGAGGATATCTAGACGGCCGCCATCGTGCTCGAATTTGTCCGCGAACCGCTTCACGGACTCGAAATCCGCGAGGTCGATGATCCAGAGCTCCGCCTTCGAAAAGCCGGTGACAGCCTTCAGCTCTGAGGCAAAGTTCGTTCGTCAAACGGGCAGTTGTGATCATAATTAGGATGCAACATACTGTCGAGTGCAGCCTGCCCCCTACTTTCGCTGCGGCATGCCAGAATAAGTCGCCCAGGATTGTTGGTCGCGAAATGCTTCGTTGCCTCGAATCCAAGGCCAGTGTTCGCCCCAATGACAATCACCGTCTTCCCCGCCAGGTCCGCCTTGACCACAGGCGGCTGCTTGGCTTTTTGGTCCTTGATGAAATTCCAGGTCCCGTAACGCATAATGAGGGTGCTCGAGAAGAGAAAATCCTGATATGGACAGGAAGACTCTTGCAGTTTATATGCATAAAATCGGCTAATGCCAATAACGTCACCCACGAATGGCAGTTCCTCGAGACGACCTCGAAACGACGGTATCTGAGTCGAAAATTCAACTAACCTGTCAGCCGTGGCCGTGCCGATCGCATCACCAAAGACGGAGAGAGTAGACGGAAAGACGGAAAGACGGACACAGTCAGCGCTGCGGACAGTCGCGACCGTCGGGGCGCTTCAACTGCTTTCAAGTCAATGATTCAACGTCCCACGGCCCGTTTTCTCCAGTCGTCGCCTGGCCAACACGTCGCATACCTTATTGAAGGCGACGCGAGAGTAAATCAGCCGCTAAAAAGGTTTTGGCTTCATTCCTGATTTTTTGACGAGATTCAGCCAGACAGTTTATTCAAAGATGGTGGCAGGAACGAGTCCTGGCTAAGGGAAACCATGAAGAGATGTAGCATGAGTCCAAGGAAAGTGTTAGCCCAAGAAAAATGCAAGATGGTGACCGTGTCACTGTCACTGACTCCAGCTTGTGAATTCTGAATTTTAGTTTTGCACCGAGTCTGTCAACGAGAAAAAAAAATGTGTACAGATCCTGAATTCGAAGAAGATAATTTACACAAAGCTATAGGTAGGTAGTACAGCATTCCGAGCGAGTCTATCTAGAATAGGGTAAGGAAAACTACGATACGATTCCGAGATGATACGATACGAGTCTGGTGCATGGCCATAAAAACCGCACGTAAGGGGCAGGCAATAGTACGAATAACTAAGATTTGGGGCTTTTGAGGTGGTGGTTTTAGTTTTGGGATCGAGTGCGAGTTGCGGTCCTCCACTTGGGGATGGCAAATACGCGCACAACGTATATATGCGCGCGCCACCGACAAGCCAGCAAGCCGGGGCGGGGGTAAGCGACGTCGCAAAACCTAGCGCGTGTCGAGGGCCCGCATCACTGCCGCCGTAGCTCGCGTGCAAGGCGCCACGCGAGCACGAACGCGATGGACGCCCAGATTCCACCGATCCTGAAGTAGAATAGAAGTAGGTTAGCTTGGCAAATCCAGTGCGAGTATGAGAAGGCGGGTAGGGAAATAGACGCCGGGCGCTCTTAAGAGGCTCTCCAAACGGAAACCTTCCGCATCCTCAAACAGGAAGCACCGAAGAAAGGTGACCCGCAGCCCAGGAAGAAACGCAAGCGAGAAACGATGGATACGCACCGAAACACATACACCACCGAGTTCCTCCCTGGCTCTACGTCTGGCCCCGGCGCGTGGCCCGGTGCGGCCGCCGCGCCGTCAAAGATCGCAAAGATTGCGGCGGACAGTCCGGTGACGAGGAACTGCGGGATAACGATGAAGATGTTGTGGATGCCCTGTAGACGTGGGCGGGCGTGTTAGCATCTGACACAGCGTAGGCGGAGGAGGGGAGGTAGGAATCGATGAAGGAAGTAAGAGAAGCTCACCAAAATAACCCCCCGCCTTCGAACTCAGCCCGCCCCCTTCTCCTTCCCCTTCTCCCCGCTCTCGCTCTCCCCCTCCCCGTTCTACATCCCCACCCGGGTCCCCAAACCCGCCCCCAGGCTCCCGCTCAGACTCAAACCGCCCCGAGCGCGGCGTCAACACATCCACGACGCTCAGCTGCGCCGCGGGGTTGCCCAGCAGCAGCCCGCCGTTACTGCCGGCACCGTTCGCGGACTTGCGCGGCGGCGGGGGATACAGCCCGCCCACGTCGTCTTCGTCGTCATCATCTTCCTCGGTCCCATACCCCCGCCCATCCGCATCCCCATGCCGCGCTTCGTCGCCGTCCCTACTACTGGGTTTCACAAACTCAAGCTCCCCCCCACTATCTTCGTCGTCGTCGCTCTCCTCCCCGGGCCTCGAGACGAGGAACCCCTCTTCCTCCTCGTTCTCCGGCCGCGTTCGGGTGTCCGCAAGACGGATGGATATGATCCGGCGCCCGGAGGTGGAGGAGGGCGCGGGTGAGGTGAGGATGGCTTCTGCGAGCTACATAGGGGGTCAGCATCGAAAGTATGAAGGATAGGATAGAAGACGAAAAACGGAAGACGAAGAGAGGGAGCGCGACTCACGAGAGAGAAGGGCGCCCACTGCGTCACGCCCCACGAAAAGCCCGTGCACGCGATCAGGAAGGTCGCACCTGCGACGCTACGCGTGAAGCTGCAGAAAAGAACAACGCAAAATGAGTCAGCGCGTCCGAACGACATAGTGGTGAAAGAGAAGAGAATGAAAACACAGAGAAGGGAAGGGGAGAGAAGAGCAAAGACGATTACTCACAAACTTCCCACCATACACCCCGCAAACACCAAATGGCTCGCCGCCCACAACGTCGACAGCGGGACCCTCATCGCATCCGGCACCCTCATCCTCCTCCACCACGCCTCCTTCCCTTTCCCTGTCCCGCCTCCCACCACGTCGAGACTATGCCCCATGGCAACCCCATTCCCATTCGCCAGACTCCCCCCGCCATCAATGGGCGACAGCCCGACGCTCTCGAGGTCGACGCGGCCCATGATCTGCGAGTTTCGGAGCCCTCGCCGGCGGTCGCGCTTATCTGCCGGGGAAGAAGCAGCGTCTGGGATGACGAACGGGAGGAGGGCATTTGCCGCTAGTGCCAGGAGGGCGCTGATGAGCTGCGCACGGGCGCCGAGGCGCGTGGGGGCGTCGGCGTCGGGGACGGCGTCAAGGGGGGAGGAGGAGTTGTTCGCGAGCGAGGAGAGGGATGGGGAAGGGAGGGTGGTCGCGTTGCGCGGCAAGAACCTGGATGCGGATAGGGTCCGCGCGAGGAGCCGGACGGCGGGCGGGTAGTCCGTCGTGCCATTCGTCACGTTGCCGGCGAGAAGGCTTGACGGGGAAGGGGAGGAGGAGGAGAAGGCGGACCCTTCCTGTAGGTAGACGTCCGTGATGTACATGGTCGTGTAGAACAGGACGGGGAACCAGCCGAGCCAGGCGCTGCAGGACGAACGAACATGAGCATGCGGACGGGAATCGGATGAATGAAGAAGAAAAGGATAGGGTCAGGGAAAGGAAGTAAAGGCAGAGGGAAGGGCATGGGTGCAAGAGAAGAGCAAACACGCACAAGAACTGGATGAAGCACTATTGTAAAGGTCAGCAAGGATTCGAAACAAGACATGCATGCAAAAAATGCAAGAAAGGCGAGGCGCGACACAAACAAACGCAAGGGAGTCCGATGCGCGCATACACAGACCCGCCATCTAATGAACCCATTGGCCCCGACAAACGCCAATCCGCGTCCCCCAACTCTACACGCGTCTCACAAACGCCTCCCCACCGCACCGAAATCACGAAGAGAAGAGAAGAGAAGAGAAGAGAAGACGGGACTCGAGACTTACAATCTGCCTAATAACCCTCGGTAGCGCCCTCGCATGCGTGTATATTTCACGGATCTCGCGCTTGAGTGACAGGCCGCGCGCGCTGTGTGTGAGGGGTAAGTCAGTACGGTCCCGCGGATGTGTAGCATGACGAGATAAGACCCACCCAACGACCTTGAGCAAGACGCGTTCCCGGACGAGCGCCGCGGTGATGCCGTGGCACAGCAGTAACAAGCCGGAGACGAGGACGGAGAGGGCCTGAAGCTCGGAGTCGGCGTTGAGGAAGGGGAGGAGGGTGCGTAGGGGGAGGTTGCCGCTGTGATAGTAGTAGAGATGAGTATGAATGCAGAGATAAGTAGGTAAGAGCAAGAAAGTATGAGAGTTAAAAATCAGTAAGAAAGAAGGAAGAAAGCCAGTAGAAGAGCGGTGGGAGAACCAGAAGAAAATGGGAAGGGAAGGTAAAGGCGAGGAAGCACGCACACGAAGAACCCGACGACGGAGCCGCCGCCGAGCATGAACGCGGCACATGCGTTGCCTGCTGCTTGCTGCGCAGGCGGCAGTATGTCCACGAGCAACGCGCGGTCTACTGCCATAACTACATCGGCCACATATAAGCCTTCGTTCCATTGCTCACGCACAACACGCCACGCACCAGCGTTAATCGAAAAATCTATCACGAATATCGCAAACACCGCCAGAATCACCGTGAGCACGCCATGCGCGTGTCCGTCTCTAGCAAAAACCCAGCCTGCGACGGCGCGCGTGTACCCTAGCAGCAGCATGCCCATAACGCACACCATACACCCGCCCAGTATGTACGGCCGCCTTCGCCCCCACCGTGACGTACTAGTATCAGCATACGCGCCAACGAGCGGCTGCACTAGTAAGCCTGACAGAGGGCCAGCGAGGAAGACAAGTGCGACGTGGGACGTGCTGAGGCCGAGGGAGAGCAGGTATGGCGAGGCGTAGGACATTTCGACCGACCAGAATATTTGGACGCCTAGGAGGCCTATTGTGAGGGTGGGGAGGTGGGACCAGCGGGGACCGAGGACACGGGCGGTCCCGGACCAGCGAGACGGGTCTATAGGCGACATGGGGCCCAGCGAGGGCCCGAATCCACCCGTCATTTTCGCAGCAGAGCGGTCAAAGCGAGAGTTATAGAGCGTCACGTGCTGATTCGCTTCCCTTCAACGCTTTTTCGTCGTGGATGCATCCAGAGTTGAGACTAGCGAATCTTGCTGAACTCCCCATCAGATACAGGGTCCGTACTCCTCTTTATGCAGATTACAGTTTTAATGCAACACCCAGAGATATGCGTCCGCCGCTGCGAACGGCTCCCTGCCAGATCTTTGGAAATTGGCTGCCTTGAACGCCAAAAACCCGTGTCGCGAACGGGGTCTTTTTCTCCCCATATTCTACTGCAATCTGGATCCCGCGCAAATACCTAGCCCTAGTCAGCTCGATTCTGAGACTGCCATCGACCCTAACTCATCAATTGCGCGGGCGATCATGTCGTTGGATGGAATCGCTGACCTGCGGCAGCACGGGTATCCCTGGGAAGACGCTACTGCTGCAGAGCTCTGGCCACGGATTTGGAGCTGGATCTATTTCCTGAACCTCTACGTTGAAACTGCCGCGCCATTCATTCCCTTGTCGTCCGAGGAAACCTGGGAGATCTACATGAAGCTTATCATCGATTTTCAGGGCAACCCGGCAACGACTAGCCTGGTGAGTGAAACTCCGGGTGTTCGAGCGGTGGTCGCACAGGCCTGGGCTGGCTACCTCAACGAGGAGCGTAACGTCGACGAACCGGGCGTTATTAAAGCCGTTCAATTCATCAATCGTGATACTCGGTCTGCTCATCCACCCAATTTACAAGAATACATCGAAGGCGCCGGGGGCCTCGGTAGATTTGCTTCGTGGGTGGTGTACCACATTGATCGTGCTCTACGCCGACAACACGGTTATCCTGTTTCGAACACGACGGTGTTCCTCCTAAAGGGACTGCTGCGCCTACTGGTGGAGAGTGACGATGGACAAGGGAACTTCGCCACAGCCCTGCTCAGTCGTGGAATTATCGGAACGATCACATTTGTCCTCTGTAGCTTTGAGTCTTCGATGCTTGAAGGTGCCGACGACGTGCGGAGCAGGTGCTTCACCATCTTAACGAGGAGATTTGACCTATCTCCGAGTTATCCCTCCGTGGCCGAATCATTAAAGTCCAATCTTGTGCACGTCATCACGACTTGCGCTCAAAACGATCTCGGGATGGACGACTTCTTGCGAACTCTTCTCCAGCGGATACTCCCCCGGTCTTTGATATCCCACACCGTTCTGTCCGCCCTCGATCGCGCCGTCGATGAGGACACGGACCTATTGTTTCCTCAGCCGGACTCTTTCCGCGACCCGGAATTGCTCCAACTATGGGATCGCTTCAATAAAACCGCGCTTCGCAACGTCCGGTTATTCCAGGCCTACAATAAAGGTGCAAGCACCTCCGTCTTCGGTTGTGACAGTACGAAAGTAAGTGTCCCCTGCCCAACTCTGTCCCCTGTACCTGATTTCGCACCGCCAGTGCGAGCAGATCCGGAGGAAAAACGAATTCAAGCGATGCTCATCCTGTCGCGCCGTATATTACTGCTCTACTGCCTGCCAGGCGGTTGATTGGTACGAAGACGGGCACAGGGACGTCTGCTCGCATCTTAGAAATCTGCGTCTCGGTAAGCTTTAACTCTATAATGCTGCACCATCTGATATCTGGAGTTCGCAGCAGAACCGGAGAATCTGAGTGCGAGAGAGAGGTCGTTCCTGTATGTCCTTGTACACTACAACCACCAAAATATTTTCCGGCGGTCGTGCATGCACAAAATTGCCTTCATGTACCAAAATCCCGGGGAGCAGTTTTACCTGCTCTTCGATTACACCCAGGGATTTGACGGGCCGCAGGTCCTCCCCATCGGCTCGCCACCAGATCCCAATCCCTCGGAGGCATCTGCAGCGCAGTGGGCTGATCAGGTGGCGCGCGCAGCACGCAGTGGCGGGCGGCTGGACCTGGTCGTCGTACTTGTGGCAGATGGGGAGCGCGTCAGCCGCCGCATGGTGCCCGTGCGCAGCCCCACATCTGCGCTGCACGATGGTCTGAGTCAGATTGCTGCGCGGATTCCTCCTGGTGCTGATCTTGCGGTGTTGACGCCGCAGGTCAGGGAGGATGTTACCTCGCTACTTCGGGAAAGAAAGGAACGGGGAGAACATCGATCTATATAGCAGCGCCTGGTGGCTCCAGAATAATTAATATATCATCGCGTTATTCGGCGCTCGAGTATGGTCGGTATGCCTTTCCGTCCGGGGGAGAATCCTTGCATTGCCTCTTGTCGGATTTTATCGACGGTACCCGTTGGACGTTTGCGTCACCCTAGACGCTGCTATCGACAAACGTATGCGCCATGTCTTGTCTTCTCTCATCATCAAGTGTTTCTGCCCGTCCAGACTGCCAAGCCCACGGCGAACGGCTCAAGGTCTGCATCAATGCCGTTGCGACTCGGACTCACATAAACTTCGAGGCAGGCGTTGCGGTTGGAGCCGTCTTTGAGCCGGCAGTCTATGCTGGTGTAAGGGGAAGAGGTCGGTGTCTGTTGCGGCGCCCTCGGCTCACCGCATCAGTATTGGATCTCAGCGTTGTGGGACTCACGTCGAAAATCCCATCTCTCTATCAATTCTCCCTTATCAGGCTGCGAAAACGACGAGTAATTATTTCATACTAAGTACGTTAATAAATTTCAGGATCTTAGGGGTGCTGCATATTCAATTAAGTAGTTAGACGGAACAAGAGCCCCCCTACGCAAGCGACGCAAATCCAACCTCATTCCGCCCAAAGTCGAACACCGAGTACACATTCTGCATGAAGCTGTCCCCGAGCAGCCACACATTGCTGCCGAGTCCCAAGTCAAGCCCCGCGAGGGCACCGACACACTGCTTCGAGCCTTGGGCGGTCATCCCGAGGTTGATGTGGGCCGCAGAGATGGGCCAGTCTTTGCCGCCCCAGTTGAATGCGATCTTGGGCGGGGTGGCACAGGGGAACGAGTAAAGGCCTGGAATATATATTGGTTCGGTCCGAATCATGCAGCGGAGAGCTACGCCAACGCACCTCGAGCCTTATCGAAGACAGCCGAGCCGGGCACTTTGGCGTACAATTTCGCCACGGCCGCAGGTGGGCCATACATGATTGTCGTGCCCGAGTCGATGATGGTCTCAAATCCCGACACGGCAACGGTAGAGCCCACTTTCGCGCGCGCGCCTTTGATCTGCCAGAACCCAGTCGCCGGATCGACGGCGTGGTACTCGATGGCGCCTTTGTACTTCGTCGTGTCAGCGCCGCCGAGGAAGAGCTCTGAGCCCCGGCTCGCGAGGTAGAAACCGAACAGGTTTTTGTGAAGCGTGCCTTTTCGGAACGCGGTGTTGAAAAATGGGGTGCTTGGTGGCGGAAAGTTGGATATCGCTGGGAACGCGAGCCCGAGGATTCCGTCGAATGGGCGGGTTTCGAGGATCGAGGAGAGCAGGTTCACTGGGCTGAAATATTGGTTTGTCGCTGTAACCCCCCGCAACAGAAACGGTGTCCTTGAGACCTTAAGCTACAGCATGAATGCAATTATTTATGCGACGTACTGTGACTATGTTTCCAACGACCTATAACAAGCCGAGGTACGAGGTTAAAATGTTATAGCGTCTGTTTATAAGAGACTACCTCCGACCCATCGCCGTATCTGATGGAGAAAACCCCTGGTTTGTGTTTCACGGTCGATGAAGCGGCGGCATTGAATTTCGACTTTGAAACACAGGTCTGTTTGGGGAGGCATAAGGTAGATGGAACCCATAGGTCTGCTGATCCCGCTACATTTTGTATGAGAAAAGCGAAGAGTAATCCCACAAAGTGCTTACTGTCAAAATCAATGACGAAGTGTTGAGGAGGGGTTCCAATGGAAATCTTTCCAACCCACATTAAGCCATCAAGTTCGTCCGTAAGTGGTTCAGCCTGGCGCCGTTCCAAGCGTTTCTCCACATCGTGTGGAACGGTTGCCTTGGACTTGATAACTGCACCCTAAGAAAGAGAGAAAAAATGGGTATTTGAAGAAAATAAATCTGAACATATGTACTGGGGGCAAAGCAGCAGTCCCGAGGTTCTTCTCGAGGTTTATCAAATTTTGACGATACTTGTTGAGCGTGGCAACACTCGCGGCATGTGCTTTGTCTTTATCGAAGACACCATCCGCTTGGGTAAAGTTACGCCTGTTCCGCAAGGAGAGGGAGGCGCCCCCTGCACCTATCGCTGCCGCAGACTCAGACGTCGGCGATGCAGTAACGGATAGTGCGAGAGTGACAGCCAAGAGCAAGGCTCCTATGTTGAACATACTTGAAGAAGAGTTGGATGAGGAGACGACAGGGCTGACAAGTGAAGCACGAGCTGTAGAGAAATGAATATGTCTTTTATAGCTATTCAAGGGCGCACGCTTTCCGTAGAAGGATCGACATGTATGTTGCGTTTCTGCCTTCCCAACTTGGCGGTAATCAAGCTCTTTTGGTATTGAAAGTGATACAAACCGCGCTGTGTCTGTACCTGCCAGTGCAATTTGCACACCCGCATATTACAAGCCATCCCGCCGCTTCTTCGCACTTACGCGTCCTAGAAGGTCTGCATTTTGTTCCTTTCATGATGCCAGAGTAGCGTCCCTGGTCGCAGCCGCCTGTCAGACGGCTCTGTGGGAGAGTGAGAGTTCACGTAAAAGTACATCCGCACAGCAGTTCATTGAGCAAAAAATCTCCCGTAGCATTTAGGGATCGCAGACATTGCGATCGCCACTGCCGTCGAGAGTGAGCTGAGGCTCGAGATCGCAGGCGGCAAGGATCACACTGAAAGGAAGCGAGGGGCCCTGAGGAGACCTTGAGCGATGTTGAAAAGAAAACAAAAAAAAGGCGTCACTGGTAGGTACTATTTAGTTTGATTTTGCGCTTCGGGAGTGGGCCAGCTACTTTTCGAGGGAACAAAATCCGGCAATGGACGTGGTCGGATGAAACCAGCATTTGGGGCGTAATTCAGGGCATCTGGGCAAGGTAGACGGGTTTTATTGCAGGTTTCAACGGAAATCATGCTTACGGACATGGCATCCTTCCGCCTCTCCGGCTTCCACATTTAGCAGCGCAGTAATAGGTTCCTGGAAAAGGTATCACAAATTCCTATGGGATATAGCGTGCTATCCCCCAAAATCCTACATCTCTAGAAGGTCGCCGACTGGCTCCATTTTTTATCCATGCGGTCTATGTACTGTTGACCGGAGAGAGCGAGAAAGAAACAGTTCCGGAGCATGATCAATTTGTCAGGGGAAAATTGCGTGCAGAGAACAGTCATTCAAAGCTCATGGTGGTTCGCTCAAGACAAATTTGGTTGTCGCATCAATGTCGCATCAAATGTTTCAGCACCGCCATTGAATCTTGATGGCTTGCTCTCTAGCAGCGCAATCCTTGCTGCGACTTGAAATCTCCTGTGGCCGCTACAGAAAAGGAGTCGCTCCTAGAACTTGCACACTTACCTTTTGGGATGCTCTTGTGCCCGGCCGCTGGTGGCGTCCGTACCATGTCAACTTCTAGTGGAAAATTTGCCTTGCAAAACAATTTTCAAAGTATATACGGATTTAGGCTCAAAGCAACGCCGCAACTTGCAGGGTAACGTCGGCGCAGGCGTTCAATGACCCGGTGGCTAGCTTTGTTTCAATTTTGATGGAAGGAGCTCTCGGCCTGGACGGTGCGATATTTGAGTCGGACCACCAACACACGCCCCACCTGCGTATTTCATCGTCACCCATGCTACTCTACCTTTTCCCCTTGCTTATGTGTCAATGCCGCACCCAAGATTCAGATAGGAAAGACGACTCAGCGCGCGCGACATCTCTTCGTTCCGGCAGGAATTTTTCGGAGGTTCGCATCGTGCCCGTTCCGCCCCATTCACGCGAAGAGGCGACTAACGGCTTTTTCAAGGTATCCCCTTCGCGGAACCACCCCTCGAGAACCTGCGCTTGAGGCCGCTTGTCCTCAAATCCCTCTCTCGAACCACATACATTCAGTGCTCCGAGTTTAGGACGCTTGTCTGCAGACAGTACATGCACGACTAGGTATTTGCATGCTGTTGTTGTTTTTTCATTTTCCATCTTTAGGATCTTGCTCTCAGCAAAATGTCAGAAGATTGTCTCACAATCAATGTGCTTCGGCCCAGCGGAATCTCCCACCAAACCAAACTTGTGGTTCGGAGGCATCTTCAGCGCAGTGGGCTGATCACTGGCAGGTGGCGCGTGCAGCACGCGATGGCGGGCGGCTGGACCTGGTCGTCGTGCTTATGGCAGATGGGGAGCGCATCAGCCGTCGCATGGTGGCCGTGCGCAGCCCCACATCTACGCTGTATGACGGTCTGAGTCAGATTGCTGCACGGATTTCGACTGGTGCTGATCTTGCGGTGTTGACGCCGCAGATCAGGGAGGATGTTTCCTCGCTACTTCGGGAAAGAAAGGAACGGGGAGACCATCGACCTATATATCCTACAAGAAACGATGCGGGGATTCTCCCTCGGACGGGAGGGCATAACGACCATACCAATACTCGAACGTCAAATGACGCAGTTTAGATGTCATCCACGGTACCCGTGGACGTTTGCGTCGCGCTAGACCGTGCTATTGACAAACATATGCGCCGTGTCTTCTCTTCTCTCATCAAGTGTTTCTGCCCGTTCAGGCTGCCCGAGCCCGATGCGAACGGCTCAAGGTCTGCATCAATGCCGTTGCGACTCGGACTCACATAAATTTCGATGCAGGCGTTGCGGTTGGAGCCGTCTTTGAACCGGCAGACTATGCTGGTGTAAGGAAGGAGGTCTGCGTCTGTTGCGGCGCCCGCCCTCGGCTCACCGCAGCTGCTTCTGCCATCGAGGTCAGTAGCGTTGTGGGACTCGCGTCGAAAATCCCATCTCTCTCTGTCAATCTTCTCTTATCAAGCCACGAAAACGACGAGTAATTATTCCATACTTTATTTCATACTAAGTACGTTAATAAATTTCGGGATCACGGATGCTGCATATTTAATTAAGTAGTTAGATGGAACGAGAGGCCCCCTACGCAAGCGACGCAAATCCAACCTCATTCTGCCCAAAGTCAAACACCGAGTACACATTCTGCATGAAGCTGTCCCCGAGCAGCCACACATTGCTGCCGAATCCCAAGTCCAGCCCCGCGAGGGTACCGACACACTGCTTCGAGCCTTGGGCGGTCATCCCGAGGTTGATATTGGCCGCAGAGATGGGCCAGTCTTTGCCGCCCCAGTTGAATGCGATCTTGGGCGGGGGTGGCGCAGGGGAACGAGTAATAACCTGGAATATATATTGGTTTAGTTCGAATATGCAGCGGAGAGCTACGCCAACGTACCTTGATCCGCATCGAAGACAGCCGAGCCGGGCACTTTGGCGTACACTTGTGCCACGGCCGCAGGTGGGCCATACATAATTGTCGTACCCGAGTCGATGATGGTCTCAAATCCCGACACGGCAACAGTAGAGTCCACTTTCGCGCTCGCGCCTGTGATCTGCCAGAACCCAGTCGCCGGGTCGACGGAGTGGTACTCGATGGCGCCTTTGTACTTCGTCGTGTCGGTGCCGCCGAGGAAGAGCTCTGAGCCCTTGCTAGCGAGGTAGAAACCGAACTGGTTTTTGGGGAGCGTTCCTTTTCGGAACGCGGTGTTGAAAAATGGGGTGCTTGGCGGTGGAAAGTCGGATATCGCGGGGAATCCGAGCCCGAGGATCCCGTCGTATGGGGAGGTTTTGAAGCTCGAGGAGAGCAGGTCCACTGGGCTGAAATATTGGTTGACCGCTGTAACCCCCCGCAACAGTAACAGTGTCCTTGGGACCGTAAGCTACTGCACGAACGCAATTAGGCGACGCACTGTGAATACTTTGCCAGCCGCGGCTGATCCGTCGCCGTACTCGATGACAAAAATATCTGCTTTGTCTTTCACGGCAGTGGATGAAGCGGCGGCATTGAATTTCGACTTTAAAGCACAAGCCTGTTCAGGGTAGCATGAGCTAGATGGAACCCATAGGTCCGCTGATCCCGCTACACTTTGTATAAGAAAAGCGAAGAGTAATCCTACAAAGTACTTACTGTCGAAATCAACGACGAAGTGCTGAGGAGGGGTTCCAATGGAAATCTTTCCAACCCACACTGAGCCATCAAGTTCGTCCGTAAGTGGTTCAGCCTGGCGCCGTTCCAAGCGTTTCTCCACATCGTGTGGAACGGTTGCCTTGGACTTGATAACTGCACCCTAAGAAAGAGAGAAAAAATGGGTATTTGAAGAAAATAAATCTGAACATACGTACTGGGGGCAAAGCAGCAGTCCCGAGGTTCTTCTCGAGGTTTATCAAATTTTGACGATACTTGTTGAGCGTGGCAACACTTGCGGCGTGTGCTTTGTCTTTATCGAAGACGCCATCCGCTTGGGTAAAGTTACGTCTATTCAGCAACGAGAGGGAGGTGCCCCTTGCGCCTATCGCTGCCGCAGACTCGGATGTCGGCGATGCAGTAACGGATAGCGCGAGAGTGACAGCCAAGAGCAAGGCTCCTGTGTTGAACATACTTGAAGAAGAGTTGGATGAGGAGACGACAGGGCTGACCAGTGAACCACGTCTTGTAGAGAGGTGAATATGTCTTTGCTTTTATAGCTATTGTAGATACTCAAGAGCGCACACTTTCCGTAGAAGGATCGACATGTATGTTGCGTTTCTGTCTTCCTAACTTGGCCGTAATCAAGCTCGTTTAGTATTGAACGTGATACAAGGCGCGCTATTTCTATACCTGCCAGTGCAATTTGCACACCGACATATCGCAGTGCTGAGCATTCTCTCAGTTTACAAGCCGTTCTGCCGCTTCTTCGTACTGACGTGTCCTAGGTCTGCATTTTGTTCCTTTCACGATGTCTGAGCAGTGTCTCTGGACGCGCCGCCTGTCAGACGACTCTGTGGGGAGAGAGTTCACGTAAAGTACATCCGCACAGCAGTTCTTTGAGCGAAAATTAATCTCCCGTAGCATTTAGGAATCGCAGACATTGCGATCGCCACTGCCATCGAGAGCGTGGGCTTTAGCTCGTCATCTAAGGTGGTAGGCATAAAACTGAAAGGGAGGGAGGGGTAACATGTCCCTGGGACCTTGAGCGATGTTGAAAAACAAAACAAAAAAGACGGCACTCGTAGGTGCTGTTTAGTTTGATTTTGCGTTTCCGGAGTGGGCCATCTACTTTTGGGGAAACGAAATCCGCAATGCAATGGACGTGGTCGGATGAAACCAGCATTTGGGGCGTAATTCAGGGCATCTGAGTAAGGTACCCGGGTTTTATTGCAGGTTTCAACGGAAATACTGCTTACGGACATGGCATTCTTCCGCCTCTCCGGCTTCCATGAGCACTTAGCAGCGCAGTAATGGGTTCCCGGCACAAATTCCTATCGGATATAGCGTGTTATCCCCCAAAGCCTTACACCTCTAGAAGGTCGCCGACCAGTGGCTACGGAGTCGATTGCTTATCCATGCGGTGTATGTATTGTCGACCAGAGAGAGCGAGAAAAAAGCAGTTCCAGCCCATGATTTATCCGGGGGAAATTGCGCGCAGAGACCAGTCATTTAAAGCTCGTGGTGGTTTGCTCAAGAAAGTTGGTTGGCGCATCAAATGTTTCAGCACCGCCATTGATGGCCGGTCTCTCGCCTTTTGCTGACAGTGCAATCCTTCCCGCGACTTGAAATCTCCTGCGGCCGCTACAGAAAAGGTGTTCCTCCTACGACTTGCACCTTTAACTTTTGAGATGCTCCTGTGTCCGGCCGCTGGTGGCGTCCGTACGATACCAGCTTCTAGTTGATCATTTGCCTTGCAAAACAAATTTCTGGGTATACGGGGCGATTCAGGCTCAAAGCGACGCCGCAACTTGCAGGGCAACGTCGGCGCAGTCCCATGAGGTGTTCAATGGCCTGGTGACTGGCGGCTTTGTTTAAATTTGAGGGAAGGAGCTCTCGGACCTGGATGTGCAATATTTAAGTCGGGCCACCAACATACGCCCCACCTGCGCATTTCCTCGGCACCCATGCTATTCGACCTTTTCCCCATGCTTTTGTGTCAATGCTGCACCCACGATTCAGATAGGAAAGACGACTCAACGGGCGCGACATCTCTTCGTTCCGGCAGGAATTTTTCGGAGGTTCGCATCGTGCCCGTTCCGCCCCATTCACGCGAAGAGCGACTAACGGGTTTTTTCAAGGTATCCCCTTCACGAAACCACTCTGGAATCTGCGCTTGAGGCCGCCTGTCCTCAAATCCTCTTTCGAGCCACATACATTCAATGCTACGGATTTCGGAATCGTTTGTCTGCAGACAGTACGTGCATGACTAAGTATTTCCATGCTGTTGTTCATTCATTTTTCATCTTCAGGATCTTGCCCTCAGCGAAATGTCGGAAGATTGTCTCATAATCAATGTGCTTCGGCCTAGCGGAGTCTCCCACCAAGCCAAACTTCCTGTGGTCCGCTGAATCATTCTGCCGTCTGTGTTACCCGACTGAGTGCCTGGTTCCACGATGTTTTGGACGTGATCATTCTTCGTTGCATTGTTACTTCACATGTCAACAGATTGTTAGATATGGCGGTGGATTCACTGTCGGCAATTTGAGGCAGCCAGGAGAACGGAATCGTGCGTTGCTGAAAGTGTCGCTCGGGTGCGTCATTCTTTCCTACTCTTCGAGGGTTTCCGTCTGATCTTCCTTAAAGGGGACACCTGTAATATATGTTAATTTCAAGTACCGTCTGGGACCGTTAGGCTGGCCGCAAGGACAGGACGGGTGCTTTGAACCTCGGCATCAACGATCAACTCGCTGCACTGAAATGGGTTCAGCTACCTATCGAAAAGTTTGGTGACAAGGACAAGGTTACGGTCTTTGGCCAGAGCGCTGGGTCCATAATGACCTTCATATTGTTGAACTCACCGCTTCACGGTCTGGCGAGAGCAGCCGTGCGTGATCAAACTCTACCCTCAGCGTCCATCGTACTGACACGGTCGCCATATAGATATTGGAATTCGAGTCCCAAGCGACGACCGGAATATTCACTCCCGAGCGCCGCGAGGACGATTGGCAGCACTTTGTCGGTGGCGTGGCGTTGTGTGTCAAACGCGGGGTCTGGATCTACCTTTGATTACCTGCGCAAGGCAAACACGACCGCAATATTTCAAGGCCTCTGCTTCTCTCGCGGAGGCGACAGAAATTGTCCCGTGGGCCCCGGCGCTTGATGGGCGTGAAGGATTGATACCTGATTTACCTTCCGTGCTACCCAAGCGGGAACAATTTGTTCGGCTGCCGTTCATTGCGGGGACGGTTGAGTGTGCGTGGATTCATTCTCCTCTTATATTTAGATATCCAGGAACGACTCTTACACCTACAACCCTGAACACCACCGATGAGCTCCACGCGGCCGTTGTTGCGTTGTCGTTTCCGTCTTCATCACCAGCCACTCTCGAGAAGTCAATCGAGATCTTGTTGCAGCTTTACCCTGATGTTCCGGCTTTGGGTTTTATGTAGTTTCTCCGTTTCATTCGAGTCATTCACCATTTTTGAAGGATCCCCTTCTATTACGGGAAATAATACGTTTGGCTTCAGGAGCCAGTATAAACGCACTGCAGCTATAGGTACAGCTTCGATTATTCATTCCTTAATTCCAAGCGATCGCTTGGTAGAGTCCTAACGTCGGCGACCTATCCTTCCAGTCTCGACGTAGGTTCTAGATGGACTCTACTACGAATGCTGGCGTCACAACGTTCGGCTATCTCTTCACGCAACCTCGGCCGCCCGCCTTGCTCACATCTCTGGGTGGTATGTTCATTCGTTCTACCTGAGTGAAATTTTTGATCCGAATTCGTTCCCCAGTCTTCCACGCGTCCGAGGTTCCATACGTCTATGGGATACCCGTGAACAATTCTACTTCAGCTATTTCAACGAGCCGGGTCTTTTGCGACCAGTCTGAACCAACGACGGTCGGGGATTCCGCGTATGTACTTCGCGCACCGTCATTCGTTTTTTTTGCTGAGAACATTGCTCCTAGGTCCTAAATGGAAGGAGTTCACGGGGGGAAAAAAAGTCAGCCGCAGTGTTGCCTTCCAAAGGACGCTCTTGTAATTAATGCCTTTTTCTCTGCCTAGGCCCTCATCCGGCTCAACGGCGCAAACTTGACTGTGATCCCGGATGATTTCCGCGCAGGTATGCTGCCTTCAGACTTTGCTTGATTGACTGACCGTGAACTTGCAACAGAGCAGAGCAGATAGCTTTTGTCAATTCCGATCCTGCGATTTGGCTTCATTTGCACTAGGATCTCAATTCAAGTGTGATGTCGTCCAGCTGGTGCTTGAGATCGTCCAAATTAAATAATACAACTCTGCATGCCTCACCGTACGTTACTTAACCATTATGCCTCTCCACTCTCAAAATTGAACCCTGATGGCGACCTGCCCGACTTGACCCTTCCGATATGCTCCACAGAACCACAACTTTTGATGCTCTCTCCTACTGCCTCACAAGCATGTCTTAGAACTCGTCTAGGATCCTCATGTTAAAGAAAACACTGGCGCCAAGCCTTTTCTCAGAAGCTCAAACGGCGCAACTTAACATGATTCCCTTTTCTAGAGCTTAAAATGCTCCTCGACCCGTACACTTAATTGCATAACGCACAGGAACTCGGAAACTGGAATCCGATGAATCAAATTCATCCTTATCCGAGGTTCGAGTGCGAAGAAAGGGCAGTGGGGTATGAGTGCATGAAAAAGAAAATAGCATTCAAACTGACTAAAAGCATTGTTTTGTGTGGTTATTCATACAGATTCCTTCAATGCACCTCTGCGCTCGGCGAAAAGAAACATTCAAAGGCTGCAGTCATTAACAAGTTTGGCCATTACGGTTCCACAAATACAATTACTTCCTGTACAGGCCAAGTCTGTGCCGACGCAGTCGGCGCTTTCTAGTTAGCATTTCCAAAATTTCGGCGGCCCAAGCCTCATTCAGGCCTTAGTAGAAGTGTGGAAGTAATCGGAGCACGGGATTTTCCGTGACAGAGAGCATCTCGTACGTGGGTGTACACAGAAATAAAAATACAACAGACCAACGTTCCCGATGGCCGGACCAGGTTACCAGAGCCGTAACTCGCGATAGGCGAATTTGTCGTCGGGGAAGGGAAAAGGCCGTGGGCGCTCTCTTTACTAGTCGAGAGAATAAAGCGGGCGATCGAAGGATATTTGCATACCTACTGGGGAGCAGGAAGTGTCATAAATTGCTTTCGTACAAACGTGTATGCCACCGCCGTGAGATCGATACCGAAGCCTTCCGATCTAGCAACCACGCTCGCCGTGGTAGACCAAGAACCAAGTAGAGCAACCCAAGGGTTTAATTTTACAGCGTGGGTCCCCGTCCGGGCATCCTCGGACTGTAGGCGCCACCGCGTGCTTGCAAGGTACGTGGAAACAGAACTGGGCACAAAATGTATATACTTCGGCCTACGGGCGCTAAATTGAACGTTTACGGGCGCCACGGGCACGGCGTCGCCGCGAGGTTTTACCGTCGTCCGGAAATGATTTGGATTTTCCGATCCGTTCGGCGATCGGATCCACGAATAAGCGCGCGCCCAGGATACCTCCTCCGACTGTTCATGGCTCAAGTATTCCATCTGGAAGAATCTCAAATTCTGCGCATGGCCGGTTTTCTGCGGACTTCCCGAATCGGGGATCTGGATGACGCCTCAGCGAGGTTCAAGGAGCTGACAATCTGGGTAAATTTTACCTCGAGGTTGCAAATCAACAACGCCTATTCTCTCTAACTCCGCTTGATAGATTCAAAGTATACGCTTACTTATACCGACACTGGGATCATAGTCAACATTTCTGCTCCTCTCTCCCCGACGCCAATGCAATTCACTACAATTCTCAATATGACCGGCTACGGTAAGTATCGACCAAATTTGCTGTTCCTTGCTTAATTCAACTCTCCACAGCCCCAGTAGAGGCGGTTTGGCGCATTAACAATGCATCCGACTATTTCCAAACTGTTGACGTGATCTTGCGGATGCCCTCAGTACCCCCCATGGTCACCGAACAATATCCGCCGAAAGCGACACTTTCTGCAGCGCCAGAAGATACTGCTCAGCGATTCCTTGCGAGATGCATTGCGCTGGGCGTCGAGTCGGCCCGCTACATTAAGCTCGTCCTTCCAACAGCGCACGGCTTTGTTGCGCGTAGAAATTTCTTCGAGCGTCGCCTTCTCGACTGTCCTTTCACGGAGGAAATCTCGGGATTTTTGGTCATGGATAAGCAGACGGGACCGGGCAGGTTGGACGACACCTTTATTGCCATCACTTCATCTGCCGCAGCAGGGATCTTGCTTCGCGCAGATGGCGCAGACCACTTCGCAGCAGTGGAGGCGGACCTTGCTGCTCGTCTGGCGTTTCCTTGGCTTCTTTCTGCGCCCGCACCGCGGTATAACGTCGTACTCGTCGAAGGCTATCCGCATCTGCAGATGGGTAAGCCAGAAATTTGCACACAGTTATTCCACTAACAACGTCCAGGTATCGGTTTTATTCAAGCCGTGAAAGATCTTGACGTCCGCCTCGTCGTCATTGGTCCCAAGGGTCCTAAGCACTGGCTCGAAGATCCGGACAACTCGGCGGGCTTCTGTGAGGCCCTCATTCCCGTCGATCTGGCTTTTGACGCAGACCTGCCGGCGCGGATCGCGGCCGCGGTGCGCGGGTATGCTGGGTGGGATCATGTGGATGGTATCTTCACCGCTCATGACAGATACCTTGTCGCGACTGCCCAAGCAGCAGAAATGTTGGGACTACCTGCAGCGCCGGTTCGCGCGCACGAGATCTCGACAGACAAATACGCCATGAGACAGTTTCAGGCGGACGCCCAGGCAAATGACTTCCAGCTCTTCCGGTTCGCTGGGGTCGAGGATGCCCGTCAACAGATTGAATCTGGGGCAGAGCCCGCCGTCGTCCACTACCCGGCAATCGTTAAACCCATCAGTGGGTTTGCCTCGGAGGGTGTGGCAAAAGTGAATTGCGATGCCGAACTGTTCGATTCCATCGCGAGAGTCAACTCTGCTCGGCACGGAAACGTTGTCATCGTCGAAACCTACATTGACGGTATCCTCTTTGGTGCTCAGTTCAGGGTAGCTATGGCTGACATTCTTCCTAGGTCCAGAATTTGATGCGAATTTCGTTCTGAAAGACGGAGAAGTTCTGTTCTTCGAGTTAACAGATGACTTTCCGAGCGATGGAGATCTGGATGGGGCTTCATACTCCGCTGCTTTCTTTGAAACGTCGGAACTCAGTCCTTCAAGCCTCAGCAGTGCGGGAGCGCGACATCGTACGCACATCCCTTCACCAGACACTTCTCGCTCTGGGTTTCACCTGGGGTCTGTATCACATCGAGGGCCGTCTGAAAGACTCCGGGAAGGAATACCGCACCAACTCAGCTGGCGTGATGGACCTGTATGATCGACTGGTGCCTCGCCAAAGAGATCCGTCTTGCTTTCTCTTGGAAATAAACGCGCGTGTTCCGGGTGTGGGCTGCTCATTCTCCACCATTCACACATATGGCGTAGATTTTTACGCCGTGCCGCTCCTAGCGTGCGTCCGGGATGCCGCGCGTCTCTCAATCATTGCGACTCCATTCCACTTCTCGGGGCGCAAGGATGGCTCCCAGTACTGGTGCCAGGTCGTATTCGTGCAGCCGGAGCGTGGCGGAACCTACGTGTCCCAGGACGCGTGCGGTGCGCTGGTACGGCGACGACCCGACCTTGGCGCGCACATCGCGCGAAGCGTCGCACTCTACACGCCAGGGGCAATTGTGCCCGACCCCGCATCAGGACTTTGCGTAGTGCTTGCGTATTTTTTGGTGTATTCAAGGGAAAGCCGTCAGCATGTCAGGGAGCTCGCGGAAATGGTTCGAGGAGAGTTCCGATATGAAATTATGTGATAGATTTTGGTGGACTTGAAAATATACGGCGATGACCCTGGCTTTATAAACGATGAATCTCAACGAAGAATAATCACTTTCTTTGCGTCCAGAATCCGAACCGTGGGAATCTGATACCGCCGCTTGATCCGAATCACTCAGCTGTCATTGTGACTGGGCAATCTTTCTCCTCTGCACCACTGCGATAGCGCGCCGTCCCTTGCTAGCGCAGCGCCCCTCCGCATAGCAACTAGGGATCTTTCCAATTGTCTCAAATGACACCGGTGGCTCCTTGTGGGCTCCATATCAACGGCGTATGTGGCGCCCGTTGTCACGGCGAGTCGGCGGCCAGCAGACAACCATTTCGGGAGCTCCATTCCCTAGCGTTATTACGGCCTACGCACTACGGCCCTTGATTTGGGGTCTTGATATTTCCCTCAACTCGATCTTCCGAAACGTCCTGCCAAGAAACCTCTTCCATTTTGTTGCCCCGAGCCTCGGAGTCCAGCTCGGGGTTGCGGCGATTCGGAATATTTCTAAGTGGGAAAGTACGACGGCGGAGCCATGTATTTACCCCGTCCCTGGATGCTAAGGGTCGCTCATCTCCATCGTTTTAAGTTTACGCTGAATCCATTCTGTAGGATGTTTAGTTGCCGGAGCCGAAAAATTATCCCACCAGAACGCTCATCATTCCCAAACCGTCGAAAATGTGAGTTCCCTGCGTATTAGAGTTAGGAGAGCCAGGCGAATTCCTCAAGGCGAATCCGACTGATGGCGTTATATTTCAACTCTCTGATATTACTGATCCAATAAAATTCGATATATTTTTTGCCGCGCCAACATCTTGGTTTCGAGCACATATTCGGCGGCCTTTTCATAACACCGAAATTCATTCCTATCCCCTTTCCTGTTGCTCCTGTTCAACACGTTCGTGCTCCATAAGTAGTTTGAATATCTTTCCAAAGATCTAGCTGTGTACGGCTTGTACAACTTTGACAGCATTGCCTCAATGGGTGTAGCCATCACGGATATGGAAGTCTAGATCCTCAACACCAGTTGTGACTTGCATTGTACTTACACAGCTCTCACCGCTTCCAAAAAGCTGTCTGACGGAGATACGCAACAGCTCCAGAACATTCCTTTGCTTCATAAGTCGCAACGAACTGGCTGCCGACGCTTCACTTCATACCGACACTTCACTTCATACCGACACTTCACTTCATACCAACACCAACACCCAACATGCCTGAACAGAAGAAGGAAATTGCAGTCATTGGCGCCGGTAAGCCTGCCCTGGTTCGTACGACGCGTGCGACTCAATGTCTCATTTGCCAGGGGTTATCGGCTTGACCACCGCTATCAAATTGCAGGAGAAGGGTGAATACCAAGTCACTATTGTGGCCGAAATATGGCCAACGGACTATCCAAGCCCACACTACACCAGTCATTGGGCTGTAAGACGCTCACCACGCTAATACTTCAGAAGTGATCTGACTTTTGCTTTCACAGGGTGGCCATCATTGCACAGCAGCGGAGAGCGATGATCTTCGCCAGCAGAGTTCGTTGTCCGATTCCTCTATATATTGTGCGACTGACATGCTCTGAATTATATAGAGATGGATACAGAGACTTTCCACGTTTTCTGGGAAATGTCTGAACCTGGACATCCGGCGGGAAAGTGCTTCATTCGCACCCCACAACATGAGCACTACTTTGAGGATCTCGGCCATCCTCGTGGACTTGAGACCATGCCCGATGTACGTATAACACCAGGTTCATGTAATAATTCCCAGCTGATTCCTCGCAGTTCAAGCTCATGTCGAAATCGGACCTCATCCCAGGCGCTGTCTTTGGTATCACCTTCACGGCCATCAGCTTCGGTGCGGATTATTTTGCGCAAATGCTCAATTCTGTGCTGATCAACGAATTTAGATCCACCTGCGTACCTTGAATACCTGCACAAACGATTCCTCGCGGCTGGCGGAAGGCTCGTGCACGGTTCGGTCCAGCACATCAAGCAAGTGGTTGAAGGTGGCAGTGCGGTGTTCGAGGGTAAGTCTCCGGCTCCGCCTGACGCCGTAATCGTGTGCGCTGGCCTCGGTGCGCGCACCCTCGGCGGTGTGGAGGATAAGACCGTAACTTCTGTGCGCGGCCAGACGGTCGTTCTTCATGCCCCGTGGGTGGGCTTTGGAGCCACGCGTCGCAAGATTGAGGACGAGTTTATTTCCTATGTGATTCCCCGCCACAACGGGAACATCGTTCTCGGCGGGACACTCAACGTCGATGACTGGTAAGTTTTTTGACGTCCTAAATAAATTACTGGAGGCTGAAACTAAAATTAGGTACCCCCTTCCCCGCGAAGAAACTAAGGTTGCAATCATGGAGAAGGCACTTGCGCTCTGGCCCGAGATTGCTCCACCAGAAGCTCGTAAAGACCGCGCACCGACCATCCAGGACCTGTACCCAATCATAGTGGAGGACGGGCTGGGGTTGCGCCCTCACAGAAATGAAGGAATCAGGATTGAAGCAGAATGGATTGAAGCGAATGGCGTCAAGGCGCCCGTCGTGTTTAATTACGGGTGCGTAAACCTGGATACCCATGACATTGCCCTGTATACTAACATGGTTTTTCAGGCACGGTGCATATGGTTTCGAGTCGTCGTGGGGATCTGCCTCTATGGCTGTTGAGCTGATGGAAGAGGTGTTGAAAACTCCGTAGATCTCAGTAGCCCAATAAATTGTCATCCAAATGTGGATATTCCATTTTCCTTGTTATTCTTCGTTCGAGTGTTCTACATTTAACTTGACTTGGACACTATTTTTATAAGCTCTAATTTTATGATGCCGAAATTAACTAAATGTTAAACCAACGGGCGTTGCGATGCTCAGCCGCTCCTCGCCATGCCAACTTTGGCTGGCTGGTTTCAGAGACCCTCTTGAAACGGTCTGACTGAATGAATATTATCGTGAATCTTACCCATGACAAATCACTGCTGGACGATACTTGAAGAACCTTTCAAGCTCCAAGATCAATGCAGTAATCGACGCGGTCAGGCATGAAGGATGGAATCAGAGTTTTAGAATTGGGAAAGTCGGGGGAACAGGGGCATATTTATAAAGATATAGGTAGGTATTTCACGCGGCATGGTCTAAGGTATAAGCGGCTAAATAGCCTAGAATTATGTCGCTGTATTCGATAAGGACAACAGAGTTCAAAGATTATATAGCATAATGTCCATCCATTAGTAGAACTCGGGAAATTCATGTTGCAGATATTTCAATACTGCAGTGTTGATCCGCTCGCTCTCGACCAAAAATCCATCGTGCCCCGCTACCGATGAGATGGTCACCAATTCCGCCTCGGGGATACCATCCGCGAGCTGTTTCTGCTCCTTGGGAGGGCAGAGCACGTCCGAGTTTATGCTGATGATAAGGGGACGGGCGGGCATGGAGCCGAGGACAGCTGCGAGTGCCGTATCCTCGTCGAGGAAATCAACTACGCGCCCACGAGTAATGTCGTGCGTGTCCATCTTGCGCATGATGTGAAGGTAGCAGTTCGTGTCGAAATTGGCCGCAAACGTGGAACCCTTGTAGCGCAGGTACGATTGGGCGGCATACAACGGATATTCCACGGCTTGGCTGTCCACAGCCCTTCCCGCTTTGGGGCAGGCATCGTTTTCGTCCTGGTATGAGATGGAGCGGCAAATCTCTTGAGTACGTCGCCCGAAGCGCTCCTCGTAAGATTCGGACGAGCGGTACGTCAGGAGTCCCGCCATACGTGCTGTGGCGAGTCCCTGCGTGGGGGGACAATCGGGGGAGTAGTAGCCGCCCTTGAAGGCCGCGTCGGTAAAGATTATTTGTCGCTTCACTTCTCCCCAAGCGATACACCACGCGGATTGTTTCGCGCATGTTGCCATTGCAATTGCGCGGCGAATGAAGCCAGGGAAACATAGCTGCCACTCCAACACGGCCATTCCGCCCATTGAGCCGCCGATTAAGACAGCTATGGAGGTGATACCGATGTGATCGAGGACCAATTTGTGTAATCTGAGTGCGGTTTTAAGTAGCAGAAGATAAATCTGTAGATGTATTGTACCTAACATCGTCGCGAATTGTTGTAGGCGGAAAATCAGGACCGTATGGCCTTCCAGTGGAAGGATTGATAGAGAGAGGAGAAGTGGTTCCGAAGGGCGACCCCAATGCATTTGCGCAAAATATAAACATCCGTCTAGGGTCGAAGGCCTTTCCGCAGCCCATGAGCGAGGACCACCTGACAAATTTTGAGCTGCCTGCTGCGAACGATATATGGGCAGACTGACCACTTGCCAACGTCTGCACACCCCGTAAAGGGATGGCAAATAACCATGACGTTGTTCCTCTCGGCGTTGAGGGTTCCCCATGTTTTGTAGGAGACATTGACGGACGGGAGGGTAATGCCACACTCCAGGTCAAATTTTGGCAGCGTAAAACTTGAATTTTTCTCGAGGGACATTGAACTAGAGGGAGATTGATGGATAGATAAATTTTGCTTCCCGTTGAAGCGCTCGGGTGCTTTAAGGGCGGGAAGACCCGGTCCACAGCAGTAACGGTGAACAGTGCGTAGATGGTGCATGATCCGAAAAGGCGAAGATGTTGAAACTTGACTCGGTTTAGCCGTGGCAACGTCCGAGCAGTGAAATCCAGGTAGTTGAAGTTTCCAAATTGAACGGTTTCAAACTTGTTCCGTGACGAAAATGGTGAATCCAGCTCCGTGGGTCAAGCAAAATGCTCGTGTTGGCTAAGCGAGTTGAGTGCATCGAAATGGAGCGTGGGCTTTCCTGTTAACACGTGTTAGAGGAGAATGCAATGCAATACACGGAACGGCATCGCCAAATACAGCAACTTAAACACCGCTGCAGTGCGTGATCCTCAGAGATCCCCGTCGATTATGGTGATGATGCGCAGAACTTACGTTAGCGGCCATCAAACTTTCCCACGCCTTTTGCTTTCTTCGCCTTGCCTTTCGCTCATCATCCGAGGTCAACTCAAAACGGTTAAACTCTATTGAAGACAGCTGTAGTCTCGGCGTATTGCATTTTCGTGGCGCCGACTAGACCGGCTCTCCGCTCTCGGCAGTTCTTGTCTCCGACTCATTTCGACTAATCGCACGGGTGGTGCACTTTCTTGTCTCCTTTCGCTATTCCCGCTGTATCCTGTCTCCTTTTTCATTTGTTCGTTCCTGCAGGGCTCAGTGGTTACCATCCGGTCTGGATCGGACCCCGAAGTCCTGCGCCGAAGGACCGATGGCCCGAAAACAGCTAAACAGCTCAATGCGTTTGACGAACCTTAGAACAGCCATTAATGAACTCATGATCAAAGCAGTACAGCAACTGTCCGTTTCGTGTACCGCTGGGGTTATACTCAAGTACAAAATGCCACAGCGAAGCAGGGCTCCATCTATCTTCTTTACCATGAACCAGTCTCTCAATACTCTCGATATTTCACACTTTTCAACAATGCAAAATCGCTCTGCAGACCGTATGGACTTCGAGATTGTCACCGCATTCACCACCAGCATATTTGGTGGCAACCCTGCTGCTATTGTCTTTCTAGACAAAATGCTGCCCAATGAAGTTCTTCAAAAGGTTAATGATAATTTCAACCAGCCTATCGGGGTGTTCGTATTCCCGCCGGAATCCAACACGCCGCCTAAGAACGGGCGAGCTGTATTTGGATTGCGATGGTTCGGCCCCCGAAACGAGATGCGCATCTGCGGCCACGGAACGCGTAAGTTCGTCCTTGCTCCCGTTTAAATCTATTAACCGCGGACCTCTTATCAGTTGCTGCGGCCGAGGTGATATTCCGCAGGCTTGAACCGGCGGAAAATATCACTACGCTCGAATTCGAAACTCTGTCCGGCATCCTCACGGCACACCGCGTAGGCGACCAGATCAGCATGGAGCTACCTGCTGGTACGACTGTCCCCGCATCCCCGGAGGAGTCGGCCGTGGTGGGGAATATCTTCGCGCGCGCACTCGCCAAGCCGATTGTGAATATTCGTTACGTCGGCTACGGCGGGCCCGGATTCACCAACTATCTCCTCGTCGAGGTCGATGAAGCGGAGAACCTCAGCGAATGGCGCCCCAATACTGACGCCTTTGTACGTTTCCTCTGGCAAATTTGAGCAATCATTTTCTGATATCTTGTTCAGGCCGAACTCGGACCCCGCACGCAAATTCTCGTCGTCACCTCGGCTGGGCGGACAAAAGGAATTGCGTATGAGACTCGCATGTTTGCGCCAACTATTGGTGTGCCCGAGGACCACGTTTGTGGTTCCGCGCACTGCCTGAATGCGCCGTATTGGGCCGCCAAAGCACAGGATGGAGGTGTAGCTGGTGGGTTGGCAGATGGGAAGCCGCAGCATGCCAAGGCTGTCAGCGCTCGCGGTGGCGACATCTGGGCGTCCTATTTTGCGACTAGGGACCGTGTGCAGATTCGCGGGCATGTTAAGCCTGTGGCAGTTGGAACATTGGACCTTACCGATATTCTTAATTGATTCATACTTATGTTGGTTTGACCGATACTCGGTACATTCCATTATTATTAATTCATGTACATATGATCTTGAACCTAATTTCACTGCTTGCTGCTTGAAACTTGTGCCTCTCGGCTTGCATTGTAAAGTACATTTTGAATAAGATGAATAGTTTAATGCTGTAGCGGCCGGAACTTCAGGAATTTTTGAAGTTCAAACGGGTGGCCTAGGCCATTGATGCTTTGAACAGCGCACATAGCTCAACGCTGTGGCGGCCGGAACTTCAAGGCTTTGTGCAGTTAAAGCAGTGGGTCTAGACCTTTGAGATGTCGAATTGGGATCCGCTCAACAGGGGTTGACAGAGCTTAGAACTTCAAGCTCCAAATTGCTGTAAGGTTGAACGAAGGGCAAGACACAAACATTCCGCGGCATTTCGAACCGAAATGCAGTTCTCGCAAGACAATCAACTCTAAAGCTGTCGCAGAGCCAAACGAGAGAACAAAGTATGAACATTATGCGGTATTTCGAGGATAGGCGGCTAAGCATAGAATTACTTATGATTAAGATCTACACTCCCGACGGCAGTATGGGCGGGCTCGGAACATCGCTCTCTTGCGCCTTCTCCGCCACAGCACTGCTGTCGTCAACAGCAGTTCCGTTTGCCGCAGCAGAATCTCCGTGGCTGCGAAACGCAAAGAAGTACACCACGGTGGTGAGGAGCATCATCCCCGCGAGTACACCATAGCTGATGACCAGCAGCGGGTCCCGGTAGAGCGGTGAGATCGCAAGCCCGAGCAAGACGGCAAGCGCACCCATTCCGACGAGCACCGCCTGCAGCAGTGACTTCATGCTCGGGGGCGCTGCATCGTATGCATATTCGTATGCGCTGGGTGAGGAGAAGACCTCGCCGAGGCCTTCGAGAACGTAGATGGGGGTTTGAACCCAGACATTAACGTGGTTCGGTCCTGGGTTGGGGGCGCACTTGAGAGGGGCATTGAAGCACGGACCTGTGGAGTAGACGAGATGCTGGATCCCAGAGGCATATGCCTGGGCAAACGATTCAAAGAGGAAGCCCAGAGCCATGCGGTTGATTGGCGAGAACGTGATTTTAGCTTTACGCAGGAAAGGGTAGAGGATTTGTTCGGCGAGCGGGAGGAGAATTATGACGGAAAGGGGGTTAAGAAACGCAATAACATCGTTTGGGAGGCCATGTGTTTCCATTGTCGCTGCCTGGGAGACGAGATTCGTACCCATCTGACTTTGGCAGAGAAGTAGGACTGGCCACGCGAGACTGAGGAATGGTTCAATTCACTAGATATATGCAATAGGCGGAGGACTTACAAGACACGACAAGCCAGTAGTCCGCGCTTCAATTCATGGATAAAGGTGTTATCCCATGCAACCGTTCGTTGGTGCTTCGTAGCTTGGGCTGCTGGCAAGGCTGCGTCCATTTTGAAGCCGCCGCGCACCCCAAACCAGAAAGCCTTCATAGCCTGAGGCAAAATCGTTCCTTTTGCGGGTGGTTTCACTAGAGTATGGGGTTTCAGAACCATGCCACCTCGAAAATAAAATCAGATCTCACCGAACTTTGGGCCGCCCAAAATTAAAAGCGCCAACGCAACCCAGATGGAGCAGAACGGAAGAAGGTACGCCGCCCAAAAGTCAATATATTTCTCCATGAGCGTGGTTGCTACCCCGGAGAGGGACCCCACATTCCCGCACCTGGATATAAATTAGGTTCGGTGAATGCTGCGGGACGAAAATAGCCACCAATAATACACTGAGTATATGCTCTGAAGCGTTAAAGCTTGATCAACGATGACCCGCTCGCCGTCGGAGGTTTCTGTTACCCGCAAGCCGGTGGGCGACCCATCCGCACATTGGTCGGCTAGAATGTGAAACTGAATGAAAGCTTGTCGCACAATAGCTGGACCAACCAATGAAGGGAGCCAGGTTGGATTTCATTCCGCCCGCACCTATTCCAAAAATAATAATCGCTTGAAGGAGTCAGTGCGCGCTAGTATCACAAATGACATAATTCCTCACCTGAAATGAAGCCACCGAGGCCTGCGCCGTGATCCAAAGATACTGGAAGCGACGTGACGAAAAGAATCAGGATGCCGAAGGCGTAAATGCTATGGGAACAAAGGCATAAAAGTCAATTAATTTTAACAAACTCCGACTTTGTACTCACCTTGCGAAAAGCGTCAAACTCTTGTAGCGACCGAGCCATCCGTCCGCGACGACAGCGCCACCAAAAGACGTCGCATACACAAGGAAAGTGAGGAAATACGAAAGGCGTGTAGCTGATGCTTGTCCCAGTCCGAGTGCACCTGGGCGCAGCGGATCGTCCCGACTATTCTGCATATAGTTTTCTGCACTGAGATTAGTTCTGGGTGCGGAGAACGAGTCTTGCGACTCACGAAATGGAGCAGTGACTCCGTAATATGTGAATCTCTCTGCAAACCCAATCAATGCCACAAGCCAGGCACCAATGGGAATCTTGTCTCCGACGCGTCGCAGAGTTGCCATCTCTTCACTGGTGGGTGGGTGAACGACGCTTGGGAGCGTGTGTACTGCGATCGAATGTGCATGATGACTGGATTCTTTATCGGAAATGACAACAGATTGTTGAGAACCATAATTGCTTGGAACCACTGAAATCAGCTAATTATACAAGTATATGCGGGGTGAAAGGGTACCTTGGTTCGTCGACTGCTGCCTGTACTACGGTCGAATCGATTGGGTCCATATTCGGGCTGGGAGAAACGAAAGGAGTGGGGTTGCTTGAAGAAAATGACGGGGGTTTCTTCTAACAAAGGGAGACACGGAGTTCCTTTGCTAGATTGTGGGCTCGGAGAACTTGAATCCCCGCCATGCCCGTTTTCGTAAGTATTTGGGTTGTCTTAGGCGCTAATTAGGCGCTAACTTTTAGCGCTTATTTTGGACGCCACATGTGGTTCACGGAGATCAAGCTTGAGTAGACGCTGTTACGTGCTGTTATATGGTGCGGCGGTTCGGCCTAGTACAAGGAGAGATCCAGAGATGTTCGGACAACAACGGAGTTCGAGTCGTAAGTCACTGTGTGGCATCGGCTATCACCGATTGCCACGTATTTTCGGCGCTTCACCAGGCTTGCATTGCTGTTCTCCATTTCGACGCACGTCGCGCGAGATTCTCGGAGTCTGAAGCATGGAGAAAAGCTGTCTTCGGAAATCCACTCCCTGGTCGGCGGCATGGCTCGAAGTACGCTAGACTTGGATTTGTCTGACTTGATATTGCGTCTCTTCATGAGTCTTCCTTTCGCTCTTAAACCCACGTCACCTCGTTACAGTGGATTTCACCTTGCCTCTCAAGTGCTAAGCCTTGCCCGCCATGTTTCTCGAAACCGCGACTACTACGACTCTCATTCTCGACGATGGTCGTAAGCCGTTCATCAATTCATCGCTGTGTTTCATTAATACAAGTTCCTGTGTGTCCAGGTCCTGTTGAGGCCATTTGGAGAATTAATCCCCATCCCCCGGCCGCAACGTTCCAGACTATCGATGTGATCTTGCGGCCATCGACCGTGAACGCCGCCAATCCGCAGATCGCGCTGGCGGAAGCAAATTTAACAGACAACACCCACAAATTCCTACTTCGCTGTATCAGATTGGTCGTGACTTCGGCCCGCTCCATTAAACTCATCCTTCCAACCGCCGATGGATTTGTCGGACGCGGAAATTTTTTCGAGCGGCGTTTGCTTGAATGTGGGTTCGTGGAGCGTGTCGAAGGGTTCTTGGCACTTGATCAAAGAACCCGACCCGTGAGGGCTAAGGCTTTACTTTCGGAGGGTTTTCTTAGCGTCATATCCTCTGCAGCTGCCGGAATACTTCTGCAGCACTCTGACGAGGGGTCAGACGCAGAGAGATTCGGGATTATCGAAGCAGAGCTTGCATCCAGGCTGGCTTTGAATTGGATTTTTCCGAACCCTGTGCGTCATCGCAATGTCGTCCTCATAGAAGGCTATTCCTACCTTCAGACAGGCATATCTATTTCTTTCTTTCTTTTTTGTTTCTCACTTCGATTTCTCAGGTGCGGGATTCATACAGGCCGTAAAGGACTTCAACGTCTCAGTGATTGTCCTCGGCGCTGGAGAGCCTCACGCACCCAAACATTGGTTGCAATATCCAGAGAACGCCCCCGGATTCTGCGACGCATTCATCCCCATCGACATGACCATCGATGAGGACCTCCCAGGACGAATCGTCGCTGCTGTTCGCGCCTATAGAGGATTTGAAAAAATCGATGGGATCCTCACGGCGCACGACAGATATCTTGTCTCCACTGCCAAAGCCGCCGTAATCCTTGGCCTTCCGGTGTCCCCAATTCGTGCACATGAGGTCGCGACCGACAAATACGCCATGCGGCAGTTTGAGGTTGACTCTCAGGGAAACGACTTCCAGTTCTTCTGCTTTGCCGACCTTGAAGACATTCAAACAAGACTCTGTTCGACGGAACACCCCCTTGTCGTAGATTATCCTGCCATCGTGAAGCCCGTGAGCGGATATCTCTCGGAAGGCGTTGCCAAGGTCAACAATGACGCGGAGCTCTTAGCATCGGTGGGAAAAATCGATACAAAGCGCCACGGGCACGCAGTTATTGTTGAAACGTACATCGAGTGTGTAGTTCTATCTATCATTCCGTATTCTGTCTTCTGAACTGAATGTCGATTCTCAGCGGGCCAGAGTTTGACGCCAATATTGTCATCTGCGAGGGAAAGATTCTCTTCTTCGAACTCGTGGACGACTTCCCGAGCTCGGGTGACACGGCCGCTGGCGGGGGCACATTTTTCGAGACATCCGAATTCACCGTGAGTAAGCGTTGTTTCATTCGTGCATTTAACTGAGGCCTTCACGCCCAGCCTTCCAACCTCCCCAGCTCCGAGCGAGAAATTGTTAAAAGTTCGCTGCACAAGACTCTTCTCGGGTTGGGCTTCACGTGGGGCCTCTTCCACGTCGAAGGCCGTGTTAAAGACTCGACGATGGAATTCCGCGCAGACGAGAGCGGTATCGTTGACCTCCGGACGCGGCTCGTGCCGAGGGGGAACTCCCCCTCTTGTTTCCTGGTCGAGATCAACGCGCGCATCCCCGGTCTCGGCTGTGCGATGTCCACCATTCATTCCTACGGCGTCGACTTCTACGCAGCGCATCTGCTGTCTTGCCTCCGCGATGCGGAACGGCTGCGGCTCGTCACTACCGCATTCAATTTCCCCGAACGTCCGGACGGCTCTCAGTACTGGTGTGAGGTGGTGTTCATTCAGCCTGACCGCGGGGGGCGATTCGCGACCGAGGATCCCTGTGGCGAACTGCTTCAAAGGTACCCGGCGTTGAAGGCGAACGTTTCTCGGCATCTGTGTTGCTATGCAAAGGGCGATATCATTCCGGACCCAGCAACTGGAGTGTGTCTCTTGCTCGCATATTTCTTGGCGTATTCCAGGAAAAGCCGCCAGCACGTTAGGGAAGTGTCCGAAATGATTCGTGCCGAATTTAGATACGAGATTGACGAGATTGTAACTCAATGAGGTAAATTTAATATGGGGAAGTTTAGTTAATTTTGTCAATCCTTTAGGTTTGCCATTAGCTTGTGATATTTTTTTTGGAATGGAAATAGTGCGCATGCCGCCTTCTTCCATTTGGTCCATAGTTACTGTACGGTGATCCGACAAGTCATACACCGTAACGGCGGTGATTCAACTGCTCGGGTTCCTAGAACATTACAGCAGGTGGCTGTATAACAGCTCGCGGCTCGGACCGAAAACCGAAATTGGTTTGAAACGGAACAGCGTCAACTCCCGGGCGGTCTTGATATAATCTCAACCCCAGCTGTATCGCCAGTAGAGGCTGTGGAAACTCACATCCATAAACTCCGCCGCGATTATGGAGGCGATGCCAAAAGGACTTCTAGACGGACTTGAAATCACAACGTGCGAGCATTGCCGACTCCCAAAGCAGTATTCAGAAATGGAGGAGGCGTGTGCTTCTTTCCTTGGAGATACAAAGCAGTAACCAGTATTTTGTTGCGCTGTATTTTGCTGTTGTTTGACTCATTTGGTTTTCCGAAGGTCCGGGGTTTGGCCAGGATTGCCTCTGACAGATTCCCTTTATATTCGAGCCCACAAGGAATCCTTCAATCACAATCGCCATGGCACCTCACAAAGTCGTCCAGTTTGTGTCTTCTAGATATACGCGTCTGGCGTGTATGAACTGACCGTAACCTCCAGGAAAGCTCACTTTGATACACTCCAACTCCACGCTGGCCATGTGCCTGACAAAGCGGGCAATGGCCCCCGAGCGGTTCCTATACATGCCAGCGTCGCGTACATGTTCCAGAGCTCCGATGTGAGTTCTAGAACTCTTTGTCCATCGAAGCAACTGATGTCCTTCCAGCATGGTTCCGACCTGTTCAAGGGGTGAGTTAACCTGAATTCACCACAGGATTTGATTTTTTCTGATTTACGTTTGCAGGGAACCGGGGAACGTGTATTCACGCCTCAGCAATGAGACGGTTGATGTTCTAGAACAGCGCATGGCAGAGCTAGAAGGCGGAATAGCTGCGGTCGCTGCCGCCAGCGGCCAAGCCGCTCAACTTATGACGTTGTTAGGCCTCTGTGATTCTGGCCACAACATTATCGCCGCGTAAGTCTACATCTTCTCACTGTGGAATGCAACCCGATTTGAACATGAATGCAGGCAAAACGGACTTTTTGGAGGGGTAAGAGATTCGACGCTCAGAATACACTTTGTCGCTTATCGCTTCGGTCAAGACATTCTCCCAATTTCAACGTAAGACTTTAACTCCCATCCTCAAGTTATTTCGGCATTAAACAACTTTCACAGAGTTGTTCAAGAAATTCAACATCAAGATCAAATATGTCGCCGACCTCAAGCCCGAGCTTTTCGCCCAAGCCATTGACGAGAACACTCGGGGGATATTCGTTGAGGTCATCAGTAACCCGAGTCTCATACTTGCACCGATCGCTGAACTTGCGGAGGTCTGGTCGACTTTTTTGAAAAATCAATACCTTCTGATATATTCTACAGCTCGCACACGCACACGATTTCCCCTTAGTTGTTGACAATACATGTGGAATGGGAGGATGGATGATCCGTCCAATTGAGCATGGAGCGGACCTCGTAGGTATTTATATTTCCTTTTTGACTTTGAACCCAACATAATTCAAGCCCAACCAGTCCATAGCACAACGAAGTGGATCGGTGGCCACGGAACTGTGTTGGGCGGAATGATAATTGACTCCGGTTAGTGATTGTGAGCATTAAGATAAAATTCTCTGACACACATCTCGATAGGCAACTTTGACTGGGACGCATCCCCGAGATTCAAAGGTGCTTTCAGTGCGAACTATAATCGCCGTAAAGCCTTCGCCCTAAAGATGAGATGGGAGATGCTGCGCGACATGGGCGCGTGCCAGAGTGCATTCAATGCATTTCTCACTCTCCAGGGCTTAGAAACCCTGAGCTTGAGAGCAGAACGGCACTGCTACAATTCGCTCGAGCTGGCAAAGTTTGTCTTTTTCTCGAGATAAGAGTGGCGATTCAATCTAACATCATCATAGATGGCTCGAGTCTCACCCTAAGGTCACTTGGGTATCATATCCCGGTCTAACATGTCATCCAGACCACGCACGCGCCGTGGATTCGTTGCAGGGCTTCGGTGGAATAGTTTGTTTTGGGATCACGGGCCATCCTCGAGATGTCATTGATAACCTCAAACTTACAAGCAACTTATCGCATATGGGTGTGTTGGGATACACACCTCCATGAAACCGTCCATCCTAATGATTTCCAGGTGATGCGAAAACCTTGATCATTCATCCAGGCTCCACCACGAATCAGTCAATGAGCGACGAGGAGGTCCTTGCCTCTGGAGTCCGTCGTGATCTTATCAGAGTACGTTCACTTCCTACACAGGAGATATTCGACTGAACCTCTGAAGGTCTCTGTTGGAATTGAAAATATTGTGGACATCATAGAAGACTTCAGACAGGCTCTAAATAATGTGCCCACTCGATCTTCTGCATGATATGTTGGTTGAATGGCAATGTCGACTTCTAATGACTGGAATACAGTACAAGTAGTATACCGCCTGTTTTTTTCCGAACTGCTGGTATATAATAAGGATAATTGATATTAGTTTCTGAAAATTTGGATATGGTTCCGCTTTAACAGTACAGGCACCATAACCTTTGAGGCTGTGTCTGTCTCAGTTTCTCGAACATGAATGACTCGTCCCTAGTCCCTTATAAACATCGGACGCTATAACAATTGAACCTCGTACCTCGGTTTGTTATACATCCCATCCTCTGAGTTGCCTTTCAGAATCTGATACGCGACCTTATGTGCGTGTTAGACATTGGCGCACACATGACCACCTCCCAAATTGGGAAGGAGGCGTTGAGTACTGATCCCGGGCCGTCGCCATGTGTCATCTGTTTCATCGCGACCAATTTTTGCTCTCCCCACCGCGCCAATGCCCCGCAAACGCGCCAGATCGTCGTCCGCTGGGCACGAGAGCGAGGAACAGCAAGAGGAATTGCCTTTGGCAGTCAGAGACCCAGGTTACTATGACGAAGAAGGCAACTGTGTAATCAGGGTCGAGAATGTGCTTTTCAAGGTGGGTTGTGGCTTGACGTCCAACGACGATTCCTATGCGATTCTCAGGTACACCGCGTATTCCTAACCCGAGAATTCGAGGTTCTTGCCGACATGTTCAAGCTGCCCCAGGGTGACCTGTCCGTCGAGGGCACAAGCGATGAGAATGCAATCACGCTGAGTGGAAATACGGTTGCCCACATCCGCGCATTTCTGCGGTATTCACTTGCACCGTACGTTCAACACATCTCATATTCACTCATTTCACTGATTAACATTTGTAGGAGGTTGGCGACTCAGATTGACCATATCCCGATCGCCAAGATAATGGATGTGGCTCACGTTGGACATTTCGCTATGGGCGATATATGGTGCAAAAAATACCCCACGGTTGCAGGGACTTTGACGACAACTCACATCTTGATCTCGCAATTTGAGTGACAGCTTCCCTACCCAGGTGGCATCTTTGCATGTGGTTGCATCTCAAGTCAGCAACTCACGTCTCCTCAACATTGCATCTGTTTGGCATTGATCTACATCAGTTCGGGTCTCGGCTGGGCTCGGCATACTGGCAAATAATCCTTACATCTGAGGCCCCGCCTCCTGAAGGGCCTCTGGATGGTCACAGATTATTTTAAAACTGTATTTCTTCCTACATGGATGAATTATTGAAGTATTACTTTGAAATGTTGTTGAAATAGCTATGTTGAACTCTGTCTACATGCGTGAGTCTTATAGAAGTAAATGGGTCTCCTTTCTTTGCCAAAAATCAGAACACATGCCTCAGAAGATAATTTTGCTTTGAAGGCAAGTTACTATGGGTCTACTCAGATTCTGCAATGTGGAGAATACCTCTCCTTCCATTTATAGAATTCGGCACCAGGCTCCCATCATTGTTTCGATCATATTAATCAAAAATCCTTGATGAGTTCTGCGAAAAATTCAAAGTTCTACTAAAACTCAGTTCCAAGGCAAACCTTTTCAAGGTGTAATCTCCCAAATAGCTTGTTGCGACCACTGAGAAAACAGATGCTGGCAAAATCTGAGTTGTTAGCCTTTCACCGATTTTTGTTGTAAGCTGCAAGCCAGAACCCTGCTTCCAGCTGGAGATGTGATCAAATAATTTTTGCACACTATATGTGCCATATTTCGCGAACAAATACATGATGGCTTCATGGCTCGATTGGGCCATCGCGACCCTTCTTTATTTTTATCGGACTACGAACGCTGGCAGCAGGGTCATTCCCGCCGAGGCGCTCCGCTCGGCCCTCTTCCTTGCCCGAGATACTCGCAATGCTGACCTCTGGGAGACCATTCCAAACACGTGGAAGTCCCGGCTGGAGACAGGGCGGGCCGGGCTGGACTTTTGCGATGCGCTTGATGCTGCCGAGGCTGTCGGATATCGCACATTCTTGGTTGACCTTTACTATCTTCTACTGGCCCGAAAGCCGCCGTTGCACGGCAGCCACCGCAACCCAATTTCCCCATCTGCGGATGAACCCCACCCACTTGCGGCGTCTTCTGTCCGGATACTGGTCACTAACCATGCTGTGGCTGCAGCTTGCTAACCGCCCACCCGAATACAGAATACCACCGCGCACGACGCCGCGGTGCACAGACCACGCGGCTTGCACCCTCACTTGGGGGAAGATATGGCGCGAGTCCATGCACTCACCATCGATGGACGCTTTCAACCCCGCCGACATTATTGGGCGCCTGTACGACTTTGAAACACGTCTGCGCAGAACGAGCGCAGCCACTTGGGGATCGAGCGCAACATCGGCCTGTTTTGAGAGCATCGTTGCCAGTGAAAATAATCCTTTTACGCTGGCCAGGAGGGAGGTGAGAGACTCCCTGAAGACTTTGTGCTATTCACACCGCTCAGTGCTGCGTAACCAATTGACTTTTGGGTCGTGCGTATACTACTCCTTGAATCTCAGTGCTGGTATGGCTTTTATTACTTTGCCAATAAAACGAATAAATTGTGGACATCTATCCTGGTTCAATGAATCCACAATTTTATTCTTTTGCCCCAGATCGGGTTCAAACATTGGGCGGAGAACTACCTGAGCTGAAGGCATGGCACTCATCCACACTCCGAAATGTAATCTCATCCTGGCTGAAACGAAGAAGGAAACGCAAACAAAAAGACATGTTATTCGCGACATTTAACGCGGGACACTGGAGAAAGAATGGTCCAACTACAACGCCAGAATCTCAACGCATTAATTCTGAATCAAATCTCCAAATCCCTCCCATTCAAGCGGTGATAGGGATGCAGTTAATGGCGATGAGACCGCCTGGAACGAAAGCAATTAGCGCAACATAGTGCGAGAGATGTTCGGTGCCGTACCCCATTCCTTCTCGGGGGCATCGCAGGTGACCGTGGTAGATCCACTGATCACAAAGTTAGATGGATTCGATGAATGAACAGGGGAATTTGCCCACCAGTTGTTCCCGGCAACAGTGATAGGGCTGCAGCTCAATCCGACGGGCACATCGAGGCCAGTCAGGTCGAGGCCGACGAGGGCAGCAACGGCAGAAGCCGCTGCGCTAGTGGAGGACACAACACTGTTGCAGCACTGGGGAGAGTTCGGGGTAGTAACCGGGGGCGGGGGAGTGCCGGTCGGGGTGGCGGCAGCAAGGGTCTGTAATGAAGTTCATTAGTTTCTGGTATACCACCATAATCCAGTGCGTACAATGAGCACAGAGGCGACAACGACAGAAAGCTTGGAGAACATCTTTGTTTGAGAGAGAGCTTGAACTACGGTGGGATGTGTTCGAGTGAGGAATTGGAGAGAAAGGGAGGCGCTTTTATAGGTTTCAAACCAGACATTCCGGCGATTGCACAGGACGCCGCTGCCGCAGGGATGCACTCTCAAATGGCAAAAAGGAGCAAGTGGAGCTCTTGAGCAAGGAAACAACGCAATGTCGAGTATTAGCGAGGGAATAAATTGAGGACTTATTGTGGATTCCCAAGACTGACAGGGAAGTTCGACAGCGAGGCGATCCGTGGAGTACCAACCTGAAGGCTTGACATGACGAGTTTCATGTCGTTTCATGCTCCAAGGATACCAACAGTGGCAGAAAGAACTATGAGGGCCAAAACCCTTGAAAAAGTTTGACCCTGCAGCGCAACAATGAAAATAATGCTGCCTGAATTTGATCCTTCATTATTTGCGAGAAGCGAAAACTAAGACCGACCTTATTGCCCCGGCGGGGAAGAAGCGCGCGGCACCGAGCATTCAGGGCTGGATAACTATTCGCATTCAGCTCTCGACGTCACTGATAGCAGTCGGGCATTCGACATGCTGTGGGGAAGTTTGAAAGAGAGTAACTCAGTATGTCTTGTACAGGAGGCGAAGCAGTGGTTAACCAGCTGTGTCTGGTCACCGAGTGGAGCACCTGAAAATGAGTTGATTTCGAATTATGTCCTTTTTTAGATTCTTTCAGGAACTCAAAAAGGAGTGCGTCATCCCGCCAAATTTCTGGTCGCGCCTAGATAATTTCCGCGGCGAAGCAGGAAAAATGGTGCAGTGAACTTAAAAGTCCACATGGTCAGCCTGCAAATGGAAATGCCTCAACCAGAGCTCGGACTTCCGATCAACGGCGCTTGCTCCTGGCAGAAGGTTCAGCTCCGGGCCTATGGCATATATTTCACAGCTTTGAGTTCCAAAGACTGCTGATAATGCGCCGTCTTTGAACCAGAGAGAAGTCAAGGTCCTCCGTACTTGAAAGACCGACGGTATAGTGGACTGTGTAAGCGAGACGAAGAACGGAAGGAAAGCAAACTGCCGCTGTGAAGATTTGTATCCCCCCATCAAATGCTCCGCATTCGAAACGAAAGAAACTCGTGACAGCGGGCGAAACTTGTAGCAGAGTACTTATAGTTAATCAGTGGGTTTCCATAGTCTCGTCGCTTTCGAGGGCAGTAAGTTCTCCCAGAAGTTGTGGTTTAAGATCCTCAACGTTAACCGTTCCTCATCACGAGCCATTCGCCGTGGCCGCTCGGCCAGAACCCCGCTCGTCACGCGTAGTGGATACCGGTGCATGAATAGCACCCGCTTATGCTAATAAATGCGCGATGCAGCACGAGCCGGTCATTGCTCCGTCTTGCGCGCTCCGCCTGGCGTTCATTGTATGTATCATTCTCGACGCCGCAGACCGCAGACGTCCGCAATCGGGCACACCTCGCTTTTGACCTGCCCAGCTGTAGTCGACGCCGGCATAGTGTGTCGGATTTGAGCGCGACCAGGAAGTCGAGCTGCGAGAGGAGGATGGTGTGCCTGCCCCGTGATTGTGGTGCAGGATGAAGCGGATGAAATCGCGGTCGCGGGTTCGCGTGGAGTCTGGCCATTGCTTCTGGTTATTAATTCTTGGGAAGGAAGGGAGGAAATGAGGGACGCACGGTCACGTTTGATCATGAGCGTATATGTTTCACGATGGCCACCCACGCGCCAATCGGCGCGCTGGCATAATTCTGAGCAATAACACTGCCCCTAACATCTTTCGTACTACCTGAAGGTGCGCTTTTCTTTGGTTGCACCGCACTGCGAGAAGATTAAGGACACGTTGAAAGTCGGAAGAATTTCGAACCCACCTCGAGGTTGTCGCATGCCCAAGATACTCTGTAGTCAGCTGAATGTGATAGTTCCAGTGGAGTCGTACGTTTATTGACGAGGTTAAAGAGAGAGAAGCAATCGCCGAACATGGGCGAAGCCTTTGCCACGGCAGACCTGGCGAGTGCGGTGGAGGCACGTATCTGCCGTAAAACATAGTAGTGGATGATGCAAGCGAGAAGGCCACGAGCATGTTCCGCATATCGCAATCGTAGCAAGGAGCCCGTCACAGATCGCAGTTAGACAGCCAAAGTCTAGGTTAGATGAGCCAGTCAAGGATGTTGAAGAAGATGTCAGTGGTAGGAACCATCTACTCGAGATTTGTTCCCGCGAGCAAGGGGATGACCTCGATGACGGCCTTGACAAGCCCCGAAAATCGAAAGTCATCTGGCCAAAGTAGCCCCCGAAACTTTGACTCGCGGATGAAGGATAGAACACCTGCAATCGAAATGTGTGCGAGGTCTACTAACACACAACGAATGTGATCCACCATCAATGTTGCCAGTTCATCCATGCCATCGCCAGCGCCCCCGACGAACGCCTCGACAGGTGCGATGTGGTTGGGCTCATTGGCTGGGGGAGATGATCGAGAGTTCAGCCATTCTCTCTCAGCGAGGAACCCAGAGACGGTTACTAGTCCCCCATATGTCCGGTGGTCTGAGTATTGGAGAGTAAGACCCTCCAGACTTGCGCAATCAGAACGCGCACTCCAGGGGTAGAGTCGACCAACATCTGTGTTTCTAGCTGGAGGTTGAAATTGTTGATGAGAGAGTCGGTGCATCGAGTGCTTCGAAGATCGTAATTGCCCTTCTCTCCTTCCACCACCATGGGCTGAAAGTGCCTACTCTGAGAGACTAGATTCCTCAGCATGGTTGGTTACACCAATGCGGGCCTCGTCCAATATGTCGAGTGAACCTGTTCGGGTGGATGGCTTGTTGGCGGCTCTTCACAGCCCTTATAGGGGTAATCCACAAAAATTGTGCTATTGCACGAAATTGACGCGGTCTGAGGGCATTCCCTCCCGACATCAACCTTCTTGGGGCCAAACGGCGTATCTTCATATGATTCACAACAGCAAATTCGTATCGCGGACTTGTGAGCCGTGGGTTTCGGGCTGTCTCGGGCGGTCTCCTGGACCGTTCCGTCTATTCCGAACATCCCCCTCACCCCTTACATGCTCCTGATAATAATTAAACACAACGATCGGGCGATGAACTCTCATGATCGGCAATCAAGGTCTTCGACCATCTCCGAGTCCCCAACCCTTTGGAACATCTTCTTTGCGGACTTCAGGCTGCGGGAGCTTCCCGATGACCTTTGCCTTCATGGGCTCGCAGTGTCACAAGCCGAGCAGGTGGATGACAACATTATCATTTCGACGGCATTCTCATTCCAAGGTCAACTCATTCTTCGGATGGTGCTCGAACAAACGGGTCTTTGTCAGTCCAAATGGATCATATTCTATGATAGTCAGCCCTCTTCCGCATGCCATCCCAGTCCTACATCATCCTGGAGCTCGTAAATGAGTCCAAATATGTGGGTATTTGGCTCATTCAGAGCTCACCTCTACCATTTCTCGCGCAACTACGCGATCAAAGCCTCTGCAGCCCGGAACGCGTGCCACGCGATCTTTGCCATGGAGTACCGGATAGGATCTCTACCTGGAGGGCGGCTCGTCAATTCTCAAAATTTCCCGTTTACTCCGCTCGTTTTGTGAGAAGGGTGTGGTCACTGACCGACATTCTGTCGTATCGATTGGGTTGGGTATTATGTCTGTAGCATACATCGTTGAGGCACGTGTATGTAGGTACAGAGCCCGCATGTTCCTTTTAGGGACCACCGCGGTTAACACATTCCTTCCTTCCTTCCTTCCTGGGCCCTGCGGGATCGGAATTTGCGCACAGCACAGGGAGAAACGATTCGATTTGAGAGCTTTTCACAATGTTCTGGAACCGGCAGAGACTGTCAATGGAACCGTGTGCCGCTGAGAATGCAATTTTCTTTAAATTGAAATGAAATAGCTAGAATAAGAGGGAAACTCCAGTTTTGTGTCAGTCGACCGAAAGTCTTGCCCGAAGAGAGGTCGGAAGTCCGGAGAGAGCAGACTAAATTATTTGCCTGCAGACACGGCCCTGGATGTAAATCCCCTTCTGGTGCCACACTCCGCCGCACCATCGGCGGGAAAATAGAGTGTACAACACACGAGGTACGAGGGAGATTGTTGTAGTATCTGTTTATAAGAGACTAGCGCTCACTGGCAAAGGGTGCAGTGGTGTTACAGTAATGTCACAGCAGTCATAGTCACGGTAGTAGCGGCAGGTACCGCTTCAGTGTCAACCCCTATCTGATGTTCAGGTTGATAGATAAGGATAAAAATTGTAGCCCAGCGTGGTCCCATTTCTGGAACGTGCCAGGTTGTCTACAATACATCGACCTATAAAATGTATCGGGCTACGGTCGAGGAGGCTTCGATTTCAAAGTCCAGAAGGATAAACTCATAAATCATATTTAGCAGATAATACATTTGTGCTTGATCCAACAGTTGCTTCTCGTAATCGAGCTTGAATGCAAGTCAGTGGACCTTGTTGAACCACCTGAACGCTTCACTTGAATTCGATAACCGAGCCAGAATCAGGGGAGACAAAGAAACATGAAAAAAACGTTTATTTGGCGACATTTAACGCCAGACAACGCGAGACGTAGAAAATACACAACATCAAACTCCAGAACTCCAACACATCGAATTCCTGCTCGCAAAGTTCATGTAGTATACTTCCGAACCGCCCACTTAAAGGGTAATAGGGATGCAGTTGATGGCAATGAGACCGCCTGGAAGGCAACTAATTAGCGGAGCACAAAAGAGGTGTCGAGTGCCGTACCCCATTCCTTCTCGGGGGCATCGCAGGTCACTGTGGTGCCACCGCTACACCAGTGGTGAGATAGGGAAGAATAACCAGATGGAAAGAACGCCTACCAGTTGTTCCCGATGACAGTGATAGGGCTGCAGCTCAACCCGATGGGCACATTGAGGCCAGACAGGTCGAGGCCGAGGAGGGCAGCAACGGCAGAAACCGCGGAGCTGCTGGAGGACTGTACGCTGGAGCAGCACTGGTTAGAGGTGGGGGTAGTAACCGGGGGAGTGCTGGTCGGGGTGGCGGCAGCAAGGGTCTACCATGTAGATTGTTAGTGTTGTTAAACCATACAGATGATTCAGTGCGTACAATGAGCACAGAGGCGACAACGACAGAGAGCTTGGAAAACATCTTGTTTGAGAGAAAGCTTGAACTACGGGGGGATGTGTTCGAGTGAGGAATTGGAGAGAAAGGGAGGCGCTTTTATAGGTTTCAAACCAGATATTCCCGCGATCGCACGGGACACCAACACAGGGATGCACTTTCGAACGGTGGAGCTCTTGGAGCAAGGAGTACAACGAAGTATTGAGTATTAGCGAGGGAATGAATTGAGAACTATTGTGGATTCCCAGGGCTGACAGGGAAGTTCGACAGCGAGGCGATTCGTGGAGTAGCAGCTTGAAGGTTTGACATGATAAATGTTATGTTACGTATTTCCGCGAAATCGGATTGAGACTTGAATGAAGCAACGAAGTGCAGAAAAACGATGAAGGAGTACCTTGTTGATTTAGAACACTGGCATGAGATAATTTCCTGAGAATTGGAATATCAGGACCCACTGAGGGCAAGAGTGCAGCAGAAAACATTGAGCGGAGAAAGAGCGGTAAAGGGCGGGAAAACTATTCCGCTTCTCGACGTCATCGTCTCGCAATTTTAATCAGTGGAAAAGAGCGCACCTGGGAGTAGCAGAACGGCGCAGAGTCGTCCGCGACGTCACGAATGCGCCGTTAATAGTAAACCGTGTCTGCCAGTTTGAGTGGAGTGTCACGGTCGAAAGTGAACAACTCCAAAATTGTGTCTTCCCCACACCGCGAACGAAACTTTTTAGGGGTCAAAGCCCCCGTTCCAAATTTAGCATCTCCGCAGCACGGAGAAAGAAGGGCGTGGTGGAAGTAAATCAAGCGCCAGACTGATTTAATTTCAGGAGTTCTGTTCAACCTTCGTTGTGGACTCCGCACAGCAGCCGGGCAGAAAGGTGGAGAACATAGAATCGCCAGAATACCTTACATGGGTCATAATGGCCCACTGACATATTCGTGGGGTTACGGTGGAGCCCTACTGATCATCTGCGTTAAATTTGGAGGTGGGTGGCCGAGGTGAGAGGGTGTTGCATTGCGCAGGCGGCCCATGTGTCGAATATACAACAAGCTCGCACTGGGCTCAGGCATATTTCCTTGAGGCATGAAAAATAGGTCACCAGTCTAGTCGACATTCTTTGTGGAGGGTCAAGAGCCGGCAGAGTATAAACGACCAAAATAGAGTAATTTGTGCGGTTTGCAATCATTGCGCAAAAGCAACAGGGCATGCGCACATAAGTAGATGATTGTGTGGCTGGAATGGGTGAGGACCGAGAAAAAAGAAAGCTGAGGAGAGATGTAGGCAAGATAGCTGAAATGGAGCCGAGTTATTTCTGAGAGAAAGTGCCTGGGGGACGTACCAGTGTTGTCGCAACACACCGCCCAGAAAGATACGAATGCATAAAAGTGAATTAACCCTCAACACCGAAAATCTAGGACGTGGTTTCAATTGAAGGTTCCAGCACGTTCCACGGCTCTCTTCGAAATGTGATAAGGCGAAGCTATTATAACTGCTACGTGAGCCAACGGATTAAAAACTAAACACTCTGGGAGATAACGCACCATATTTGCAGAAAGAAGTTTCGGGAACAATCCCTTTGCTTGATCTTGCTGGCTGAACGACATCTCGAACGTAATGGGTATCGGCGGATGGAGATTTGAGAGCGTGAAATCGAGCTGGACGCAGCGCGAATGGTTTGAGATGGACGAATCGAAGCAGAAGCGGATGAATATTGTGCGGATGTGGTGAGCAGACGAAATTGTGGCAAGTGTGCCAAACATCATCGGAGGGATGGGTTGGACGAGAGTCATGCGGAGATGCAAGAGATTTGGAAAGAGAGAAAGGTCGATTGCCGATCCTCGTTTCTTGTGGAATATCAGCGCGTTACAAATAAACTGGGTGGCGATGGGTGGAAGTACGCACCATAGCCTTGACGTCGAGGATTTGAAGAGTTGAAGATTCAAAGTGCTTCCAGGGAACTATCCATTCACCGTGGATATTCAACGCCGTCAGATGGGAGAGAACGAAGGGGTACAAAGCGCAGGGGATCAGTGTATGCTGATCATATGCATGGCTTCGTGAGAACGAGATTCGCAAAGACTGGAGCGGAATGGATGGGGCGCGGTCTGAGATGCCAGGCAAAAAGTCTTCGACAATCCCCTGTCGAAAACCATCATCATAGAGGCGAACGCTCAGGTCGAGGTGTCGGATCGCAGGAGAGCAGTGCTCCCAGATCTGGATCAGAGTGAACAAGTCGGAGAAGGTGGCATGTAATCTCAGGGTGCAGATACTGGGTGCACTGAGCAGCCGTTGAAGTGCATTCGCAAGCGGGATCGAGAGTTCCGAGAGTTGTTGCATCTCGGAAATGGAGACGCTCTGAAGGCGTGTAAATTCCAGATTGCATATCTTTGCCAACGTCGTGTTGGTAATTCGGTCCTCCCTAAACGTGTAGTTCCGGTAGTTCCTGTTAATCGAAAGCTCGCGAACATGTCGAATTAGATGCGGAGATGCCTCCAGTATGTTATGCAATCGTAACAACTGGTGCTCTGAAGATTCTACGCCGCCGTTTCTGAGGTGTGGCGCTCGAAAAAGATGGGATTGGGCTGGATGCAGCCAGGAATGGGCGACCAGGGCACTGGCTATGAGATCGGGATTGGAGTTTGAGAGGAAGCCGATGCAGTGCTCCACCAGTTCTGGGATATCGAGTGGGCTTTGCATGTCGTGAAGGCAAGGACTGGAGAGTCCGGACCGCGGACCGCTTCCGGTGATGCGTGCCACGCAGCTAAAATCAGCTCCTCAACTTTCCTTCACCCAACCTTCACCGCCAGGTCGATGAACTGCACACCTCCACCCACTTGGTGGTATACTAAGCATTAGACAATAATTTTCGGAGTTGCACACAGTCCGCAAGGCAGATCGGTACCCTATGTCTACGCGCCTCGAAATCTTCTTTCGTGCACAAACATTGGCAGACGCAGGACACAAACAAGCTATTATCGCGCTTAACGAAACCAATTCAATACCAGGTACCACCATTATCTGGATGTCAATTGAAGAGATTCTTACCGGTCGGAAGTCCTACTTCTGCGCCTTTCATCGACTTTCATATCCCTTGCGGTGATCCTCACAAAAACGCAGTGCGGAAGAAAACACCTGAATGGGCCAGAAAATTCTCGGTGTCTTATTATCCGAGTCTTATTCTTAGAGCTTGTACTGTTGTCCACAATGGATAGGAATCGCCAAGCTCTTGGCGGCCCACTGCGGCGACCTGTCACCGAACTGCCGGTGTAGTATTTATAAGAATCTCATTTGCTATGGACATTCAAGTTGGTACTAAGATGCTCAAACTTGCTCTCCTTACCTCTTTGGTCACTGCCAACGCATACATCTGGCCTTCACCGCAGCTCGATGCCCTGGAAGCGCTGCGCTGGGACCAGGATCGCAACGGGATCACGGCCCTCATTCAACCCTGCGACTTTTTCATCTTCGGCTCAGCCAAGTCGGGGCGGTCGAACGCTGCGGATTGGATACGCACGGTCAGGCACGCACGAGACGCTTCAGCTCTCTCTTCTCACTATTATTCTTTACATTTGATATACGTAGGTGTTCCACGACATGGCGACGCACAACAAAGCAGATGGGACGGGGGGCATGGACGCGTCGATCAGGTTTGCTGAGGAGCAGGGGCGGCCAAAGGCGAGTTTCGCGCTGCGTCAGCCACGCCATGATCAATGCTGATGAGTGAACCGCAATTTATAGGACGCAGGCGACGGGTTTTCAAACACTGTTGCCGTACTGCAGCCCGTGGCGAACCGGTACATTTCCAGTACGTCCGCGCCCTCCACGTTTCAGACAGCCTGAGCTGAGTTTTATCCTTAGTCGCTGACGCGCTTGCCGTGGGGGCAATCCTAGCCATCGAGAACTGGTGTGTTTTCCGTCCTCACTCCAGCGAACTGGCTTGAATTATAATAATGCTGCTTCAGCGCAGGGCCTGAAATTGCGTTCCGCGGCGGACGCGTCGATGCGGCAGAGCCAAATCTACCGGGAGTTCCTGAGCCACAGCAAGACCTAGACTCGCACATTGCCTCCTTTGCCCGCCAGGGATTTACGCAGACCGAAATGATCGGCCTCGTCGCATGTGGGTATGTATTCCTTCCGCATCCTAAGCACATATTTATTTATCTGGTCGCGCTATCTTTTAGACATACTTTCGGCGGAGTTCAGCATTCGACGTTCCCCGATATTGTGCCCGGAGTTGAACGATCCGAGCAATACACAATCAGTTGCGCATTTCGACACCACGAACACGCACTTTGACAATAGAGTGTGGGTCGATGCTCTTGCATGATTTAAGAAATCATCCGGATTGGGCGCACTGACCTCACATGTAGCGCGACTGAATACATTGCTGGCACGACACAAAATCCGCTCGTTGTAGGCCTGAACCAGACCACAAACTCCGACAAGCGTATCTTTGGAAGTGATGGCAACGCGACGATGCGCTCGTACGCTTCCCTGACCTCGAACAGAAATCCACTGAAGCTGGCAGTGTATAGATTCGCAAATTCTCCAGATCTGTTCGCATCCACGTGCGCAGATTTGTTTGCGCGGATGATCGATACTGTGCCCGCGGGCGTCCAGCTCACGGAAGTAATCACCCCGCTCCCGGTCAAACCGCATAATCTGAACCTCATCCTCGCGGCAAACAACACGATTCAGTTTTCCGGCGAAGTTCGGGTTCGTTCTTTTTTTTTCTTTTTATGCGGATTCTGCTGAATTACTTCGTGTGAGTAGCTGTGGAACGTGGCAGAAGATGCGGACCCGGTTGTGCGCTTGCTTTGGGATGACCGCACTGGGAGGAAAACGAACAACGTCACCGTCGTGCAGGACAGTGTTGTCACCGTCAGTGGTGGGCGGTACAACGCGGCATGGTACGTCTTCGATCACATCGCGACTCCTGCGCTGGCGAGGCTCGATGCTGTGGCGGGAATAACAAGCATTCGTTTCACCGTGGACAACAAGCTCGAGGACCAGGGCGGCGTCGGATTCGCGGTGCAAGATGACATCATGTTCGCCGCGTCGTCGTGTTTCACTCTGGACAGTAACAATGGAGATACGGGAAGATTCGACGTCGCGGTAAGCACTTAGTATTCTCAACCATCATACGGTTCCCCAGCTAAGGCAGAACAGGTGCGTACCGGTGTTGACCCCACGCGAGTGTACCTCGAGCAGTCGGCGCGCGACAGCGTCGACAGGCCAACAACCATTGAAATTGATCTCACACCGCACCCGGTCGACCCCAACGCAACGTTCGGGATATGGAGTATTACGCAGGCGCTTTCGTTCACCTCGTTTACCATTGGGGCAGAAATCGGTGGTGCCAAAGTGACACGTGGACTTCCGACGTCGGTGTTTGGTTTTGGTCAGTGCTCCCAAGTTGAGTAAACCGAGGCATGCCAGGTTCACCGCGCTTCGGAAAATGCAGAGGTCAAAATTTGAGAGGGGCTCACTTCGTTCCTATAAGTATTATGGGGTTAATTGCTGCAATTGTAAAATTTTGTTTCTGACTGCAGTTGCGGCTTTACACAACGTTCTGCAGCATATGTACCACGGCCTGAACCAGTTTGAGTCGCAAGCTACGCTCAATTGATTACCTCTCACTGCGACAAGTTCAACCCCAGAATTTCAAAGCCACGAACTCGAAATTGGGCATCCAGGCAACTCGTCTTACAGGACACCTCAATTGCTCTTTATAGCTTAGGTGCATGAAGGTGCATGTCGAGATATATTGTTGCGGCCGAGCGGTGGGCCTCATCATCTTGAAGTGTCACGCTACGTCTAATGATTCTAGAAGAACTTGGCCGAAGTCTCCCGAAGTCCACATGGTTGGAACCAGCACTAACTCCTGCAAGGAAAGAAGATTCATCGACCACTCATAAATATCATCGATTCTGGAGACTGCTGGGACCTGTGCTTAGTTTTAACCCTGCTATTGATACAGGTTCACGAGTTGGTATGAAAATTACTTTGTCTCAAATATAAAATACAGACAAGTCGGCAAACTGGCTTGGACTGATCCATATTCTGAAATCTATTGGGATGTAGATACTTCGTGTTGGAGACGGGGCGTTTGAACAATTCTAGCCTCAATCTGATATTTTATGCTACATTGGAGCACAGCTACAGAGTGGTTTAAATCACAGGACACTGAAGTAAACTACAAAAATACAGTAAATGACAACTGGTAATACAGTAAGTGCAATGAGACAGTTGAGATCGTTTTTAGTGAAGCCTCCCTTGCAATAAACTATCACACACTATCGTTGGACTGACACTCTGAGCGTCAGCACGCAAAGATTCTCTGCTCGTCAACATTAGTCGTGAGCGCCCCATCCATGCAGTCTCTAGAAAGAAATCCAGCTGGCTGGATATATCAATGCTGGCCAAATTGGCGTGCCCTTCCAGACGCTTAACCAGCGCTATGTAATGCGGCTCCGAGGCTGCCTGCAGCATATATCCCATGAATTTTAGTTCATTTGCGAGCCTACAAATATTACTCCGTCAATCAATCATAGAGTCAACATATTCAACACACGTCTCAAGGTCCTGCATGAACTCGGGGTAGAGCTGTGCTCCAGAGTCTACCTCCTCAGCGCAGAACTCCACCCACCCGTATATGCTGTTCCATTGCGCCGGCGCATAGTGTATTTTCGGCAGATAGCGGATGGCGCGCGCCAAGAGGTGTGCACCCATAATGGCCATGTCACGGGCCTGTGCACGCATAAATTGCAAGCGTTCGTATGCTCGTGGGCTCTGTGCCAGTCCATCACTGGTCTCTCGGTGCACGAGCTCACGGTAAAATGGAAGAACGAGGCCGGTGAAACCGAAAACACATCTAAAAACGCAGAGTCTAGATGCGTCATCCAGCACGAAGCGGTTCCTGGCGGTCGTGTCGACGGGGTTGAATAGTACGTGGACTACATAATTCATTGAGGAAAGCGAAGAAAGGAAGTTGAATACTGCGGTTTCAGATAGAGGGGCGAGGCGAGCATAGTCTATATAATGTGAGTGAGGGGGAGCACTGGCAATGGGCAGGCAGACGAGGCGTACCCCCAGCGATCGTGTCAGACAATTGACGTGCCAAGACAATAGCATGGTATGGATCTGTGAACGCGAGAATCAGGACGCAAAGTTTTGAAACTTACGAGATACTCACATGATTTGACCGATGTCCGCAATAAGGACGAAGTGGTTGTTCGAGATTTAGTTACTGAAGCAACCATATCTTCAAGAGACGGCGGGAAGGCACCACAAAGCAGTAGCTGGTCATTTTGAGTCCTAATTATACGTCAGAACGAACGATAAGAACAGAAATGAATGAGACGTACACCAGCATCGGAGTCCTACTTTTTGCCGAAATGAGCGCATCTCCCATCTATGGACTTTATTAGACGCGAGCCAAGATGAATTTGATGATACGAACGAGGTATCCGACCCACTGGGCTTCGTCGGAAGCGGAATCCTATACATGAAGGGACGCCGGATTTTTGATTGACAGAAAGTCACATGAGAATTCACGTGACGTTGTCGACATGTTGCAGCCGGCTGTTGAGATGTTGCCGCCGAGTCCCACGGCTCGGAGATCGGCGTGCGCAAGCGCTCGGATGTTGCCGCTGGGTCCCACGACTCGCAAATCGGCATGCGCAAGCGCCAGGATGTTGCCGCCAGGTCCCCGACTCGCAAATCGGCATGCGCAAGCGCCAGGTTATTGCCGCCGGGTCCCTACATCCGGGCGCTTGCGTACGCCGATCCCACGACTTGGAATTCGCCGTATGCGGGCGCTTCTGATCGACAAAATCGGTCCGAATTCCGTCCCATGCATCAAATCTCTGAACAACAAATGTTGTCCTTGAGGCTTGAGGTCAGATAACAAGCCTTCCATGAAGCTTTCTGGAATTTCTATTCTATCCTCTCCTCTAATTGGTTATGTATCAGCAGCATTTATTATATTCTTGCTGTTTGGCCCCTATCTCCTGTTTCTGACCTTATCTGTGGTGAAGCTTCCAGTAATTTCTGCTCTTTTCTTTTCCAATTCTCCATGTGGTATAGGCCTTTCTAGATATAATTTTTTTTAGCAGGGAAACACAGCACAGATACAGCAGCAGCCTGATCCTGAAAATCTAGCAATATATTTCTGTCCTGTAGTAGAAGCAGATATTAGTATATCAGCCTTAGGTTGATAAATATGGTCTATCTACACTGTGCTAATCTTCATTGGGAGGCAGAAAAACATTTAAAATCCAGAGTAAATAAAAATGGCTTTGGAACATACTGCCTGAAGGAGAAGATTGTGTAGGGGAGCCACCTCGGGATCTACCTGAGCTTTTCAATGGCAGGAGCAACTATTCAGACAATTTCAAGAAAAATTTAAGAAAAATATTCCAGCCTACATAAGAATTATAGTGACAAAAAAGGCCTTCATCCTGTGTGTCTCCCTCTGCTGAACAGATCGCTTTTTTTGAAATGAAGTGCCAAAAATTCCTAATTCATCTTGCTTTCTTATGACCATAAATAAAACACAGAGCCAGTTGGTCAGCTATATTGGTCTTGACCTCCAGACAGACATCTCTGCCCATGGATAGCTCTATGCAGCACTCTCGCAATACACTTCAAGTCAACAGATCAAAGCACTTTTCAAGAATGATGCCAGTATGATCACAAAAAACAGTGTATACCATGAGGTGCTGTTTTGAAGTAGGGCTGCTCACTGTTCCATCAACAGGTATGCCTGTCAATCTGCAAAGGTACAATGGCTATGGGCTGCTATAAAAGCAGCTGTCTTTTTGTTTCTGGGACCTTCAGACAGTACATGACGGCAAAATAACAACCATCTACCAATGATTGGCTGGATGTCCTGCAGTATATCTGGGATGGGGCAATAGAAAATGAAATTCTGAGTAATTTTCAGCAAGTCCTCTGAGATGTTCCCATTCATCTGCTTTGGTTAACTGGCATGAAAAACAGTAATTGAACTTGGACGACTCAGGTTACATAAATTAGCGCCACCAAGAATAAATAGTGCAGACTGCCTAGCTCAATGATTATAAACAAAACATTCATCTGCACTGGCATTAACAGCCATGCACCCCTAATTGCCTCAAATCTATTGAACCAAATGCAAGCTTTCTCCCCAAGCCATCAACAGTCATGCCTTGATGGGATGGACAGCTATTTTGCCATCCTGTACCCATCCTACATATTTCGCCAGCCAAAGAATCAATGGCACAGGACAGCAAACCATTCATGGAACTGTTGCACCTGTAAATATAGGGATGGTGGGCAGCCCTACTTTGAAGATGGTATGTCTTTTTTTGATCATTGGGAGACTCAACTGATGTAGGGTACAGGTAGACTACACATGTGTTTTAATAGAGACGTTGCGCAAAAGCTGCATGTGGGAGTATTTTTTTTTTGCTGGGGCATCACTGGGACTCTCAAATAGCCTCTTTTAACCACCAGAGCAAAGAAAAAAAAAAAGCTGCATGCGGTGAGTTTGTGCACCAAAAAAGCTGCATGTGGCTTTGCGCAACATCTCTAATATGTAGTTGTAGATATTTGCTCTTTGTGTCCCTTTGGCATGGCCCACCATTTTATGTACAATTTTTGTTTATATTGAAATAAATAACCTTTCTACTGAGATGCAGAGTGACAGCAGAGCATCAACTCGGGGTTTGGGGCAGAGCCCCAACAAGCTGTTGCCCGGCTGAAGGGACAGCTGCGAGCGGAGCGAGTCAGCCGTGCCGAAGGCACGGGTCGTAAAGCTTGTACGAGTTTGAAGCGCGCCAAATTGGTACAAGTGCACGTGAATGGCTGAGATAGGCGTTCGCCCAAGGACGAGAAATACCACCACTGGTATCGCCTAAAAACAAGCAAATTAATAAGATGTTTATCAGGGGGACGGTGCTCTTACATTGCTCCAGGAGATCTAGGAGGTAGCATGATGCTGCATTCTCACTTGAAGGCTGGAGGATAATGCCGATTTCCCATGCAGCCTTGAGCGCCTCAATTCTGAGAGCGTGGTACACTGACACGCGTCGCGTGCTACACAGGGCCAGGTCTGGGTCGGACGAAAAGAAATCATGATCCATAAAAGATTCCGGCCGAGGTCCTGCCCCAAGAACCGACGGATGAAAGGAAGTCAAGGACGCGCAACATATGATGCAAAGTGCCAGAACACGAGATTGCAGAGGAAGCAAATTAACTTGAAACGAGGTCGACCGGATGTCCGTCTTTATAGACGTTCTCGAAATTAAAGGATGGTCAAATTGGCCAGTGAATTGAAGTGCTAAATGGGGGCGCGGATCAATCACTATAACTCCAGCAGCTCTTTCACGCACCCTCAAAGCAATGGACAACGAATTCAGAGGTAAGTTCTGGACAGGCGGAAGGGGTTCTGCAAACTGGCTGCGCGAGTGCTGAAGGTGACGGTTGCGATCGTGGACGAGTTTGCGGCCGCGACGTGGACAACGAAGAAGTAGCCAGCAGGGGATTCTCCCGTGGTCTTCCCCGGGGAATAGGCGTGGTTGTGCAGCTAGACGGGGTCGGTCTACCTAGAACGCTGAGTAGAGCATTAACTTACGTCTGATTTCTCTCCAGACCCCGAGGGCAGGGAATTCCCGCTGGTTGGGGATGGCACAGTACGCGACGAGCCTGGAGAAACGCGTGAAATATTGGCAATCGTAGATGGTTGTTTACTTGCCTTGCAAGCATCACATGCCGGAGGTTTCTTGGGTTTCTGGCTCGCGGGCATTTCAGGCGTCGACATCGGAGTACCGGTTGGAAGATTCAACGCGTCGCTTGGTCTATATACCTAGTGTTAAGCGACCTCTCCCATTTTTGGTGAAACTTACCAAGTCAGACTCGGAGCCGGCGCAGGGGTCCAGAGGATTGAAGAAGATGATTGGCAGATTTTTACGTTCCTCGGCATCTCGTTCGCGTAGCCGGATCAGTCGCCGAGACTCATTGAATTCCGAAACAAGGTTCAAGCAGGTTCAAGCACGCAAATAAGCACTGTGCATAAAGAGCTGTAAAAGATAGCTTATGGCTTTGCTGAAATAGATTTACTGAATTTTGGTGTACTTCTCGATAGAAAACCGCAGACTTTGAGCATGAGTTGAAATATCAGGTTCCAGAGATTCGTATCCAAACATCCCTGAAATAGTCCAGACATTGGCAAATAGATTCGCGATCGCGTGGCTCGGGTACAATACAATACATAACCCAACCGTGCAGGCTGCCTCAAGATGTCAAAGCCTTGAGGATAGCGAGCTTGTTTTTGAACACAAAAGATAATGGCGCTCATGCCGGTCACTTCGTGGGTCAGAAGGGTGCCATTGAGCCAACAGACCTTCGGCTTGAATTTTCACCTCCACGGTTCGTCAACGCGTCTTGGCACCTATCACCGATCGACTACTACATTTCCGGAGATGTCGGAGTCGTTCTCATGTGCTTAGATGAGCCAGAGGACGGTCCCACTCGCGGGTTCTTCCGAGCCTGGAATCTCATTTTTCAGAGTATTGCTATTTTGAGACTAAAAGAGGCAGTGGAGAACACTTTGGTGGACCTCAAGTTTACTTCCACGTTTTTGATGTGCTAGACTAGACGAGAGCTGTGCTTTTGTCCTTGTTCTACGCGAAGACCTTGTTCTCAACGTGTTAAGACCGTCTTGGTTTAACAGGAATACATCCAAATCTGAGTTGCCGTGCAGTGCGCGGCAGATGGCTGGGAAGAAAGTGTAACGTTCAATTATTATTTCGAAGAACGAAGTCGTTGAACGCGCTTACTGACTCCGTTGGAGGCTTAGTCATTTTGAACTTGGCGATAAATGAATAACTCGCCTGCGCAATGCTTTGTTTCGACTGCGGAGGGATTCCCATCGGTCCTGCAGCCGTGGCTCATGTTCCATTTATTTTTCAGCTGGCCGAAGCGCTATTATCTCCCTTTGAAATGACAATCATATTCGCCTCTCCGGGGATTAATATATTTGAATGTCGAGCATGCTAATAAGCAGATGTATCCAATATTTATATAGAAACCAGTACACGCTGGTTGCTCATGTCAGTGGAACCAGGTTGCCGGATCGGATGATTAAAGTCAAGCTGTATACTAAACGAACAGTACCTTTTCGAATTGTCTGTTTGACTTGCCCACAAGAAAATTCAACCCGATTCAGCCTCGCCTGGTTGTGTTCAAAGACAAGATATTATAATTGCACCTTCGGCAACAAAACCGCCAGGTTCCTTTATGATTCTTTGACTGAAGTGGGGAGATTTAACCATCTCTCAACGCGAACTGACCATATCAGTCGGGACCAGCGAGGCTCATGCTCACACTACAGATTAGAGGGTAATTGACGATGATTCTGAATTTTCGAAAAGCGGGGCCGGCAGTCAACCCACGCATTTGCTATGCTGTCTAGGCGGAGCCTACAGTGCACACCTCAATGAAGCTCGAGAAGCTAACTGCTGCTCGCCGGCAATCTGTCCGCAACACTCCGATAACACCGGGCTGACAAAACCTTTCAGAACAAGAGAGTACACCAATAAAACAATTTTTTATTCAGTCGTAGATCCGGTGGATGAGCATGGAAAAGTTCGTCTAACGGATTTTACAAGAATTCAACAACTCGGCCCGAGTCGGGTTACACGCCTGCCGACCCGAACGGCATGAGTTCCTGGTTACATCCAGGAGGACTTGCCAACGAAAAGAATTTGAACTCCGCCCCAGCCAGCAGATCCACGTTTCGCTTGAATATGCCAGTTGTGTGGGCCAAAACGGCGGGTGTGTTTGCCAGCTGGTCGTAGTACGCCGAGCAGGGCTGGCGGATAAAATTTCATAATTAAATCAATTCGGACTTTCCCCTCGAATGATTGGACTCACAAAGCTACTATTGAACGGTGGCGGTGGCGCGGGGTCGGGGACGTATCGTCCCTGCGCATCGTTCCGCCCGGGCTGGACCGGCACGCCGTTGAGGATATGCCCGACTGTCTCGACGGTGAGGGCGATTGAGACCGGGCTTGCTGCGCGGTACCAGTTCGGTGGGAAGGTTTGGTTGCGGAAGAAGGAGCTCATGATGGGCAGCGTGGCTTGTTTCGTCGTGCCTGTGATCAGTATTGAATTATAGCCCATGGGATGCTGAACGAGAGCTGATAATTCCGTACCGTTAACGAAGGCGCTATGTCAGAATGAACAATTAAATCAGATCATAAGAATGACTGGGAGAGCTCACTTAAGAAGGAAGGAGGCCTCGCCGTATGCAGCAAACATACGCCTTGCAGCAAATTCGAACTAGGAAATTTGAGGTTTGAGATCTTCTCGCGCGAATGGACAAAGCACATGTTCACCTTTGGGTTCGTTGTTTGGCTCGTCATGATGTTGAGTTTTTTCAACGCGACAATAGTCTCGATATTGAAGACCGTGTTGTTTCCGTCTGGACCATCGTCGCCCAATTTGCCGAGTTGAAGCAAAGCCTGTTTGGATGGAGCATTATAAACAAGTGAGGAAAGTCTAGAAGACCAAACAAACCATATCGTACAAGATGTCTTGAAAGTTGACGTTATCCCCTATGAACGCGTCCGCTCGCGTGATTGAGGCATCACCTGGAGAGAAATTTTAAGAAGTGAGGAATTGTTTGTAGCAACTCGTCTTACCTTCAAATCGCCCATGCTTGGCTATACCTCCCGTTACCGGACCGTCGATTTTTCCGGGGAGCGGTGGAACGAGCAAAGATTCACCGCCGATGGATAATTTGTTGATGAACGGATTTCCGCGAGTCAACTACAGTGCGATGGTAATTGTGAGGCTTTCTTGGCTTAAGATTTGCGCACCATGTTGTTAGCTGCGATGAAGGCAGCAAAGGTGTATTCGAGGTTGAAAGCCTTTATGAAGAGCATCGCAGTATTCTTGAGCGTCAATGGCAGTGAGAAATGATGAGCGACGGACCTCTACCACCGCGTTTGTGATTTCCTCGAAGGACGCGATACCGCTGCAGATCTGTGTCAGGGGTTGATCTGCACGGTGGAAATAGTATTTAACGTACTTTCTAGGAATATAGCCGTGGTTTGCGAGCGTGTTCATCGCAGCTGGAATTATTGTAGGTGATTTGTTTTGGATGGTCTTATACGAGAGTACGCACGGCATGCTAGTAATGATCATTTTTAATTCTTGGCATTGGATAAGCAAAGAAGCGAAAGATAACTCACGCCCCCGCTGGTCATCAGGACCTGGCGCAATGAATGGGTGGTCGGCATCTGAAAATTCAGGGGAGCTCCAGTTATGGAACGCAAACTAGACTATTAACTTGCCTGGAATGAGCTTCAATCCCGTATCCGTAGGATGAGGGGGCATTGCGATAAGAGTGCCCGTTTGGCCATCTTGAACCTCCGTGGTGGAGGTCTCGTCCCAACCGTGGACCGTCAGCGGGGTCTGGGATGCGAGGCTAAGCGGGAGGATAAATAGAAAACTCAAAGGAAAAGATCTCATAGTGAGCGTCAGTGCCTTCGCATTGGGTCAGTTGCGCTTTTATGCTCACAATGAGAGAAGAAGCTTCTCCGACGAGATAGTTGCTTGCCTAAGGCGCTCTTCTTCGATTGTGCGGCGATGGAGTCCTTAATACGTACTCGGTGATCAGATTAATCTGGGTGTTAATAAAAGAATCGTAGAAGACTCGACGGCGCAGAGTACGTGGGGTCTAGATCTGTGATTACTGTGAGCAAGCGGGTTGGAGTACAGGATTCGATGACGTACACCAGGTAAAGTCGTATGTGGACGCAGAAGGGGCAGCGGTTGGCCAATGAGATCTAACATACTGGGTTCTCATTGCCAAACACAAGCGCACTCCTCTCGGTATCGCACTAGTGCGCGCCGATGCCGTGGCTGGTGGAGAATGAGGGCACAGATCAGTGCTCAAACTATGCAGTGGAGACCCAAGATGAAAAAGAAAGGTTGGTTCCTTTCACCGTGTAGGACGGAGCTCGGAACATTTGACGGAAGACCGTCAAGACTTAATGTGGAGATGACTTGGGGCAAGTTGACACGAAGTCTGAAATCCAGAAATATTTCGATGATGCGCAAGACTGACGAAAATTGGCTACCGAATTCAAAATAAGTGTGATTGAGCCTGGCAGGCTCACCATTGATGACTTCCCAAAGGAAGAGGAAAGCGCTCCACTGACCAAAGTTAATCAAGTATCACAAGAAAGATAAACAAAACACGCAAAAATGGGCTCGGAATTCAAGTCTAGAAATTGAGAGGAGCTGGCGAGTCGTGCGCTTAGAGGATTGAACGAAAGCCAGTTTGATGGTGAAGGAAAGAGACGGAGCGTGGAAAAAATTGTGTGCCCAGTGATGGCCGTGCGGCCCAACTTTGCGTCATGTTGCTGACGACCACAACCGCACTAGCGAAACTCTCCCAAAACTGGAATACTGCGCGCGCATGAGATTCTCAATAACTGTTTTCCTCCATGATTTCACCAGGGATTCGTCTTATATCGCGCCCGCTCGCCATTCTTTCTCTGCTTCTCTTGGCAGGACATCAAGTGAACATTCCCGCCTACATTGTCCTCCTCTTCGCTGTTGAGGCAGTACTCACAATCATCGCGGTGCGCATATGGGTTGTGCGACTTATGCAGCACATAAAGGCGAGGAACGCTGGTGCCCGTCTTGTCCCGACTGCCTGTGCACGCTGGCCCGGCAATCTCGACATCCTTACCAATTTGAGGCGAGAATGGAATGCGTCTTACCCATGTGCGCTAGGGGGTCTAATCGAAATACTGGCGTAGCTGACGAATCGCCGTAGTTGAGGTTCTGCGTAAGCTCCTCGCCACTTCCGACACGAACGTCTTGAACCTCCGCATTGGGTGGGGCGACTACGTCTTCACCACGGAACCGGAGTACATCAAGCTGGTGCTTGCGACCGATTTTGCAAACTATGTCAAAGGTGAGATGGGCTGGCTTCCTTCTTTTCTTTCGCTTTGATGACCTCTAATTCATAGGCGACGCATTGCGCGGTTATATGGGCTCCGTTCTCGGTACCGGCGTGTTCAATTCAGATGGTGTGTCTCGTGTGGCGGCCCTTCCTACATTTTATTAAATCATAGTTCCGCACCCCAGGGGACATGTGGAAGTTTCACAGGGCCGCAACCCGTCCATTCTTCAACCGCGACCGAATTAGCGACTTTGAGATATTCGCCCGTCACGCAGACCGCGCGATTGAGCGTATGAAGGAGCGTATGCGTAACGGATATGCCGTGGATTTCCAAGTGCGTCTCGCTGACAGCGCTTGTAATTGTAATTACAATTAGGTATACTTACTCCCGACAGGACCTCGCAAGCCGCTTTACGATGGACTCGGCCACGTCCTTCCTCTTCGGCTCTTGCGTCGACAGCCTCGCCGCCCCGCTCCCGTACCCGCCCACCTCCACCGCCCCGTTCCCGTTCCCTTTGCCCGCACCCGACCGGGCGGACGTCTTCACCTCCGCCTACAACACGGCCATCAACGCCATCTCCTCGCGCTCGCGCTTTGGATGGATCTGGCCCCTCTTTGAGATGCGACAGGACGCAACGAGGGGGCCGATGGCTGTTGTGGATGAGTATTTGGAGCCGATTATTGCGGAGGGGGTGAAGCGGAAGAATGTGCTGGGCGTTGATGGCGGAAAGAAGGAGGAGCCGGAGACGCTGTTGGATGAGTTATTGAATTTAATGGAAGGTGAGTTTGGCATTTCGTTGGAAATATGGGTGAAGGGATGTTGATGATACGAGAAAATCTATAGATCCGAAAGTTTTGAAGGATGAGATGCGCGTTTCCTTCATCCTTTCTCCTCGCCTTGGCTTATTGTGACGCAGGCTGAACATTCTCCTTGCGGGCCGGGACACAACAATGAGCGTCCTCACTTTCGTTGTCTACTTGTCAGTTCTCCTTTTTGACTCTAGCTCGAAAAATCAGATTGTACATATGCTGATAATTCTTCGCAGCCTATCTGTATACCCGGCCGTCTTCACACGCCTGCGCGCCGAGATCCTTGAGCGCGTCGGTGGCGAGCGCAGCCCGACGTATGAGGATATAAGGGAGATGCGGTATTTGAGGGCGGTTATCAATGGTGGGTTGTCACTCTGTTTTCATTCAAGACAAGGAGAATTAATTGTTGGGGAGCAGAAACGATGCGGCTGTATCCGCCTGTGTAAGTGCTGGATCGATCATGAAATGAACCAGATGAATGTTGATTTTTTGCTGAATAGCCCGTCGAACCTGAGGTGAGTCAAAGGCGACTACACGTTTACGAGAAATTTGTCCTTGGTGTTGATTTGGTATCATAGAGAGAGTGTGAACGCAACCACCTGGCCGTCGACCGACCCTTCGCAACCCCCGCTGTATATCCCCGCCGGCACCAAGTACGTATATGTTTCATCACTATGCATACTTTCACTGGCAAAATTCCATTCACCGACTTGTCCATATCATTAGGATATCGTACTCTGTATTCCTAATGCACCGGCGCACGGACCTCTGGGGTCCTACTGCGGAGGAGTTCGACCCCGACCGCTTCCTCGACGACCGTCTCCGGCGTTACCTACTTGCGAATCCGTTCTGCTTTTTGCCGTTTAACGCCGGGCCGAGGGTCTGTCTTGGGCAGCAGGTGTGTTTCATTGCGTGTCCTATCTCCTTCTCTTCTTGTCTCGCTTATTCAAACAAATTCGATCCGCTTAGTTCGCATACAACGAGGTCTCGTTCATGCTTATCCGCCTCTTGCAAGCCTTCAGCAGTACCGCGCTCGATGTGGACGCTTGCCCGCCCCATGCTCGCGTGCCGTCAGAGTGGAAGGATGGGCATGGGCGGATGGCGATGGAGAGGTTTCGGCCGAGGTTGCACCTTAGTGCGTTGGATTTTATCTTAGTTGCTTTTGGTTGGAACTGACTTGAGATAATGGAATAGCGATGTCGAGCGAAGTGAGTTGTATTTGATGAGGAGAGGATGTATGTTTAACTCTAATGGTTTTATAGGGTGGGCTGTGGGTTAAGATGACGGAGAGTAAGGAGGGGGAGGTCTGAAGGATAAAGTCGAAGAAGTCGCTGATTGAATGTACTACTAGGTTTCCAATTGGGATATTCCCGCAAATACCGTCAGCAGATTGAGGTTCTCGGCGTTGACCAAACTTTTTATTAAGCAAAGGGTACCTTACAAAGGAACGTCTGAGTAATCGGCGGAATATAAAGTCCTGAATAAGACGAGGTTTCGGGCTGATCTCCCTCTGCGCGAACTTTTTAAACAGGGCAAAAATTCCAAGGATAATAGTTCCATCGCACCCAACTGTTGCAACTTGTTTTGCCCAGCAGATGACGAGGGCGAGGATCTTTCAATTGAATTAATTTCGCCAAGTGCTAGACGGCATGTCGGCAATCCGCGATCAATCTGCTAACGCCGGCTACCTCCGAACTTTGCGAAGTTTGCGTTTTGTCTCTGGCCGCCACGCTGCCTCCGTCCGCTCGATGCTGAGCCGTCTCAAGTCGCTCATCTTTCGCACCTCATTCAACCCTGCTGCGTACAGTGCTTCTGCGCCTTCAGGCACGCCGTTCATCTGCTCTTTTTGTTACGCGGCGGGCTGATGATAAGCAGATGCGACGGCAGTGGAGATAGCGACATTCGCGTCGGGTACGTGTCCCTTTCGTTTTCTTCCTCCCATGGAACTGCTTTGACTGAGATGCCTATCGGTGCACTCCCCGTCGGTGTCAGGCTGCTTCTGGGGCACACAACATATTTTCCTGAAGCACTTTCCACCTTCGCCCGCGCCCGGCAAGGGCATCCTCCGCACCACTGTCGGATACACCGGCGGCAATCCGCTCGTTAAGAACCCGGACTACAAGACGGTGTGCACTGGGGCAACAGACCATGCAGAGGCAGTGCGAATCGAGTTCGATCCGAAGAGAATATCCTATGCGGAGCTCGTCGGTGAGTCATTTTCTTTCTTACAAAAAAGCCAGACGCTCAACTATCTGATTTTTCTGGTCTTCGCGCTCTCTAGAGTTCTTCTACCGTTCGCATGACCCCACGACGCTCAACAAGCAGGGAGCCGATTCAGGCACCCGTATGTGTCCCTCTCCGTCTTTCCGGATACTTTCTAATAACATGTATTCCTCTTGTGCCCTCCTTTGTCGCTGCCCTTTTAGAATATCGCTCCGCCATATTCACCAATACTCCAGAACAGCTGGAGATTGCACAGCGAGTGACAAAGGAGGTGCAGACAAAACGGTTCAGTCCAAAGGTGTGTTCTGCCTTTAATCTGCTAAAGGCTATCGACAAATCAATACTCTCCGATGCAGAAGCGTACCATCGCCACTGAGGTCACCCCTGCCGGGCAGTGGTGGGACGCGGAGGAATACCACCAGCTCTACCTCTTCAAGCATCCCAGCGGGTATCAGTGCCCGACACATCGACTGCACTGGTAGGCTCAGCGCTAATAGAGGATTTTTTTGCGAACCGCCGGCGGAACTAATACAAAGTAATACGGAGAGAGATGAGGATAGGTCTAAAGCGAGTCCGCTGCGCCCTCGCGCATGTAGCTGGCGGGCCAATAATCCACTAATTTGCTTATTGTGCTGAATACTCAAGCGTCGATCAGAACATCTCGTAGCGATTAAGTCTAATTTACGAGAAGAGCACTAAACGGTGAACAGCGGTCAAGTGCAGGAATCCCACTGATCGTCGGCTACGCAACGAAGGTTTTGCTGAGAATCACTCTTGACACGCCGCTGAATTGACAAAGACCCCACTAAAATCTGACTGAGGTGCTTCCAGCTCTGCTTTACGCCTCAGCTTCGAAGACTCGGACGCTATTTTCGCGACTTGACGCAGCCTCTCAGCCTCTTTTTTCGTACTCAAGCCTTTCCGCCGGATATCGAATACTTGGATAGTTCTCACTGGATAGAGAGTACTCATAGTACTTTCCAGAAACTCGTCAGACTCGCCGAGAGCCCCTACACATCGTTAATTCGCTGATAGCACTTTGTGCATAATTCTAGGCTTGTTGAGTTCTTCCCTCCCACATAATAGATATTCCGCTTTTGTGGGAATTACGCAAATCGTCAGAGCGCCGGTGTTCTCGCTGTTCTTGCTAGTCATACACTCCCCAATCTCGTTCACATCGGAATCTATCTAAATGCGCGTTTTGGGAAACCCTGGAACATACATCCTCCGCAGATCGTATACCTTGTCTACTTGGTCGCCGCCGAGCACCAGCAGATCCAAACCATCTCGCTCGTCATGATCATCGCCGTCTATGCTATCCAGATGTTCGTCTTTATCCTGCGGCGCAAATGGGACATGATCGGCTGGATGGTCCGTTCTTTTTTCACTTTTCTTGCGCCGTGTCGTTGGTTGACTTGCTTTTACCTTAGTTTTTTTTATATTCTAGCTATCCCTGTCTTCTCCTTTTACCTCCCGCTTTACTCTTTCTGGCGGATGGATGATTTTTCGTGGGGTCAGACCCGTGTTGTGCTCGGAGAGTCTAGAAAGATGATTGTCCACGTACGTGACGTTTGTGTGCTATCCGAACACCTTTACTGACGATAGTCTAGGACGAGGGCAAGTTCTACCCGCGTGTTATCCCCCTCAAATCCTGGAACGAATACGTACGTCGCTACTATCATCACTCTCCCTCGCCCTTTCTGACCTTGCAATAGGAAAACGAGCTGTGGGACAAGGAATCGAATCACAGCATCGGCTCATGGGTGCCGCCGCCGAGATTCAAAAACGACGGTTACGCCGAGTCCCACACGGCATCGCTCTACGGGCGTGAAACTATCTACGAGCCGCGCAGCTACTCGCCTGCGCCGTCACAGGCCGGAGGCTACAATCCGATGCAATACCCGCCGCCCGGGTACCAGTCTGGCCGCAACACGCCGCAGTCAATGTTTGAGTCGCGGCCTATGACCAACTACCTGGACGTCCCGATCCCAACGAGTGGCAGCCCCAACGAGCTGGCCCTACCGTCTAACGCACCGACCGAGGGGGAGTTGGAGCACGTGCAGGATGTGCTGCGCAATGCGGACCTTAACTCGATCGTGAAGAGGGAGATTCGGCGTCGACTAGAGGCACGCCTTGAGATGGACCCGACGGACATAGAAATCGACACGAAAACAGCGTTTCTTTTTCAAGAAAAGACAAACAGACAAACAAGCAAGTCACTGCAAGTAAACCTGGTTTTTCATGTCTGCATACTGATCCACGACCTTCGTTTGGGCCTTGTCCCTCTTGAAGTGGGCCCCCAACTCTCGAATATCCTCGATGAGCGCAGGCGGATTTTCAAGTCCCGCAAAGTGACCCCCGAAATCATTGACTATTTCCGCAATCAGTCTTTACTCGGTCGAAAGAAAACAGAGGACGAACACTTGTAGGAGACCAGATTCCCTACTTTGGCGATGTACTGCTCGGGCCAGAACCCTACATTATACTGATATTGGGTGAAAAGCATCGGCGCGTCGGTCGGCGCCTTCGTGTACTCTGATGGAAACCCATTCGCATTCAGCGCGTACATCCAGAGGGCAGACAGGAACGAGTCGGTGAGGTAGTAAAGTGAGATCGAGGTTAGAATAGCCGTATTGGTGAGGACAGATGGCGGTGTCCCCGCGCGGGGGGTCGGACCCTGTGGAATGGATCAGCCTGATAATATCAACAAGGGAAATGTGGACGCTGACACAGCTTAAATTTAGCCCCCATCCATGCGAGTTGACCAACAGGGCTGTCGTACAGAGAGTACCCAATGTCGTTAGGCTGCAAAAGCTCAGTCAAATAACCAATCAAAAACCGGCTACGCACCTTGGTGGTTTGCTCGTTTAAATACCCTTGTCCGATGGTCGCCCAGTCTGTGCCTCGATGTTCCGTTATTTTTTCCCCAGGGGAGAGCGTAATGTTTTTGTCTACTAATTCCTGCTGGGTTGGAGGGACAAAATTCACCCAGACAAAATGTGCTGCCCGAACGGTTGTGTTAAATGAGCTGTAGAGTGAATACGCCACAGCTGAGCCCTAGGAAAGAATTGAGCATCATTTGGGAGGCATCGAAAAGGAAAGACACACCCAATCTGTACCATGTAGGGCATAGGTCGAGTACCCCAAAACCTCCGTCATGAGAGTGTTAAATATCCGAGCAGTATCATCTACGGTCCAGTCGAGCGGCGGTGCAGAGGAAAACACGAATCCCGGCAGTGATGGAACCACAACATTGAAGGACAATTTTGCTCCCGTAGCGCTAGTCGAGGACTGGGTAAGAGCTCGGATTATGGGGAGGAATTCCTGGAACGACCCTGCAGAACCATTTGATTAAATCATTTCCCAAAGTCGCAGGTAAGATGATACCGGGCCATCCGTGCACCAATATGACAGGAATTGCATCTGGGTCCCCAGACGTTTCGTGAATGAAATGGACAGTTTGCCCTTCGATCACCGCCGTATAATGACTGAACCTATGAACCGAGTTTTGAATAGTTCTGACTTGGCAGAGATAGAAGTTGAGGCCGACTCATTCAATTGTGCTTGCTGGGTTTCCCAATCAAAGTTGTGCAGCCATTCCGAGTGCAGATCTCGGAGGACATCAAGTTCAATGCCCTTTTGTTGGTCAACAGTGTACAAAGGCTTTTCCGGAAGTCGAGTATTGTTCACTAAGGTCATTAAACGCGGGACTCGGCTGCTGAGGTTGATGGTGAACGGCTTCAAATCGAAGCCGTCCGTAGAGCGAGAGATGGCGTTGACCAAGGTTACAAAAATAGTCGTGAAGAGACATGCTAGGTTATGAGTGGAGCGCATGCTGTCGACTTGATAATTACCCTGGGCGTATCGCGGCCTTTATAGAGTGAAAGGCGGCAGTTTTAGAACTATTGGCGCGTAAAGTTACGAAAGCACGGTCTGCACGGAGCTCCGGGAGACCACCTGAAGTGGCGGCAAGTGTATCTCATTGGCTGTCTCGGGTTAGGATGAGTAAGGCAAAAATAGTACGCCGTAACGCTCGAATGAGGGCCCCGGCCTGACAGAGTGATGAATTTCATTGGTTCCTGTTTGGCATGGAAGGTTGGCTCATTTGGATGTAAGCCGGTCGAAGCCGACCTTCTTTGTTGTAGCATGAGACAGCAAGTGCTTTTTTTATTCTTGCCAAACATGAAGCCAAGCCCGACCGGCTCCAGATTCGAGATGATCATTCGTCCGTCAAGTCCGCGCTCGAATAATTTGCTGAGCCCACTGTGATGCCCCACGGAAGGATTAGCACATAGCGAAGGGTATAGAGATCAAGAACAATTGGAGGTCAATTTCGGACACCACGGGCACGGCCGGCTACCACGAAAACCTGCGACGACATCCCAAAAAACAGGAATGAACGATTTTTTGTGGCTATCAGAATCACGAATTGTCAACCAAAGCATTCCTTCACTTTCATGCCAGTTCAAGAGAGGGCAGGTAGATCGGACGTGTTCACTGTTTACGGGATCAAGCGCCAGCAGTCGTACACGTCCTGCAGTTCGAGTTCTAGGCGGCATAAAAGCAAAAGGTCTGTGAACACGACGGGACTAAAGGGAAGACGTGCTGATCCACGGTGAGCATTGAGCAAATAAGAAACCAAACACGAGTCGGCCTGGCCTCTTAGTAATTACCAACTCACTCGTGCATCGCAGTCTGCAAATCCCTGAAGTAATCGCCTTGATATGTCGCGATGTAGTCCCTCCTCTTGAATGCGACCGCTACACGCCGAGCTGGGGAACCTTGGCAACTCTCAATGCCTTGGCGAGAGCTTGGTTCCCGATACAATCGGTGGCCGCCCTTTTACCAGCCTCGAGTCGTTCAATATGACGGGGACCACTATCGTTGCACTAAGCGAAATCCTCACGTTGCTGGCAAGTGCGCCCTCAACGACATTGAGGTGTCCGTCCCGAAATTGACAGCATCCTACGAGATCTCTTAGTTTTATGCTGCTCTTGCGGCGTCAGACCTGGGTCACGTCAGTATGCGGAAAGAGTCCCCGAAGCGGGGTATAGGGCCGTTGACTGGATCAGTGGCACCCAGCTGCGTCCGCTCTTCTCGTTTTCTCACCTCACGTTCCTAACGCTTTGCGCGCCAGCTGGCTTTAACCTCGATGACGACACGGTCGCACATGGCCACATGTCCAGACGCTCATGCTTCTTGCCAGTGACTATGGGCACGTCCTGTCCAGCGTCACCCTCGCTGCCTTGGTACCCCTGGCACGATACTGTTCCAACCTCTCTCGGTTGAGCCTCTCTCAACGCTACGGCGCCCCCGAGCTGGTTACCCAGCAGATGCTGAAAAACGTGTCCGGCAGAGGCGCCTCGGGACGCTGCATGTCTCGCTCGCCCATTGCGGCACCGTTTCACGGTAGTGGCATTCCTATCGAGTCTTTTCCCGAAACTGGAGCGGGTGATCACTGACAAGGACTACCTGCGGAACCCGTCGCAAAATGCAATTGCACTACTCAAGGAATGGGGGACAGTCAAAGCGGCACTGCCTGTTCTAGAAGCGGTCCGGGCGGACGAGAAATATTGGTCGGGACGCAGACGCAATTCTAATTAGCTTATCCCTGTCCTTCCCGGCAACGCTACGTATATCTTGCACCGAGCTGTGTTTCCTCATAGCATGACAATGAATGGATAATGAATGTTGGGCCGAGATAACGTCCATCTATACTGGACTATTAAGGAACATGCGAAGTCCAGACGATACGTAGCGAGAGTAACTAACGAGGGATCTGTAGTCCATATAAAAAATGCGAAGAAAATCCAAATAGTGTCCACGACTTCACCCAATCATGCGTGGCTTAGCAGTATCCTATCGATGGCCGCGTTGATCGTCGCCTTGCGCGACGTCAGGTCCATCCCAAAGCGTGCCTCTAGTCGACGCCGAATCTCCCTCTTCGTGATCGAGTTAAGGTCCGCATTGCGCAGCACGTCCTGCACTGCGCGCTCCAGCTCCCCCTCGGTCGGCGTGCCAGACGGCAGGTCCAGCTCGCCGGGGCTGCCGCTCGTTGGGATCGGGACGTCAAGGTAGTTGGTCATGGGCCGCGACTCGAACATTGACTGCGGCGTGTTGCGGCCAGACTGGTACCCGGGCGGCGGGTATTGCATCGGATTGTAGCCTCCGGCCTGTGACGGCGCAGGCGAGTAGCTGCGCGGCTCGTAGGTAGTTTCGCGCCCGTAGAGCGACGCCGTGTGGGACTCGGCGTAACCGTCGTTTTTGAATCTCGGCGGCGGTACCCATGAGCCGATGCTGTGATTCGATTCCTTGTCCCACAGCTCGTTTTCCTATTGCAAGGTCAGAAAGGGCGAGGGAGAGTGATGATAGTAGCGACATACGTAGTCGTTCCAAGATTTGAGGGGGATGACACGCGGGTCGAACTTGCCCTCGTCCTAGACTATCGTCAGTAAAGGCGCTCGGATAGAACACAAACATCACGTACGTGGACAATCATCTTCTTCCCAGACTCTCCGAGCACAACACGGGTCTGACCCCACGAAAAATCATCCATCCGCCAGAACGAGTAAAGCGGGAGGTAAAACGAGAAGACAGGGATAGCTAGAATATAGAAAAACATGCAGGGACTGATGACGCGCGGTCTTTTTCTGCTTTGTGGATGGGTGTTTAGGATGCACCTGATCGTTCATGATCGGCAGTAACCGGCCCGGTTTAAGAACTTGACTGCCAGCGATGTGGCGTTTTGCCTCTTGTGCCACAATCCAACCACAACCACAGCCAATTCTGCACTCCGACTTACCTGCCCGCCATCCCCTATCCTCAAAATGGTCATGGCTGTGGCTAGCCGATCTGTGTTTCCCTCAAAAAGCCTTGGGTTCGATTCCGCAAATTGACCTGAAGTAATGCTTTAGGCCAGTAATGGCGGTCTCTCGATCTATTCCAGATCTCGCCTTATTTTCCCTTGCTCTATTATTCCTGGGCTGAAGCCCTTCTTTCCTCATCGCAGCACCCTGGGCTCTGCACAGGATCATGGCAAATTCAACGACTGATCTGTTCCTGCGCGTTCGGTTTTCACATTGGGCCCATTTTCATACGACATGTGAAATCCTGACACGCAGCCCACTAGCTCGATGCCCTCTGCATCTGAGTTCTGTGCTGCGAATATCGGGCCTGTGTCGAAGACTCGAATTGAAAAGCGGACATCATCAATTACCAATCCGGACGAGAATTCACCTTTACGGGCACGAAGGAAGCCATTCCTGATGTGACGCTGTCCCGAATATCGGTGCCTGCGAAGCACGGCACTTATCGACCTTTATTTTCCTTCTTCCTTGGTGTCTGCGCAAAATTGTTTCTTGTGGGTATTTTGAAGATTTTTGCAGTATAACCGACTCAAGCGCACTCATCTAGATATAATGCCTTACGGGTCCGAGGACTCTGATGAATTTATGGCTGACCTCCGCCGATTGAAGGCCAATTTTCTTACCGCTCGCGAAACGGACTTAGGCCGCGTTCTTAATGACTCCGACGACTACGCGCGTGCACGGATGCGCGTCCAAAACGCACTCCTAGCGGAAAACGCCCTCCAACGTCTTGGGGCTGCGGCGAACACGGCAGCGCGTCAGGAGGCATGGATGAGAGTGGACGCCGTGCTTACGGTCGGAGGAAGCTCTCCCGAGTCTCGGCTTGAGCAGTGGAGAGCCAGTGGGCGATCCATAATCAGAGCTTTGGCGGCCCTGCTTCCTCCTATCCCGGCCTTCCTTTCCCAAGCGCCATCAACTCCGACCCGCACATTCCTAGTGGCTCGAGAGCCCCACCTGCACCCATCTCTCAAGCGCGACCATGCGCAGATTGGACGGTCGCTACCAGGCTCCCCCGAAAAGCCTGCGAGAAAAAAACGGTCAAGCACACTCGGACATTCGCCGTTGTCGCCGACTGCCCGACCACCGCCGCGTTGGGACGGACCTTCGATTCGCAACGGAGCTGTACCCTTTACCCCCAATGGAAATTGCAGGCGTTCCATGCATCCGTCGGCGTCGAATCCCGCAGCTGTCTCCCCGGAAAAGAAATCAAAACAACGAAAGCGCACTCGGCCATTGCTGCAGAGTCCGTACCAGACTCCTCCCGCCGCCAAACGTCAGCGCCCCGCCCAGCCGGCGGCGATTTCTTCCTTCGCTCCGCTCACCGCCCAGCCAACGACGGGTCCTTCCAAGCCGGTTTTTCTTTCGCCAGATTGGCTGCCTACGCAACCCGCCTTTCATATACGCTCGCCGCGACACCGTGGGCCCCCAAGCCGCCCTTCAACTTTGACTCACCGCCGCCGTCGCAGTCGCAGTCGAAGTCGATCTTCTAAGGTGCAGCAACCGCACCGCGTCAGCGGGATTGACGAAGCAACCGAAGATGAAAGTCCGACGATACCCAAGGGTGCCGATGTGAGCTCCCCGGGCGACGAGCTCGATATGCTGGGAACCGGATTGCTGCCATCGCCTGTGATCTACGTCAAGAAGAAGGGCAAGGCTGATATCAACTCCCTGGGCGACGAGCTCGATATGTTAGGGATTGGATTGCTGCCGTCGCCTGTATTGTACTTAAAGAAGAAGGCCAAGGCTTTCGAGAAGGACGTCGTGGAGGAGGATGAGGAGGACGATGAGTTGTTGCTGAAGCCGCGTTTTAATGTACGGGAACTTGAGGCGCAACGTACGTCACGAAAGGTCCATATGTGCGATGGCTCACGGTAATATTATTACTTCCAGGTGTGACTCCCCATTCCAAATCCGCCGAGTCCCAACCCTTGCGGAGTCGGCCCGTGGACTCTCTATCTATCGACTCTCCATCTGCCGACTTTCCGCCCGCCACCGAGGCCGCCGACCGTCAGCCCGCCGGATCCAACGCCGTCGACTTGGTGGCCACTGTCAAAGACTCCGAGGCCGTTGATTCTGAGGTCGACGCCGAAGAAGTAGCTGTTTTCTTACTTGGTCAAGATGACAGCGATGGCGAGAGCGAAAGCGGTCGCGACGGGGGCAATGCGACCGCAACTTTACGCTCCCCTCGCTTCACTCCTACCAGTCATGCGCTCACTCCCCCGACATTAATTCTCCCTGCGTCAAACCTGAATCTCCATCCTCGTCCCCCCCCCTCCCACTATACCTCCGCCACGTCCCATCACCACACCGGGTGAGCCCGCTCCGACATGCTTTCCAATGATCGAAGAGGTGGACGAGGACGGCGGGGACCAAGGGAGGAGTCTTCTATCACTACCTTCTGATGGCGGACGAGCGTACCAAAGCGCGGTGGTCATGACGCCGGCGGATGCGGTCGCCAGCGAACGTGCAGCCGCTCTCTCTCGTTCTGCATTACCTTCGGGTTCCACTCGCAGGCCTTCTCCGCCCCTCGCTACTTCGCGTTCCACCTCCTCCGGCGAGACTACTGATATGGCTTCGACGCCTCCGCAGTCCATTTCCCCCATCACGGACGCCGCGTCAGATGCCAATCGGTTGAGCTCTGGTGCAGATGGAGGAGACGCTCAGCGCTATCAAGGTGACGATGAAGATACGATGAGGATGGATTCTTCCGAGGGAGAGGAGGAAGATGCGGCAGCGCGCCAGGGGAAGTGTGAGGGGAAGCGGAGGGCGGTACCGGAACCGGAGGAAGAAGATGTGAAGCAGGCACCTGCAGAGGAGAAGAGAGAGGAGAGCGAGGAGAGCGAGGGTGAAGCCGATTCCGGAGAGCAGGCAAGCCAGCTCTTAATCCAAAAGCTTCTGGCAGAGGACCGCTACAATCTGCGGCGCCGCAAGGATCTCACCCTTCCGACTTCGAAACGAGTCAAGCGGGTAAAGACCGGCAAGCCAGGTAAACCGGCTAAGGCAGTCGGGCCTGTCAGCCCAGTCAGCCCATCACTGGTGGCTGGGGCAAGCACCCACGCGCAAGCAATTGCCGCAGACACCGTTCCAACTACCGCAGAGCGGCGGCGTCGGGAACAGGCGGAGCAACTGGCGGAGCATCGGCGGATCATCGAGGAGCACGATCGTCAGATCGAACAGCTCGATCGCGCTCGAGCTCGTCGAAACCGTGAAAAGAAGGAGAGGCAGGCGGCTCGGAGGGCAGGGGAAGCGCGCGACCAGACGTCAAACCCGCCGCTCACCGACGAGCAGACGGGACGTGATGGGGGCGGAACGAGCGGATACCTGAGCGACGAATCCGACCTCACTTCGGTCGGCGACGACTCAGAGCAGGAGGAGCAGGGGTGCCGGGACGGAACGGGTGGGGAGGAATTGGATGTCACTCCGTTGTCCGAGGCAGAGTTTGACCAGACCCAGAACGCAGTCGCAGACGAGTCCGATCTCACGTCGCTGTCGGAAAGCGATTCCCAGGTCGCCCGTCGAGTAGCACTGGGGCTGCGAGTGCGGAAAACAGTACGATATACGACGGTACATCGTCCTTGTTGTGTGTTTTGAATGTATGCGTGGACTGATTTTGACATTCAGGCCGACCATGATTCGGATCGTAGGGATTTGTCTTCCGACTCATCCTCGTCGTGTTCAGCGTCCTGTTCATCCTCTTCATCTTCCTCGGGTTTCCCCATCAGCTTCATGCTCTTCGTCTTCCCCCGCCATCGCCACCGACTCTTCCAGTTCGAATTCCGAAAATGAGAAGAAGAGAAAGAAGAAGAAAAAAAAGAAAAACAAAGGCTGCTGCGGATGTGGTGAGGGCCTCGCAGAATACGTTATTTATCGCGAGAGCCCGCGAAAATTTTGCGGGGCCTGTCGGGCTCTAGCCCGCGACGCATGGAGACGCGGACGAAAGTCCAAAAGATTCAAGGGATCAGATGAGGCTCTTTATCGGACTCATATAGACAAGGTACGCACTTTGTCGGACGAGAAACTCATCTCACCGATCAATTGGGCAGTGGCTTAAGTGGAGAAGAAAGCCAGAAGAACCGTTTACGATCCCCACCACTGCTACCTCTTACCACAAGAAGTCTGTACAAATGCTGAAGGACCGCCAACAGGTATCCGCTTACCCCTGCTGTGTCGATGTACCCCGGCCCTGCGACAGCGCGGGGGGCGGGCTTCTCTTTGTACCGGACGGCCGTACCGGCGCGCAGCGCCGTCGTTGGTGCAACAAACATGGGAAGCGTTGGAAAGTTAGCTGGGCAAAGGTAGAGCACGAGGGGCCTTTGGGTGAGACAGAGGAGGAGCTGCAAGCACGACGCATTCAGCACCTGGAGGAGGTACTTTGCAAAATCCGCATTTCATTATGTATGGGCTAATCATTGCACAGTTCCTGCTGACGCCGTTCAACGAACATTCTACGTGGCATTTACAGAATGATCTCGATCCCTCCGAACCCAACGTGGAATGTCACGCAACAGACTGCGAGGAAGACGGTATAATCCCGCGCTATTGCCCTTGCGACTCGGGAGTTGAGTGGTTCTGCTTAGCGCACGCCGACCGGCTCGTCGCACGGAATAGGGCCAATAAGTCGTGGATACGGCTGCACCGGCGGGCCGCCAGGAAGGCAGGAAACGTGGGATTCGACTGCCCCGGACAGACGGCCATTCTCTCGGTCATCTGCTCTCACCTGAACCTGTTCTGGGTCAAGTGTTCTTGCTGTGGGGTCTATTTTACCACCACCCCGGCAGTTCACCGGCGATTATCGCATGAATTTGAGCATCGGCACAGAGTCCGGCGTCGAGCTTCCAGACCCGCATCCGCCCGCAGCCGCTCGCCCGCCCACAGCCGCTCGCCCGCCAGCAACCCGTCGCCTGTGCTCTCGCCCGCCAGCAACCGGTCGCCTGTGCTCTCGCCCATGACTTCACCCGCGCCTGACTCAGCGCCTGCCTCCAAACCCCCCGCCCACGCCTGCCTCAACCCCGTCGCGTGCGTCCGCCCAGGCGAAGATTCGGGGTCTTCGTTGCCACCGGTAAGGGGTTAATTTTTCTCGTTGAGTTCTTTGAGACTGAACAGGTTTAGGTGCAATGGTATAGTCTATGTTGCAGATAAGTACGCAAGAAAACACGGAGGGGTAGTCTCGGCAGCGCGCAGCGAACTCCTGGCGTTGCTGCTTCCTTCGGAGGACTACGGCGAGTTCAAAGAGTGGGGCGCGTGGTTGAAAGAGTTTCGTGAGCTTCCAGCGAACAAGGACTTGGACGAGTTCCCCGCCAAATGGAACGCCGAGGAGCACCAAGGGTGGATCCTCTTCTGCTTGAAGAGGCTGGATGCCCCCGCTGGGCGCGCCTTACACCATTGTCACGTTACAGGCGCACTCCTCTGCTGGTTACCGAACGCAGATAACATGGTGTTGGGGTTTTTGGAACGCTCGGCGTGGGCTCGTGCGCTGCACGTATGCAAAGCCTACGATTCGCGCACTTTCCGACGCGATTTCGAAGCGGCGTACAAGGTTGCCGTTTTGGACCTTGTCGATGCCGCGTTCAAAGCTACGGAATGCGACGAGACTCTCGCACAGGTGTTTACGGAGGTAGAAACTGATCATGCGTGCAAGATCCTCCTGCAGCGTATTCAGCGGGCCGTTCGAGGCTCGCGCCGCAGTGTCGCGTTGTTTGAAAAATATGTTAGCCAACTCGAGGAAGCGATGCGGACTACGCCGAAAATAGTGGCTGCAGTTAAAAGTCGGTCGTCTTACGATCTTCCCTTGATACTCACTCATTGTAATTGAAGAATACCTGATGACCTTGGGCATACATCGATTGACGGCGGCTCAGGTTCATCAGCTGTACGTCGACGGCGAAGTCGGTGCGCCGGCGGAATACATACAATTCCCCGCCTCAAACGATGGCCGCCGTTATGGCAGCCTTATCCCGGCATACAAGGCGGACGAGGACGAGGACGAGGACGAGGACGAGGATGAGGACTGGAGCGAGGTCGAGGATTGTGATGACGGACATTATTCGGGTGCGGACGAGGATGAGAGTGAAGTCGATGACGGGGACGATGCTGAGACGGGGCACGACGGGGATTATTCTGGTGCAGAGGACGAGGAGGGTGGCGACTCTGGCATTGGCGCGGAGGACGAGGGTGAGAGCGATTAGGAGAACTGTTGTCCTGGGTCTACATTTTGCGGCTATCACACTAATTACGGTCTGAGTTCTGACGGATTGACGATGGCGCCGGGCCTTGCTGCACTGACAATTCGGTTCACGATGATGATATTACTCGACTAAAGTGATAGAAATGGGAAAGGAGAGTACTGTAACTAGCGAGGTGCAGTCCATGGCAATAACGAGAAGAAAGAAATTACAAGAATCCAATGGGTCCGTGTCCAATCATGCGTGACTTAGCAGTATTCTATCAATCGACGCGTTGATCGTCGCTTTGCGCGATGTGAGATCCATCCCAAAGCGTGCCTCTAGTCGACGCCGAATCTCCCTCTTCGTGATCGAGTTAAGGTCCGCATTGCGCAGCACGTCCTGCACTGCGCGCTCCAGCTCCCCCTCGGTCGGCGTGCCAGACGGCAGGTCCAGCTCGCCGGGGCTGCCGCTCGTTGGGATCGGGACGTCAAGGTAGTTGGTCATGGGCCGCGACTCGAACATTGACTGCGGCGTGTTGCGGCCAGACTGGTACCCGGGCGGCGGGTATTGCATCGGATTGTAGCCTCCGGCCTGTGACGGCGCAGGCGAGTAGCTGCGCGGCTCGTAGGTAGTTTCGCGCCCGTAGAGCGACGCCGTCTGGGATTCGGCGTAACCATCGTTCTTGAATCTCGGCGGCGGCACCCAGGAGCCGATGCTGTGATTAGATTCCTTATCCCACAGTTCGTTCTCCTGAACTATGGTAAGCAATTAACGATCGGCAGCAGCGCAACAACGCACATAGTCGTTCCAAGATTTGAGCGGAATGACGCGCGGATCAAATTTCCCTTCGTCCTAAGTATTATCAGCATTGAAAATCAAAGATAAAGAAACCGCATACATGGACGATCATCTTTTTCCCCGATTCACCAAGCACGACACGGGTTTGGCCCCATGAGAAGTCATCCATCCGCCAGAAGGAGTACAGTGGGAGATAAAAGGAGAAAACAGGGATAGCAAGCACATAAAAAAACTAAGGTAAAAGCAAGTCAACCAACGACATGGCGCAAGAAAAGTGAAAAAGAACGGACCATCCAGCCGATCATGTCCCACTTGCGCCGCAGGATAAAGACGAACATCTGGATAGCATAGACGGCGATGATCATGACGAGCGAGATGGTTTGGATCTGCTGGTGCTCGGCGGCGACCAAGTAGACGAGGTATACGATCTACAGAGAATTTAAGTGCGTTTCCCAAAGCGGCAAAAAGTACTTACGTAAGCCACAGTGACTGGCTGCGTCAAAGTCGAGACCAGGTCAATCATGACGATGAAGCGCATCGAGAAACAGCAGAAGCCGCAGAGCTGTTCGAGGAAAACGAGCTCGCCGAGATTGTGGACGGTCGAGTTGATCCAGCGACGACGCTGCGAGAGTAGAATCTTCCAATCGTCGGGGGCGACGGTGTACGCATGGGCGTCGCGCACGAACTGCGTCTTGAAGGTCGGGAAGTGCTTGAGGAGGAGTGTTGTGAGGTACCGATCCTCTCCGAGGTGGAGCAGGTTCTTCATGTGGAGCGTGTCGACCCGGTTCTCGGAGTAGTCCTGGATGAGCTGATTGGAGATGAGGAGCGGCTTGTGCGTGTCGGGCGTGCGGAGACGGTAGAGCGTAAAACAACCGGGCAGACAGGTGACGGAGCCGAAGAGTGACTCGAACGCTTTGGCCATGTTGTGCGAGATGAAGTACTCGTAGACCTGGAGAGTATTGAGAGGCTAGTAGGACTGGCGCGGAGAAGACACATACCTGCATCATAGTGATGATCGACTGTTTAGAGTTGGCGAGCTGCGTTTCACCGCAGACGCCGAGCAGTTTCTTGTCGTGAATCATGCTGAGAATTGGTGAGTACGAGGAGGGCACGGCGACAACAAAAAAGACGTACGAAGAGATGAGGCGATTGACAGAGTACTGGTCGACGGTGGTATCGGCGTCCACCATGAACACGTACTCGTAGAAAGTAGGATTCACGCCGATGACGTTCTTGATCTGGTGGTACATCTCAAGCTCAAGAGGGTTCATCGGCGAATTGAAGTGGACCTAGGGCACGTTAGCACACAATCCAGAAGAACGTACGGGCACGCACCTTGTTCAAGAAATGCATGAGCATCATCTGCGAGTCACGCTTGCCGCGATTGCCAGGACGCGAGCGCTCGGTGGGCTTGCCGACCTTGACGAGAACCAAGTAGGGAACGACATGTCCCTTGCACTCGTACAGACCCGAGTAGACCTTGCCCATATTATGTTGCTTCGCGCCCTCGCCAAGCGAGAGGAAGCTAAGCGGCTCGGGGTCCAGATTGGGGTCCGCACCAAGGATGTCGAGCACGATACGTGGCGTAGGGCGGTCGTTCCCGGACCCGACGATCATGCCATCGCAGATGATGAGCAGGAGCTTGCGCTTGTCGTCGTACTTCAGTTGCGCGAGCGAGTCGATGGTGCGGCGGAGGGACGAGTCGCCTTCGGTGTAACACGGCACCTGGCAGATGACAAATTTGTCGTGGTCCTCGGGGGCACGGACGCTCGCGAGACTGATAGATGCGAGGAACTTGAAGCCGATGACGGAGACCATGACGATGGAGAGGATGAGCAGAAGGTACGTCGAGAAAATGCACTTGGCGCTCTCGCGACTGTCGACGCGCCCAATCGTGAACAGGTTGCGAAGGCACACCTTCTGGCGCGCGAGTTGTTCGGAGGTGAGGCCGTTCCCGACGAGGTTATTGATGTCCTTGGTGACGTCGCCGCCAGCATTGAACTTGAAGATGTCGACAACCTTTTCTGACATAAAGTTCCTGTCGACGTCGGGCGCACTTTCGCCGGCCGGCGGTTGGACGCCGCGGGGGCTCTGCACGTACTCAGTGAGGTCGTAGACGAGCCCGTTGTAGATGCCGATGGAGCTTCCGTTTTGAGCTCTGGTGCGGATTTCTTTAGGGGTGATCCCGAGGAAGCCCCGACGCGCGATCCAGCGCATCTGCACCATACTCTCGAAGTACCAGTCGGGGCGCGAGTCGTTGGTGAAGAAGCGGAAGTCGTGGTATTGCGCGTTCTTGTCGGTGTTGTTCGACGTGCTGAAGGTGAGGTATGGGCTGACGCCGCCGTCGACACCGTTACAGAGCGCGCTGACCTGGGTCACATTAGAACGGGTACCATGTCAAGGCATGGGAAGGCACACCTGGACTGGGAAGATACTATCCGCGCTCGTGCCGCCGTATGTCTTGAGGATGGTCTTAGCTGGTACGACGCTGACCGTTCGCTCGTGCAGCGACGTGATCGTATTGAGGTCAAAGACCTCCCCGCGCACGCTCGTGTACACATTGTTGGGGCTGAACTGGAAGTTATGGCTCTGCAGCTCGCTCTGGCTGAACACATGCTCCGTCGGGCAAATGAGCCGTCCCAAAAACACAATCACAAATGCCGTGCACAAGCAGATAAACCAGATGAGCATATTGAGTGCGAGCTTCTCGCGCCATGCCTGACGCACGTCCCCGCGCTTCATCCGCCCGCACCACGACAGCAAAAAGTCGGGTATCCACCACGTCAGCAGGCGGCACAAAAACGTCCACCGGCGGCGCGCGGACGATTCCTTGTATACCTCCGTCGTTTCGCCCTCGGCGATCTCCCCCGCGAGCGCATCCTTGTCGAGCAGCGGCGCCCCACCCCCGGCGTGCTTCGCCTCGAACATGTTCCGGCTCGGGGCGTAGCTCTCGCTCCCGAAATTCGACGCTGTATCACGGTCGTCGTCGCGCGCGCTCGTGAACCGGCTCTGAGTGTCGAACGGGTCCGATTCGCCCGCACGCCGCAGCGAACCGCGCTCGTCGTACCCCGCGTCGTCGTACCCGTCGCGCTCGTAGAGGTCTGCGCGCTGGAAGGGTGACGCGTTGGCGACGAGTGGAAGCGCGGCAGAAGAACCGTGCCCGCCGCCGCTGTACGGGTCGTGGAATGCACCCCCACCGCCCGCGCTGCCGCCCCATGGCATCTCGCCCGCGTCGAGCATCGGAGAGCCCGGAGTGTAGGGCGCGTATGGGTCTGCCATGGCGGCGCCGCCCTCCGGAACGCGGTTGCGCTTTTGCTCCTCGACGTCGTGGGCGCGGAGCTGGTCTTCAAAGCGGTGGAAGGCAACTTGCGAGAGGTAGACCTGCGATGCATCCCGTCAGTGCACTTTTCGAGATAAAAGGAAAGAATGAGGCGCACCTTGTGCACCCCAACAACGACATCCTTGTCGCCCAGCCCAAACGCTGTCTTGGCCTGCTCTACCCTTTCCTTCTCGTCCCCTTCCTGCACACCCTTGTCCTCTAATCCCTCGCGATAGCGCTCGCAGAATTCGCCGAGAGGCATGCCGACCTGGGTGTTGAATTAGCGTAGGTGATGGTAGAGTATGGAGAGTGAGATGTACCTCAAAGACAGTCTTATTGCGCTGGGCAATCTGCGTGAGCCCGGCGCTGCGAACCTAGGGGACGAGTATGGGACGAGTAGTGGTACGGCAAACATGAGCGAAGAGCGAAAATGACGAAGAAAAGAGGGAGAAAGAGACATTAGTGTTATTCACTACAAGCGAGGACACAACGCACCTGCCCCTTGACACTCCTCCCCTCAAGCTGATTGGGCAGCTGCGAGTCGTTCGGGTTGACGCAAAAGACGTGCCACGCCTGCGTCTCTTCAAGCGTCGCGAAGAGCGTGTCGAGCGCGCTGCGGAACTCGCCGGCAACGGTGGCGATGCCGCCGCTGCTGGTCGGCATTGTCTCGGTGAGCTCTTCCTCCTCTGTAAGCGAAGGACGTTAGCGTAGGTCATGAAGAAAGGGACGGAGCGAGGGGGGAGGGAGTAGGTGCGAGCGAGCGAGAGGATGGATATAAGTGAGGACAGGGACGCGTAGCGCGCGGGGGCAAACATAGGTGAGAAGGGCGTACCAGGAATATCCCCCGGCCCCGGACTCATCGGCACCGCCGACGTCCTCTTCGGCGCATTCTTCCTACGCGTGGACGGCGCACGCATGGGCTTGACGGGCTGTTGGGCTGCAACGATGGTGTCCTCGTTCCGCGGGTGGGCTTGCGTCGCGATGGCGCGGTTGCTGGGAGGCGGGAGCGTGAGTGAGGGCAGAGAGTGCAATGAGAAACAGAAAGGGCGAAAGAGGAAAGGGAGGGAGAAATGAAGGAGGATGAGGTGCAGGGTGGGAAGCAGTGGGGGGCGACGTGCGAAGTAAAAATGGAGTGTAAAGAAGAAAAAGAGAACTCGCGACTCACGAGAATAACCCCTTCACGAAGGGATTAACGCTTCCACCTCCCGCTCCTGCGCCTTGTCCATCCCCTTCGCCTCTCAGGAGGGACACGAAGTCGGGGTTGAGCGCGTCGAGATTGCGCGCCTGTGCGGAGCGTTAGTGGCCTTCGAAACCAAAAACCAAGAGGAAGAGGAAGAGAAGAAAGAAGAAATCTACTCACGAGGAAGCCTTCGCTACTATAGGTCACAGGTCCATTATAGTGGCTAATCGTGAAGGTCGGGAAGCCGTCCCGCCCGCCCATGGAAGCGCCCTTGGACCCGTCGCCGACGCCGCTGCTCTTGAAGGAGGAATGGTTCCCCCATCGCTTGGCGAAGGCCTCGACCATGGTGGTGTCGGTCTTCTTGGGGGCGCGTCTGGAGAGATTATCGTAAGCCAAAAGTTGAAACAATATGGAGAAGGCGCACCTCGCCTGATCGTCCATGATGTGCACGAGCCCGCCCGGCCTCATTTGCATCATCCGCAAACATTCGCTGTTATCGTAATATCCTCCCTGCCCTGGCGCCGCAATCCACCTCGGGATAATCCCCTCCGTGGTGTACTCCGCGACATCCCTCTCAAACAGCCGTCCCAGCGTATGGGCGACGAGCCGCTCGTTTGCGAAGTTCACGCAGAACTGGTCCAGCGAATTGGGGCGAGACGAGAGGTTTTGCGGGCCCGGTAGGTCGAACAAGCCGATGAAGGTGGCGAAGTCGTCCCGGCAAAGGCGTTGGTTGATGTGCTCGTTCAGCCACGCGAAGAGGAGCGAGTAGAGCGTCTTGGCGAGGTCATCACGGTTGTCGGAGGCGCCGTCGGGGTCGAGGAAGACGGTGCACAGCTCCTTTTTAACTAGTCTCGTTTTGTATGACAGCGCGGATTCAAGGGACGAGGGCGTAACGCCGAGGAAGTCTGAGACAAGCGAAAGGCAGTCGACGTTCCGCACGACGGCGCAGTCCTCGTTCCGCGTGCGGTCGACGTGGAACTCGAGCTGCCCGAGATGGAGGATTGCGGCGAGGAGCTGGCACGTTTGCGCGACGTGCCGCTTGCTCAGGCCGATGGTTTTGAGTGCGAGCTTGAGCTGCGAGAAGCGGATGGCGTCGTCACTGGGGCGCGCGGAAGAGGACGGGTGCTGGTGACCGCCGAGGTAGCGGTACGGCGTCTTGTTGGGCCCGTCGAGGAGATGCAAGTGCGCGCGCTCCTCGGGAGTCGCCCCCGCCACTAGATAATAGAATATATGGAAATTGCGCTCCCCGCTCGGTGCGCCGGATACGCGGTTACGCTCGAGGTAGTAATCGAGCGTTTTGACACCGCAGAGACGGCCGCGGTCGGAGAACTGGAGCTCGGTGTATTTGCCGAAGCGCGAGGCATTGGGGTTGAAGAGCGTGCGCGCGTGGCCGAAGGACTCGAGAACGAACTCGGCGGCGGGGACAGAGGTGAGGAGCTTGGCGCCTTTTTTGCCCGGCGGGGGGGACGGAGAGCTCAAGGAGGGTTTTGATGGCCAAGCGACGGGATTCCGACTTGCCAGAGGCCGTTTCACCGCTATAAAATAATTAAATTTAACAAGAAGAGGGAGAAGAGGAGACACAGACGTGAAGAGGATAGACTGATCCTGGGTCGTCCTACGCATATGATAATATGCGTTGTTCGCCAGCTGGAAAATGTGCGGCGGGAGCTGCTCCTTGTCCTCGCTCGTGTCCCTGTAGTTCGCAGCATACTTATGCATGACCGAGTCGCTGCTGCTGCTAACATATTTGTGGGGATTGAGGGCGACGAGACCGTTTGAGCCGATGCCGGTGTAGATGGTGTCGCTCATGAAGCGCTCGCGGAGGACGGCGACAATGGCGTCATCGGACACGCCCGAGAGGGACGCGAGGTCGAGAACAGAATCCATCCGCCCACCCAGCGTCGACTGCCGATTCATGTCGTGCTGCTCGTCGTCGTGGTCGTTGTAAGGTGGATTTAAGAGTAACAACTACAAACATACCGTCATTGATGCACGCGATCACATGGAAAAATGTCAAGGGTGATGAGACGTGAATAATCTTGGCAGCTACCGCTTGACGCGTTCTTCACCCGCTTTCGGTGCGTTGGGAATAGGGGATCTGGATCCTTCGCATGGTTCTGGGCTCACAAATGGCCCTTTCCCAAAAAACCAACTAACAAAAAAGTCGGGCCACCGGAGATGACTCCCGAACTATATTACTTGAGGTACAGTATAGCATCACCAAGTGTCCGAAACTGGAAAGAGCTTGTGACTTTGACAAGCCCAATCAGGGTGTCTCAAGGTCTTCAACGCGTCCTGCCCAGTCATGTCAAGGCCTCGTATCCCCTTGCCAGTGTATCCCAGCACTTGACTGCATTCTGAGGGGTTTTCAAGCTCCACCAAGCCCTTGGGCTTTCCCTTCTCAATCCAGCAAAATTCTGGCTGTAACTCAAATCCTGCCTTCACCATTGTGTCCTCCAAATTTTTGCTCTTCTCTGCGAGTATCCTTGTCATTTAGCAGCAGACATCTTAATAAGAATCAGGCTCCATTTCATTAGAACATATCCACAACACCTTTTTTGGCTTTTCAGATTTCTGCCATCACTCCTCAAATTTAACTGAGGAGCAGGGACTGATGTGACCCACACCAGCTCAAGTTTGAGCCTTTGAGCCCTTTGTCAGCCAAAATTGCTGCTAGAAGTAGGGGGGAATGTTCAGGAATGCTCAATTCATTTGTGCAGCCAAAAAGAATGGGCTCACAAGCATTCCTCATTCAGTTTCTGCAATGTCTTTTTGCCAGCTCTGCCCATTTCAGGTGTCCCAAATACCTGAAATCAGGTATCAAAATTTTGATGTCTTCATGATTTCAGGGCCTTTAGAGCATTTTAGAGCATTAGGGGAGTTTGTGCTAGGGATTATTTTCTCGTTTGGGAATTAAAATAATTGTCTGATGGGACAAATAAATTCTTTGTTTTGGGAATAAATCCGTGATCACCCCTCTATGAACCATTGAATATTTTTATATGATCTCGATGCACCTCTGACTTGACGTTGGCAGATTTCAGCTGCTTGATGCTCATGTCATTGGAGGTGTCAATCTGCTCGTTGCCCTTTGCATCAAGCTTGGAAGTCTTTGGTTTATTTTTTAAACCCCTGGGTCATCCCCGAGGTTGTTTTTCAGGCTGAGAGGTGGCAGCCTTCTTCAGTTCTGCCAAGTGAGCCTTGAGTTGGTAGATACTCTTGCCCTTGGGAGCTTTGGACTTCCATCCCATGGGCAGCAATAGGAAGTGGTCATGAACAGCTTACACAAGCACTCAGAAATATTCACAAAATATAAATATTCCACAAATGAGATTAAATCTCATTTGGGGAATATTTTTATTTTGGAAAAATATTCTTCCCATCAGACAATTATTTTTATTCCCAAATGATAAAATAATCCCTAGTGTGAACTCCCCTATTGCAGATATGCTCTATTTTAATATTATTTATTCTTGCAGCAATGGCCATCTGTGAATTTTGCAAAGTATCCTGGAGCAAAAGGGGTCTCAGAACCCATCAGAATAAATGCCCTGTGTGCCAGGAGCACTTATGGGCTGCTACCAAAGAACGGGTTAGAATTGAAATGCAAGTGGCAAACACTGCTTCAGCAGCTGCCCAGAATTTTGCACCCAAAGAGGTGAATTTATTTTTGTGCAACCACTATCTTTTGGTAAATTGACTGGTCCAAATAGCTGCCCCTTGAACCTCTGCAGGAGTCTGGTCCCCATTAAATGCTGAACTGAGTGAAGCTCAGAATTCTGAAGGAGTGCCGAGGTAAACCCTGAGTACCTAGAATGGTCAATACGCTGACACTACAGAGAGTGAGTGACTACCCAACCTGCAAACCACAGTGAAGAAAGTTCTGAGGTAAAGCAGAGGGCCAGAGGAATATGGCTAGAGGGCAATTTGGTTAGTGCTCAAGTGAAGAGAATACTAATGAATAAAATTATCAAACTGAAGTACATGGTTGTAACTACTGTACTGCCCTGTAGTGAAGCAATGGAGGAGCCACTGTGACATTTTCGTTGCTTTTTTCACAGGCAATGGCCATTGTAGTGACCGTGACCATTGCTTGAAAAGGCAACAAAGAATACTAATGAGGATGCTGGGCAGCCAATTGCGATTAAGAACAATGGCCAATCAATTCCCGCCTGAAAAGGAATATTGAAGGTGGCACAGAATTTTTAGTCTTTTTTCCAAGACAACTTTAATCATACTATTTCTTTACCATGGCATTGACCACCGGAGAAAAACTTCCCAGAGGCCTGCCTCAGGAATTAATTTCACGCATCTCTCATCTACACAGACTCCTCTGTAACCTCCCTGATTCACTCCTGGAAAATCCCCCACACTCCCTCTACTGGTTCTATTTTGACGACAATAAACTCCAGGATGGGGGGCTATTTTGCTGCAGCTGGACATGCTCTTGAGGTGTCATTCGAGACAACTATGTTAGCTATTCAGGGCCGTCCCCTCCTATTCATGGAACGGGGGGAGCGCCATGACGAGCTGCAGAAATTCCTCAAGAAAGCTGTCAAAGGCATGACTTTGGGTGAGCGCAAAACATTCAGGAAGGCCTGGATTGAGAGGCTAATTAATGCAGCGGTGGCATCCAGTGCCAAAATTCCTCTGAGGAAGCGCAAAGAAGCACCCGATGCAGATCCTGATCCCCGTCCTGCCAAGAGACCTGCGCCCGATGCAGCTGCTGCAGAGACAGCTCAATCCCCATCCAATGTCACCAGCACATCATCCACTGTAACTTTGCTTCCATCCTCATCAACAGCTACTACGCTGGCCAAGAACCTCGTTGGAAATCCAAAGCAGTGTGGGTTTGATTCATTTGGGTGGAAGAAGGCTGAGCCAGGTGAGGTCCAGAAGTATTGGTCCAAAGTAAAAGAGTCAGGGGCAGAGCGATGGGAAAAGTTGTTGGAAGAGAGGCAGAAGACTGCAGAGGAGAAGCAGCAGCATGTGAAGGACCTGTCACGGCTCTGGAGGCAATGGGAACGGGCGCGAAAGAAACTTGCAGCCCAAGAAGATGTCGCATCTGACTCAGAGAACACAAATTCCATCTTGATGCGAGGTGCTAAAGCATTATCAAACGCTGTGGAGATTCCTGACATCGCCTCCCTCTCCCGGCCGTCGACCCAGAGCTGGAGGAAGCATCGCACTGGGACTCTTGGTGGTGTCATTCAGGGACCAACCAAGAAAGTATTTTGGTTCCATCCATTTCTGTTTGCCCTCATCAAAGCCGCCCTCGAAATGTATGACTGGTCCCTTTCGAAAACCGTTGCCTATCTTCAGTGCAGCCATCCTGCCCTTTTCAATGTACCTGGTAGCTGGCTAAATAAGGGCACGCTTTGGAGATGGCTTGTCCCGCAGCAGCATCGCTTCACCGACTCGGCATTGCTCAAGATCGCTAGCTGTCGCTCTTTAGCGGGAAGCAGACGTGTCAGCATCTTGGCACCATACCCTGAGATCGTTGATCTCATTGCCAAGACACTGAAAGACTTGCGAACCTCTGGCTGTGTTGTTAACGTCCCTATTGCACGATCAATTATGATTGTGATTATTCGCGAGCGGCATCCCAAGCTCCTGAATAAATTCACTTGTTCTGAGAAATTTGTTCAGGCATTTGTTGATAGCAAACTCAACTGGACATCTCGCAAAGCTACCCAGGCAGCAAAAAAAAATTCCAGAGAATGCCACCGAGCTTTGCGAACAAACCTTCTTTTATTTGGCTTATGCCATTGAACACGAATATATTCCTGCAAAGGTAAGATTCAATTTAACGTCTTTTCAACATGTGTACTCACCTTTACTTCAGCTCGTAATAAACTACAATCAGATGGGAGTTTACATCCATCCAAATCACACCCAGACTTTTGAAGTCCGGGGATCAAAACAGGTTGCTGTTACTGGGAATGACGAAAAGCGTGCTTACACTGCTGGCCTCATCAGTACATCTGACGGAGGTTTCCTTCCCATAGAGCAGATTTGGTCTGGTCTTTCCTCACGTTCACTGCCCAAGAATACTGCAGATGGCTATGCCGAAGCCAAACAACATGGCTTTCATTTTGCTTACGCCGCTAGCAAAAAAGCCAGTAGTCACTTCAGCACTCTCAAGACTATGAAGGAGCTCATGCAATTCATCATAGCACCGTATGTCAGGGCTGTGATTGAAGCCGACCCCAACCTTGACGACGACCAGAAGGCTATCTTTTACATCGACAAGTATCCTGTTCATATTTCACTGGCCTACCGCCAATTCATTTTCGACGAATTCCCCAATATAATCCTCCTCTTTGTCCCTGAAAACCTCACTGGTATCTTCCAGCCTCAAGACATGGGCATCCAATGGGTGGCAAAGCATCATATCCGCCAGTTGATGCTTGAATATCTTGTTCGCTCCCACCAATCCCAGATCACTGTGGGTATCACTCCCAAGAATGTCACATTCACCAACTCATACCCTGTTCTTCGTGACACATCTGTGCAGGCCTGTGTTGACCTGTATGATTGGTTTAATACCCCAGATGGGCGTGACATCGTCAAGATGGCCTGGCGGAAATGCGAGGTGCCGAACAAGCCTCAGTACAATCTTTCATATGATTGTCTTACTAGCTGCGACACACGAAAAGGCTCTCCAGACATATCTAAAAGAAGATAAAATCTTTGCCGACGAGATTAAGACATGGCTGGGCACTATCACACTCCCACCTCTTGCTCTTGACGAAGCTGGCGCTGAACAGCTCGAAGATTGTGGTGATTTACCTGACAATGACGACTGCTTAGGATTGCATAGTGATCATCCTGTTTCACTGGCTGAGGTTGGCAAGAGTGCATCGGGTGTTCTCCTCACCAGCCAATCACCACCACTGTCTGCAAGAAAGGTTATTGAGGAGAATCCGGCCGAGGGTTTATCGACAGCTGATGCCAAGGAAGACATTTGGGCATTCAATGATTGGGGTGAGATATGGGCCAGTATTGAGGAAATAAGCTCAAAATCGGGGCTTGAGGCGGACAAAGAGGATGAGGAGTCAGGTAGTGATGACGAGGACATGTAGAACAAATTAAAATATTATTTTTCATTTTTTTGACATGTCACACTGGTTCAAAGGCAACATGATGCATCATGACTGTGACCCCACCAAAAAAAAGCAACGCAATGGCCCCCAGCGGGACCATGACCGTTGCTTCACTACAGGGCGGTACAGTAGTGGCTTAAATACTCATAAGTTGTAATGTAGCTGTAAAAAGTATAGTTGAACTTGAATCAATAGGAAAAGCATATAAGTTGAAAGATAGAAGCTAGAGTCATGGTTGACAAGGAAACTAGCAACTAGTAAAAATGGAGTAAGTAAATGAACATGCTGTGGACCTATGATAGATTGAACATTTATTTAACAGATACTGAACAGCTGTCAGTCAGTCTCAGCATGAGTTCTGTGACTAAATGAAGAACTGGAGTGAACCATGAAACAAATGGGAAAGGATGGGAAATGCTTAGTAAATCTTCATTGTATGAAAACCTGATGTTCTGGACTTTGGAGAGCACCAAACAAGATGTCAATAGACAGTTGTCACAATAGAAAGTAGAGTGTCAAGAGTAAGGAAGTGAATGAAGGCAAATAATGTTTGTAGGATCTCAGAGTTCTGAAAGGGTCTGAGGTAAGTTGGGGCAGATGTAACTGTCCCCTACACCACAAAACGAGAATTTTGTCAAGGAAAGATCCTGCCTGTGATGCAATAAGGAGGGTCTTTTCCAGCAAGAGTGTGACCCCGAGCTGATGCCATATGTTGCGGTTCATGGCAACTATCTCCAAGCCTTAGTCCAGGGTGCATGGAACAGAAAGTGTGTTGTTGACGAGGACATCCAGGATTCTCAATGAGTTGATCGGGGATGCAGTAAGGAGGGTGCTCCTGGCCTCGTCAATGCCATTGTAGATCATCACGAGAGCCTCCTGCTCAGCGTACACTCCGGTTTCAACCATGGGAATCTGTTTGATCACAGTGTTCTCTCTGTACCATTTCCAGAAGTTTGGGGCAAGTGCACACAACTATTTGTTCATGACGGTGATTTCTGCCACCAGTGCCCTGTTGATGACCATTTTTACTATGGCAGGGTTTTCCACAGGTGAGCTCCACCATTTCCTTTTTTATGAACAAGGTATCCACCCCGTCACTTGATTCCTTTGGTGTGTCCAGGATATATTGTCCTGCTTCCACCATATCATCCACGTTGTACGGAACACCACTCGGGCTTTAGGATCTGGAGGCAACAGTAGACTCTCCCTCAGAACTCCTTATGGAGACCTTTGGGGAATTCCTTCTTTCCTTCCATTTCTGACATTCTCCCTCCCTTCACCAGATGGTTCACCATTGCATGGAATTTCTAGTGGTACTCAGTGAAGTTGTCCTTCATGGCGATCCTTTTTGTCATGTTCAAGGTGATGAATGTGTCTAGGTCATGGATGGAGAAGATCTGCTTCCTGTCTGACCCAGGGTACAATTCTTTGACTTTCTTCTTGAACTTGTCCCACGTGATTACAGCCCTGTTCATTGGCATAACACCTCTCCGAAGGAGTTCCTTGTCTTGGTCAATGTAATGGAAGGAGGTTTTAATCTGATCTGTGTCCATGGTTCAGTTGTGAGTATCAGAGACTTCTTCAATGTCCTCCCAATATTGTTTCAATCCCAGCACTTTTCCGTTGAACTCCAGCACCCTGTGGGCTGTGCAGCTGGGTAGCATTTTTGACATCTTCTTTTGGATAAGGGGTCGTGATTCAAGTGCTGGTTCCTCAGGCTGGGTGCCCCACAATGACAACTCAGTAGTGAGGGTATTTGACTGGTCTGTTGAGGAGGGGATGGATCCCAACGAGGATTCCAGTGTTAATGTAACAGGTGGTGTTTCCGGCAACAATTTGAGAGATATGAGGGGAGATTCCTGTACTGGCAGCGGTTGAATGAAAGGTGATCGTGCATGCACTGTGGTAGAGGCTAAAGCGACTGGGTCTCTTTCAATGAGCTTTACTTCATGTAGAAGGGTCTTTCATGTGACAGTGGAAGCTCATGTAGTCCTTGGGGACACTGCACCCTTTCTGGTGGTATCTAATACCCGTTTCCTTTTAAAATCCACAATAAAACCCCCTTGCAGTGGGTTCCAGTTGTGATGATGACTGCAGTGTCACTATTGGAGGATATGTGGTCTGAAGAGCAACAACATTTGGCCTCTAGGGGGTAGTAGAGCTGGAAGGTAACAAGGATATGTGGGGAGTAGATGTGCACTGTAGAGTCCAACGAGGGGAGCAGGTAGAGTGAGGTGACAATAATCTCTGCCCAGTGGGTGTACCTGCTGTGAGCCGAGAGACAGAGAGAGGAGAAGTGCCTTGCAGATGCTTCGCTCTATTTGTGAGGGTGCTTCTTCAGACATTGTTTAAACAATAGGTTGTGCATGGCAAAGGAAATCCTCGACACTCCTGAGAGCATGATAAAGACAGTTTAGACTGCACCTGCTCTGACCCTTAATGAGAGAGAGAGGGAGAGGAAGAGAGAATGAGAGAGAGAGCGTGTGTGTTCCAAGTTTATACAAATACATGACAACAGAAGAGGTAAGGTTGCAAGAACTGCTCTTCTAAGAGCTGAACCCTGAGAGATGTCTGTCCACTTCCTTCAAATCCTTCTCCCTTTTATACCTTTTCTAGACTAGTCATGAGTTGTTTCCCTTCTCCTTGAAACCGCTAACCATCATGGGTGTCATTTTGAGGTAGCCATGCAATGTGAAACTGGGGGAGCTGTTTTGGGATGGCAAAGTTGTTCTTTGTTCGCAAGAGAACACATCAAAGAGGTAGGGAACAGACTCCCTGAGTGGGAGAGGAGGTCCAGAAAGTGCCTTGAGGTGCTTCAGAGGCCATTGGTTCACCAGGGGTCACTCCTTTGTCATGAGCATTGACTTGACGGTGTCAGGCGTATAAAGGGTTATACACGAGGTCCTCCGGAAATGACTTTATTCGGGAGTTTCTCGTAGGTTCGGGATTTGGCCAAGAATCAGGAATGTGGGGAAAATCTCTTCACTTCGAGATGTTCCAATTATAGGGGGTTGCAGCAATTAGTGAGACGATTTCACTGTAGCGGCGGAACTGGACGGATAAACGTGGGTGGCGAGACGGGATCAACCACCAATAGCGAGACGGATTTATGTGGGCTGCAAGTAGCAAGACGGTTTTACTACAAGCAACAAGACTTTAGGCGGATTACGTGGCGCTGGCGAAACGGGATCAACCAACAACGAGGCGAGGCGGATTACGTGGGCTGCAAGTAGTAAGACGGTTTTACTACAAGCAGCAAGACTTTAGGCGGATAACGTGGTGTTGGCGAGACGGGATCAACCAACAAGAGGTGAGACGGATTACGTGGGCTGCAAGTAGCAAGACGGTTTTACTACAAGCAGCAGGACTTTAGATGGAAAGGCGAGCGTGGTACCAACATTTGGTACAAGTAAGGCGGTTAACGAGTATAGATTGGTTACTAGAATAACAAAGAGTACGTTCCTAAGTTACTGTAGTTTGGCGAGAGCTGAGTCCTGAGGCGGTTCCTGGAGACTGGCTGAGAGCACGTGAGTGATAGAGGGCAAATGGTTCTATATTTTTTTATTCTACCTACATGAGCTGTATTTATACTGTTTCCCTGCATAGCATTCCTGAGTCATACTTCTTTCTAAGTCATTCTTTTGTAGTGACTGATTCATTCTTGTTTGACTATAGTAGTGACTCAGTGATATTACCTTAAGTTTCATGTTTCGTGTCAAGGGGACCGGCACAGCCTTGTGAAACATGTTACAAGGCTAACACTTGTGTCACTTGGCTGTGTGTTGACCAGATGTTTGGGATGAGTCATATGCCTATTTTTATCTTCTTGAGATTTTCCCATCAATTCCTCTTTTCTCACAATCTGGCTTCCCAACCATTCTATCTCCAAACACTTTTGGGGGGCTGACATCCCTGGGGAACGAAATTTTCAACCGTCCTCGGTTGTTCTGGGAGCCAAATTGTGAGGGTACAAGGAATTGATTTCAAATTTGCTCCCGACTGTCAAGAAGTACGTATGTGAAGGAAAGGGAAGGTATGGTCTACCGGTTGATTAAACACGACAGGGGTAGCGGAGATGATGCCTAGTAGAGGTGCTGGGAGTGCAGTGGAGAAGGAACGTGCGGTGTCCCTCTGCGCTCTGCAAGTTGGCTAACCAGAAAGTTTACACAATCCTCTGGTCCCCTCATGTCAACACAGTGCTTTGGGAATGCGATGGTGACTAGTTCGAGGCGCGTGTACTCCTTCATGTGAACATGCGCCAGTTCCCCATGTGTCCACAGAAGGTCCTCAGCCACCCACATCCCTGTCAATTTGCCGTAGACATGAAACACGGCGCCTTCATGGACTGGCTGGTCGAAGTCGTCCAAGGGTGCGAATACTTGTACGTCACGTTCGAGTAACTTGATCTGGATTTCCACGTCATTGGCCATGCGCTCACTTTCCGGCATGATGACGTCAGGGAGATCTGGCTGTAACTGGAGTGGGGTGATCTGGCGATAAAGGAGAGTGCTGGCCAAGGATGGGGGATTCCACCCTTCTTTCGCGAATGTGGCAGACATTTCCTGACTGTCAGATAGCAAGTACTGTGGTGATATGTCTAGGACATCAGTGGCTGGATTGAATTCCAGTAGCGGGTAGGTGGTGTCGACGTCCTGGTGAGTCGGGACTAAATCTGTGGGGGCAGGTACAAGATTGTTGGGGGCCTTTATGCGGGGTACAGGGGTTCGCACACGGTGCCCAAAACGACCAAGGAGCCCGAGCTGTGCTATCTGCTCAGCAGATCGCTGGGGAGACACGTTCAGGGTGCAATGGTTGGAGGCTCGATTAGTTCGTGGTGGTTCTGTTCAAGCTGAGATTATGTACCTCTTTGCGTTCCGTGGCCACTGCATCTCGTGGAGTGATTATGTGATCCAAGACTTCGTGGGCTGAGTGGCTATTCTTGGTTTCAAGGGGTGTTGTGGTGAAAAGGTTTTGAGGCGAAGGGCTCATGAGGGAAGTAACTTGGCAGAAAGTGCCTGCGTTGTCCCTTTTTATTGCGCATTTTCCAGGGGCATGCCATTTTAGCTCGGGTTGACACCAGTCAGCGCCACAGTGAATTGTCCAGGGTCCTCATTTCTGGCCAATATTTTCCTTGCCTTTCATTCTTCGTCTGACAGTTCTTCACTTGACTCACTGCTGGAGTCAGTTTCTGTGCTGTCTCCTTCGTTTTCCTTGCTGTCATCACCCATCCATCCAGTGCGCATAAACCAGTGGTCTCTTGTGATGTATGGGATTAACCGAAATGCGGCGGCGGGGTTCTTGTTGAACAAGGTTCCGTCCAGTTCCTTGAGAATATATGCTCCGCCTCAGTTTTTTGCGGTGGACTTCATATGGCCCCACATACCGGTCATCTGTTTTATGTGTTGAGGCCACAGTGTTCTCGATCTGCACATTGCGTAATAGAACCAGTTCTCCAGGGCGATAGTCTTCTTTTAGAAGTCGGTGTTTAAATCGCTTCTCAAAATCGGCCTTTGATTTGAATCTTGCCTTTCGTAGCATGGTAGCGGCGCGTTCTACGTCTTTGGGGTGCATTTCCAGTTGTCTGATGCGTAGTGCTAGCAGCTCGCTAGTGCTCATTCCTGAGCGAAATCCTTCTACCAGGAATGTGGCTTCCACCAGGTCAAAGGGAAGGATTGGTTTAGTGGCGTGTAATAGCTCAAATGGAGAATATCCAGTAACGCTGCTGATTGTGACTCGGTCGGCAAATACTGCGGCAGGTAGTAAGTCTGGCCATTTTGAGATTCTTCCTGCGCAGGCTTTTACCAAGGCTTCTTGTAGAACAAAGTGTCCTCGCTCGACTACGCCATTGGCATGTTTGTTGTAGGATGAAATCTTGATCTGAGGGATTCGTAGTCGTTCCATGAGCAGTTGGAAGGCACCTAGGACCTCGGATCCATTATCTGTTGTGACTTGCTGTGGGCATCCGTACCGGCAGTATATATATGTCCAGAAAAATTCTGCCAGAACCTCAGCCGTTTGAGAAGTTAATGCTTTGGCTTCACAAAATCCAGTTAAGTCATCCCTTGCAGCAACAATCATATTATACTTGCCTGCTTTAGGCATGCGCATGACATCGATATAGATTTTGCTGAATATGGCCACCGGGGTGGATACCGTGGGAGGGATTTCAACCTTTCTGGTGGAGCGAATTTGGCATTGTGGACATGATGCCACGTGGTGTTGAATGTCTCCTCGAAGATGAGGCCAATAAAATCGGGTCCTCAGAGATCCCCAGATTGCTTCTACTCCTTTATGTCCAAGGTTCTCATGACCTTGCGTGAGGATTGCCATTCGAGAATTTGGGTCCATTATTACCAGTTGGGGAGCGTTTTGTCCATTCCTCCTCCAAATTCGTCCTTCCCGTTCATAAAATCGTGTGGCTTTGGCTATAAATCTCCGCTGTTTCTGAGTATGATCTTTTTGTGTTTGATTGTATTCCGGCATTTCCAGTGTCTGGAGGAACCGAATGATGTCTGCCATTTGCTTTTCTTGTGCACGTCTTGACATTAATAGAAATGGTGTTTGTTTCTTCGTACCGCCCACTGGGCTGTTCGAAGTAGTAAGTATCCATGCTGGGGTTCTGAGGGCTTTCTATTCCTAGTAATGCGATCTGGTCCAACCATTCATCATCATCATCCTGTGCTTCCTCTCCTTCTGCACGGGGGCGCCGGGAGAGTGCATCAGGTCCTTGGAATCGAGTGGCTGGTACATGGAGTAATTGGAAATGAAACATCAGAATCCCTTGTATCCATCGGTTTACTGCAGCATCTGGCTGTAGATCAGGGTTATTTAGTAGTCCTTGAATGAATTTTGCATCTACTTCCACGCAGAATGTCTTGAGTCCTATGATGTACAGTCTCCAGTGGCGGAGTGCACGATACAGGCCAAATAACTCCAGCTTGGGTTGCGAGTAACGAGACTCTCGTTCGCTCATTGGTACAGAGCCAAACCTGGCAATTCGTCGGCGATGCTGATCATCTAGCTGGGACAAGATCATTCCTGTTGCTTCTCTGCTGGAATCCACAGAAAGGTATACAGGTAGTTCTGAAGTATAGTCGATGGGTCGCAAGGCTGGGGCAGAGGATACCAGTTGCTTAATTGTTTTGAATGCATGTGCCCTTCGCTCATTCCAAATAAATTCTTCATTTTTCCTGTATAGCTCGGTTAGAGGTCGGATCACCTCAGAGTATCCTTTTATCCAGATGCGAACAGTGCCGCATAATCCCAGAAAGCGTCAAACTTCTTGTGGTGTTTTCAGAGCGGGCCAATCTAGGATAGCAGAGGACTTCTTTGGGTCAGGAACCCGTCCCTCTGCGTTACATCTTTGACCAACAATTAGTACTTCCGGTCTTCCTATCTGAGTCTTGAGTCCTGAGACTGTAGCTCCTGCACATTTCAATCTGTGAAGGATCCGGTGTACGTCATTTGCATGTTCCCAGATAAATCGGCGTATCTGATGGTTTTCTGGTATGGTTTCCGGTTTTCCGTTGGCATCAGGGTATTGGGTACTGGGGCCTTTAATTGGCAAGTCATCAATGAAGATGTGGCATACTTTAGGTATTTCATGATGAAGGATGAATACCATGCATTTTTGAAACTCTGCTGGGGAATTTGTGAATCCAGTGGGCATGGAGGCAATGCGCAATAGTCCTAGTGGGGTCATGAATGCAGTCATATCTCGGCTCTCAGGTTCCATGCGTCGTGCGTCAAATCCCCAGTATAAGTCAAAAACTGTGTAGCATTGGCGGGCGGCAAAACCTTCTACAAAGTCATCCAGTATGGGCAAGGCTCCGGCGTCGCGAATAGTTACTTTATTCAGGGGCTGCAGGTCATGGACAATCCGTAATTTTCCATTCTTCTTTAGTACACAGAACCATCGCGATCGGTAGGAAGATTGGCAGGGCTCATAAACCCCGGTGTCCATTTTTAATTTTAGCACGTCAATGACTTTGTCCAGAATTCCTGGGGGTATAGGAATATTTTTGTACTCCCAAGGTACATGCGGAACAGTGGCGATCTTGTATGGGCTGAAATAGGAATCCTTGAAGGTCCCTCGTTCTGAATCTTCAAAGGCAATGGCTTCCTCGTTAATCTGCATTATATGCGCAAACAGTTTTTCTTCCTCACTGGAGAGGAATCCATCGGGATTTATTTCCAGTATTTTGAGGCGTTCATTTGTTAGTCGTGTTCCTGGTTCAAAGTCAGGTGGATGGGGAGGGAGCTTGGGCAAGGTAAGAAGCGGGTCTTCAGGGATGGTTCGTCGTACTGCATAGTCTGGGCTGAAGGTCGTGGAAACAGGTTTCACCTTTTTATCCACTCGCTTGTACATGGTAAAGGCCTGGTGCCCCTTTCCGTTCTTGTCCGTTACTTGTACTGGGTAGAAAAGGTATTCGTCATCTTCCTCGAGTATGTCCGCATCTTCTGGCTTTTGCAGCTGCATGCGCGGCAAAAGGGTAACCCTTGCAGTGGTCTCGTTGGTGAGTATCGAATATACCATTGGAGCTGGCTCGGGCTCAGGTCCAAAGCGCATTAGGTAACAAGAAAAGATTTCGATTTGTTCGCGAAAAAAAGCTAGTAGTAGACAGATTCCGGCGGCCAGACTATCTCGAGCATTTAGTGAGGCTGTACGGAATCTAGTAGCGAGATGGGATGCGAAGCGTTGTAGGTAGAAAAGAAGGGAAACAAGGAAGATAGTCCAGTAATCTGGGAGCGTGATGGTATCTACATCCCGTTGTTGCGTAGGGGTTTGGGTACGTATCATAGGGTGAGAACAATGAGAGGGTGTGAGAGTCCGGAGCGAGTAGCCATGCCGATGAGAAAGTCCGAGAAGGGTACGTAGTTGAGCAATTAAAAAGCGAGCCGAACGTGAAGAGGTCCAGGGCGGTCGTCCAGGAACAGGAAGAAGGTGAATTCCAATTCCTCGGGGTCTGTGTCGCAGTGTGGTTAGCGCATCCCTGGGGGAACGAAATAATTGACAACGTACACCAGTCGCCATCTATCGAACTTGGACGTGACAGATCCATCCGTTCCCCAGGCGATGTAGGCGTGTTAGTGTGACGAACATCCCCACGAGCAGGGGCGCTACTTGGGCGACTGGGAGTGGCAGGGCTAGAGTTCCCGCCCATCGGCACCGTACTTCCATCAGGACCCCGGTCCAGAGATAGTGCCGTTCGACTATGATGCAGGCTGTCGTTCCCTCTGGCAGATCGTCCCGCTCCTCCGCATCCGCAATTGTATATCGTGGTGGGTTGATGACTTGGAGAGTCGAAATTTAGCTTGATAAAGGTTACGAAAAAAATAGAGGCTCGCCTGTTGGGACGGTTGAGTTGCTCCAGCAGAAGCACCCATCCCCGCATGCGAGGCGCCTTCGTGGATCTGACCTGGAGTTACGTGGGTGACATCGAGTAAGCCGCTATAAAGGACGTTGGAGATCACCTCTTCGTCACGGAATCGGAAGCGCATAACATCATTGAGCAGGTCGGCGACGCGATGATGGCCGTGTCGGCGGTATACGTCGAATATAAGTCGCAGCTGGGTGAATTCGGTGGGGAAAAGGAAGGGAAGGGGGATCGCCGAGGGTGCATGGATAAAGGATATCTTGAAGAGCCAGTGGCGGCGGCTGACCATGTATGTCGCTCGGCGAATGAAGTCCAGGAAGAGTTTGCGAATGTCGGTAAGGTGTCCGAGGAGTGCCTTGTGCTCGAAGAATAACGCTGCGATCGCGTTGCGGAAGACTGGGCCGCGCTCGCGTGCATGCTGGCTGAAGGTGCGCTGATATCTCCCGTCCATCGTGCCGGGAATTTCTGGCTCGTCACGCATCTTGCGTTTGCCGTTGCCAAGATTCGTGGAGACGCGATCCAGTACTCCCGCGTTAACGTGAGCCTGGTCTTCCTTAGCAACCCACAAGACCTCCTCGTCAAGGAAGATGCTCACCAGGCGTGCGTTGCGAATCCGTTCGCCGTCTTCCGCATCCTTTTCCTTCATAAGCGCCAGGTCTTCCAGATTTATCGATTCGTCGCGTGCCATTGCGATGCGATCAAGCGCGTGGTCCAGGTAGCGCTGGATGAGGTCGCGGGCGTTGATCATGGGGGAGAGCGTGTCTTCGTCCTCCCAGGCATCGACGCGACTTTGATACGCATAGATGTCCGAGATCCAGTTAGAGGTGTGGGCCCATTCGAGTCCCCGCGCATTCTGATCGAGCTGAGGGCTAGGCGCTGAATGGCGCAGGTCGTTTACTGCGCTGACAAGGTCCCGGGTGTGGACGATAACGTATTCTCCCTCCTCGGGGGGAGTCTGAGGCGCCAGGGTGATCGTTGTTAACGAGAGGGAATGAGGTTACGGAATGGAACGCGTCGGTGGAAGGGCTAGTGGAAGAGTCCTCGTCGGGGTACAAAAGGTCGGGGAGGGAATCCCAGTCAGACGCCTCGTCGTCAGAGAGAAGTATAACCCCACAGGAGGCTGGCTTGGGGTTTGGGGGAGAAAATCGCGTTGGGGACGAGACGGCGATCAAGCGAAAGTGGTGCTGGCGCTTGCTTGGGGATAGTGTGAGTCGTATCCAGGTGAGTTGGGGCTAGGCCGGTCGTTTCAGCATTACTACCCATAGGCAAACTCGCAAGCGGCTCGAGTTCTTGGGGGTAAAGGTGAAGGCGATGATATTGTGCGTACGAATCGCTGTTGTGGTTGCTGCAGGTGTCGAGTTCAGAGTTTGGTTTTAAAGGGAGAAGAAGGTCGTACGGAGGGCAGTCGTCTGAGCTCTCCGAGCTGGAAACGGACGGGCTTGATGAGAAAATGCGGTCGATCAAGGCGCGGCGTTGTTTCGTGTTGCTGCCAAGCGAGACGTCCTCGGAGCGCCCTGGCTCGGAGTCAAGAAATTGCCGGGCGGTAATCGGTCCTTCGTCCCGGCTTTCGCCCATTCCCGAAGGCGGTACATCTTCATCTATCTCTCCCTCTTCTCTTTCCTTGCCGCTTTCCTTGAGGCCGTTTTCCCTTTGCCATCCGTAAGCCTGATACTCGAAGCCTTTGTTATAGATCACGTACGAGTCGTGCCCCAGAGCCATGACGACTCCCTGCATCAGCGAGGGTGGAGTAGATTGGTACGTTGGTTTTTCTGCATACAGGACATACGGCAGCTGAGGCGTCCCAGGGCGCATCGGGGGATTCAAAGCGCACTCCCCTTTGCTTGCGCTGACTCGAAGGACGATGCGCTGCTCGTCTGGGGTAACGCCGACTCGGGTCATGGTGCTGGTATCGTATGGAGGCCGAGTGCCGACGGGGTGGCTGAGATAGTGACTGGGACGTGGAAGGGGGCGAATGAGCCTATTCCCGCCTGGCCGATTGTCGTTTGCCATGGTAGTGGAGTTCTCGCTTGGTGCATGTCGCCCACGGTGGTGTTTAGGCGCAGCCTTGAGCTTCAGGGTGAGTTCAGCTGCTTCGATATTTTTGCATGCCCGACTTACTTCGCGTTTCATAGCTGCTTCCGTTGCTTGACGAATGACTCGTTCGACACGCTCGGGCGATACGCGAGGGACTTCGAGGGGCCATTTCTTGCCTCGTGCAAGGGGTGGGGTGTACACTTGGATGTGCATTTGTCCTTCGAGTCCGCTCATCTTCCCAGTCTGGGGGTTGAAGGTTTCCATCGTGCCATTCAAGCATACGGCCTCGTGAACTGCCTGTCCATTGCCCTGTTGCTTACTTCCCATGTAGAACGTCTGTGCTGATTTAATGGTGGTAGGACGAGTGTGTAAGGCCCGGCCTTGACGATACACCGCATTTTGGGAGGTGGTGATCGCTTGAACGCTACGTCTCGGCGTAGTCTTGGCCTCGCGGTCGACAGGGCCGAGACCATGTTGGGGGCTGCGATGCTGCGAGCTGTATTGTTCCGCCTCAAGGCGATCGATTGTGCGCTGGATTGCGTCGGCTATCTCGGTCGTCGTACGCTGCGGAGGGTCACCCTGCTTTCTGTTAGGTGAGTTTATCGTGGTACTTGTGAGGGCGCGCACCGGAACCGGGTTAACGATCTGCTTGATTTCCATAGGTTGCTGCTCTATGAAGAGGTCGCTGGACTGTGGAAGGCTGGCAAGAGGGGTGGCGTGAAGGATTTGTAGAGGTCGATCTTGGTTTTCCTGAGGTGCGCTTCCCGCTATCGGCTCCAATTTATTATTTTCCCTTTTGCCTGCGTCCCTGACCACTCTTTCTGCCCACAGTAAAATCCGTGTGCCGATCAATGCTGCGATGAATACCCATACGCGAGCTAAATTGACGAGCTCACCCCAGATACAATTTTCTTGAGGGCGGGTGGCGCCATCATGACTCGGCGAGGGCGCATCTTCTAGATTTTCATGGTGTGTGATGTCATTCCTCCCTTTCTTGGTTAACGTTTTAACGTCGCAATTAGCTTTCGTTTCGATTTTATCTTCCAGTCGTTCCACGCAGTCATCGGAAATGAACGCCATGACGTGGCGCTCGTTTCCGGCGTACAATACCTCGCTGGTGGCCCCATGGGGTACGGCCATGAGTTCGTACCTGGGTAAACGAGTCTCTCGGTCTTTGAATACAAGGTACGTTCCTTCTTCTCGTTCATCGATGGTGACCAGATTACTGCGCTGCCAGGGTCGTCCGAGTAAGAGTTCGAATGGCGCGGTCTGTGATACCCACAGCCCAGTCTTGGTCGGAATTCCTCCGCAAGTTAGTTCGACATCATGGATAAATCCTCGAAGCTGGCCGCGCCCTCCATTCGCATCATTCAGGCCCGTGGCGCGTGTCATGTCCACGGGTCGATGGATGATGTGTGCTGCAACGTCTGCCCGCACTACATCCAATTGCGAGCCTGTATCAACGATCGCAACAAGTCGTCTTCCAGCGATGTCCATTTCAATTCGGATTAGTACTCCTTCTGCGCGTGGCCAAGCCCAGTGTCCGACGAAAGGTGAGTTTGATCCCATTAGAGTGGCTTTGACATTTTTCAGCCTAATAATGTCTTGCAGGCTTCCACGGAGCTCTCTTGATGCTACAATGGCTTCGCGAACCGTCATTGGGACCTCCAGATCGAGTATCCGATTTACGATTGATGGTAGATTCACGGTGCTTTGTATTTCGGATTGGCGGCCTGTCGTTTTGGATTCCGCGTGCTTGTCTTCCCCTGACCACGCTTCTTTTGTGGGTTTGCCGGTTGTGACTGACTGCTCTGCTGTGTCTTTATTTGGTGCCCGATCTCTCAGGTGGAGCATTTTCTTTTTGCGCCCGCATTCCGGAGTCTCTTGGTGAGTCATCGGTCATCTCCACATCTTGTGTTTCACTGAATCGAGGGCGGCGCGCATCATAGGGTTTGACATCCGTCATGATTTCCCGAATCTGTCCGGGAGCGGCCTTTTCCGGGTGGACTGGAGACCGTCTCGAGGTTGGTACAGCAGGTAAAGTTTCTTTGCCTGATGGTGGAGGTCCCGAATTATTCACCTTGCGCTCAGATCGGGGTAGAATGTGTACACCATCAAAGGCGTGTCTCCGAGCACTTCGTGTGCTAGGTACAGTTCGGTCGGCAGCATGGACTTGCCCCCTGGGAGATTCTTGGGGCTCGTGATTTGGGGAAGGAGAGGTAGACTTGCTCCCCTTGCTCTTCATTCTCTTTCTCGCTAGTCGGTCTCAGTTCTCCTATTTCAGATACCTCGTAGTCTTCTGTCTCTTCCCCCGAATATACTTCTTCTAGCCGTCCTTGTGGAAGATCGTTGTAATAGAGGCTTGTAGCGTAAGAATGAGGGTCCTCAAATTTCCTTGATGGCTGCGCATTGTCGACAAACCCTAGCATGACTCGAGGGGCAGCTAGCCGCCTGGCTGCATGGGCAATTGGTTCGTCTCGGCTTGTACGCCGAATAAAAGTGCCGTCGGCCATCTTAACTTTCTTGCTCTCCTCATCAATCCGCACAACTCCATTCCGAAGTAATTCTTGAATTTCAGGGCATTCACTCATCATGTGGCCCTCAATGCCGCATCCGTAACATCCCCGGGGTCCATTGTCTGCGAGTGCTGGGGTAGTTGGTCGCGAGCCTAAGGGAATATTGTTCGGGTGAGTGGCTGGTGATGCGGTTGTTGCAGGCACATTATTTGTGGTGTAAGTGGATCTTGCGCTGGGTAGGTTTTGAGGTCGACTGGCTCCACTGTAGGATGACTGGATTACTGGGGGCTTTACGCACTTTGAGGCATGGCCAGTGGGATCTTCAGCCATTACTCGGTAATATAGGACAGCATACTCAGGATCGTCCAGCTTCATCTTGTTCATTTCTCGAATGAGGCCCGAAATTTCCGCAGGGGATCCCATAGACTTCCCTGTTCGTTCCATTCGCTGATTGGATCTGGATTCCTTCTGTATTTTGCGCTTCTCTTTTTCTTTGCGCACACGGGCCTTCTCCCTTCGGTGCTTTCGATATGATTCATAGTCAGACCCGTCTGACTCGTCGTCAGTTTCCTCTTCATCGGAAGAAAGTTCGTAAAATCCCCCATCATCATCAATGTCGTAGTCGGCTGCATTGACCACCATGGTTTCTGCTCGAGTGCGTCTGAAATACCATTCGGCAGCCTCATTAATTTCCTTCATGGTGTAGGGACGACGGTCATTTCTCTTGTTGGAGTGTTGTAAAATGCGATTTTCTAGGCGTCCTCGCAGGTCCTTGTGTATTCCCAGCCAGAAATATACATCTACATTGACCTTTGTGATATGGCCCTGCTTCAGTAAGGTCCCTGACATGATTTTGTACTTGATGTAATATCGCTTCCACCGTGTCAGGTTATGGATAGGTTTGTTCTTGGTTTTCAAGGTATATGCAGAAATGTCGCTGGGCCGGAATCGGGTGATGGCCCTTTCTGCATCATAACATTTCAGAATTTCTTTCCTAAGTCGGGACCAATCAGAGTCGTGGTAATATTCACTGGCACGGATGAATGCCTGGACGTCTGTGGAGCAGTAATCGAGGATGCATTCACATTGGTCTACAGGATCCGTTACGTGAAATTTACGGAGGAGTTTGTCATAATGCTGAATGAAGTATTCTACCTCGGCGTGATTGCCTTTAAACATTTTGGGGGCTTCTCGGCTATTGCGTAATGGCATGTCCATTACAGTACGGATTGGCGCACCAAAGGTTACTGGGACAGACCCTGTCATTCGCTTTGGGGGTTCAGGTGATGATGGCGGTGATGGAGGGGGCGTACTGATTCCATCAACTGGGTATGCTTCCATATCATCCTCTTCCTCGGTAAGGAGGGTGGAAGTGGATGGTCTAGTGCGATGGCCTGGTGCTTCTGAAGGCATGAATAGATTGGGTTCCTCGGATGTATAGTTAAAGGATACCTGTCGTGCCTTTTGTCGAATTCGGTGGCTAGTTGAAGGCTCAGCCTGATGTTTATGGGGTTGTTCTTGTGAAGATGGCTGATTATGTGGCTGGGAAGGGTGCTGATGCTCTGCAGTTTGGGCTTCATCATCTGACTGGTCAGGGTCAAAGATGTGCTTTCCTGCGGGGTTCAGGTATGGCATGTTGTTTGCAGAAGCGGTGTAAGGCGGATTAATAAAGGTGGGGTTCGGGGCTGGCACGGGATTCCCTTGCTGGTCAAAGAATTGCATGATAGGTTGTTGGATAGGTGATGAGTAGGAGTAATCTTTGGGTGGCAATTAAAATTTGCCCCCCCCTGCGGTGGTCACCAATGATGTCAGGCGTATAAAGGGTTATACACGAGGTCCTCCGGAAATGACTTTATTCGGGAGTTTCTCGTAGGTTCGGGATTTGGCCAAGAATCAGGAATGTGGGGAAAATCTCTTCACTTCGAGATGTTCCAATTATAGGGGGTTGCAGCAATTAGTGAGACGATTTCACTGTAGCGGCGGAACTGGACGGATAAACGTGGGTGGCGAGACGGGATCAACCACCAATAGCGAGACGGATTTATGTGGGCTGCAAGTAGCAAGACGGTTTTACTACAAGCAACAAGACTTTTAGGCGGATTACGTGGCGCTGGCGAAACGGGATCAACCAACAACGAGGCGAGGCGGATTACGTGGGCTGCAAGTAGTAAGACGGTTTTACTACAAGCAGCAAGACTTTAGGCGGATAACGTGGTGTTGGCGAGACGGGATCAACCAACAAGAGGTGAGACGGATTACGTGGGCTGCAAGTAGCAAGACGGTTTTACTACAAGCAGCAGGACTTTAGATGGAAAGGCGGCGTGGTACCAACATTTGGTACAAGTAAGGCGGTTAACGAGTATAGATTGGTTACTAGAATAACAAAGAGTACGTTCCTAAGTTACTGTAGTTTGGCGAGAGCTGAGTCCTGAGGCAGTTCCTGGAGACTGGCTGAGAGCACGTGAGTGATAGAGGGCAAATGGTTCTATATTTTTTTTATTCTACCTACATGAGCTGTATTTATACTGTTTCCCTGCATAGCATTCCTGAGTCATACTTCTTTCTAAGTCATTCTTTTGTAGTGACTGATTCATTCTTGTTTGACTATAGTAGTGACTCAGTGATATTACCTTAAGTTTCATGTTTCGTGTCAAGGGGACCGGCACAGCCTTGTGAAACATGTTACAAGGCTAACACTTGTGTCACTTGGCTGTGTGTTGACCAGATGTTTGGGATGAGTCATATGCCTATTTTTATCTTCTTGAGATTTTCCCATCAATTCCTCTTTTCTCACAATCTGGCTTCCCAACCATTCTATCTCCAAACACTTTTGGGGGGCTGACAACGGTCCTCTTCATTGCGTAAGTAGTGACCGATTTGGGGTGCACCCAGAGTCCTGCTTGCAATACCGTTCCTGTGGTCTTAAGAAACGGTCCTCATAGGTCACTAGGTGTCCAAGGGTCATTACTGCATGTGCAGGAAACACCCAAAACATCCATAGTGACTGTGAATAGGTGGATTCCAAATTCGGTAAGGTCGTTTCTTAATTGGGAAGATGTTGATGAGAATTGTTGAGAGCTCTCTTGAGAATGTTCTAGGGTGTAAGGAGGCTCAGAAGCAATGCTGAGAAGATTCTACAAGGATGCAGCGACAGTGGGAATTGCCTGTGCAACACTGGTCAAAGGTGCGATGCAGGTGAAGATGGTTGTTGAGACAGCACACCGCCAAGTATGCATCATCTAGCTATTTTTGTGCTCACAAACACATATTATAAGAGTTGCAAGGTAGTTTCTAGTACTATCACTAGTACTCTGGACTTCTGTTCGGTGATACAAAAGAGGATCAGAGTGAGCTCTGAGCTGCTGATTGTAATGTATAGATCAAGTCTAGTGTATTCTGCAAGCTGCTGGTCATACACAAAGAGGAGATAAATACCCAAAAGCCCCAGAAGTCATCATTTGGAAGCTGTATCCTACAATAGAGGACCAACGACTGCACAGAGGAAGTCTTTGGAGACTTATAGAGTACTAGTAAGAGGGTTGAAGGCTAAGGGAGTTGGCCACAGGCCATCCTTCCAGACGGGCATCAGGTCACTGTTATGTGCTGAGCTGGAAGAGGAAATGGAATCTGATAGGAATCTGGAACCGGGTCCGGAAGACAACCGGAAGCCGGAGCCAGGGCCGGATATAGGAAATCAGCAGTTCTCACAACACCACACTCAGCAGGGTGAGCAACTGACTGGGCTATTTGCCGAACAAGAGGACAGAAGTGAAGGGTGTCAAATGTCGAACCGGAGCCAGAGCTGGTGGTGACGGTGAAGGGAAGACACCATAGGAGATGGATGACAAATCATCTAATGGTGATCCAATGCAGCTGGAACTGGCTGACAGGAGTACCAATGACACAGTAGCCAGGGAGTATGCCAGATGAAGTGTGAACAGGCTGGAGTGACAAAGAAACTGAGGAGCGAGGGGCCAGAGGTATCACTGATGTAAGCTGGTAATCATGCTGGAAAAGGACTGGATGAAGGCCGGACAAAGGCTGAGACCAAGGGAGATGAACCAAGGGCATAGTGAAGGTGAATGGACAATGTCCGGGACTTGTACAAGGAATGAAGCGAAAGGTGGACCAGACATGAATCGGAAGTGACCGGAAGTGGTCTGGAAGCAAAGTAGAATGATGGGAAGTAAGCCTGACTCTGGAGTGGAGCTAAGGGTGGAACAGAGGAGGAAAGCTCAGTCCATGAGAGGAAGCATGGAACAATGTTAATTTTACAGCTAAAGTACATGGAAGTAAATACAAGGTTTTTATAGTAAGTATGTTTATTGTATAGCTGAAAGTAGGAATAAGTCATGTGACCAATGGACATAACAATAAGTCAAGTCCATATGTGGACAAAGAAGATAGAAGAGTAAGTCCAGACAAAAGGGAGGAAGTACAGAAGTATGGATGAATGGAATAATGAGAAGATACTTAGTAAAGCATCATTAGGTAAAAGGCCCAGAGGTCAGAGGTGATGGGATCAGTACAAGGGACAGGTAATCGGATGAGGACCAGAGGTTGATCAGAATATGATGGAGAATGATAGATCAAGAAAGGATAGGATGAGTGAAAGGAATATATGAAGAGAATTAAAGAAATATGGGAAACGCTCAGAAGACCTTCATTGTGTGAAAACCTGATAAAGAAGGATGTTCTGGGGTGGTCCAGAAGGAGCCGGTTAGACCGGTCTGGACGGAGTTCTGGATGGAGGGCAAATGTCGCAGCTGCAATGAGGTTTGCGAGAGACAGCTGAAATATCCAAAATGAACAGGTTTGGAGCCAAGTCCTGGAAGACGGTTGTTGTGACTGAAAGTGTGACCGGAACGTGACCAGGGGCGACCACGGATGATTAGAATGCATCCAGGAGGTAGTCGGCATGTGACCGGGATGTGGTGGGAGGTTATCGCACAACAATGAGGCAATGAGTGGCAAATTATGGGAGACAATGTGGATGGGATAGGAACATTTGGAGGAGTGATCATTATGAGACTGGAAGGTGACTGGAGTAGGCTGGAATGTGACCAGATGTGACCAGATGTGACAGTGACACGACCGGTATGTGACCGGGTCCGATACAAGGTGACCAGGACTGGATAGTCGCAGGATGTCAGAATGGTAATGTCAGAGTACCATGTGGATGAGGATGGAAGTCTGAGGTCAGATGCCATAAGAAGATGAAGTCATGGGATTCCAGAGGGACAAGACCAGATATAACCAGTCGGGAATGATCAGACTGATGGAAATAGATAGCTGTAAGTGCGCAGATATAACAGTTGCCAGGTGATGCAAGGCCCATGGGCCATGCTGAAACAAGCAGAAAGCAGTTACAGAGGAGAACTACATAGAGAAAGTACATGTGGGGAGATGTGTCACGTCTCTAGTGATAAGCAGAGACATATAGAGTGGTACAAGGGGATTTATTCCATTGGACCAGAGTTCAGATTAGGATTGTGGGTACAAGCCGACAAGGAACAGACCCATGGGCTCCCTTTGACAAGAGTAGTATTATCCTAGAGGGCAGATTCAACTCTGTGCCCAAAGGTTCCAGGCCCACAGTTGCAGACGGCAACCTGCGGCACCTACCATATACCCAGATTAGGACATGAGAACCATGTGAAGGGTTTCTCTTGGCCTGTGATGACGCATCAGATACACATGGACATCTTTTGTTTTCTTTTGTTTTCACTCTCTGTTTTTCACATGTAAATCTATATTCTAGTAGTATAAATAGGGCTCAAGAACCCTGCAGAAGGCCAGTACACCACAGCAGACATTGTTGCGATTGTTCTCAGGCCAACTCGCAGAGAGTAGTATCTACCTCTGTTTGTAGTGTGTCTATAAATCAAAGTTTGGTTGTTGGCTCTAGTTCAGTTCAAGTTAAGAAGTTAAGCTTCATGTTGTCAACCCCACGGGCAGTCTTCACATATAAAAGAGAGGTTTACCTACCTGAGTGGGCTTGTTGCTTTGCATCTGCTTTGCTAGTTGTATCTGCAGTTGATATTGCCCTTGGTAACCAACAGGAAGAACAGTTTGGTCTCCAGCAAGGTGCTTAAGCCTTGAAGTAGAGCGAAAGGTACCTGTGATAGGTTAAGCCAAGGTCTACAACGAGGATTGCTTGTTGTGAGAGTGATTCAAAGCCAGATCTGTGACCTTTATTAGAGGATTTACTGTTGAAACCTTTACAAACTCTGCTCTGACGTGGACGAAACTATCTATTAGTCTTCCTCTCGTCTTATATTCAACCCAAAACCACATATATTACTTGTTCATCAAGGCCGTGGGGCATTGTTCCATACAAATCCTGCATAGTTGAAGTGCCACGGGCATTGTTGTCAGTCAGATTAGTGAAGATTTGTTACCACATTGGGTTTCAAAACCAGTAGTCGCATACTATGACTCAGACCCGAACTCACCAAGGGAGTGCACTTGTTCTTTGGGAGTGATAGTAGTTGGTTGTGTGGTTGTTAGTTGTGGGGTTTGTTAGCATCCAACAATAGTCGCATTTCTAGCTTATAGTTAAGCACACCGTTTCATTGCTGTCTGTGATCAGGTGATGAGGAGTCCATTGTCGACTGTCATCCTCAGGTGAAGATGAGCATTGTTGGTTCACGGCCTTCATTTGGCAGGGCCATATGGCGGTGTGGAGTGCATAGCATGAACACCAGCCTCACACCAGACAGCAGAGTAAATCAAAGACATTCTACATGACGAGATGGCTCTTGATGGCAGCTTGCAGGCAGAAGACAAGTCTGATTTGAAGGACAACAATGCCAGCATCGCAACCAATGCATCATCAGATTCTGATTCAGATTCCAATGAAGAGGACACTGCAAATGTAAGTAGTTTGGTGTTTCAATCCTGGAGACTTCAACTCACTCAAAATTAGACATCTTCTCATTAATGCAACCCAAAACATTGCTGCATGCAGGGAACAAGTGGTTTCACGCACCATTTATGAACTCTGGGACATAGGATCCAAATTGGGGGACCTTGGCCATTATCTTGATCAACAGGTGTCAGACTCTCATTGAAATGAGAGTCAGAACATTGAAAAACACCTCGACAATCAAAACCCTTAGATACTCCATACAACTGGCCAACCAGTGGATCAATAATCAAATTGATAAGATAACGTACCATCTATTTTCCTTAAATCAGACGATATAAATTCCAGGTCCAACACATAATATAATTGCACAGTCGGCACAGTTTGATGGCACATTTGGCACAGTCAAATGGCACAGTTGGCACAGTTTGATGGCACAGTTGGCACAGTTTGATGGCACAGTCAGCACAGTTTGATGGCACAGTCAGCACAGTTCAATAGCACAGTCGGCACAATTTGATGGCACAGTTGGCACAGTTTGATAGTGCAGTTGGCACAGTTAAATTGCACAGTTGCACAGTTTAAAAAGCACAGCAGACTGTGGAGAAGTTTGGTTGGTGTCTGAAAAAGGAAATTGTAGAATAGTATATAAGGAGACCTGAAATTGTAATTTAAAAAGTTTTCCCCCTTCAAAGCCCTCTGCCAGAAAGTGAACTCCACTGTTCTAGACACCTCAAGTACAAGCTGAACTTGTGGGATTGACTACACATTCATTGTGAGTTCAATTCACATCTCAGAACCCTTGATAAATCACGCTGACCTCTAAGAATTCAGAATTACAACGTAACATCACGACTAAGCACAAGCCACAAGAACACTAGCAATAAACAAGATGAAGTATTGTAGTGCGTATTATTCTGCCAAGCAACAAGAACATCAGCAATATTCAAGACGAAGTATTGTGGTGCGTATTAATCTGACAAGCAACAAGAACACTAGCAATATACAAGACAAAGTATTGTAGTGCGTATTACCTGAACAACAAGAACACTAGCAATTTACTTGGAGCTTTATTGTAGTGCGTATTATCTTGTAGAATTACAAGAACACTGGCAATATACAAGACGATATATTGAAGTGCGTATTTTCTCATTCTAAATCTGATAACTATCTCACGTTTGATTTGACAGGTGTAGATCAACTGAAGTTAGTTCAGTTGTTACGACACTTCACAACATACTCTCACCCACCTACTTATAATACATAAGTAGCCGGATACTCACACACCTGAAATATCTCAGTAATTTAACTTGTTGGAAAATACAAACCACTTGGGAAATACTTGGGCGACGATAATCCAGTTTAAATTTTCCATCTACAAAACTTTTTGTAGTTGACATAAGTCTTTGGCCTCAACCCTGAAGAGCTCAAGGAAGTTGGCCAGTGTTATGGCCATTTCATTGACTTTGTTTTGAAGCTAGAATGTGTCATGAACTTCCCTCTGCCTCTGCCACAAGGTGAGTCACTGGCCTCTCAGCTCCCCTCCATTATTTCCTCAATGTCCACAGCATGACCAATTTCAAATACACCCTCAACTTCTTCCTCTACCCCATAGAATAAGTGAAAGCAGCTACCGCCCTCACCTGAGCAGAGGCAGAAGTGGCATCAATCCCACACAATACATTGATTGATTGTTTGGCAGACAGTATTGAATTTGATTTTTATTTCTCAAATACACCACTTGATAGTGCTGGCAAGGTTCGGTTTAGTTCAGGTTCAGGGCACTTTGCTCTAAACCCCGAACCTGAACCTGGTGTTCGGTTCAAGCATGTACCGAACCCTGAACCTGAACGCTGCGTTCAGGTTTGACACGTTCAGTTCTGCATTTAGCAGCGTTCGAACGCTGAACCAAACTTACTTTTCAAACAAAAGAGCATGAAACAGATGAAAATTTCCAGGCAATATTTCATGACAAGAACAGTGGATAGGAACTTTTATTCCTCAACTGCATCTGGGTACGACTTATTGTTCATACATAAGCCGTACTTCTATTACCATATTTAGGACTACAATAACGGACTTTACTATATAAGCCTTGTAATTACTTCTTGTACTTCAGTTTGATTATTAACGTGCTTAGTGCTCTACTTGGCTTCTTGAGTCTTTTCGTCTGGATGACCATCTGGACATCTTTATCTTCACCTGGCCATATCCGGTCAAGGTAGTACACTCACCCTATTTCATCCAGTGGTGATTGCACCCATAGCTGACTCAACCGGTCATCATTCATCCGGTCCGGTCCAGTCGGTCACCTAGGTCTTGTCTTCGACTCGGGATTTAACAGTATAATCAAACTCACCTATCTTGATTGGTTCAAATGGCTCTCCCCAATCTTCCGAACACTGCCGACTTTCAAAATTGTCGTAACTCTCACCTCTTTTCTCAAATCCAGCCTTTAACACCACCTACCCATACCTCGGGCGGATTATCCTCTGGACCAATTAATCCAGCTCCTCCCTTACGGATTTGATCTGTTCGGGACCAGGTTCCTTCCAAGGCTAGCCCGCAGATTATCAATGCACCCAGATTGGTTTTAACTCCTCGGACTCCAGAACATCCCAGGGTTTATCCGGTATCTCCATATCCAAGGTTGTATCCCGCTTGATATCCGTATTCTGGCTCACCGATTCCTTTTGCCCACCTCGAGGAAGCTGAGGAAAATCCAGCAGAAGCAGGGCCAGCTATCAGTTCCCATCATTTGGCCACTTCTTCCCCTTCTCACCATTCAGCTCAAACCCATTTAGTAGATACATTACAAAAAGAAATGGGTGGAGCCAGAAGTCCTTTGTAAAAACTTCTGGACTTTGCCACGCTACTCTGGGGCAGCTGACAGGCCTGTTCGGTCGCTTCAGCAGACTTTAAAATGCCTGATTTTGATCGATTTTTGTTGCCGTTAATGTCATTGCGACCGTCGATGTTGTCTGATTCAAGTGGACAATCCAAATGTGGTCAAAACAATCAAATCATGGAAATTCACGGAAATTCTCCCAAATGTGAATTCCAAAAAACTGCTCTTTGTTACCCTCCACAACATCCCTGTCCTCATTGTCAATCCTTGCGGCTGTCGACACTGCCCAATTCGACTGGACAATTCAAATGTGGTCAATGCAATCAAATTATGGAAATTCTCCCAAATGGAAATTATCAAAAATTGCTCATTGCTACCCTCCTCCACAATGGCCCAAGATACCATTGTATATACACACTCATCATTGCAGCCGCTTGCTTCACGCTCATTACCTCTCCCTATCCTGCTCACACTGCGCTTGGCCCCTGCTCACGCTGCGCTTGGCCCCTGCTCCGCTGCCGCCGCCCTGGAAAATATCATTGGAACAATCAGTATGTTGAAGAGCAAAGCAATAGGCTTTGAAGGACTCACTCCATTTTATCCAGGACCCAACATATGTCCTCAACTGCTTCATTCCAGGAATTCAAATCTGCGCCTGCATCCTTCCACCATCGCAGGCAGATCAGCACATTCAAAAAGCTGTTTGGCCCCATCTGCTTCACCATTGTCAACCAGTCGCCATCCCCCTCTTTTGCCAGTTGTGTCCCATTCTGCACGCGCTCACGCCACTTGGGGTTCAACGCCACCCAGTACCTTCACCATTGGGCACCAAACACATAGACATCCTTGATAGCGGGGACAGGGCCCCCAGTGCACACTCTCCTGACCCAGCCCTGCACCTCGCCTGGATGCTCCCCATGCACAACAGCCTTCGGCAGGCCCTCATGGCCAGCCGCCTCCTCACACTTCCACCACACTGCCACTGCTTTGGCCCATGCCGGGCTCTCAGCCTCAGCATTGCCCTTGAGCTGTTCACGACAATCCGATGGCACGTAGGTCTTCCTGGCCCCCCGCTTTGCATTGCCCGCTAGCAGTGTGCCCTCTGCGCCCGCCACCGCACCCACAGCGACCGCCACAACTGCATTTGCCCCTACATGGCTTTGGGCGGGATGTTGGCATAGGTGTCAGCTCACGCTCGGCCTCTTCCTCATTATCGTCCACATCTTCATCATCCTCATCGCCCTCCCCTCTGTATTCTTCCTCCTTATCGCCTCCCCCTTTGCTTTTTTCACTTTTCTCACGGGCGCCATTGAACTTTCCCCAGCCTTCCTCTTCTTGTTTCCGTCTTTGATCTTCTTCATCAACGCAGCTATGTCCTCCTTTAGCCCCAACATGTCCAATTTCTCCCGTGTTGCAGCAATGTTCATCTCTCAGCGGTGAAAGTACATGGTATTTCGTTGGAGCTCCCAAATGCTATGCCTGCGTGCAGATCCCTGCAGTGAGTCGACAGCACGTCTTAGCGGCGAGCCCACACCCTCCATTGTGGCCAGGTCCTCCCCTTCATCATCCTCACCCTCATCCCCCCTCCTCCATATCGACGTCTTCCTCGCCAGCACTGCCATGCTCATCGACTTTGCCGTTCTCATGGGTGACTTCAGGAGGGGGAGTGGGGGTACAGGGACAGGTGACTTCAGTCGTGGGGACAATGCTTTCGTCGCTCTCCCTTGGTGGTGCAATGACAGGTGTAGGAGCCCTCTCGCCTTGTGCTACACTCCCAGCAGCGGTGGGCAAGTGGCCTTGTGCTATGCTCTCAGCTGGGGCAACGGACAGTGGCAGAGTGGAGATGCTGCCGCTTGCTGCACTGGTTGTCTCGGTCGAGTCAATCACAGTGGCTGGACCAACGCGTGGCATCAGTGGGCCTGACACATTGGGTACAGCATCTATCATCAGCAATCATTGGTCAGTATTCGATCTCACCGTCCATCGCACGCTGAACATGCTCACCTGCAGCAATGAGATAGCGCATCCATCGGTCCATAACGGCCTTGTACCCCTTTGGATCCCAGGCAGTGAAGTCCAGCTCCTGTTCGCCCTTTGCCTTCACATGCAATGTTCACACGTAAAATTCTCTGTTGACCATGGTTCCCGACACCAACAATATCTGGCAGCCCGTTATTGTGCGAATAGAATTCAGCAGCAGCTGGACCATTACGGCGAGGCAGTTTTGGGCCCTTTATATCAAGGTGAGCTTCATTTTATGCGAAAAGGATATGTTTATTTACTGCTGTCGTGCTTCAGCGTTCTCCTCTACCTCTGCATCCACCGCCCCGCCCACTTTGAACTCGATGAGAGCCTCTTGGTACTCCTCCTCCCCCCTCAGCCGAAATTCTTCCTTCACCTCCACATCCTCCTGCTCCAACAACTCGTGCGCAATCTCGCTCTGGTACTTGATGGAATTCTGCATCCCCACCAGCTCTAGATGACGCTGCTCTAAAACCTCGTTTATTTGCGCATTCTTTTCCCCATCCTGCATGTAGACTTGGTAGGTGGCAAGGCATTGGGGGGCACAGTCATTGACCTGACGCAGTTGGCCTATCCCCTTTGCCCACAGGTTTCCCCCTCCTTGGGTACTGCGTCTCACGTAAAAGAACCAACATTTAATTTTCTAACAATTTTTGTCAGTGCCCTCATCAAGTGCCTCGACACCAACCTACTGCCTCCGTGTTCTCAATCACCTTTTTCTTTGTCTCCTTTTCTTTGTCACTCAGCATCGCATTGGGCTTGTCATACCCCGTCAAGTCAGCTGGGGGCTCTTCGTTGAGGGGCAGATCCCATGGGAATCGCTTCCAGTAAGGGCCCCAGACCTCGGGCCACCAGGTGCGTGTTGTATGATTTTCTGAGTGCTTGCAATACTGATCCACCATAGATTGTGGGAACTCTTTGCGTTTCCCGTGAAAATCCCTGGGATTGCCTCTTTTTTTTGTAGATGCATCGTCACTTTTCACTTTTCCTTTGGCCATTGGGGGAGGAAGGGAGCAGAAGAGAAAAGAAGGAAGCGGCAAGGGGTGAGTGGGAGGCAACGGCAAAGCCGAATAAATTATGCATGTCCCACAGCATACATTTCCACAAGTCTTGATTACACCTCATGAATATAATTCTTGAATAATTGCCTTCTTTTTTCACTCAGGCTTTCCCGCCAATGTTATCTACACACGAAAACGAATAAATTTACAAAACAACTACTAGATATATGAAAATAATGTGAGCTAGGCTACAGAATAGACACAAGGGTACAGAAAGTCCATGGGACACGATGAGAGAACCATGACAATGAGGGTAGGGTAGTAGCAATCAAGAACGATGCAATGACAGATGGACCAGAGGGAACAGCAACAACAACGCGGGTGACAGGGATGGGGTAGTAGCAAGCAAGAAAGTAGTAATGTAGTAGCAAAATAAAACAAGAAAGCACGACAAGGGAAGGACACAATGTAGCAAGCAAGAATAGTGTGATAACAAGAAAACCCCCAGCAGAGCAACAGCCACTAGAACGCTGGCGATGGCTGCAATGACGCGGCAAGGTCTTGGCTGATCTCGAGGTTGCCGATGTCAGTTGACAACATCAAGGTGAACCGGGTGGCCATTCCTGCCTCCTCGGCAGCTGTGACAGCATCACAAGCACTGCAGTATACACGACAACGCAGCCCGATGACTGCCCAGTACACCTGTTCGACGTTGTCGTCATCAGTGGTGTTGCTCCCAGCCCCAGCTGTGCTGTTAAAGACGCAGATGGACCACAGCAACGCCCGACCTGGCGAGGGGGTGGCAGTCAACGAAGATGTTGCTGACGAGGGTGTCAATACAGTGGAATGAATGGAGGTAAAGGTGGGGGTTCTTTTGCGTGCACACGGTGCAATGGATTGTACAGGGGAAAGCAAGGTTGGTTGTACGCAGGTAGGGTGGGAGGACAAGAGGCAATGAGAGGGCTGGGGGAGATGCTCAAGGCGACATGTAAAGGGGAGCGTGTGCTATCGCCAGAGCTGTTGGCCTTCAGGCATGGGGTCGAGGGTGAGCCAACGATGATGGCAGGGGCGAGGAGGGTAGGAACAGCAGGCAGGATGGCTGCTGCAGGAGAGGGCGTGTTGTGCACTACAGGGGTGGCGATGGTGAAGCCATTGGGGAGGCATGTGGTGGGGCACCCGTTGCTGTGGAGCTGGTCGCAGAACTGGGCCCAAACCTCCTCCACACCCTCAGGCCTGTCCCAGCGCTTGCATGAGCGCTTGGCAAACCCAGAGTAGCTGTCAGTCTGTTCATTAGCCCAGAAGCTGGAGGTACGAATCAGTGAGAAAAGAGATAAGGGAAGGGGGAAAAAATGTAAGCCTCAGTGAACACCCCTGTCCCACAACGTCCATTGCCCACAACAAAGTAATGGCCGTTTTTGCTGCGGTCATGAACATACGTATCTTTGTGGCCAGGGGAGGGATAGAATAGGGGAGTGCATCAAGGCATTTTGAACTGGGAGAGATGGGGAGTTTTTATGAAAGGAGAGCGAGTTTTTGCAAAGTGTGGTGGTGGTGGCAGGTAGATGAACAAACAAGTCTTTTCTCGTCACATGGCAAGCTTTATAGCTGGACGATGCCATAGTCGCACGATCAGATGACTCTAGTCGGTCCAGCTTTTGCAAAAACTACTCACCAGCTTCAGCGATGAGCTCGCAAGCGCCAGTCAATGATGAAAGGTGAGCGAGGAAAGTCAGCCAAAGATAGATGATCACTCACCAAAGAAAACAGCAGTCTCCCCATTATGGCTGGTGATCCAGCATTCATGAGATTCCACACACATTGCCAAGATCCCCGCTCCACCCAAGAAAATCCAGACAACCATGGTCTCCCACAAGATACCACCGAACTCCTCGCTGAGATGGAGGATACAGTTTCCATCCTTTAGGATGCCGTCTACTGCCATCTTCACTGCAGCCCCAATCTACACCAGTACCTCCCCAGCATCGCCACCAATGGCAAATCCATTGAGCGCCCATGGGCCACTCAAATCCTTCAAGCTAACATCGACAAACCCCATGACTCACTTGATGACCTTGCCGACTGCAAGCAAATGGTGGGCCACCTCTAGACCACCTTAAACGATGAGCAGGCGCACGCAACACAGGCCCTGTGCAACACAGAGGCCGACGCCAGCGATTCTGTCGCTGAAGCTGTGCCCAACCCGCTTGTGGACACTATGGACGTCGACAAGGCTGAGCGCTCCTGGGTTCATCTCTGCGAGTGCTTGCGCAGGCTGGAAGCGGAGCCAAAGATCGACGAGTACTGCAAGAGGTTGGCAGAAATCCACGAGCAACTGGGAAACGACAGCGACGATGATGGCCCCCTTTTGCTGCTACTGTGAGTCCCTTTTTTTGCTTTCTTTCAATGACTCACCAATGCGTTGTAGAGGGGATGTGTGGGATGTTGACTGGCAGTTCATGGAGTGGGAGGACATGGGCAAAGATGGGGAGGGGGATGGCATGATGGAGCTGGAAGGAATCGATTGAGTTGTCGCTGCTGAAAACGTATCTGCTCCAAAAAGAATATATATAAATGGTCTCAAAATCTTCTTGAATACCATCGCTTTTTTACTGAACCAACAGAAGCTAATGAATTGGGAAGATTTTACAGCACGAATAAACAGGAGATCAAGAAATGTGCCCCAAAAATGTATCCCAAAAATGCACGGATGAATTTCCTTCAATACCACCTTCATTTTCCTCGTTTGAAGTAGGGCTGTTCGCCTGGCTTAGGAACATAGTCAGGGGCAGTCGTCAGGTCACAATGGTCAAGCCAGTAGTTTATTTCATCGTCATAAGAATGCACAGTGGGTACTGACGGAGCCATTGCAGCAGGCTCAGGTCCAGCCGCCGCCCCTTCCCCAACCTCAGGCTCTGGGTCAACAGGGTCCTGGCGTGGCTGGCACCGCAGCCATGAGTTGTAGCCGTGCTTCTTAATGTATTCCCTGTGGTAGTTAAGATACTTAATATAAAAGATCAGCCATGGATGGAATTGGGTGGACATACATGGCACGTCGATCTGCTTGGTGACTGGCAAGACATGCTGCTCACGATAGTGGCCAGAAGCTTCTCAGGCCCTCTGTTGGTACTCAGCTACCTCATTGGTCAAGCACGCTGCCTATCCCGATTCAGTCTACATCGGCAAAGAAGGTGCAATGGACCCACTGTGCCATGCATTCCTGAGCTTTTTGGCAAGTTTCGGCTTTGTTCCTAGTTGAACATGACTGATAGATATTAGATTGGGAAGCGATAGGCTTACTTTTCGTGGTAACAGCAGTAAGATTCCAACTGCACCTGGGTGGATTTTTTGGCCATTGTAGACGTTCTAAAGGTTTCTTCGCTGGGATATGTGGGTAGAGGAGAGTCAGAACATGGATAGAGACATTCAAAAAAAGAATTGAAGCCAAAGAGTGAGGTTGGGATTTTGAGGTCGTGGTCCAAGTATAAAAGCCAAGTGACGATACTGACTCTTTGGGTGATTTCAGCTCGTAGCAAGACCTGAAATATAAGTGCCGCCAAAAAAATACCAAAAAATTCAGAAATGTGCATAGGATACGTGCGACCCAGACCCCTTGCCAACATATGTGCTTTGCACCTCACGTCCAGGCTACAGCTCGCTGTCCACAGCACTCAGCATATAGTGAGTTCGCCATAACCGTAACAAATTCGCCATACTAGCCCAATTTCAGCCAAGTCCATCGTCCCTCAAAAAGGCAAAGGTCATCATTGATATTATTGAATGCAATGATCGTTTATATTATGGAGTGCTTACTACTTTAGAATAATAATGGAAGTATTGCTAGTTGGAATGATAAAAGTATTGCTACATTAAAATAATAGGCTATTGGTGAGGGTAGGTGTTTGTCAAAGCGGGCGTACTGGTCCATCCCAGTGGCGATACATTTTTATACCTTCGCTCCACCGACGCGCCCTGTCCTGCCGCCACCGTTGGTGTTCCGCCACTGTCGTTGAGCTCAATGCATCGATGTCTTTATCGGTGCAGAAATCATTGTAAACCCAGCGGAATAGGCCAGCTGGGGTATACTGCCTAAAGGAAAATCAGGTCTTGTGGGGCTGGATAACATGGAACATCCATGCCACTTCGCTCAGAATTTCTGGGACGGTGTACGACATGTAGAGCTCGTTCTGGCGAATTTTGGTGGTGAATATCTACCATATCATCAGCGCCACCACCCCCACCACCAGGCCACCACTTACCATGTGTTGCACTATATCTCGAACGCGATGGCGGAGCTCTTTTCTTGTTAAATCCCAAGTCAATGGCGAGACCTAGGTGACCGACCGGACCGGACCGGATAAATGATGACCGGACGAGTCGGCTGTGGACGCAATCACCACCGGTTGAAATAGGGTGAGCGTACTACCTTAACCGGATATGGCCGGATGATAGTCCGGACGAGGAGACTCAAGAAGCCAAGTAGAGCACTAAGCACGTTAATAATCAAACTGAAGTACAAGAAGTAATTACAAGGCTTATATAGTAAAGTCCGTTATTGTAGTCCTAAATACGGTAATAGAAGCATGGCTTATGTATGAACAATAAGTCGTACCCAGATGCGGTTGAGGAATAGAAGAGAAGTTAGGAAGCCGGATAAACGGGAAACGCTCAGTAATCCTTCATAGCGTAAAAACCCGTTCAGAGCGGAGTTCCGGTCAAGTACCGGTAGATCCGGTAACCGGATGACCGGACGCAACCGGACAATACCGGTCGCCTGGAGAATTGATCCAGAGGGTGTGCTGAGTGTGCGCACGAATATAACAGTATCCCCCTCTTGGGTTTCTCGCCCCGAGAAACTGGGCAAGAATCCGGTCGAGGTTGATAGGATGATGGAAATGATGTCGGAAGAAATTTGGGTGAAAAGATTGTCGAGTGAAAAAATTTGTGGAAGTGGGATGCCGAAATGCCGAGATGCCGACGGGCCGAGGTGCCGTGATGCTGGTTTATATCAAGAACCGATCAATGCCGTAAGTGAAATTTTAAACTCTTCCTCTCACCACCACCACTGAACGACTTCGCACCACTCTATGGCGTCGACCACCACACACACCGGCGCAGGCGCAGCGGGCGGCAATGATGGAGCGGGGGGGCGATGACAAGCGCGGAGGAAGAAAGGGTGAAGGCGGCGGCTGTTAAATGCCGAACCGAGTGAAGCTCGGAGTTCCGAAGGTAAGCCGAGGTGAACCCCAAGTAACTAGAACGGTCAATACGCTGACACTACAGAGAGTGAGCGACTACCCGACTTGCGAACCGCAGTGAATGAATTTCGGAGTTCCAAAGGAACACCGAGGTAAGCGGAGGGCCAGAGGTAAGATGACAAGAGGGCGATTCGGTTAGTGCTCAAGTGAAGAGAACACTATAACGAATAAAATTATCAAACTGAAGTACATGGTTGTAACTAGTGGCTTAAATACTAGTATGTAGTAATGTAACTGTAAGAAGTATAGTTGAACTTGAATCAATAGGAAAAGCATATAAGTCCATAGAAAGATAAAAGCCAGAGTAATGGTTGACAAGGAAACTTGCAACTAGTAAAAACGAAGTAAGTGAATGAACATGCTGTGGACATAGATTGAACATTTATTTAACAGGTGTCAAGCAACCGTCAGTCAGTCTCAGAATGAGTTCCGAGACTAAATGAAGAAACGGAACAAACCGTGTAACAAACGGTCAATAACGGGAAACGCTCAGTAAACCTTCATTGCGTAAAAAACCCGATGTTACGGACTTCGGATTTCCATAGGGAACTCCGAGGTAGGACCAGAAGTGAATTGGTGTGGATGGAAATGGGAATGTTGAATGAAATGGAGTGTTGGATAGTGAATGGAATGTAGGTCGAAATGTGATGACCTCGGCGTACCGTGGGAACGCCGAGGTAAGGTTGGCGCAGATGTAACAGCGGCAGACCGAGTGGCAAGGGTAAAGGGAGGGCAACAACGGCGGATTTGGAGGCGGATCGGGCGACAGAGGATCAGGAGTGTCAGGAGAGGCAAGAGTGGAGGCGTTATATTCGGTGTAAACTCCATGGCTGGTTCGACCAAGGCCAATGGAGTCTCGTCTGTGTCCGGAACTACCGAAACAGGAGCCGGCATAATTGCCGGGTTTGTCAACAGGGATAAACCGGAGGAAATGGACCGGAATGAGATAGAGGCCTCCGACCAGTTAATCAACGGATTAAAGCGGTGGAGCCAGTTGTACCCGAGAACCAAATCACAGGGAGAATCGAGACGGGTAACGTAAAAGTCCTGAGTTTGGACTTCGCCAGAAGGAAACCAGATTAAGAGCCGAAGCTGCCGGTTGATAATGGAAAAAGAACCGTCGAGATATCAAAGGTTGACAGGATTGATCGTGTGTGGGACAAAGCCATATAATTCACAGATCTTTGTCGATATAAAACAATGTGAAGATCTGGAATCAATGAGTGTCCGTATGAGGGAGAAGAATTCCACAGCGAATCGCGATACATGAGACGGCAGGATGGTGGTACAGGTGTCCAAACCGGAAGGTGTATAGTCCAGCTGGAGAATGAATATATCAAGGTCAACATAAAGGGCATTAGGAGAGAGAGCGGACATGTTGAGATGTACCTCGGGAAACACCCTGGAGTCAACGCAACTCGGACCGGGTGATGAGGATTCCGAGCTGCTGACTATTTTTTCGACTCTGGGGTTTTACCGGTTTCAGCGGCTGCAGGAGCTGGGGTAGTGGTTGCGGCCTTGCCGGATGGATTCCCAGAAGAAGCCGGAGGATTGTTCCGCTTCTTACAGTTGTCGGTAGTGTGACCGGAGCCTCCGCAGAACAAGCAGAGACCGGCCTTTAGACGTCGTTCACGTTCTTCCGGTTTAAGCTTCCCGTCCTTCCCTAGTTTATCGGCGTACGGTTTGGCTTTCTTCTGAGAAGAGCCAGACTCCGTATTACGATTGCTGGTACCAGATTGGTCTTTCGGGTTACCTCCAGATGGTTTTCCGGAGCCCTTTTGACCGGAAGGGTTGGGTTGCAAAGTCAATTTACCGGATGGACCCTTGTTGCCGCGATTGCCGCCAGATGAGTTCCCAGAACCTCCGGTACCTTGTCCGGCACCAGGATTCCCAGGAGGATGGCGGGCTCGCTGCCGCTGCTTCTCCGACTCGCGTTGCCAGTACCGGGCATCGATCCGACGAGCAACCTCCTTGTTACCGGGGAGATTGTTGATATAGGTGTGATGAACCATCTCATCTTTGATTCAATTCGGAAGACCTTCGTAAAATTGATGTCGAAGGGCCCAGTCACCCCAGCCGGTGATAGCAGCAAGGTGATCAAAAGCAACAATATAGGTGGCGATGCGATCGGAAGACTTCATCCGGCACTGTTGGATCGCGTCCTCGGCGTCACCGACCAGGTCCTGAGGACCGAAGTTGTCGGTGAGCTCCTTAACAAAAAGGAGAAAATTCCCGTCCCATGCCGGAACGGCGCCAGGAGTCGGATCGTAAAGATTCGGCTCGAACCATTTTTGGGCGGTTCCCCGGAGATACGACAGTGTGAAAAGAATCTTATCGTCATCCGTGGGAAAATCCTGTTCACGCTCGGCAAAGTGTAAATAACACTGAGTCATGAATGAGGACAATTTGGAAGGGTCCGAGCCATCAAAGGTGTCCGGGTTACGAAAAGTAATGAGCGGTTTGACCATGGAGCGGAAGATTGATTAGCGGTTGAGGGCATCATTAAGCCCGACAAGGGTACTGGTGAATAAAGCCTCGAGTGCATTTGGTGGATCCGGTGCACGCGTAGGGGGTGGTCGACGTCTGGGACCCGGAATCGGACCGGGAGCTGGAGGAGGAACGGGCGGACCTCCGCCACCTCCTCCACCAGGACCTCCAGGTCTGGGCAGTGGTGGTGGCAGCGCGTTGCCATGAGGGTCTGGAGGACCCTGTGGATCAAACAGTCTGGACGGTCCTGGAGGACCGGGCGGACCACCATTACCATTTCCCCCGTGGTCCCCATCTACAGCCGGTGACCCGACTGGTGCTTGTTCGGCAGCCGGTTGAGCCGCTGGTCCTTGATCCCCGGGATCGACTGGTTGACCGGCGGCCTCTGGGATTCCTTGCTGTGATCCTACCGGCGTGATGGTGCGAGGTGAATTCGCAGTCCGACGGAAAGGTTGTGCGGCCGGAGGAAGCTGAGCCGAATGGTGAGAAGGGAGAAGAAGCGGCCGAGTGATGTGAACCAATAGCTGGTCCAACTTCTGCCGGAATTTCCTCAACTTCATCAAGGGTGGCAAAAGGAATCGGTGAGCCAGAATAGGGATATCGAGCGGGATATAACCTCGGATGCAGAGATACCGGATAGACCCTGGGGTTTTCCGGAGTCCGAGGAGTTAAAACCAACCCGGGTGCATTGATGATCTGTGGGCTAGCCTCAGAAGGAACTCGGTCCCGAACAGACCGAATTTGTAACGGAGGGGCCGGATTAATTGGCCCAGAGGATAATCCGCCCGAGGTATGGGTAGGTGGGGTTAAAGGCTGAATTTGAGAGAAGAGGCGAGAGTTACAACGATTTTGAAAGTCGGCAGTGTTAGGGAGATTGGGGAGAGCCATTTAAACCAATCAAGATAGGTGAGTTTGATTATACTGTTAAATCCCGAGTCGATGGCGAGACCTAGGTGACCGACCGGACCAGACCGGATAAATGATGACCGGACGAGTCGGCTGTGGGACGCAATCACCACCGGTTGAAATAGGGTGAGCGTACTACCTTAACCGGATATGGCCGGATGATAGTCCGGACGAGGAGACTCAAGAAGCCAAGTAGAGCACTAAGCACGTTAATAATCAAACTGAAGTACAAGAAGTAATTACAAGGCTTATATAGTAAAGTCCGTTATTGTAGTCCTAAATACAGTAATAGAAGCATGGCTTATGTATGAACAATAAGTCGTACCCAGATGCGGTTGAGGAATAGAAGAGAAGTTAGGAAGCCAGATAAACAGGAAACGCTCAGTAATCCTTCATAGCGTAAAAACCCGTTCGGAGCGGAGTTCCGGTCAAGTACTGGTAGATCCGGTAACCGGATGACCGGACGCGACCGGACAATACCGGTCGCCTGGAGAATTGATCCGGAGGGTGCGCTGAGTGTGTGCATGAATATAACATTTCTCTGGGGTGTCGTGACTGACTTTGCAGTGTCCAACACATACACATCGGTAAAAACTTGCAGGATAAGAAGGAACACCTTCAGATGGACGTTATTGAGCAGGAACGGTGCCAGGCCCCCATCAGGGATGAAGAACTGACTAGCAGGCCATATGAAATTGGTAGCAACGAAACGACAAGTGGCAGCACAGTCCATAGCAATGAAGATCTGTCTTGTGGGTTGCACCTGCAGCGCTTTTATAACATCAATCCCGCCAGTCAATATTAAAACTATGGGGGAGGTGTGAGGTCTCCGAGCGTGCTATGCACTGCTCGTCATCTCATGGCCCTTCCAAGCGGCTCTTGAATATGGCAATTACGACCAGAGTCCGAGACGAGCACCTTCCAAATCGGGAAACCACATTACCGGAACCAGTCTCACAACAAGAACAATAGTCTCCCCACTGAATGGACCCCCTACACCTTCTCTAGTGGCACCAGACGCTTCGTTCCTAGCTGTCCTGCACCAAGACAACGCACACACACGGATATCTCTTGTCTCGCTGTGGGATCTCCTCACCCTTCAGCCCTGCGCCTTCTGCTCCTCCTTCACACGATGAGAAGACAAGTCCTCTAGCCCCTGGACCTTATGTGTGCACAAGGCCAAGCAGACAGATGAGAGGCGGGTTATCCAAGCCATGACCATGCTCACACTTCACACATCACGCCTGCTAACCAAGGGAGACCACTTGTCTCCGCTGAACCAGTATCTGCTGGATGCTCCAGAATACAACCAAATGGCCGCACCTGAAGCCCCAAATCACTCTAAAGGTCATTTGACCTCACCACACCTCACATCCCACCAGAGACAATCAGTCTCCCGTTGGAGACGTCTTGTCTCCTGCCAAGTATGCACCCCAGAACTCACCGTGACGACTTCTGTGCCCTGGAAACGCTTTGCGGCTGCATGGCGCACCTGGAAACGTGTGAAGCTGTTGAAAGAGTATAAAAAGGAGCGCACTTAAGTAGAATAGTCAGTAGCTTCCAGGGTGTTTTCCCCACTCACTGTAACAAGTCTCACTCAATCCAAGGGGTACTTCCCGTCCTTCCCCCTGTACTTGTACCTCGTCCTTGTGCACCCTTCTCCCTTGCTCTCAAAGCCGGAGACAGGCCACCTCTCTCATATTCACCTGCACCTTAGGTGTCTTATCTCCCACACCTCCTTTACGGGGTCCTTCCACACCTAACCTAACCTTAAACCTAACCAAGAGAGAACAATAGCCTAGCGGAAGATCTACCTGCGACATGGGTAGCCTGCACACACGACAACAATCAATCTGCCAACTGTTACCACCCCTCACCACACCTTCCCTTTTCCTTTCCCCTTTGGCTCGAATTCCCGCAGACGCTCTCTTACGATGCCAGCCATGGTTTTGAGGTAGACCTGTAAGCCCTTGAGCTGTTGCTGGTTCAACAAGTTCACCATCTCCACGTCCTGTGGAAGACTCTCAGTCCCCACCGCCTCCTGGGCGCTGTAACGCTCAGTATCGGGGGCGACAAGGACGGAGAGGCCAGGTCCCGAGCCCGAGGCGACAGAGGGGCCAGATGACCCTGAGGCGTGACTCGAGGAGGCTGACTGGGATGGTGGGGCCACAGGCTCATCCTCCAGATCAAAATTCTTGAGGTTGTCCATCAGATCTGTGCTGCTGGCAGGTGCCTCCCCCACAGACATCTCTCTGCCCTCGTCCTCTTCATCGTCGCTCTCTGAGGAGCTAGGTGCATGCCACGCTCGGGCCCGCTGGCATGGGGCTCGAGGCGACTGGTCGTCCTCATTAGAGGATTCATTCATGGGCAACAAAAACCGCTTGCGTTTGTCGCAAGTGCCATCGGGGGCCTGGTGGGCACGACAAGCCTGGGCGCTAGCGGTGTTTTTGGCGAGGCCGATAGCTGTGTACCATGTCCTTGTATGAGGTCTTCTTGGCTAAGAAGAAAAGAAGGAGAGATGAGCAAAGAGGGAGAAGCAAAGAAAGGCCTAGCTCACAAAGGGCGAACAGGTCCGTCAGACGAGAGTCCAGGAGGAGGGGCTGGTATCGACCATCCTCAACGTGCTCCCAGTACTGGAACCTGTAACCTGCCAGCATGGAAGCGTTGCGATTCGAGTAACACTCCTTGAAATGGGCCCATCAAGCACAGGAACAATGCATCTTGCGACAAGGCCTGCAAGTGATTGAAGAGCAGTTAGGCCACAGTGCACTGAAGTCAGAGTCCTCCAAACAGAATCGGCCCTCGTCAACGTAGCGTTCGCAATAAGGGGACCAGCTCACGAATCATGGCGCCCTGAGGGTGAAAAGACTCTGCAGGAAAGTGCTCCATCACACGCATGAGGTCAGCTAAGAGGACAGGGATGGTGGTGTTGGAGGCGGCCAGGGCTTCTCCTCCAGCAAAACTAGGGCCTGGAGAATGAGGATGTTGGCCGCATTTCCACTCAGTCAGTCGCGACCCACCCGAGGTATGGCGATTGGGCTGTTTCCACGCTCGCTGCGCCAGGGGACCGGTGGGTGCGTTGCTAGGAGCCATCTGGCAGGGAACGTGAATGATCCAAGGCAGCGCATCTGGGGGTGGGACAACGCAGTGTCAAGGGTCTTGTTCTGGGTGAGGGGATGGGGATGGGGGACGAGTAGGGATGGCAGGGCGAGGAGGGACCCTGTACACCAAGGGAGGGGTCTACGTCTTCCTTGCAGCTCGCCAGAAAGTCCAGCAGTTCCTCCCCCTCCAAGACCTTCCCTGGAGTGGGGGCCAGGTCCAGAACGTCCTACCAGCCTACCTCCACAATCCCTGCAAGGAGTCAGTGGGGTGGATGACAACGCTCACTGAATGAACGTACAGTCGAGCATGATTGCAGATGTGGATTGCTAATGCTTACCTCCTCATCTCCAGTTACCTGTTGCAAGATCCCCACTGCCGTAACTAAAGAGTGGGAGGAGTCCATCTTGAAAGTGACTGAAGTGGAGAGCTCACTACCTCGGAGTCTGAGGAGCCTGAGAAGTCAAAACCACAGGGGGGGCAAAGGTAAAGCCAAAGCTGCACTGCATGGCACTGGTAAATCCTATGCCAGTCTACATGCACCATCTTTGGCTTTGTTGCTGGAGGCAGAAACTTCTGACTCTGACATTCACACTGATTCTGAGGCTGAGCTGGTCACCAATCCTCCTGGTGGACCACGTTGCAGCTCTTGCCTCAAGAGCAACTCAGAATCAGTCAAAGTGAAGTCAGAGCCAGAAGACAATGTCCCAATCCCATGTAGCCTGGGCTTCCACTCCAGCCATTTGTTTGACTCCTGCATGGATTCCAACATTAAGGAGATCAAGCTGCTAGAGGATGATCATGGTGCATGGCCTTCGATATATATCTATGACATGGTTTGATCTAATTCCTTTCAACATCTCACAGTCAAAAGTGCAGTGGCTCCCTGTCTCTCATTCTGGATGGATGGGAAGAAGGTCATAAGTGAGCGAGATCTGCTTCCCAATCTCCTGGCTACAGTGTGTTTCATTCAATATAGGAACTACTTTTGACTGACATCCACACAGGCTTTGAATACAAAAACCAGACTGATAGCAACCATTCTCCCTTCCTCCAACCAGTGACATCTTCCTTTGTATTCAATCCCAATACTAACCAAGATACAAATCAATCAGCATACATGATCCCAGCCACATCCATCTCGGCTGATAGATCAAAAACTTCTGCATCTGCCAATAATGCACCACCTGCTGGGTCTTCGTCCATGAGGACATCAAACCCAAAGCCGTACACCAGGCCAATTCTCAAAGGTCTAGAGGTCCTGCAATCCACCTCCAACATTCGGAACTTGTGAGCTATTTGTTTGTGGTCTAGTAATTTTTAAACACTTACTCTCACATTCCTTCCTGATTTCAGTACTGTTCACATCTTGTCACCATTTTCTCGCTCCCCCCATTACCTTATAACTCATCTCATTGTCACTCGTTTGGTTACTTACCTAGTTTGGTTACTTACCTAGTATACCTCCACAGACACTATTAGCACTTTGCCAGTAATTCATTTATGGACTTTTTAATAGTTGTGCACACTACACGCATGGTCATTTTGTATAGTACATCTAACTGAATTCAATGGTTACTCCCCGTTGAATTTCTCAACAAGAAGTTGGGCAGGAGTCATAAGTTGCGCATCTCTTTGAAATAGGATGGGCATCGAAAAATAGGGCAGGAAACCAAAAATAGGGCAGGTGACCAAAAAAGTAGGGTGGGTGTCAAAAAGTGAGGTGGATGTCAAAATTCTATTTAGAACAGAAACATAGTGTACTTAAAGGTGGGAATCACTGATTTCCCCACAAAATGCAGATGCAGATTATTGTTATCAGTTTAGTGCAGAAGGCGTCAAATTGCCTATCTGTAGGACGGGAATTCAGAAATTATGTATATATAGGGCACAGGAATAAATGTACATTTGGACCACCATAATCATCTGCTCTGGATTGTTAAACAGGTAAGCACAGAGGTCTGAAGTCAACAGTGAGAAACTCTGTGTATTGCAGTGAGAGAGAAACAACTGTCTACATACCTGAAGTCAACAGTGAGAAACTGAGGACTTCAGAGAGATGCTAGCTACTTATATATCTACAATCTAGATCATGTGAATAGCTGAGTAATGGATAAGTAATGGATGAGTCATGCACAGTAATGGATGAGTAATGTATCAGTAAGCTACATGTGACCAAGATGGGGGATATAGGATCAAAGATAATAGGATCAGAGATGATGTGATGTAAGAATATTCGAGTCCAAATCCATACTTCAACACTCCCCTGGGATGAGAACAGTCTCATTGACTCCCCCATAATCCAAATTCAGTTCAGTGTTTGAGAACTGTTGGTTGAGGTAGAGCCTTGGTTAAGATATCTGCAAGCTGGTCTTGTGTTGGCACATAGTGCACTCCAATAAATCCCATGGCAACTTCATCTCGAAGCCAATAGTGAGCCAGGTCAAGATGCTTCATCCTGCCATGATGCTCAGGATTTTTGGACACTTGAATTGCAGACTGGTTGTCCATAAGGAGGGGAGACGGCCCAAACACAGGGTAACCAAGCTCAAAGAGCAGATTGCGCATCCACTTCATTTCCTTCCCAGCATCCACAGCTGCCACATATTCAGCTTCTGTATTGAACAGAGCAACTATAGTCTGCAGCTTGCTTCACCAGCTCACTAGAGCACCATTCATCATCACCATGTATCCTCCAGTACTCTTTCAAGAGTCAGAACATCCACCATGATCAGCATCGGTGTATGTGGTGAAAGGGTGCACGGATGATGATGATTTTGAATAGGTGAGGCAGAAATCAAGTGTTCCTTGAATGTATCGGAACAAGTGCTTCACAGCCTTCCAGTGAGCCTCTCCTGGATTGCTATTGAAGCGTGCAAGTACTCCAACTGCATAGGAGATATCAGGACGAGTTTGGGTAGCCAGATACATCAGAGAGCCAACAGCAGACAGGTATATGCCCTTTATCCACTTGGACTCTTCCTCAGTCTTAGCACCCATCTCCTTGGTCAGAACAAGACCAGGCAACATTGGAGTATCAACAGGCTTGCAATCCACCATTCCAAACTGCTCTAGCATATCAACAGCATATTGACGCTGAGAAATGCTGATGTCTCCAGTCTCAGGATCACGCTCAACCTTGATCCCTAACAGGAACTCTGTAGGACCAAGATCCTTGACTTTGAATGATGAGCCAAGTTGAGCAATGACCTGGTCAATTTCGGAGTCGCTCTCTGCAGAGATCATACCGTCATCAACATAGATGGGAAGAATGATGCGCACATTGCCATTGGAGTATACAAAGCAAGAGCGATCAGACTGAAGACATTTAAAGCCCATTGACTGGAGCTTTGCACTCAGCTTCTTGTTCCACTGCCTGCCAGCCTGCTTGAGACCATGAAGAGATCTACGCAGTTTGAGGAGCTGGTGAGGTGTTCCCTGAGGAAAACCCTTCGGGCTGAGTGATATAGACGTCCTCCTCTAGGTCCCCATTGAGGTATGCAGAGGAGAAGTCAATGGAACGAAGTTTGAGATTGTGCTGAGCAGAAAGAGCAAGAATGGTCCGGAGAGTGGCAGGTTTGAATGTGGGAGAAAACACCTCGTTGTAATCAATGCCATGGCGTTGCCTGCAGCCATCTGCAACGAGTCGAGCTTTATAGCGCTCAATGGAGCCATCTGACTTGTGCTTGATCACAAACACCCACTGAGAGCGAATTGGCTTAATGCCAGATGGAGGATCTACTACATCCCAAGTGCAGTTCTCTAAGAGAGCATTAATCTCAGAGAGAGCTGCTTCCTTCCACAAATGTGCATCAGATCTCCCCCAAGGCTTCATGATAAGACCTGGGAATATTTGAATGCACAGCAGCATTGGCTTGCTCAATAGCAATCATATTGATTGATGCCTTGGAGCGAAGGACTGCTAGGGTCACCCTCATGTGCCACAATCAAAGCACTGCCTGGAGTGAGAAGCAACTCATCATCACTGGAATCAGAGTGACGATCTGGTGGTGGTGGAGTTGGTTGAGGAGCTTTCCACCACTCTGCCTACACTCGCACCTCCCACAGTCCCTCGTGCTCATCCTCCGGCCGTGCACCCCGTCCCTATTCCATCACCCATCATTCCCCCTGCCATCCACACCGTTTGTACCATTCCCACGACCTCGCTGCCATACTACACATCATCCTTCCAGTTCTCAAAGGAGTGGCTTTTACAAGAACATCCTGCTGCTGCCGTCACAATGGCCAGAACATGTATGCGCTCTCATTTATGGCCCCAGTCCATCATGGGCCAATGACCTCCCTGAGCCTGTCGCTCCAGTCGCCGTCCCTCTCTGTAGTGAATGCGTCGCGCAACTGGGCTACTCTCCAGAGTGTTGGTGTGCATCCATGGCGTTCTATTTGTCGACGCAAGCACCGCCTATGCTCTCCACGGATCTGGGAGCCTCCAGCATGGCCTGAGGTGCTATGCACCAGCATCCCGCTCACGGTAGCACGACCACTGATATCCCACATGTCCCTGTTGTTAAATTGCAAAAGAATGGCTGAACCCGGAATTGAACCGGAGACCTCTAGGTGATTGCGCCACCAGTGCTCTTACCACTGAGCTATTCTGCCGACAGTGTGAAGGGAACTCCCAGAAGGACCTTCAACACTACCCTGGTTCCCGAACACCGAGAACACACAAAGGGCGGCACCAATTCTATTTGCAAGGGATGGCAATAGCCAAATAATGACTAAGCCAGGGGATGGCAACAAAGCCAAACAGGAAGTCCGGGAAGCCCGGGGCCCATAACCTGTTAAATTGCAAAAGAATGGCTGAACCCGGAATTGAACCGGGGACCTCTAGGTGATTGTGCCACCAGTGCTCTTACCACTGAGCTATTCTGCCGACAGTGTGAAGGGAACTCCCAGAAGGACCTTCAACAAGGACACCATTGCAGACTTTGTCTATCGGTGGATGGAATATGTTGATCAAATGGAGGGTTATGGCTAGCATAGGCGTGAGGTCGCACCCACGTATCTCACTTTGCTCATACGCTTTTTGGAAGGGGGTGGCTGTGGAGTGGTTGGCAGCATATTCGGAGATATCAGAGTACTTACCTTGTTTGCGGTAGTTTAGTCATCATCCAAGGGTTTTTCCTCCGCTTCCACCCACCTGCTGCGAGCCCCGCTGGCTCATCTCGGACTCATACGCTCTCAGGGTGTTCCCAACGTTCTGCCATCTCATTCTGCTGCAGTCTATTCCTTGTTGAATGACAGCACACAATGCCCTCAGAGGCGAGATAGTTCTCAAACTCTTTGGGCATGTACTCCCCACCTTCATCATCCTGAAGCGCTTTGATTTTGCGTTCAAAATGATTCTCAGCATAAGCTTTGAACACTCTAAATGCATCAAATGTCCCACTCTTGTGCTTCATGTGGGAAACCACTTTGAAGCCTGTGTGATCATCAATGAAGATAACACGATATCTCCACCCCTCACGGGTGTAGACCTTGTATTCCTTCAGATCAGAGTGTATGAGATCAAGTGGCACTTTAGCATGATGTCCTGTGGAAGGAAAAGGGGCGGCATTCAGCTTGCCAGCAAGGCATGGCTCACAGATGGGATCTGACTTCTGATTTGAAGCAAGCTTCACACCAGTGACCAGATTCTTGCTCAAGATCTTTTCGGTATCAGAATGATGCCCAAGTCGACAATGCAACAGGTCTAGATCAAGAGGCAAAGTCCCAACTGCAGATAGAGCTGAATCAGAATTAGGAGCACATTCTCTCACAAATGCCTGGTTCCTCTCATTAATGTCTGCTTCAAATAACAGCTCTCCTTCTCGACTGAAAGAGATTGTGTTTTCCTTCATGAGAATAGAATAGCTATGAATGCGAGACAAATATGTAGTAGAGATGAGATTATGAGATAAAAGTGGAACATATAGGACATTTGTAAGGATAATGTGCCAGCTACAACGTCTGTGTATTACTGGCCTAAGCAAAGTATCTCCAATCAGCTCCGAGTAAACTACAATTCCATTTGCAACTTGGATTGGAACCCTGTGTGGTTTGGCATTCAACAGACAGTCACAATGGGGTGTCATGTGCGAAGTGGTGCCTGAGTCTGAGTTCCATCTTTCATCAGCAAGAGATGCAGCAGAAGCGAGGAAAACATTTGCATTAGGGGCAACTTGGGACAAAGCTGCTGCACCCTTTTTCTGGTTCTGACCACCTTTGCCAATCAAGTTCAAGAACTTGAAGCAGCTCAGCAGCAGATGACCAGGTTGACCACAAGCAGGACAAATAATGGATGACTGCTGTGGGGGGTGTAGCTGCTATGGCAGATGATGAGGGTGGAGAAGAGGTGGCCATAGCAAGACCAGAGAGAGGGTTGATTTGGCTGGTGTCACCTTCCTGGTGAGCAGTCCTGAATGCCTGGTGATTGGCATAAGCCTCTTCAATAGAAGTGACTGAAAGATCGGTTTTGGACTGCTCAAATGGTGCTTTGAGAACAGAATAGTCCTCATCAGAAAGAGCCATTAAAAGAACAACAGCTTGCAGCTCTTCATCTGCTTTAGCCAGGTCAAAACCATCAGGTCTAGACTCTGTCAAAAACCTCATTGCTTTAGAGGCACGACCAGTGAGAGACAGAAGAGACTCTCCCTCTCTGAGACGAATAGAGGTGAGTGTTCTGTAGGCATTGAAGCGAGCTCCAGCCTTCTTTGGGGCAAAAAGTGTGCCCAAAGCCTCTCACATGGCTTTTGGATTGTCCTCATGCTGTCTGACTGAACTTCCTTTGAAAGCATGCCCCAGAGGAGTCCAGCACACTTGTCAATGGCTAAACTCTGCTCCATATTTGGGGCTGAAGGAGCAGAGGTGTGACACCAGAGATACACCTCTTTGGACTTTAGAAATGCCTTGGCATCACTAGACCATGAAAAGTGTCCTTGGTTAGGACTGGGCCTTTAGAGTCTGCCATCTGCCCTCAGTGTGTGTAAAGAAGATGTAGCTAAAAAAGCGGTCTTGATGATAGGTAAATGTAGGTAGAAAAGACTATTGATATACTGGACACCCAGTTGTAAGGCACTTGGGCCCTATCCCTAGAATCAACGGGTTGACTACCGTTTGTTTTGACTGGTGGATTAAAGACTACCTCGCAAAAGAGGATTTGTCCCAACAGTTGGTAGTGTCCCTAAATATAAAGTTCACACAACACACTGAGGAGCAAGAGGATGTGCAAAGATGTGCACAAAAATGAGGATCTCAAGGCAAAGACTCAGATAGATGGAGGAGGTCTAAAGATCAGGGCCCATAACTTGTTAAACAGGCAAGCACAGAGGTCTGAAGTCAACAGTGAGAAACTCTGTGTATTGCAGTGAGAGAGAAACAACTGTCTACATACCTGAAGTCAACAGTGAGAAACTGAGGACTTCAGAGAGATGCTAGCTACTTATATATCTACAGTCTAGATCATGTGAATAGCTGGTTGCCTTCTGGTCCCAGACCCTCAGCCACTTAAAACTCAACTATGACACACATGACAAGGAATTTCTGGCCATCTTTGATGCCTTAACTGTATAGCATCATTATCCTGAAGGTTCTGCCTTACCAATTGATGTTGTAATGGATCACAAGAATCTGGAGTACTTTGTGACCTCGATTGTGCTGAGCAGAAAGAGCAAGAATGGTCCGGAGAGTGGCAGGTTTGAATGTGGGAGAAAACACCTCGTTGTAATCGGTGCCATGGTGTTGCCTGCGGCCATCTGCAACGAGTCGACCTTTATAGCGCTCATTGGAGCCATCTGACTTGTGCTTGATCACAAACACCCACTGAGAGCGAATTGGCTTAATGCCAGGTGGAGGATCCACAACATCCCAAGTGCAGTTCTCTAAGAGAGCATTAATCTCAGAGAGAGCTGCTTCCTTCCACAAATGTGCATCAGATCTCCCCAAGGCTTCATGATAAGACCTGGGATTATTTGAATGCACAGCAGCATTGGCTTGCTCAATAGCAATCATATTGATGCCTTGGAGCGAAGGGCTGCTAGGGTCACCCTCATGCGCCACAATCAGAGCACTGCCTGGAGTGAGAAGCAACTCATCATCACTTGAATCAGGGTGATAATCTGGTGGTGGTGGAGTTGGTTGGGGAGCTTTCCACCACTCCGAGGCAGGTCTATGTTCTGTTGTCTGCCCATGTGGTGGCGACGACGTGCAGCTACACCAATAGGTGAGGGAGGTGGTGGTGGAGATGGAGTAGATTGTCTCGAGGGTGGCTTGGGTGAATTAGGATGTGTGGAAGGCGAAAGCGGTGGATCAGGATGTGGAGGTAACTTGGGTGATGCAGGAGCAGTGGGTGTGCGATAACGTGGCTTGTCATCCACATCAGTTACCCAGGAAGGGAGTTCTGGAGCAAGCTGTTGCACAGGGAGGCAAATCAACAAATGGGTGCAGTGGAGCATTGGGACATTGTCTCATATAGGTTGGACTGTTCCCAGGGAAGAAGCGCTCATCAAACACTGCATGCTCCGAGACAACCATCTTCCTGGTCACTGGATTGTAGAATAGCCATCCCTTGTACTTTTGTAGGATATCCCACAAAGATGCACTTCTGGAAATGAATTCCAGAATGGTCTCTCTTGTCCTTCTGCACATGCACATAGGCAAGGCATCCCCACACTCGAAGGTGTGACACATCGGGCTTCTTCATGTGCCAAAGCTCATATGGAGTGGTGTTCTCCGGAATGTGCGATGTAGGGTGCATATTAACAACATGAATGTATGCATTCACAGCCAGGGCCTTAAATGAAGGAGGAAGGTTGGCCTCATGAAGCATAGCCGTAGCGTGTTCATCTGTGGTGCGATTACCACGTTCTGCCATCCTATTCTGTTGCGGTCTATTCCTTGTTGAATGACGGCGCACAATGCCCTCAGAGGCGAGATAGTTCTCAAACTCTTTGGATATGTACTCCCCACCTTCATCATCCTGAAGTGCTTTGATTTTGCGTTCAAAATGATTCTCAGCATAAGCTTTGAACACTCTGAATGCATCAAATGTCCCACTCTTCCGCTTCATGTGGGAAACCACTTTGAAGCCTGTGTGATCATCAATGAAGATAACACGATATCTCCACCCCTCACAGGTGTAGACCTTGTATTCCTTCAGATCAGAGTGTATGAGATCAAGTGGCGCTTTAGAACGATGTCCAGTGGAAGGAAAAAGGGGCCGCATTCAGCTTGCCAGCAAGGCATGGCTCACAGATGGGATCTGATGTCTGATTTGAAGCAAGCTTCACACCAGTGACCAGATTCTTGCTCAAGATCTTTTGAGTATCAGAATGGTGACCAAGTCGACGATGCAACAGGTCTAGATCAAGAGGCAAAGTCCCAACTGCAGATAGAGCTGAATCAGAATTAGGAGCACATTCTCTCACAAATGCCTGGTTCCTCTCATTAATGTCTGCTTCAAATAACAGCTCTCCATCTCGACTGAAAGAGATTATGTTTTCCTTCATGAGAATAGAATAGCCATGAATGCGAGACAAATATGTAGTAGAGATGAGATTATGAGATAAAAATGGAACATATAAGACATTTGTAAGGATAATGTGCCGGCTACGTCGTCCGTGTATTAGTGGCCTAAGCAAAGCATCTCCAATCAACTCCGAGTAAACTACAACTCCATTTGCAACTTGGATTGGAACCCTGTGCGGTTTGGCGTTTAACAGACGCTCATGACGAGGTGTCATGTGCGAAGTGGTGCCTGAGTCTGAGTTCCATCTTTCATCAGCAAGAGATGCAGCAGAAGCGAGGAAAACACTTGCATTAGGGGCAACTTGGGACGAAGCTGCTGCACCCTTTTTCTGGTTCTGACCACCTTTGCCAATCAAGTTCAAGAACAAGACCAGAGAGAGGGTTGATTTGGCTGGTGTCACCTTCCTGGTGAGCAGTCCTGAATGCCTGGTGATTGGCATAAGCCTCTTCAATAGAAGTGACTGAAAGATCGGTTTTGGACTGCTCAAATGGTACTTTGAGAACAGAATAGTCCTCATCAGGAAGAGCCATTAAAAGAACAACAGCTTGCAGCTCTTCATCAGCTTTAGCCAGGTCAAAACCATCAGGTCTAGACTCTGTCAAAAACCTCATTGCTTTAGAGACACGACCAGTGAGAGACAGAAGAGACTCTCCTTCTCTGAGACGAATAGAGGTGAGTGTTCTGTAGGCATTGAAGCGAGCTCCAGCCTTTTTTGGGGCAAAAAGTGTGCCCAAAGCCTCCCACATGGCTTTTGGATTGTCCTCATGCTGTCTGACCAGTGGCTGAACCTCCTTTGAAAGCATGCCACAGAGGAGTCCAGCACACTTGTCAATGGCTACACTCTGCTCCATATTTGGAGGTGAAGGAGCAGAGGTGTGACACCAGGTATACACCTCTTTGGACTTTAGAAATGCCTTGGCATCACTAGACCATGCAGGGAATGAAGTGTCCTTGGTAAGGACTGGGCCTTTAGAGTCTGCCATCTGCCCTCAGTGTGTGTGAAGATGTAGCTAAAAAAGTGGTCCTGATGATAGGTAAATGTAGGTAGAAAAGACTATTGATATACTGGACACCCAGTTGTAAGGCACTTGGGCCCTATCCCCAGAATCAACGGGTTGACTACCGTTTGTTTTAACTGGTGGATTAAAGACTACCTCGCAAAAGAGGATTTGTCCCAACAGTTGGTGGTGTCCCTAAATACAAAGTTCACACAACACACTGAGAAGCAAGAGGATGTGCAAAGATGTGCACAAAAATGAGGATCTCAAGGCAAAGACTCAGATAGATAGAGGAGGTCTAAAGACCGGGGCCCATCACCTGTTAAACAGGCAAGCACAGAGGTCTGAAGTCAACAGTGAGAAACTCTGTGTATTGCAGTGAGAGAGAAACAACTGTCTACATACCTGAAGTCAACAGTGAGAAACTGAGGACTTCAGAGAGATGCTAGCTACTTATATATCTACAATCTGGATCATGTGAATAGCTGAGTAATGGATAAGTAATGGATGAGTCATGCACAGTAATGGATGAGTCATGCTCAGTAATAGATGAGTCATGCTCTGTAAGGGATGAGTCATGCTCAGTAATGGATGAGTAATGTATCAGTAAGCTACATGTGACCAAGATGAGAGATATAGGATCAAAAATAATATGATCAGAAATGATATAATGTAAGAATGTTTGAGTCCAAATCCACACTTCAACATGTTTGCCCTCCCATATATTTGCAGGGTCAAGTCCTTCACAGTGGAACAAGTCTCCAAAGGAAATTTAGAAGCCTCAAGGTCGAAGGAATAGGGAGTGGTGCAGGGGGTAGAAGTAGGAGTAGAAGGCGGAGTAGAGGATGGATTAACTGGCTGTGTGCTCAGGGATGAAGTCGGTGTTGTTTTAAGTGTGTGTGTCCCATTCTTTGGCACTCAAAGGTTGCTGAATGGGTTACTGAATACTATTGTCCTCATCCTCCCCCTCATTCAGCACTTTCCCTTCGAATTCAGGGTCATTCTCGTCGAATTTGATGCTTCTTTCAACCCTAATACTCCGAGTATCCTCCCAATAAATTCGGTGACCACTGCTTTTGGTATCAAAACCAAGCCAATGGCCATTGTGAGCCTGTCTATCGAGTTTGGAACCATCTATGTCATGCACCCAGACTTTGCACCCAAATTTGTGCAAGTCTCGCAAATTTGGCTTTTCTCCATAAAGCATTTCATACGGCATCTTGTTGTCAAGTGCACAAGTTGAGGTGCGATTTTTCAACCACACAGCATGTTTTAATGCCTCACCACATAGATTTTTGAGCAAGCCAGAAGCGCAAACCTTCTCAAGAAGTGTTCAGTTAAGCCATTCGGCAACACCATTGTGTTCCGGGGTGTCATGGACAGTTAAATTCTGTTTGGTACCGCAAGTCACAAGGTAAGCGCTGAATTCCTTGCTTAAATATTTGCCGCCACGATTGGTGTGAAGCTCTTTAATCCTGGCTGAAAATTGGGTCTAAAGCCAGGCCTCATACTGCTCGTAAGTCTCGAACGTTTCATCCTTTGTCTGAATGGCACCGTTTCATCCAGAATAATGCCCTTGACAATGTGCTCTTTTACGAGTCATTTTGCTGTATCTGGCGAAATATGGCCAAGCATTTGGTGAAGGTCATTGAGTGTGACAGAAATGGGCAGTTCCTAGACTGCACTTGTGCTAGATGCGTCAGTTTCTGTTTGATAAAGACCCCCTGTCATTTCTCATTGGAATCTTCACTAGAACCTTATCCTTGCTGTCATAAATGCGACACTCAGTTGCACAGAACAGTACAGAGTAGCCAGCAGCTGCAATTTTGCTAACAGATAGCAGGGTGATGCCAAGCTTTGGTGCATACAGCACATCTTGAACTAGGATGCAAGTTCTGGCTCCTCCCCTCTCGAGAAGGTAAACATGCATATCACCCTTCCCAACGGTTTCAAATTTGCCTTTATCGGCAGCAGTAATTGACTTGGGTGGGATAGGCAGTGACAGTATAGGGTCATGTGGTGCAAGGCACCTGTGTCGTAAAGGTCTACCTCCAGCTCATTGGGGACTGTGGCAGCAGCGGTGAGGAAGACAGAAGTAAAGGTGAGTGTAGTCTTCTTCTTCTGGGCCGATTTCCGACCATTCCTCTAGGTCAGGAATATTTTCCCCTAGGTCATATCCGTTGAATACTTCAGTGTCCGTATTACCTGCGAGTTTCTCTCCATCATCTGAATTTTCTGACAAGTTTGAAACACTCAACAGCATGGGGAGATCAACATCTGACCATTCTATGTCAGATACAGTTTGGAGCGAAGGCATCAAGCCTGTATTGGAGCTGGCATCATTGATGGGGTCTGGGAGGGGTTCTGCTGCCGCTACAGCATCACACGCTTGCTCTGCATATAGCTGGGCGATTTCGTCATGGAGGTAGGTCCCAGATAGTCCTTCCAACCTTTCTTCCCCACCCTCCTGCGCATATTCGAACCAAGACTCAACATAGCCTGCTAGGTTCGTTTCAACAACTTCTTTCCAGTTGTCTAGCTCGGAGTCCGCTTCCAAGCTGTCCACATGCACGTACCACACACTGTCATCATCTGCAGCCTTGTTAGCTGCTGCACGACCCTTTCCTTTTCCCCTTGGACCCTGCCCTTCCTTCCCACCGCCCTGTTTAAACAGGCAAGCACAGAGGTCTGAAGTCAACAGTGAGAAACTCTGTATTGCAGTGAGAGAGAAACAACTGTCTACATACCTGGAAGTCAACAGTGAGAAACTGAGGACTTCAGAGAGATGCTAGCTACTTATATATCTACAATCTGGATCATGTGAATAGCTGAGTAATGGATAAGTAATGGATGAGTCATGCACAGTAAAGGATGAGTCATGCTCAGTAATAGATGAGTCATGCTCTGTAAGGGATGAGTCATGCTCAGTAATGGATGAGTAATGTATCAGTAAGCTACATGTGACCAAGATGAGAGATATAGGATCAAAAATAATAGGATCAGAAATGATATAATGTAAGAATGTTTGAGTCCAAATCCACACTTCAACAGTCACCAGCCAAATGCGAGGTGTGTCCTTGCTATAATCCAAAGGTTTTCTATGATGGTTTCTACTATCATGCACCGTTCCTTTTACATCCTCAAATGCTCGCTGATGAGTGTATGTCCATCTGAACAGGACAGCATCAGCAGTAAGGCCGTGTAAAATCCCCATAGGGATTCTGACCAATGCCAGGTCGCCAGCCAAGTATCCAACTGAACCAAGGAACCCTCGGAGGAGCTCCCGGTTAGTGGGCACTTTCCAAGCTAACACTGGCTCGACCTTATCTGGATCCATTCGAATTCCATGATCATCTACAACTTGGCCTAAAACCTTGAGTTCAGGGAGAAGTAATTGCAACTTCTTCAAGTTCAGGTAGAATTTCTGCTCCCATAGCACATCCACAACCCTCTTTACATGACAGATATGTTCCTCAAGAGTGTTTGAATAGATAACTATGTCATCAAGATATACATCCATGAAGACTCCGAGGTAATCAGAGAACAGGTAATTCATTAATGATTGGTAAGTCGCCAGGCGTTACAATTGCCCTGCTGGAGCACCAGACTAACCATATTACCATCTGGGGTACTCATTGCTATTCGGTCGACATGCTCCAGCACAACCTGTATCTGCTCATAAGCGTCTTGGTCATCAATCAAGGACCTGAACTTTCCACGAGCTACACGCTGCAAGATGCTGTCCATGTTCAGTAACGGGGACGTCATCTTATGGGTGTTGGCATTTCTAGCATGTAAGTCCACTACAACTCGCATTCGCAGCGGGTTGACTTCGGAAGTATTATTAGCATAGGGGCAGTATTCCCTGAGCTAGAAACTTTCCAATGGCTGGATTTCAGGTAAGCTTTCCTTTTCTCATCCCACTGAGGTCTTAAGGCTTCAGGGCATCGTGACAGACGCCAAGGTAAGATCTTATTCTCATCAATGAATGGAATGGTATGATTGATTGCCCACAACGGTGGCAATGGAGTATCTGAGGCAGTACGGCATATAGGTTGAGCATAGTCTAATAACTTGTCTCATGCAGCTTGGATAACATCCTCATTCAAGCGGGAAGCCCCAGCAAGAATTTGGGAGGTGGCAACGCCTTCTAATGGTAAGACATCAGCACTTCCAACCAAGACATGCGCAGGGTTGAATCCGATGCTCACCTTATGTTGGTACAGCCAAGATGTTCCTAAAATCATATCATATCCACTTATATTGGCAACAAAGAAGGTGCGGTCTACATTGACATCTTGGTAGCGGCAATTAACTATAACAGAATGGTTAATTTTTGAACGCGATCCTTGCATGGCTAACTGCAAAGTGATTGGCACTATCGATTCGCTTCTTGGCAGTTTCAATTGATCAGTGACTGTTGTTGAAATTAAATCACCAAGTGATCCAGAGTCTACAAGAGCCCAAACTGGATGTCTGTTGACCAAGACAACAATAATTAGCGGCTTTGCAATCATTCGTTGAAGGGTGCGAGGTACTAAGGAGGTGCGTGCGATGCCTTGCATGCTATCCGGAGATCCGGAGGTATTTGTACTCCTGAGCAATCCAGCACAATTCCGTCGCTGACAGCACGGTCAAAGATGACAGCGAAATAATTCGCTTCCGTATCATCATGCCATCCTTGTTCCCGAGAACTCTGTGCCAGCGCACACTTTGCCTTCTGCTTCAAGATCCAATATTAGCGCTGTCTCGAGGATTGGCACCACCAAGTCCTCTTCTCCGAATGGAATATTGACCAGGTAGGTGTTGGGTTTTTCATCCTCTAACATGCGTATCACCTTCTCAACGGATATATGCCCGATTGATGGTAAGTCCCAGTGAATTTCTTCGAAATACTGCTCAACTCCAGCCTCCAAAAGCCTGCTGATCTCAATGTCAAGCAGTTTCGAGGGCTCGAAGTCGGGAATGTCAAGCTGTAATGCTAGATGACAAGCATACCACTTTCCCAATTGAAAGTGAGGCACACGCAGATATTCCAGCAGCAGAATACTGACTACATCTGCGAGATTATCATGGATTATATAGAATTTGGGTTCTGCTCGGTCTAGCCTGAAACGGCATGAATCTCGTCTTTCATCGGCCCAGGAAATTCGTTCATCTCCAGGATACAGCTGCAAAAACTCAAGCAGTGAGGCCACCACATGACCGAGTATATCACCAATTCTGCGAGCTAGAGGTAACCGGTTACTCAACTGTTTATCTTGATAAGCCATTGCCTGTTCCCAGACGTGGAGACGACTCTCGAACATCTCTTCTGGGTCTCCATATATAGGCTGAGGTAAGTCCCACCCGCTGGGTGCTACCTGTTCTTCCTCTGAATTGCTTATGCTCTCCAGATCTGGCATTGAACTCCAATTGTCCTCCTCATTACTGGACATCCTCGTTTTGGTATCCAGCAGTGACCAGCCTGTTTCTGAATCGGAGGGAGTCAATGCATCCATTTCTGCGGAAGAAAAGCCCGTCGCTCTTATGGCAAGACAGTACCATGCAACCAAGTCGAAACTCTCATCTCTGAGTTGGGATTTGGGCAATGAGACTTCAACATTCAGTGCGTGATCACGTATGTTCAATACACGAACTGTTCAAAGTCCCAGGGAAACGACTTGTCCAGTACAATAGTAGCACCTTGGATTGAGCTGTCACCCAGCTCTATTAAGTACTGTTCTTCTAATGGCACTTTTTCAGGATCCAATCCCATGAGCTTGTGTCGTTTACAGGCGTACCAGAGTCCTGGTTGGAATTCAGCGTCCTCGAGAAGAGATGATTCTATTAGCACATCCTGGTTGGTACTATGATCAAATATAATACGCTGTTCAGGGCTAAGCCTGTGAACACCAAATTGTTCAACAAGGAAAACATTGTCCTCAGCCATAGGTTCTTCTCTGGGGTACAGCTGACAGAACTGTAGGGCTAGCATTAAGTTCTGCGCAAATAAATCTCCAATTGGATCTTTGGGTTCGTTGTGCATAGGGTTTGAATGGTGAGAAGTTGACAGAATTTAAAAATCCTGTGTACTCCCCGCCCTCCTTGACTTGCTCACCCGCAATGGAGATGGATCCGACGAAGGACTCGAGCACCTCAGTGGTCTCATATAATGCCTGGTTCAAACCCAAAGTCGATGCGACTGTAATCGTCGCTGGTCTGCAGGGATTCCAAGGGGTTTCCCCTTTTTCTTTGATATAACAATATTATTTTTAGGGCAGTCTCGCGCAAGAATGTTCTTGGCACAGTTGTCGGAACAAACTAGGCTGGCAATATGTTCATTCACGGCATCTTTGGCCTGGTTTCTCGTGGTTTCAACCATAGCTGAATTTCTCTTAGCCCACAGTTTATATTGACAGAGTCTCCTCGAGCTCCTCAATCCTTTTGTCTTTAGTCTGTTCAGACATAAACTCAACTGCATCTTTCCGTGGTTCCATGATTACAACAGAAGGCGACTCCTGTGTAATCACCTCAGCATCTGGTTCCACGGATGTTTCTGGTATCTCGTGGTTATCAAAGAAACCAGGGGGAGTTTTGAAACTCTCTTCCTTAGTTACATGGTTGATCTCTGCATAATTTTCCAGCGCATCATGCTGGGCCTGGAAATCTTTCTCAGAGAACAATCCCAGAAAGCTCGGATTACCCCAATTCCTAGGGTCTGCACCTTTGCCTTTATTTTCTGAAGGGCCTGCAACGACCTCAGAAATAGGGCTGATTGGAATCAGCTGTTCCATAGGTATACGGGTGTCAGCAGAGTCATGTCTGATCTTTTCAACAGCTCCATTCAGGTTAGAAGAGTGGTTGACAGGGACACTGTTCTGAGCCCTTTTCGAGCTGATCTTTACAGCCGTTGGCTCGACCTCATTCTCTTGAGAGAGCTCTGCTGCAGGCTTTGCAGCCTCAGCCATAGCTTGGTATCTATGAGCCAGAGCAAGATAATCTTCCCGGCTCATTTCATTGGTAGCATGCATTAAAGTAGAAGGAGAACTATCTCTTCTAAAACCATCATTATTTTTGTTATGGCTACCTGATGACGATCATGCACGGTGCGTGCAAGCGTTTCCACGTGTGACGAAGGTCTAATCTCTGCCATCTAGGCCTGCAGTCCCAGGAGTTCCGAAATCTGCACTACCTCTGAGAGGGGTGGACTCAGACAAGAGTTGCCCAGCGTCAGAGATGCTGGCAGACAGACCACGCTCTCCAGGAGCAGGTCCCCCAGTCACCATGGTGCTGTACAGCGTGGCTATGGGGCTGGTATTACCCACGACTTGCACCCTCCACGCCATTGCTAGCGGTAGACAGAGACGAAGTGGGTTCGGGACCATAGACAGGCAGCAGGGGTTTGAAGCGGCCTGCTCGAGTCGCCGCACGGGTGTGGTGCCCAGTGTTTTGAGTTTGATGTAAGACATAGTAGATAGTGTTTTTGGAACGAAGGTGTTGTCTGCTGAGCAAGGGGTTCGGGTTGATCAGACCAAAAGGTACCAGCGAAGCAGGGACGAGTATTGAGCAGTTAAAAATATGTGACGAGGAGCTAGGCTAGTCTCGACACACAGTAAGTCGGGGGGTGGTTGAATGAGATAACTGGCGTAACAGTAGTATTGACCAAAGCACTATCTACGTACATCACAGGTTTATACTAGGATCAAGGGTTATGTAAGTAAGGTGTGATAAACAAAAGGGAAAAGGGATTGTCCACTGTCCCAGGCGTAAGGTATAGCACGTAAGACCCAGTAAGTCATGTGTAAGTACGAGGGAAGGTGGGAAGTGATAGGATAAATAAAATAGAAGATAAACGAACGTTGGTTTAATAGTGGCCCCGCCACACAAGATCATCAGTAAACCCAGCACAGCTTTGTACACCATCTGGTTACTGAAGACATTCAAAAACATTCACCTGGTCTTTCACATCTCTCAATTTGAGTCTCATTTCCCTAATCTGTTCCCTGGACAAGAGGAACCTGCACTTGCAGCTGTAGAAATCATCGACAACAAGCCACATTTTGAACTCAGAAAAATTGTTGATTCCAAACTCAACCAGCAGTTCAAAGCCTCCAATAAACAGCTCTGGTACTACATGGAATGCCTCAGATATGAAAACACTGATGAACAGTTTGACTGGGTAGCAGCAGAAGACATTAATGCACTGGACCTTATTGCCAGCTTCCACTAGCGTTATCTGGACAAGCCCAGTCCCTTATAAAGGTCACTGGCACCTCACTGGTGTTTTACTGGGCCTTACCAGTCATTTCTATTTCTCAATTCACACTCATTCACTCATCATAAAACCAAGAAATTTCAATTATTTACAGTACTTTTTGATTGTCAAGAAAAATTCTCTATCTATATTCAGTCCAACCAACTCTATCAATTTGTCCTCTTTCTCATCCTCTATGTTTGACATCAACCCAGCCAATGTCTCAATGATGATAATGGCCAGCAGGATGAAACTTTTACAAACTCTGCCTTGACGTTGACAAAACTATCTAATAGTCTTCCTCTTGTCTTGTCTTGTATTCAAACTAAAACCACATATATTACTCATTCATTGAGGTCATGGGGCATTGTTACATACAAAATCCTGTATAGTTGAGGTGCCACAGGTGTTGTTGTCAGTCAGATAGTGAAGATTTATTGTCACACATTGGGTTTCAAAACCAGTAGTTGCATGCTATGACTCAGACCCAAACTCACCAAGAAAGCATGCTTGTTCTTTAGGAGTGATAGTAGTTGGTTGTGTGGTTTTAGTTATGGTGTTTGTTAGCATCCAACAATAGTCACATTTCTAGCTTATAGTTATGCACACCATTTCAATGGCTTGAACAAAGCCAAGTAGAACAGCTTCACTAATGCATTTGAAAACTATATCTGGGTGCATGAAACAGAGTTCAACTCCAAAAAGAAAAAGATAGCCTTTCACCTATTAGGGAAGGCTGCAAAGACTACTACTACACCCCCAGCAGCTCAAAGGTATCAATCAAGAGACAGTGCTGAACCTGGTAAGTGTTATATACTGAACCAGAGGGATAGGGATGTTACCGGTAAGTGCTGATGAAGTGCCAGTGTGCTGGAGCGTTTGGGCATGACCAGATATATGTACAATGCCACAGGAAGGTAGGGCAAGCATAACTACCAAGGCCAGTTGGATATTAGAGTGACAGAAGTCCAGGCAAAAGAACAGGATTGACTTAGAACTAAGGAGTAGTCCAAAGCAATGTTTATAATCAAACTGAAGTACAAGATGATAACTAAAGGTTTATATATCAAGCATCTCCATTTAAACAATAATGTGGAAAGCATAGAAGTATGCATGTGAAGGAATCATAGTAAAACAAAGGGAAGCATATAGTTAGGAATCCATCTGCCAGTGTATCTCATCGCTGCGTGTACGACCTCTGACAGTTGCCATTCCTAGTACCAGTGATGCCTCGCATCTCCTGGCAGACCTCTCCATTGCTCTAGTACCTCCGTGTCATGTCGCAGGGGGCAGCCCAGGTCGCCAGTGAAACAGTACACTTAATTATAAGCTAGAAATGCGACTTATTGTTGTTAAATTGCAAAAGAATGGCTGAACCCGGAATTGAACCGGGGACCTCTAGGTGATTGCGCCACCAGTGCTCTTACCACTGAGCTATTCTGCCGACAGTGTGAAGGGAACTCCCAGAAGGACCTTCAACACTACCCTGGTTCCCGAACACCGAGAACACACAAAGGGCGGCACCAATTCTATTTGCAAGGGATGGCAATAGCCAAATAATGACTAAGCCAGGTTATGGGCCCCGGGCTTCCCGGACTTCCTGTTTGGCTTTGTTGCCATCCCCTGGCTTAGTCATTATTTGGCTATTGCCATCCCTTGCAAATAGAATTGGTGCCGCCCTTTGTGTGTTCTCGGTGTTCGGGAACCAGGGTAGTGTTGAAGGTCCTTCTGGGAGTTCCCTTCACACTGTCGGCAGAATAGCTCAGTGGTAAGAGCACTGGTGGCGCAATCACCTAGAGGTCCCCGGTTCAATTCCGGGTTCAGCCATTCTTTTGCAATTTAACATGTTAAACAGGCAAGCACAGAGGTCTGAAGTCAACAGTGAGAAACTCTGTATTGCAGTGAGAGAGAAACAACTGTCTACATACCTGAAGTCAACAGTGAGAAACTGAGGACTTCAGAGAGATGCTAGCTACTTATATATCTACAATCTGGATCATGTGAATAGCTGAGTAATGGATAAGTAATGGATGAGTCATGCACAGTAATAGATGAGTCATGCTCTGTAAGGGATGAGTCATGCTCAGTAATGGATGAGTAATGTATCAGTAAGCTACATGTGACCAAGATGGGAGATATAGGATCAAAAATAATAGGATCAGAAATGATATAATGTAAGAATGTTTGAGTCCAAATCCACACTTCAACACTCCCCCGGGATGAGAACAGTCTCATCGACTCCCCCGTAATCCAAATTCAGTTCGGTGTTTGAGAACTGTTGGTCGAGGTAGAGCCTTGGTTAAGATATCTGCAAGCTGGTCTTGTGTTGGCACATAGTGCACTCCAATAAATCCCATGGCAACTTCATCTCGAAGCCAATAGTGAGCCAGGTCAAGATGCTTCATCCTGCCATGATGCTCAGGATTTTTGGACACTTGAATTGCAGACTGGTTGTCCATAAGGAGGGGAGACGGCCCAGACACAGGGTAACCAAGCTCAAAGAGCAGATTGTGCATCCACTTTATTTCCTTCCCAGCATCCACAGCTGCGACATATTCAGCTTCTGTAGTGGACAGAGCAACTGTAGTCTGCAGCTTGCTTCGCCAGCTCACTGGAGCACCATTCACCATCACCATGTACCCTCCAGTACTCTTTCCAGAGTCAGAACATCCACCATGATCAGCATCGGTGTATGTTGTGAAAGGGTGAATGGATGATGATGATTTTGAATAGGTGAGGCGGAAATCAAGTGTTCCTTGAATGTATCGGAACAAGTGCTTCACAGCCTTCCAGTGAGTCTCTCCTGGATTGCTATTGAAGCGTGCAAGTACTCCAACTGCATAGGAGATATCAGGACGAGTTTGGGTAGCCAGATACATCAGAGAGCCAACAGCAGACAGGTATATGCCCTTTATGCGCTTGGACTCTTCCTCAGTCTGAGCACCCATCTCCTTGGTCAGAACAAGACCAGGCAACATTGGAGTATCAACAGGCTTGCAATCCACCATTCCAAACTGCTCTAGCATATCAACAGCATATTGACGCTGAGAAATGCTGATGTCTCCAGTCTCAGGATCACGCTCAACCTTGATCCCTAACAGGAACTCTGTAGGACCAAGATCCTTGACTTTGAATGATGAGCCAAGTTGAGCAATGACCTGGTCAATTTCGGAGTCACTCTCTGCAGAGATCATACCGTCATCAACATAGATGGGAAGAATGACGCGCACATTGCCATTGGAGTATACAAAGCAAGAGCGATCAGACTGAAGACATTTAAAGCCCATTGACTGGAGCTTTGCACTCAGCTTCTTGTTCCACTGCCTGCCAGCCTGCTTGAGACCATAAAGAGATCTACGCAGTTTGAGGAGCTGGTGAGGTGTTCCCTGAGGGAATCCTTCGGGCTGAGTGATATAGACGTCCTCCTCTAGGTCCCCATTGAGGTATGCAGAGGAGAAGTCAATGGAACGAAGTTTGAGATTGTGCTGAGCAGAAAGAGCAAGAATGGTTCGGAGAGTGGCAGGTTTGAATGTGGGAGAAAACACCTCGTTGTAATCGATGCCATGGCGTTGCCTGCGGCCATCTGCAACGAGTCGAGCTTTATAGCGCTCGATGGAGCCATCTGACTTGTGCTTGATCACAAACACCCACTGAGAGCGAATTGGCTTAATGCCAGGTGGAGGATCCACAACATCCCAAGTGCAGTTCTCTATGAGAGCATTAATCTCAGAGAGAGCAGCTTCCTTCCACAAATGTGCATCAGATCTCCCCAAGGCTTCATGATAAGACCTGGGATTATTTGAATGCACAGCAGCATTGGCTTGCTCAATAGCAATCATATTGATGCCTTGGAGCGAAGGGCTGCTAGGGTCACCCTCATGCGCCACAATCAGAGCACTGCCTGGAGTGAGAAGCAACTCATCATCACTTGAATCAGGGTGATGATCTGGTGGTGGTGGAGTTGGTTGGGCAGCTTTCCACCACTCCGAGGCAGGTCTATGTTCTGTTGTCTGCCCATGGTGGCGACGACGTGCAGCTACACCAATAGGTGAGGGAGGTGGTGGTGGAGATGGAGTAGATTGTCTCGAGGGTGGCTTGGGTGAATTAGGATGTGTGGAAGGCGAAAGCGGTGGATCAGGATGTGGAGGGAACTTGGGTGATGCAGGAGCAGTGGGTGTGCGATAACGTGGCTTGTCATCCACATCAGTTACCCAGGAAGGGAGTTCTGGAGCAAGCTGTTGCACAGGGAGGCAAATCAACAAATGGGTGCAGTGGAGCATTGGGACATTGTCTCATATAGGTTGGACTGTTCCCAGGGAAGAAGCGCTCATCAAACACTGCATGCTCCGAGACAACCATCTTCCTGGTCACTGGATTGTAGAATAGCCATCCCTTGTACTTTGTAGGATATCCCACAAAGATGCACTTCTGGAAATGAATTCCAGAATGGTCTCTCTTGTCCTTCTGCACATGCACATAGGCAAGGCATCCCCACACTCGAAGGTGTGACACATCGGGCTTCTTCATGTGCCAAAGCTCATATGGAGTGGTGTTCTCCGGAATGTGCGATGTAGGGTGCATATTAGCAACATGAATGTATGCATTCACAGCCAGGGCCTTAAATGAAGGAGGAAGGTTGGCCTCATGAAGCATAGCTGTAGCGTGTTCATCTGTGGTGCGATTACCACGTTCTGCCATCCCATTCTGTTGCGGTCTATTCCTTGTTGAATGACGGCGCACAATGCCCTCAGAGGCGAGATAGTTCTCAAACTCTTTGGACATGTACTCCCCACCTTCATCATCCTGAAGCGCTTTGATTTTGCGTTCAAAATGATTCTCAGCATAAGCTTTGAACACTCTGAATGCATCAAATGTCCCACTCTTCCGCTTCATGTGGGAAACCACTTTGAAGCCTGTGTGATCATCAATGAAGATAACACGATATCTCCACCCCTCATGGGTGTAGACCTTGTATTCCCTTCAGATCAGAGTGTATGAGATCAAGTGGCGCTTTAGAACGATGTCCAGTGGAAGAAAAAGGGGCCGCATTCAGCTTGCCAGCAAGGCATGGCTCACAGATGGGATCTGATGTCTGATTTGAAGCAAGCTTCACACCAGTGACCAGATTCTTGCTCAAGATCTTTTGAGTATCAGAATGGTGACCAAGTCGACGATGCAACAGGTCTAGATCAAGAGGCAAAGTCCCAACTGCAGATAGAGCTGAATCAGAATTAGGAGCACATTCTCTCACAAATGCCTGGTTCCTCTCATCAATGTCTGCTTCAAATAACATCTCTCCTTCTCGACTGAAAGAGATTATGTTTTCCTTCATGAGAATAGAATAGCCATGAATGCGAGACAAATATGTAGTAGAGATGAGATTATGAGATAGAAGTGGAACATATAGGACATTTGTAAGGATAATGTGCCGGCTACGTCGTCCATGTATTAGTGGCCTAAGCAAAGCATCTCCAATCAACTCCGAGTAAACTACAACTCCATTTGCAACTTGGATTGGAACCCTGTGCGGTTTGGCGTTTAACAGACGCTCACGACGAGGTGTCATGTGCGAAGTGGTGCCTGAGTCTGAGTTCCATCTTTCATCAGCAAGAGAAGCAGCAGAAGCGAGGAAAACACTTGCATTAGGGGCAACTTGGGACGAAGCTGCTGCACCCTTTTTCTGGTTCTGACCACCTTTGCCAATCAAGTTCAAGAACTTGAAGCAGCTCAGCAGCAGATGACCAGGTTGACCACAAGCAGGACAAATAATGGGTGGCTGCTGTGGGGGGTGTAGCTGCCATGGCAGATGATGAGGGTGGAGAAGAGGTGGCCATAGCAAGACCAGAGAGAGGATTGATTTGGCTGGTGTCACCTTCCTGGTGAGCAGTCCTGAATGCCTGGTGATTGGCATAAGCCTCTTCAATAGAAGTGACTGAAAGATCGGTTTTGGACTGCTCAAATGGTGCTTTGAGAACAGAATAGTCCTCATCAGGAAGAGCCATTAAAAGAACAACAGCTTGCAGCTCTTCATCAGCTTTAGCCAGGTCAAAACCATCAGGTCTAGACTCTGTCAAAAACCTCATCGCTGTAGAGACACGACCAGTGAGAGACAGAAGAGACTCTCCTTCTCTGGAGACGAATAGAGGTGAGTGTTCTGTAGGCATTGAAGCGAGCTCCAGCCTTCTTTGGGGCAAAAAGTGTGCCTAAAGCCTCCCACATGGCTTTTGGATTGTCCTCATGCTGTCTGACCAGTGGCTGAACCTCCTTTGAAAGCATGCCCCAGAGGAGTCCAGCACACTTGTCAATGGCTACACTCTGCTCCATATTTGGAGGTGAAGGAGCAGAGGTGTGACACCAGGTATACACCTCTTTGGACTTTAGAAATGCCTTGGCATCACTAGACCATGCAGGGAATGAAGTGTCCTTGGTAAGGACTGGGCCTTTAGAGTCTGCCATCTGCCCTCAGTGTGTGTGAAGAAGATGTAGCTAAAAAAGCGGTCCTGATGATAGGTAAATGTAGGTAGAAAAGACTATTGATATACTGGACACCCAGTTGTAAGGCACTTGGGCCCTATCCCCAGAATCAACGGGTTGACTACCGTTTGTTTTAACTGGTGGATTAAAGACTACCTCGCAAAAGAGGATTTGTCCCAACAGTTGGTGGTGTCCCTAAATACAAAGCTCACACAACACACTGAGGAGCAAGAGGATGTGCAAAGATGTGCACAAAAATGAGGATCTCAAGGCAAAGACTCAGATAGATAGAGGAGGTCTAAAGACCGGGGCCCATAACCTGTTAAACAGGCAAGCACAGAGGTCTGAAGTCAACAGTGAGAAACTCTGTATTGCAGTGAGAGAGAAACAACTGTCTACATACCTGAAGTCAACAGTGAGAAACTGAGGACTTCAGAGAGATGCTAGCTACTTATATATCTACAATCTGGATCATGTGAATAGCTGAGTAATGGATAAGTAATGGATGAGTCATGCACAGTAATAGATGAGTCATGCTCTGTAAGGGATGAGTCATGCTCAGTAATGGATGAGTAATGTATCAGTAAGCTACATGTGACCAAGATGGGAGATATAGGATCAAAAATAATAGGATCAGAAATGATATAATGTAAGAATGTTTGAGTCCAAATCCACACTTCAACAATTGTTGGATGCTAACAAACACCACGACTAACAACCACACAACCAACTACTATCACTCCCAAAGAACAAGCGCACTCCCTTGGTGAGTTCGGGTTTGAGTTGTAGTATGTGACTCCTGGTTTTGAAACCCAATGTGATAACGAATCTTCACTAATCTGACTGACAACAATGCCCGTGGCACTTCAACTATGCAGTATTTGTACGGAACAATACCCCACGGCCTCGATGAACAAGTAATATATGTGGCTTTAGGTGGATACAAGACGAGAGGAAGACTAATAGATAGTTTCGTCCATGTCAGGGCAGAGTTTGTAAGGTTTCAACAGTGAATCCTCTGATTGAGGTCACAGATCTGGCTTTCAATCACTCTCACAACAAGCAATTCTCGTTGTAGACCTTGGCTTAACCTGCCACAGGTACCTTTCTCTCTACTTCAAGGCTTAAGCACCTTGCTGGCGACCAAACTGTTTTTCTTGTTGGTTACTGAGGGCAATCTCAATCGCAGATGCAACTAGCAAAGCAGATGCGAAGCAACAAGCCCAATCAGGTAGGTAAACCTCTCTTTTATATGTGAAGACCGCCTGTGGGGTTGACAACATGAAGCTTAACTTCTTAACTCAAACTGAACTAGAGCCAACAACCAAACTTCAATTTAAGACACACTACAATACGAGTTGGTCTGAGAACAACTGCAACAATGTCCGCTGTGGTGTACTGGCTTTCCGCAGGGTCCTCAAGCCCTATTTATACTACTGGAATATAGATTTACATGTGAAAAACAGAGAGTGAAAACAAAAGAAAACAAAAGATGTCCATGCGTATCTGATGCGTCATCACAGGCCAAGAGAAACCCTTCACATGGTTCTCACATCCTGATTTGGGTATATGGTAGGTGCCATGGGTTGCTGTCTGCAACCACGGGCCTGGAACTTCTAGGCGTGGAGTTGAATCTGCCCTCTAGGATAATACTGCTATTGTCAAAGGGAGCCTGCGGGTTCGTTCCTTATCGGTCTGTACCCACGATCCCATTCTGAACTCTGGTCCAATGGAATAAATCCCAGTGCTCTACTCTATGTGTCTCTGTTTGTCACTAGGGACGCGACGCGTTTTCCCCACGTGTATGATAGCGGACACAACTTCGTGACAAGTTTGAGTCCCATTAAGGAAATCCTTACTAGTCACTCAGTTTTTACCTTATTATGATACAGAGTGTGTAAATAGTACTATAGGAAGCAGGTCTAAACATCCCCCAGACCAAAACTTTGAAAATCAAAAATATCTTTTTGCTCACACGGATTTCACGCTTTTGGTCCGGGCCGGTGGGAACTGGTGGCAGTGCAGTGCCACCGATCTCATTGATTACCGCTCGTCCCTTGCTCGTTCCTTTGCACCATGCCCAGAGTCACTGGAAACACATCACACCAGCAGAGAGGTGCTGGTGGGATGTTTACTTCCAATCATTCCCTTCCCGACAATCAATCCGAATCAGACAGCGGGGAGGAGCCTATCTGGGAGACTGATACAGAATCAGAGATTGACGACGCCGACTATCTCGAGGCCTGGGAGACTCTACCAGTGCCGTGGACATATGAAGAAAGAGAGCAGAGAAATGCTGAAAAGAGGGAGAAGGCTGCTGCGAGGCGCCGATTGATAGAGATGCGCTCTGCTGAGCATCGAGAAGCAGGACCCATGGATCAGAAGGGTGTGTTTTCTGCACGGAATTTCTGAAGGAAATAATCACAATTATTCTCAGGTCAAAAGCGAGGTCCCTATGGTGTTGGTGGCTTGTCCAAACGGGCGGATTCAAGAGAAAAAGAAAAAGCTTCGAGATGACTTCAAGGGCGGGTTGCTCCAAATCTCACAAGATGAATTCCAGCGGCAACTGGCTGCCATGGATGCACTTAACTCTGCCCCTGCCCCAGCCCCAGCCGAACGCCAAACCACCATCCTTGACATGTTTTCAAAGGCAGCTGCAAAGAAAAGGCCTCGTGCACCATCTGTTCATGATGACATTCAAATCATTTCTACACCCTCTGGCAGTTCTTCAAAGCGGCCGAGAACAGACAGTGACAATCCCTTGCTGGCAGCTTCTATTGCTTTGCGCAAGGAGGAAGAAGAGTCTTCATCTTCCAGTGATTCAGACATTGAAGACGAGGTAGAGATGGAGCCTGATGAGCTTGAAGAACAGGCTCGGCATGCAGATGGTGACGCTGTGATTGACTCTATTGCTGAGGCTGATGATATTGCTGAATGGGTGGATGTGCTCGATGACGCAGCTCCTCAAGAGCCTGATGAACTGAAATCCCTTGCTACAGATTGTCTCAAGGTTGCACGAAAGCAGCAGGATTATCGCAGCACAGTATTATTTGCTGCTCTTGTTGATTTCTACCGCTGGATGCCCCGAATGGGACGACGGAGAGCTGCACTCCGTGTTGCTCAAAACCACAGCCGTGGCCCAGCATTTCAACGTGTCCTTGCTGCCCAGGCTCGATTCTTTGAGGTCAATGGAGCACTGAAGCCCAGCCATCAAGGCCAGCGGGAGAAGTCTAATGGCCTTCTTGATGACGAAGGTTTTTCTATGGGAGTCCAACGGTGGCTTCGAACATTGGAACCTGGCACTGTAATTAATGAATTCAATTGATTCTCTGATCACAGCAATTGCTAATATATAATTTAGGTCAACCCAAAATTGTTGCAGCGGCACATCAACGAGACTTTACTTCCCTTACTTTCACTCAAGAAGAAGATGGTGTCAGTCCGGCACTGCCAGCGATGGCTTTGGAAGCTCGGATATCGCTGCAAACGTCATCAGAAAGGTGTTTATTGGGACGGGCATGAACGTAAGGATGTCAAGAAGCGCCGCAAGGAATATCTTGCAGAGCTCGAGGCATTCGAGCCGTTCCGAGCTTCATATGCAGAACCAGACATGGCAGAAGTCCAGCCTGAGCTCAGTGATGATGAACTTGAGCATGTCGTCATTGTTCATGATGAGTCAAGCTTTCACTCAAATGACTATCAGAACAACCACTACTGGCTGAAGGCCGACGAGCAGGTCCTCAAAAAGAAAGGTCGTGGACGTCTCATTATGGTGTCTGCATTTTTATGCGAGCGTTACGGCCTCCTAGCTCTCACTGATGAGATGATTGTGGAGAATGAGAAAATGGCTGCTGAGTTGCGATTGAAGTTCACAGACTCAACCACCATAATCTATCCGGACAATAAACCTGGCGGTGATGCTTATTGGAATATGGTGCAAATGATTGAACAGGTGAGCTGTTCATTTATGTGACCAGATTTGATCTGATCGCAATTGTGTACAGTTTATCAAAGCAATCCTTATTGCATGCCGCCTTTTCCCAAAAGCTGTCATCCACTGGGTTTTTGACAACTCATCTGCACATGGCAGTCTTGCAGCTGATGCTCTAACTGCCACCAAAATGAATGTTAACCCTGGTGGGAAGGTCCCTGAAATGCGGGAAACAGTAATTCCACTTGACAACCCTCATGGTCATGGCGGCAAAATTCAGAAGATGACATTTGACAAGAATCTGCCTAACAATCACCCTTATAAACAGTACGAGGGACTTCCAAAGGGCATGAAGATAATTCTTGCAGAGTGTGGCTACACAAGGGATGGAAATGGCAAGCTATTGATTGGGGATTGTAAGGCATGCAAGGCCTCAAAATCCCGTAAACCACATATTGAAGGGGCATCAGCAGATGAAGAAGCAGATATGGTTGGTGAAGATGGTAATGACACTGATGAGGAGAATGAAAGACCTGTGGATTGCTGTATGCGGCGGTTGCTGTCACTGCAGTCTGACTTTGCACGTGAAAAATCTCAGCTTGAGCTTGTGAGTTTTGATGCATTCATTTAAATGTTGCTCATTCAATGTTTAAACTGTAGCTAATTGAAGCCGAACCTGGCATGGTGTGCCATTTCTTGCCCAAGTTTCATCCAGAAATGAATCCAATTGAATATTTCTGGGCTTGGGTAAAGTGCTGGTTCCGTGAAAGATCTAATGGAACATGGCAAAAGGCCAAAGATCTTGTCACAGAGGGCCTTTGCCTATGCCCACTTCCAACCATCCGCCGATTCTATCGACGTGCGGATCGCTATGCTAGTGTCTATCGCCTTGGGGCCACTGGACCAATTGCTGAGTTTGCTGTCAAGAAATACCGGTCACATCGTGGTGTTCGTGCAAAAGATTTGGATGTTGCAATAATTGAATGGAAAGCAAAGGCAGAGGCAATGGCTCAGTGGGCATCCAGGGTCAGGCAGGCCAAGGGAAAGGGGAAGGTGGCCAAATAGGTACAATGAATTTTTAAATTTTCTGTCCAAAATTTCGCGCTTTTTAACCCTACGCTAGGGTTACCTCCTTTTTTTCTGAAATGAAAATTTTATCTATAAACCATACCTATGTTCCTTCCTAATCTCAAATCTCAGAAGGTTCTGATCAAAATTGCGGGTTGATATGAAGTCATGTCTGCTATCATACTCTCCCTACATAGTTCTCCTCTGTAACTGCTTTCTGCTTGCTTCAGCATAGCCCACAGGCCTTGCATCGACCCTGTGACCTAATGTCCATCTGGAAGGATGGCCTGTGGCCGACTCCCTTAGCCTTCAACCCACGCGCTAGTACTCTGTAAGTCTCCAAAGACTTCCTCTGCAGTTGTTGGTCCTCTATTATAGGATACAATTTCTGAATGATGACTTCTGGGGCTTTTGGGTATTTATCTCCTCTTTATGTATGACCAGCAGCCTGTGGAATACGCTAGACTTGATCTATATGTTACAATCAGCAGCTCGGAGCTCACTTTGATCCTCCTTTGTATCACTGAACAGAAGTCCAGAGTACTAGTGATAGTACTACTAGAAACTACCTTGCAACTCTTATAATATGTGTTTGTGAGCGCAAAAATAGCTAGATGACACATACTTGGCAGTGTGCCGTCTCATCTCTCCTTCACTAAATCTCAACCATCCTTGGTTGTGCTAGGTGCCATTCACTTCGCATGTCTAGTGGCCCATGGGATGATATCTCCATGTGAACGTTCATTATTTTTGCCCTCTGAGTTTCGATCATTCATCAATTGAACCAGCCTAACTATTTCTGACTGATCTTTACCACAGTTTTCATTTAAGGATTCTTACTTGTCAAGCAACGCAGATCCCGCGGCTACTGTGACATTTGCTTCCACAGCATGAGACTGTTGATTGGCGATCAAGGCCCAACATGTTCTGCAGATCATTCATTAAGTCTCACAAATAGGGGTCAGAGACCTCAAAAAGCCCCCTCCACGCCCCTTTGTTATTGACTTCCACTTTCTACATCCATTTGAACTCTAATTGTTGAGCCCGCAGGCCTACGGCCACTGGTATGTAAATTCATCACTGTTACTGAATTAAACTCTTTTGTGTTCAGGGACCGTTATTCTTAGAAAATCTTCCAAAATTAATGGCCCTCAAGCGCATCAAGCTTCTTGTTCCCAAGTCAGTGCGCCTGGACACGGCTATGTTCGCAGTCCATCAAAACATGGAAGCTGGCGCTTATTCAGTAAAATTTTCTGTCCTTCCGTAGCGCGAATCAATCTGACTTCGGGTTCGCGTTCTTTAATCTTTCTCTGCTTCCTCTCTCTGGTTTCTTGTTGCATTCTCCACAGCTTACTCTGGCTCCCTGTATGATGTCTACCTGTACCAAAACCTCCAAGAATAAGAAACGTCAGCCGCCGGCGACTTTGCCTGTGCCTCCTCGGTGCAAAACTGGCCCCTGCGCTCCACCTTCGGAGCCGGCTTTTTCTGAGCCAGGTGACAGTGAGGACCCCTCTTTTGAGCTGCCTGCCGATCATCCCACCGCACCCCAATGGGCGATGTTTGCCTCTCCTGACTGTGCCAATATTGTTCAATTCTTCAATTCTGACCGTATTGCAGACCTGGGCGCCATTGCAGCCCTAGCTGCCTGCCGTGGCATTAATTCCCCCATGGTGCGTGTGCTTTGCTGTTTTTTAATTGACTGCTCACTAACACCGCCATAGGTTAAATTCATCGCATGGTTCTCTGAGCCTGACCCCAACCTGCTCAACTTTGAGTTCGCCGTGGCCATCGCAGCTGCCAAATGCCTCAAATTATTTCCTCATGTTCTTCATCACCAAGAGTTTGAATCCTGTTAAATCCTGAGTCGATGGCAAGACCTAGGTGACCGACCGGACCGGACCGGATGAATGATGACCAGACGAGTCGGCTGTGGACGCAATCACCACCGGATGAAATAGGGTGAGTGTACTACCTTGACCGGATATGGCCAGATGAAGATTAAGACGTCTGGATGATAGTCCAGACGAGAAGACTCAAGACGCCAAGTAGAGCACTAAGCATGTTAATAATCAAACTGAAGTACAAGAAGTAATTACAAGGCTTATATAGTAAAGTCCGTTATTGTAGTCCCAGATGCGGTTGAGGAATAGAAGAGAAGTTCCTTTAACAAAAGGAACGAAGCTAGGAAGCCGGATAAACGGGAAACGCTCAGTAATCCTTCATAGCGTAAAAACCTGTTCAGAGCGGAGTTCCGGTCAAGTACCGGTAGATCCGGTAACCGGATGACTGGATGCGACTGGACAATACTGGTCGTGAGGAGAGTTGATCTGGAAGGTGCGCTGAGTGTGTGTGCACAGATATAACAGTATCCCCCTCTTGGGTTTCTTGCCCCGAGAAACTAGGCAAGAATCTGGTCGAGATTGATAGGATGATGAAAATGATGTCAGAACAAACTTCGGTGAAAAAAATTGTCGAGTGAAAAAATTTGTCGAAGTGGGATGCCGATTTGCCAAGATGCCGACGGGCCAAGGTGCCATGATGCCGGTTTATATCAAGAACCGATCAATGCCGTAAGTAAAATTTTAAACTCTTCCTCTAACCACCACCACCGAACGACTTCGTGCCACTGTATGGCGTTGACCACCACACACACTGGTGCAGGCGCAACAGGCAGCAACAATGGAGCTGGGGGCGACAACAAGTGCGGAGGACGAAAGGGTGAAGGCAGCGGCAGACTGAGTGGCAAAGGCAAAGGGAGGGCGACAACGGCAGATTTGGAGGCAGATCGGGCGGCGGAGGAACGAGAGTGTCGGGAGACGCGAAAATGGCGTCAGGATGCGATGATCGACCGGCTGCAGTCCGGCCTGGACGCGGCTGAAGAGACCAATCGTGTGTCAGCTGTGCAGCGTGCACAGCTGGCTCAGCGCCTCGCCCGGCTCACGGAGTGGGCTCCGGACGACGAGCGCTTTGACCGGTCGCTCATGCCAGACGTTCCGGCCGTAGAGATCATCCGCGACTCAACGGAGAGCGGATTGGTGACCGATGAGCCGGTCACCGAGGACTCCGGGCGAAGTTGACCCGAATGCAGAGGAGGAGGTGGAGGAGAAAAATCTGGAGGTCATCACGCCTGGTATGTCGCAGTCGGTTTTGAGATCGACCGGAACTGACCCGGATGTTCAGGATGCGATGCTTGTGTTGAAGTGGGTGTCGCTTGTCGTAGCTGGGCGCTCTTCACTTTGAAGGCGTGTTACCGGTGCAACGCCTGCAAGACCCGGTGCACGCTAACCGGTCCAGAGCGGAAGACGAACCAGCGCCGGGAGCTCGCAAGGGCGAAGAAGATGGGCATCGCCGGCCCATCTCAGGAGGCATGTCGCGTCTCCGGTTGTCACCGAGTGGCCTGGGAGATCACGCATGATGCCAGACGGCCTTGGACATGTATATCTGAGCTCCAGGAGCGAGTGGACTCGCTGGAAGCGGAGATCCGGAAGATGCGGGAGGAGCAGGACAAGGCCCACAAATCGGCCTGGTACGTCCACATGGGGATGCAGGCCATGCTCGGCCTACTCGCGAATTCGGTGCAGGGGGACACCGACCACTTCTGGTACCTCAATCGTCGGGTCCGGCAATATTTGCCCATTGGGGACGAACCACAAGAGGTTCCCATCGCGGAGGAGCTGCAGATTCCGAGCGAAGAGGAGGAAGAGGGGTCGGATGAGGAAGAGCGTCCCTGGAAGAGGAGGCAGATGCAGAGTGGAGACGGGGAATCGCAGGACGCGGAAGGCGATCCGGACGATGAACCGGGGACACACTGGTTTATATTATATGGTGTTTCTGTACAACAAGCTCGTCAAGTATACACTTTACTGGTTGGAAGATTCCAAAGTGTGTTTTCGTGCACCCCTGCGGCCCTGATCCCAGATAATTTAGCCTAGTCTTCAGCCTGCGGCTCGCTGTCATCACTGCAAGTCATCTAACCTTGCCTGTGTCATATACTCTTGGCTCTGCTGTTGTCACTTCTGTGAACATCGCCTCCTTTGAGACTGTGAGTTTCGCAGTTGCACGGTGTTCTATGCATATTTGCAACAGCACCGCACTGAGATGGCTAGAGGTACGCCTTCTACTCCATCGTTCACGTAACACTCTTATAATATCTACTGCCTTTAGACTTCCCCTTTGGTCGGGACAAGTATACTATCAAGGAGCTTCGCCCCTTTGTTCCCAACGGCGCATGCGTTTCTCACCTGCTGTTACTTTAATTGAGTCTGTTGTCAAATCAAGGACAAGATTTTCCGTATGTCAGATGTAGATGCACTACTGCGTCTTGGTACCGAGGTCTAGGCCAAAGGATATCACCCGTGGGTCCTCAACTATGTCAACACTCGTGTGCTGCAGTTGCTACCTGATGGTGCTCCCACTCCTGTATACCCCCAATTCAATCCGTAAGTCTAATACTTCTTTCTCAATTGCCCATGGGTCCACTTCTCATGGTTGAGCCTTTACATGCTTACCGCTTCGCTCATTATTTGAGTTCTGCGGCCTGCTTTTGCAGTCTTTTAGACACCCGTGGTCCTTTGTCTTCAGACTCAGAGTCAAATCCAAAAATTTCTTCTTTCTCATCCAATTCTGACTCTGAAGTCTCAGACTCCTCGAAGTCTTCTGGTGTCACCTGTAGTCAAACTTTGTTGAATAACAGGTCTTTACCCTTGTACTTCTTAGTGGCCTTTGTATTAGATGAGTTTTGGTCATCATTTATTAGATCTGCCAAGGTCTCTGGTGTGATGTCAATGAACCTGTGGATGTTTGCAGGAATCTGAATGCTATGCTGCGCTTTGTAAGGAATAACTCGAAACGCTGCAATCCTATCTTGGAACATAGCACCATTCATCTCTGCTACGAGATACGCTCCTCCCTTGGTTCTTCTAACAACAACCATGGGTCCGAGGTACTGCGGCTCCATCTTAGTGTTCAATGACTTCTCTACTCCGGTATGGCGCACCAGAACTAGATCTCCAGGTTTGAAATCATAATTCTTTATCACACTCTCATTATATCTTTCATATTTTCATACTGATACACACATGGCATGATCAACGCGATCACACTCTCATTATATCTTTCATATTTTTGTACTGATACACGCTTGGCATGATCAACGCGCTGCCTCATCTGTTGCACATGTTGCATATGCTTTGCTAAAGCCTGCGCTCGAAAACCTATCACCTTGGAATCAGTTAATACTCGACCCAGCAACTCGACCAACCAAGTAGCTTCTTCAATATCCAGTAGCAATATTGGATGTGCCCCTGTAACCATGAAGTACGGTGAACAGCCCAATCCTTTTCTGATTGTAATGCGATCTGCCCAAAGCACCAGATGGAAATACCAAAACCATTTAGCTGGATTTCCTCCCGTAGCTTTGTACAACGACTGCCTCAGCGAAAAGTGAGCGTTCTCGATTTTGCCATTGGCTTGGGAATTATATGGCGATATGAAGATATGCGGTATGCCATATTTCTCCTTCAACTATGCTACAGCTTTCTTGAATTGCTCTGCATTGTCTGTTACAAAGGTCTGTGGGCAACCTCACCAACATATAACATCTAATAAGAACAATCCAAGGTTCTGAGCATTATCTTTAGTCAATGGGTGTTACATCTGCGCCAATTAACCTTGGAACCCTTCAGAACTCCGAGATCATACAAACACTATCCACCTCCATTCACTTCATTATTCTTGACATTCCACTTTCCAATGCGGCCACTGTCTATTGACACTTTGCTTGGTCTTCACCTCGGAACTCCGAAGTCTGTAACATCGGGTTTTCACGCAATGAAGGTTTACTGAGCGTTTCCCGTTCTTACCTGTTTGTCATACGGTTTGTTCTGTTTCTTCATTTAGTCTCGGAACACATTCCGAGACTGACTGACGGTTATTTGACACCTGCTAAATAAATGTTCAATCTATGTCCACAGCATGTTCATTCACTTACTTCGTTTTTACTAGTTGCAAGTTTCCTTGTCAACCATTACTCTAGCTTTTATCTTTCTATGGACTTATATGCTTTTCCTATTGATTCAAGTTCAACTATACTTTTTACAGTTACATTACTACTTACTAGTATTTAAGCCACTAGTTACAACCATGTACTTCAGTTTGATAATTTTATTCGTTATAGTGTTCTCTTCACTTGAGCACTAACCGAATTGCCCTCTTGTCATCTATCCTCTGGCCCTCTGCTTCACCTCGGTGTTCCTTCAGAACTCCAAACTTCATTCACTGCGGTTCACAAGTCGGGTAGTCGCTCATTCTCTGTAGTGTCAGCGTATTGACCGTTCTAGTTACTTGGGGTTCACCTCGGCTTACCTTCAGAACTCCGAGCTTCACTCGGTTCGGCATTTAACAATGGGCGGCCTTCAATCCAGCTGGAAAGCAAGTCTCTAGCATTGACTGCTAAGCCACACTTGTTTGAAACTTTGCCCATTACCATTACATCTACATGAACCGTTTGAAACAGACTCGGTGTATGGGTAACCACTGGTGGTATTTTCAACAGTGTATGCTGCTGCTTTTGGCATATATGGCACATATTAACATACCACACAACATCTGTCTCAAAACCAGGCCACCAGAATCTCAGTCCTATCAGTTCTCTAGTTGCAAAAATCCCACAGTGTCCTAGACTGTCGTGTGCAGCCTTCTTCATCATGTACATCCAGTGTTCTTTGTCAACCACTAACTGATGTGCGGTACCAATGGATTTATGATACATTCTCCCCCCTTTCAAAAAGAAATGTGAGGTGAATCTCATAAATGCTCGGTATTCCTGATCATCATTCATACCTGTGGGCTGCTCCAATGGCTCCGCTAACCATTTCTTAAAAAGCATTAGCTTGTTATCCTGTTTCTTTACTCTTTCTGACCTATGTGTCTCCACATAAGGTTCTCTCTTTTCTGCATTCCACTTCAGCTCAAGATCAGGTATCAACAGCTCTGTCGTCTGTACATATTGAGGAATCGGCAAGCCCACGGCCTTATAGGTATCCTTGCGACTTTTGCTAGCAGCATCCTCAAAGCCTGTGGCCATGAGTGTTTCATGTCTGAAGTCTTCAATAGACGTCACCTCTGCTTCCATTTGTAGGTAACCACCTCTTGTATCAATTGTGTGCTTAAACTCTTCAAAGTCCAGTGGCTGTGGCCCATCAGGGTCTACATCCTCATGGTCCTCGGGAGGTTCATTCTGATCATAACCCTCCTCAGAGTTAGGGAAAACTTCATCTCCTGGTTGAGAGTCTCTACGAGACAACCCATCCAAGGCGAATCTTTCTCCTGGTACATGTTTCAACTTGAAATGGAACATTAGGATTTTCTCAATCCACCTATTAATGGTCGCATTAGGACCCATGCCTGGGTTCTTCAACATCCCTTTAATATACAGTGCATCCATCTCAACTACCAGCCTCTGAACACCGAAGATCCAATAGTACATGGCCTCTAGTGCTCTCATTAAACCATAGAGTTTCCCTCTTAGGTTGCGAGTAATTGGCTTCTGTCTTTCCAAGTGTAATTGAAGCAAAGCGGGTGTAGTATTTAATTTTGGGATCCTGCGGGTCATATTGGAATAAATGATCCCAACTGCCCTCCAAGACGTATCCACTTGTAATACTATTTCTGAATCCCAATCATAATTCAAAGGCTTCAGCACGGGACAATCCTTTAACGCTTCTCTGACCTTCTGCTGAGCTTCATCACAAGCCGCGGTCCATACAAATGGCACATCCTTCTTGGTTAACTCATTTATAGGTGCCACTTTTTTAGTGTAACCTTCAATGAAATTGCCCAATACACCAACAGTTCTGAGGTAAGCTTTCACCTGTGAAAAATTGGTGCATGGACCCCAATCATTGATGACTTTAATCCTGTCTGGATCCGCAACTTTACCTTTGTACAAACAGATATGTCCTACCATTGTGAACAAGTCCGCGCACAATATCAACTTCTTTCCTGAGAATGTTCCTCCAGCATAGGCCATCTGGGTAACAACACGATTCAGGTTCTGAAAGTGTTTCCAAATGAATCTCCTAATACCACGGTTCTCTGGTATCTGCTCATCTTCAGTTTCATACCATGTTGGCGGCCTGTGGACTGGTACATTGTCAATGTAAGGGATAGTTACATGCGGAATCTCTTCTCTGAGGACGTATGTCACATCATCATGGAAAATGGGCACAGAATTAGTCCATCCCATTGGCAACTTTACCAGTCTCATAGCTCCAAAGGGTGTCTGGAATGTGGTATAGTCCCTAGATCCTTCTGCTAAATCCCTATTATCATATCCAACGAGGCACCACAGGATCTTCCTGCAAAGTGCTCTGCCAACTGCTTGGTACCTGGTGTTACTCCTGAGTGTTGAATGGTAACTTCATTCAGTCTCTCTAAGGAGTGAACAATTCTCAAAGACTTTCCATCTTTCTTGATCACCGCAAAAATGGGAGATTGGTAAGAGGAGTTAAATGGTTCATAAACACCCGCGTCAATTTTGGGCTTGATGTTTCAACAAAATTCTTCAAAAATTCCAGGAGGAATCGGTATCTGCGAACGCACCCAAGGAGTATGTGGAACAACTGGCATCTCTACTGGAGGGAAAATTTTGTGCTTGAACTGTCCTCTTTCTGTCTCATCCCATGTGAAATGGTCATTATGCAACATCATGAAGTGATGTACCAACTTCACTTCCTCTGGCTCCAAGAAACCATTGTTGTGAGAGGTTTCAATCGCTTCCTGATGCTCCACAGTGTATCTTCCTATTGGAACAAATTCTGGTGGGTTCGGATTCAACGTCGGCATATCTTGCAACGGATCCCCAGTAATGTTCCTCTCAATTCTAAGCTCTGCAGGCAAAAATCCAAGTATGGGTTTGATCTTATCTGCTACCAGCTTGTACTTTTTACCCAGGAACATATATTTGACTTATACTGTTCTTTAGTGGCTGCATGAACAATAACTACAGTAATCTAAATAAAGATGAACATGAGATTGTGTTTGAAGGTGATTGGAAATGGGTCAAAGTGTCAATGTCATGTCAAAGGAAATTAAAAAGAAATGTATTGTAAACCAAAACCATGTGTTGTTGTTTCAAACACATTAAATATACATGTCCATCATGTGTTGATTATGTTAATCATGGTAAACACTCAGAATACCTTTTTCACATGAAAACCCATGAGGCTTCTTGAAATATCAACAATCAAAGGTCTTCTCACACAATCTCATCTGTCTGGTGCTTATCCACATTATCTTGTCACATGTCAGCATCTAGATAAGATGGAACAATTAGAATCATGACACAAAGAGGCTTTTGCACCTCAGTTAAATGCCTTGGAAAGGCTTGGAGCCTTTGACAGTGCCATTTTAAGCACAGGAAGTGTTCATCTAAAATATTTTGGTGTGATTTCAGCCTTCTCCACTTGGAATCAGCCCACTTTGCATAGAAATAAAAATAGAAGTACTTTGAGGCTGACTGTTAAATCCCGAGTTGTAGACAAGACCTAGGTGACCAACTGGACCAGACCAGATGAGTCAGCTGTGGACGCAATCACCACCAGATGAAATAGGGTGAGTGTACTACCTTGATCGGATATGGCTGGATGAAGATAAAGATTTCCAGATGATCGTCTGGATGAAAAGACTCAAGAAGCCAAGTAGAGCACTAAGCACGTTAATAATCAAACTGAAGTACAAGAAGTAATTACAAGGCTTATATAGTAAAGTCTGTTATTGTAGTCCTAAATATGGTAATAGAAGTATGGCTTATGTATGAACAATAAGTCATACCCAGATGCGGTTGAGGAATAGAAGAGAAGTTCTGTTATATCTGCGCCCTTACAGCTATCTATTCCCATCAGTCTGATCATTCCCGACTGGTTATATCCGGTCTCGTCCCTCTAGAATCCCATGACCTCATCTTCTTATGGCATCTGACTTCAGACTTCCATCCTCATCCATCCGGTACTCCAACCTTACCATTCTGACATCCTGCGACTATCCAGTCCTGGTCACCTTGTATTGGACCCAGTTGTATACCAGTTGTGTCACTGTCACTTCCAGTCATATCCGGTCACATTCCGGCCTACTCTGGTCACCTTCCAGTCCCATAATGATCACTCTGAATGTTCCTATCCCATCCACATTGTCTCCTGTAACTCACCACTCCCTCATCGCTGTGCAATAACTTCCTACCACATCCCGGTCATGTGCCGGTTACCTCCCAGATGCATTCTAATCATCTCCGGTCGCCCCCAGTCACGTTCCAGTCACACTTCTGGTCACAACAACCGTCTTCTGGGACTTGGCCAAACCTGTTCACTTCAGATATTTCAGCTGCCTCTCGCAATCCTCATTGTGGCTGCATCATTTGCCCTCCATCCAGAGCTCTGTCTGGACCGGTCTAACCGGCCCCTTCTGGACCACCCTGGAACATCCTTCCTTATTGTGTTTTCATGCAATGAAGGTCTTCTGAGTGTTTCCTGTATTTCTTTAATTCTCTTCATATATTCTTTCACTCATCCTATCCTTTCTCGATCTATCATTCTCCATCATATTCTGATCATTCTCTGGTCTTTGTCCGGTTACCTATCCCTGGTACTGATCCCATCACCTCGGACCTCCAGGCCTTTTACCTAATGATGCTTTACTAAGTATCTTCTCATTATTCTGTTCATCTGCACTTCTGTACTTCCTCCCTTTTGTCTCGACTTACTCTTCTATCTTCTTTGTCCACATACAGACTTGACTTATTGTTAAGTCCATTGGTCACATGACTTATTCCTACTTTCAGCTATACAATAAATGTACTTACTATAAAAACCTTGTATTTACTTCCATGTACTTTAGCTGTAAAATTAACATTGTTCCATGCTTCCTCTCATGGACTGAGCTTTCCTCCTCTGTTCCACCCTTAGCTCCACTCCAGAGTCAGGCTTACTTCCCATCATTCTACTTTGCTTCTGGAGCACTTCCAGTCACTTCCAATCCACATCTGGTCCACCTTTCACTTCATTCCTTGTACAAGTCCTGGATGTTGTCCCTTCACCTTCATTACGCTCCCAGTTCATCTCCCTTGGTCCCGGCCTTGGTCCGGCCTTCATCTGGCCTCATCCGGTCCTTTTCCGGCCTGGTTACCGGCCGGTTACCGGCACGATTACCGGCTTACTTCAGCGATACCTCTGGCCCCTTGTTCCTCAGTTTCTTCGTCACTCTGGCCTGTTCACACTTCATCCGGCATACTCCCTGGCTACTGTGTCATTGGTACTCCTGTCAGCCAGTTCCGGCTGCATTGGATCACCATTAGATGGTTTGTCATCCACCTCCTATGGAGTCTTCCCTTCACCATCACCACTGGCTCCGGCTCTGGTTCGACATTTGACACCCTTTACTTCTGTCCTCTCGTTCAGCAAATAGCCCAGGCAGTCGCTCACCTTGCTGAGTGTGGTGTTGTGAGAACTGCCGATTTCCTATATCTGGCCCCAGCCCCAGCTTCTGGTTGTCTTCTGGTCCCGGTTCCAGATTCTGATCAGATTCCATTTCCTCTTCTGGCTCAGCATATAACAAGTTCCTTTAACAAAAGGAACAAAGCTTGGAAGCCGGATAAACGGGAAATGCTCAGTAATCCTTCATAGCGTAAAAACCCATTCGGAGTGGAGTTCCAGTCGATTACCGGTAACTGGACAACCAGATGTCTGGATGCAACCAGACAAGACTGGTCGCGGGGACGAATGATCCAGAAGATGCACAGAATGTGTGTGCATGGATATAACAGTATCCCCCTCTTGGGTTTCTTGCCCTGAGAATCTAGGCAAGAATCTGGTCGAGGTTGATAGAATGATGGAAATGATGTCAGAACAAAATTGGGTGAAAAGTTGTTGAGTAAAAAAATTGTTGAAGTGAGAAGCCGATTTGCCGAGGTGCTGGCAGGCCGAGTTGCTGTGATGCTGGTTTATATTAAGAACCAATCAGTGCCATAAGTGAAATTTTAAACTCTTTCTCTCACCACCACCACCGAAACACTTCGCACTGCAGCATGGCGTTGACCACAACACACACCGGCACAGGTGCATCGGGCAGCGACAACGGAGTGGGGGGGTGACAGCAGACACAGAGGGCAAAAGGGTGGAGACAGCAGCGGTCCAAGTGGCAAGGGCAAGGGGAGGGCAACGATGACAGATTTGGAGGCGGATTGGGCAGCAGAGGAACGGGAGGTCCAGAAGGAGAAGCAGAAGGAAAAGACGCCAAAAGAGGAACCGGTTGAGCTGACCATCCTGGCATCAGTCAAGACGTCGGTGGTGAAGACCAAAGAAGAAGAGGTCCAGGTGCCAGCTCCAGTGCCTTGGGTTCCTCATCTGGTTGTCCGGGAGACAATTACTGAAACCCAGAAAGGTTGGACGAGAACCCATGAAGTTGAGATCATCGTCTTGGATGTCAATACACCAGAACCAGAGGAGTGGCCTGTGGAAGGGAAAGAGCCAGATGGGATGGATGTGGATGTGGATGTGGATGCGCCCAGGGGAAGCGGAGAAGGGTCCGGAAGTGCCCTGGAAGCGTCTGGATGAACAATGGACAATTGTAGATATAGTACTGTAGATATAATTTTCTTGAAGAATTTAGTAACTTTATAATGTATATAGAAATCAAAGATGACACCGGGTAAAATCCCAATTTTTCTTGAAATTGTGTGAACTTGAAAATTAACAAGTTGGACCAGGCTTATTCGGATAACACCGGTGGAAATTCTCAATGTGATCCGGAGCGTCAATATCGTCAGTGCTAACCCAACTGAACTGTTCATTGGTATTTTTGTATCCGAGCCATTCAGCAAGATACCGGAGCTTCGTCCAGTAGTGCTGGTCGATCTTCGAGTCAACAATCTGCTTGACCTCAAAATGCTCATCACCGTCAATGATTTCCACAGAAGCTGGAGGAGGTTCCTCACATCTGGGGAATGGATTTGGGAAATGCGGTTCAAGTTGGGAAACATGGAATACCGGATGAATCTGGGTGAGCGCTTTTGGCAACCAGATGGTGTAGAAAGTGGTGGATGGTTTTCCAATGACTTTGTACGGTCCGAGGAAGGTTTCGGTGAACTTCTTCGTTGGCCAGGTGGTGTTGATGTACTTGGTCAATACGAAGACCTGGTCTCTGACCTTGATACCAGGATCCAGAGCACGAACCCGATCTCCAGTCTCTTTATACTGCTCTTGCGCATAAGTGATTTGATCACAGAGGAACTGATGGAGATCGTTAAGGTCAACAGTGAAATTTTTGGCATACATGTTTGCAACATCACGTTCTGGATGAACAGTGATTGCCGGAGTATATCCCTTGTTGGCGAAAAATGGTGAAACTCCGGTTGAGGTGTTAGGAGCATTATTGAGAGCAAACTCCACCAAAGGCAAAAGCTTGTCCCAATCATCCTGTTGATACGCACAAAAGATCCGGATGTATTGCTCGACAGACTGGTTCATACGTTCGGTTTGGCCATCAGCTGAAGGGTGATAACTGGATGTAAAGTGCATTTCCATACTGAGGAGTTCCACAAGGGACCGGAAGAATGCTGAGATGAATTCCTTGCCCTGGTCACTAGTAATATGTGACGGGACACCATGTTTGGAAAAAACGTGAATAAGGAAGAGTCGGGTGAGTTCGGCTGAAGTGATGTGAATGTCGCAGGGTATGAGAATCACCTGCTTGGAGGCACAATCAACGATTACTAGAATAGCATCGTACTCACTGGACATGGGAAGTTGCTCGATGAAGTCCATGGAGATGGAATGCCACGGACAGAGTGGAACAGAAAGTGGCCTTAGCAATCCATAAGGGCAATGCTGAGGAGCCTTGTTGTGCTTGCAGACAATACACAACTTGCAATAATCCCGGATGAACTTCCGAAGTTCAGGCCAGGTATATTCACGGTGTACTAGTGCTAAGGTCTGGTTCTGACTCATATATTGAAGAACATGTACCCAGAGAGCATCCGGAGTGTTTCTGGTAACCATTGGGACCCAGATGCAATCGCCATACAGGAGCATGCCGGATGAGTCGATTGACCAGCACAAAGGTTGACCGGATGAAGCAGCTGTAATACCAGCAACACCAGCTGGATTGTCAGCCATGTGTGATTTGATGTCGGCGTGAAGCTGCTCAACATCCATGATGACGGTCAATTGAAGGACTATTCCCTTGAGAAGTGTGGCTCAGAGCGACACAGTGAGCTGATCTTGGGTGAAAATTGGGCGAAAACTTTGCAGATTTAACCAGCCATAAGCCCTATCCCCCTCTTTAGGGTAGACATCCCATCGTCTAGTTAACGCATTGGGTTTACCCCCGAGCTTGCCTGGATGAAACCGGATGGCCATATTAAAATTGCAGAGGTACTCAGACCATCAGGCTTGGCGACGGGTAAGCACCTTGGTAGTTGCGAAGTATTTGAGATTCTTGTGATCTGTGACAATGTCGACCGGAAGAGTTGAGCCTTCAAGGTAATGACACCATTGTGTAAAGGCATTGAAGATGGCTAGAAGCTCCTTGTCATGTGTGTTGTAGTTGAGTTCCGAAGGTCCAAGGGACCGGGAATGAAATGCAACAGGATGAATATCACCATCATCCCCTGTGATCGAGAGGATTGAGGCAATGGCGTAATCGGAGGCATCAGTTTCAACAGTAATCTGTCGGCCCAGTATCCAGTGTGATAGAACTGGAGCTTCCATAAATGCTTTTTTGAGTGTGTTGAAGGCCTTTTCACAGGTGGCTGACCAATCCCACTGGATATTCGACCGGGTGAGCCAGGTCAGCAGGATGGTGGTGTCTGAGTAGTTCCAGATGAACTGGCAGTAGAAATTGCAGAATCCAAGGAACAACTGAATGTTTTTGATTTTCCAAGGAACCAGCCAGTCCAATATGGCAGAAATATTCTCCAGAGCCATCTGGAAGCCATCCAGCGACAGGATGTATCTGAGGTACTTGCAGGTGGTAACGCTGAACTTGCACTTGGGCAATTTGCAATAAAGCCCTGCTGTTATATCCGTGCACTTATGGCTAACTATTCCCATCACTCCGATCATTTCCGACCAGTTATATCTGGTCTGGTCCTTCTGGAATCCCACAACCTCACCCTCTTATGGTGTGTGACCTCGGATTTCCATCCTTGTCCACCCAGTACTCCGACCTTACCATTCTGACATCCTGCGACTATCCAGTCCTGGTCACCTTGTATCGGACCCGGTTATATACTGGTCGTGTCACTGTCATGTCTAGTCACGTCCGGTCACATTCCAGCCTACTCTGGTCACCTTCCAGTCTCGTAATGATCACTCCTCCAAATGTTCCTATCCCATCCACATTGTCTCCCATAACTCACCACTTGTTACCTCATTGTTGTGCGATAACCTCCTACCATGTCCCAGTCACATGCCGGTTACCTCCTGGATGCATTCTAATCATCCCCAGTCGCCCCCGGTCACGTTCTGGTCACACTTCCTGTCACAACAACCGTCTTCCGGGACTTGGCTCCAAACCTGTTCACTTCGGATATTTCAGCCGCCTCTCGCAATCCTCATTGCAGCTGCGACATTTGCCCACCATCCAGAACTCTGTCCGGACCGGTCTAACCGGCCCCTTCTGGACCACTCTGGAACATCCTTCCTTATCAGGTTTCCATGCAATGAAGGTCTTCTGAGTGTTTCCTGTATTTCTTCTATTCTCTTCACATATTCTTTTACTTATCCTATTTTTTCTCACCCTGTCATACTCCATCATATTCCAATCGCCTCCAGTCCTTGTCTGGTTACCTATCCCTGGTACCAATTCCATCACCTCGGACCTCTGGGCCTCTTACCTAATGATGCTTTGCTAAGTATCTTCTCATTATTCTGTTCATCCATACTTCTGTACTTCCTCCCTTTTGTCTCGACTTACTCTTCTATCTTCTTCATCCACATACAGACTTGACTTATTGTTATGTCCATTGGTCACATGACTTATTCCTACTTTCAGCTATACAATAAATGTACTTACTATAAAAACCTTGTATTTACTTCCATGTACTTTAGCTGTAAAATTAACATTGTTCCATGCCTCCTCTCATGGACTGAGCTTTCCTCCTCTGTTCTGCCCTTAGCTCCACTCCAGAGTCTTACTCCCGAGTCAGGCTTACTTCTCATCATTCTACTTCGCTTCCGGACCACTTCCAGTCACTTCCAATTCACATCCAGTCCACCTTTTGCTTCATTCCTTATACAAGTTCTGGACATTGACCATTCACCTTCCCTACACCCCTGGTTCATCTCCCATGGTCCCAGCCTTTGTCCAGCCTTTGTCTGGCCTCATCCGGTCCTTTTCCGGCCCGGTTACCGGCCGGTTACCTGCACGTTTACCGGCTTACATCAGTAATACCTCCGGCCCCTAATTCCTCAGTTCCTTCGTCACTCCAGCCTGTCTTCACTTTGTCCGGCATACCTCCTGGCTTCTGTGTCACCAGTATTCCTGTTAGCCAGCTCTGGCTGCATTGGATCACCAATTAGATGGTTTGTCATCCATCTCCTATGGTGTCTTCCCTTCACTGTCGCCACCAGCTCTGGCTCCGGTTCAACATTTGACACCTTTCACTTCTGTCCTCTCGTTCAGCAAATAGTCCAGTCAGTCGCTCACCCTGCTGAGTGTGGTGTTGCGAGAACTGCCGATTTCCTATATCTGGCCCCAGCCCCAGCTTCTGGTTGCCTTCTGGTCCCGGTTCCAGATTCCGATCGGATTCCATTTCCTCTTCTGGCTCAGCATATAACACCTGCCTCACACAACTGGCGGAGTACTTCCCTAACATGAGCCATGTGCTGTGACGGATCGTCGGAGTATACGAGGATATCATCCAAGTACACGATGACATTTATGTCCAGCAGATCGGCAAAAATACTGTTCAGGAAGCGCTGGAAAGCAGCCAGTGCATTGGTGAGGCCTTCTGGAACTACCCAGAAGTGGTAGGAACCATAGTGAGTGCGGAAAGCAGTTTTGGGTTCGTCACCTAGAGCAATCCGGAGAAGATGATAAGCATGCCAGAGGTCGAGTTTAGTATAGATATGTGCCTTCCCAGGCACATCCAATAAATCCGCGATTAGGGGAAGTGGATACTGGTCTTTTTTGGTGATCCGGTTAAGTCCGTGGTAATCAACACAAAGCCGGAGAGTGCCGTCTTTCTTCTTTGTGAAGAGAATCGGAGCCCTATGACTGGATCTGGACAGGTATATGAAACCTGACTTCAAATTCTTGTCGATGAAGTCCCAAAGGGCAGCAAGCTCTGCTTGTGAAAGGGAATAAACGTGACTGATCAGAGGAACTTCACCATCGATAGTTTCAATCTTCAGATTGAACTCCCGATGAGGTGGAAGATTGTATGCTTCCTGTTCAGAGAAGACATCAGCGAAGTCATGATATTCTGAAGGCAAACCGGTAATATCTGGTTGTCCGGTTGAAGCAGATCATCCGGTTGCTTCATCCAGAGCAGTGGCACACAAGGTATACTGGATCGTATCCTTGTCTTGAATAATGGAACAGTATGACGCTGCAGACACCAGTGACACAAGGGGAACAGTAGTGAACAGACGAGGATTAGCGTCCTCTGGGGTATCCACAGAAGGATCCAGATGTGTCCATACGGAACTGGACGTGTCCATAGAAGGATCAGGAGCTGGTGGATTTGTTATATTCGGTATAGACACCATGGCTGGTTCGACCAAGGCCAATGGAGTCTTGTCTGTATTCGGAACTACTGAAACAGGAGCCAGCATAATTGCCAGGTTTGTCGACAGGGATAAACCAGAGAAAATGGACCGGAATGATATAGAGGCTTCTGACCAGTTAATCAACAGATTAAAGTGGTGGAGCCAGTTATACTTAAGTGTTATATCTGTGTGCACACATTCATCGCACCTCCCAGATCATTTCTCCTCGCGACTGGTATTGTCCGGTCGTGTCTGGTCATCCAGTTACCAGACCTACTGCTACTTGACTGGAATTCCACTCCGAACAGGTTTTTACGCTATGAAGGATTACTGAGCGTTTCCTGTTTATCCGGCTTCCTAACTTTGTTCCTTTTGTTAAAGGAACTTCTGTTCTATTCCTCAACCGCATCTGGGTACGACTTATTGTTCATACATAAGCCGTACTTCTATTACTGTATTTAGGACTACAATAACAGACTTTACTATGTAAGCCTTGTAATTACTTCTTGTACTTCAGTTTGATTATTAATGTGCTCAGTGCTCTACTTGGCTTCTTGAGTCTCCCTTGTCTGGATGCTTATCCAGATGTCTTATTCTTCATCCGGCCATATCCGGTCAAGGTAGTACGCTCACCCTATATCATCCGGTGGTGATTGCATCCACAGCTGATTCATCCGGTCATCATTCATCTGGTCCAGTCTGGTCGGTCACCTAGGTCTTGTCATCGACTCAGGATTTAACACCAAGAACCAAATCACAGGGAGAATCGAGATGGGTAACATAAAAGTCCTGAGTTTGGACTTCACCAGAAGGGAACTAGATCAGGGGCCGAAGCTGCCGGTTGATGATGGAAGAGGAGCCGTCAAGATATCAAAGGTTGACAGAATCGATCACATGTGGGACAAAACCATATAATTTGCAGATCTTTGTCGATAATATGTTTTGTATTCCGGTGCCCGGATACGTAAGGGGGAGCTCGCTGCTTATTCCAAGTGTTGGGCTTTACAGCATATTCCAAATCTTTCATTAATCTACAAATACATATTCACTAAGATCCATACCATAAGTATCTAATTGAAACCCGCATTCTGCTCTACGAGCAGTATCTACCTCTAGCATTTTCATTGACTCTGTAACTGGTTTTTGTAGACGAGCCCACCCAAAGGACTTTCAGAAAGCTATACAGTTGAATTGCTCATAATGCATAAGGCCAGTGGACCCCCAAACCCTATGCATTATGAGCAATATGCATTGTGAGATTCATCCCACGGTGTGACATGCGTGACATCTGTCACAGTTTCATTCATTTGTGTTGGACTCTCAGGATGTAGGCTCCTGGAGCTAGAATAATACGCTCTGGGAGCCAAGAACAGCTGAAATTGGCCACCCAATTGCTTTTTGGAATGAATGCATTGACTGTACCAGAGGCAAGTCAGCATTATGTAATTGATCTATATAGGAAATTATGGTTGAATAGGGGTTGATTCGGTCAAATTCTCACATGTAAACTATCAATTTGGTTGGTTTCAGCCTGAAATGTCAATCAGATCATAGTTTCAGCCCAGAAATGCACAAAAACTCAGAGAAAATGCTGAAACACTGTGCTCAAAATGCATAAACCTTCCCAAAACCTTATGCAATATGCATTATGAGAAAAATGCATAAAATGCCAGCCTACCAAGTTGGTAGATGCCCAAACCCTATGCATTATGAGCATTATGCATTACGACCTAATGCATTATGAGCAATTCAACTGTACCACTAAGTTTTTTGACCCAAGATATTGCTACAAAAGAAAGGCCCGAGGAAAAATCCTTGCTGCCAATGTCAATTGTGGCCTTCTCCAGAGTGATTCCTTGGCTCTTGTGAATGGTGATGGCCCAAGCCAAGGTCAGTGGTAACTTTGTTCTTGACAGTGACCTTCCTGTTCTGTCATCCCACCTTGTAGTTACTGGGACAATTGGAACCCATGAGGGATCAATGCCATCCCAACCTGGTGTGCTAGGACCTTTACAATGTTAGCTCTCATCCAACTTGTGCCAAAAAAAATCAAAGTACCTGAATATCCATCACACTGGACAAATACAACAGCAGGAAGGTTGATTCAGACATCTGACCCAGGAAGGTAGCATAGTTTCTTAACAACACCCTGGCATCCATTAACCAAGCCTGAAAATAGGATAAATTAGAGACACTCAAATGAAATGATTGAAACTAAAATACCTTTTGAAGTCCACACATTGCATGTAATCATCACTCTCGCTCCCTCAGCCAGCAGAATTTCTCTTTGCAGACCCTCAGCATCTTCATCTGATGCTTTTCTTGCTTCAGGACTGCTGTGCTTTGCCTGACATCTAACCACAGGCTTTCCAAGCATGCTGAGATGGAGAGTATTCAGATCATTCACAGCCTCCTTGGTAGGAAGCAGATGAAGTGTGTCTGAAAAGCTGATTCTCTCTTCTGGTGACAGGTGTTCCCAAAAGTGAGTTGAAAACAGAGCATGGTCTGCTTCTGAGGACTTATATTCACGAAGTCTCATAAGGGCATCCCGGAATTTAATTTGCTCAGGATCTTCTTCTTGTTGCCGAAAAACCTTTTGGAGAGTGACAGATTGAGTGAAAGATTCAAACACTCTGCGTCCTTCAGCAGCCAATCCACTCCGTATTCCAACTGTTGGCTTGTCAGAGTACAGAGGTGTGTCACCAATAGGAGGAAGTTGATAGAGGTCACCAAAAATCAGAGCTGGAAGTCCACTGAAATGCTGAGTGCGTGTTGGTAGGTGAAAAATCCAATTCACAATATTTCAACGGCACAAGATAGCGCGCAAATTCGGAGGTTCTTGCCAAAGTATATGGCAATTGCGAATCCAGGTAAGTTTGAAACCAAAAGCAATAGATCTAAATCAAAATCCAACCAAATCCAATCCTTCCAACCAAAAGTCCCGTTCCGTAAGGTCCCGTAAGTGTTCCAGTAAGTTCCCGTAAGTTCCAAATAACCGTTCCCGTAGAGTTCCAGAAAATCCAAAAGAGACACGGGCTTTACCTGGGCGAGTGTTGTTATTCTACCTACAAGATACACCTCCTTTTATACCTTTACTGTTTATCCTATCTAAACAAATACCCACTCCTACAAACTTCAAGTCCCAATTCTCTGTAACCAAGTCCCTTGCCCATATTAGTGAGGGATCCGGCTCAAACCTGAGCAATTCTTGACGAAAACTCGGGCGTTTCCTAGCGACCGTACTTGTGAACAATGATTTTCATTGTTCAAGTGAATATCTTTTGGTGCGTATCCACGCCCCTGGTGCCATTCATGTTTCAGCATCATTTCAAAACGCTAAAACACGTTAGAATATTTGAAATGGTAGTTGCGACGCGTCTGAGACGCGCTTGGATTGTCCCCATCAAAGTCACGTGGTCGCAACAATAGCCTTCCATTGTTCCATTATACGCACTATCCAGTGCAACCCCATTATCCTAGGTGAGCATTATCCCTTTTCCATTGTCCTATCCCTCATTGTTTGATTCCCATTGTCTCGTCTTTCCACCATAATGCCTTGTGGCTGAACCTCCCCTTTGCTTTGGAAAATCGAAAATTTCCACGCCCCGGGCACGTTTCTCTCCTTGAAACGCCACAGCCTCATTACCACCTAAAATTTCATCTGCTGCCCTTGGGAAAGCCTGTCGAAGACAGCGATCACAGCGGCCCATCTGAGCTCTCCCAACCATTGACTTCTCATCCATAATGAGAAGTTTCACTGGCTTCCACCTTGTCTGAACACGAGTAAGCCCAGCACTGGACAACTGAGCAAAATCCTTCTTCTCTTTTGCAGGAATACCCAGCCCAAAATTGATGGTCCAACTGCAGATACCAAAAGCAGATATTCTAGTAGGTGCTAAGTGAACAGTAGGGTCTTTTGCATCAATATTGCCATCTTCAAGATTGAAGAGCTCTCTAAGTGCAGTAGTTATGCACCAGATAAGAAATGATTTGCCTGTGCCTGCTGTTCCATCAATATTGATCTGAAGAGGAGGAGATTTAGGTCCAGGAGCATCAGAGTTCATTCGCTTGAAGTATGCCATAACCTGAAGGAAGACATCTCATTGCTCGCCTTTCAGCTTTGTGTAGTCATGCTCTGGCAGACACTGAATCTCATCATTTGGGGCTTCTTTGACTTGGTCCTCTAGCCAGGATGCAGCTGCTCTCACAGAAACCTGATTGGGAGAATTTGCAATCCAATCATATTCAAGATCTATGTCCCATTTCCCAAGATTTCCAAGATTTGACTGTACAGATTCATGTGGTGCACGACCTACCTCTTGCATCCATTCTGCCTGATAGTTATGTGCAGCTGGATCATCACCTTCAATTGATTCTGAGTCACTCTCATCAGGATCTTCTGGCACATCTGCAACTGTTGGAAGGGTGTCATCACAGTGTTGGTGATCTTTGTCCAGACACTCAATTTGATATGCAACTGCCCAGCTGACATATTTTCCAGGTCGACCATCTGCATCTGGAGGCAAGTCTGCACCACATAGCAACTCCTCTGGGTCCTTGAATGGATGATGGAGAATCATTCTAGCATAGCAGTACTTCTCATACAACTCTTTATTGTTCCTATCTGGCCGGTAGCGAGACCATACATTGACAATGAAAGGTAAGGCACCTCTAGTTCCACGTCTTGTGCACATACCACTACTGGTCCAGTTGTAATGAGTTGCAAAGTCGAGTAAGGTCACATCTTGCAAGTTCAACTCTGGCTTTCCAGTCCGCTTTTTGTACCACTCCAGTATTCCAAGTCGCTGGATTTCTCGATGCTCAAAATCTACAGTTCCAGATTCACCAGCAGGATCTACACAAAGACTGCGTGGTGGTTGTCGAGAACTGCGTGTAAGACAACAATCAAGAAGAATGTGGCAAGTCTCTTGGGCAGAAACATCACGTTCAGCAGCAAAGGCAGAAAGCATTTTCTAGTATGCAATTCCAGCTGCATCTGATTCTTGAAGCCGTGAGATTGCAGTGCTGAGGACTTCTTGATACATTGAAGATTGACTGTCAGCCTTGCTAGCATATTTGGCTATATATGCTATTACTGCTGCCCTGTTGATAACTGGCTGAAAATCAATGTTGGCACACCATGATAGAATGACTCCAGGGTTATAAGAGTTCAATAGCTCATCATTTCGCCGGGTGTGAAACTCAAAGATATTCTGTTCAGAGTTCTTAGTTTATGCAGATGCTTCTCGAAGGTCTTTTGGAAACCCAAAATGACAAAAGGTTTCACCAGAGCCTTTCTTCTTCCGCTGGCAATAGGCTGGGGTGCATTTTGTATGACGCTGCAGTCGGTTCAACATCTCTGCCAGCTCCTGCTTTGTGTCCTCAAGGGTATTGAACAGACGAGCAGAGGGATGAATTGGTGCAGGTGGGGTGTTGAGTTTTGGATGCCAGGCGGAGACATGCTGGTCCCAAAAATCAATGAATTGCTGCAACTGAACCGGATCTGACATATCCATGTCATCTATTGGTGGTGCACCCTCAATCCACAGAAATCCATGGACATGACTACTGCCACGGTGCTGCCATTCATAGCACCACCAAAAGTCTTTGATTTTAAATTTGACTTTCAGGTAATGCTCAAAGTAGACCTCAAACCGCTTTTGAAAGTAATAAGAAGCAATTGCTGGATTCTCATTGAGATCCTTCATTCTGATGCGATATGAATATGCATCCTCTTCAGCATTGGGATTGAAATTTGGCATGTGCTGGTGCATATCTGGCCACTGGATGTCTGCTGATGAGAAGGTGACAAAGAGATGTGGCGACCCACACTCTGGGGATTGTATCTGTGCAATGAGGTCACACTGAGTCTTCTGCCAGAAGGGCCGTGAGCCAGGAAGCTTAGCAGCGGCATGAGCAACATGGTCTGAAAGACCTTTGGCATCATTATCTTTCAACATTTGCTCAATGTCTGCTACTGTCAGGTTTTTATCCTCTCGGTGAGTCGTTGTATACCACTTTGATGCCTTTTTGGCATCATGGCATAGAATGGTATTAAGAGCCCAGTATCAAAATTGAGGATGTCTTGCAAATCTGCCATCTTTGTACCGCATCAGATGAGCTGCCCACTCAGACATAGAGACTTCAATATCTCGGGGTGCATTAAAATCTGCTTTGCCATTTGGGAACAAAGAAGGAAATGCATCAATTGCAATGGTATGCCCACCATGCTCATTAAGTGGAGTTCCATGGACCTGTGGCATTGTCAAGATAACTGGAGTGTCACTGTGAAAGGCAGCAGCATGCAGCTGTTCTATCTCTGTTTGTCGAGTGCCAACATTTGCCACAAAACCTCGGGTGAAAAGTGGCTCTGATTCCTCCCCAGGAGCTGGTCTGTCCTGAGGTGGGCCAACATCCTGATTTGGATCTGGCAGATCCTGTGTTTGTACAGTGCGCAAGCGATCATGGACAGATGAATTTTCAGGAAGTTGGTTGAGATGTTGCCAGTCAATAGTCACCCACTGAGACCGAAAAGTTGGATGGTTGACCTCAAGATATCTCAGCCATTGTTCTACAACATTGCGACAGACCCTGAAATCCTGATGTATTTCCTCTTCTGTTGTTGGATTGACACCAGTTCTACGCATGACAATTATGTCACATTCCTCAGGCAGAAGTGGTACTTTGTTGTGAAAAACAGCATTGTCATGAGCAAAATTGCAGCAGTGACCAGAATATTTAAACTGACCTCCTCTTACTTGATAAAGAGAGACAAGAGCATGGACTGGAGAAATAATCATCTCTTCAATCTGTGTCAAAGGAGGCAGGTCTGGTGCAGAGCCAGGATTCATCTGATTGCTATCTTGAAACTTTGCTCGTTTTCTACACTTCTTGCAAGTACCCTCAACCACATCTAAATCGAACCACCGTTCATCACATCCATTACACAACTCCATGAGAATCTTCATCCACTCCTCTCTCACTCGATCAATCATTGCTTTATCTGCTATGGAAACAGCTGGACGATCAAGTAGGTCAACTGGTGGCTGAGGAGTTGATGGATTCTGTGGCTGCTGTGGCTCATTAGGTCCTGGCATTGGATTATCCACTGGAAGCTGTTGGGCCAGCTGAGCCTGTTGCTGCTGCTCTGCTGCTTGAGCCACAATTTGTGCTGCTGCATTATGGTGAGTGTTACGACCCCTTGCTCGACACCTGTTACAAGTAGCCCAGCCTCCAAACTCAGTTCTTTTAACATAATGTCCACGACCTGTGCAATATATTCAAGTGGAATCAGTGGGATGTGGATCCCCTGCTCTTGGCCTTTGCCTCACTGGATCCTGTGGGCGTTGAGGCATGATCTGAGGTAGTGGAACTGGTGAAGGTGGTCTAGGAGGTGGTTCCTCTCTGATAGGTGTCAGATGTGGTGGTGGTGGCCCCAGAAGTGTACCAAACACATCCACTGTTGGATTCCTACTACCACTGCTAAGGCCAGCTGTTGGAAATAGTAACTGAGGATGAATGACAGGATCCCCTTGAATATCCAACGTTGTTAAAGGATTTGCTGGAGAGGTCTGGCCTCCAGTGCGAGTGCGTCTACCTGGTTGATCCTGCGACCCAGGGCCATGTGGTGTCAAGTTACTATAGAGCCTAGTGCGTGCTGAACCAAGACTCAGAATCTGATATTGAAGTCACATTTGGAACATACAAGCAAAATTCGGAGAATTTTGAATCATGTCATCCGACAAATTGTGGAGAGGTAGAGTTTCAGGGTGAGTGGCGTGCCTAGAGATGCGAGGTCAGCCGCCACCAGGAACTGCATCAGTAGCAGCACATGGTTGAGAGCGAGAATGTAAGGGAGGAGTTAGGTGAGCTAGAGATAGTCAGATAATGTCAGTGTCTGAAGTAAAATTAACTCACGTCCACCCTGTGGTGTTTGAGGAAATGGTTCAGGCCATTTGCGACACAACATTTCAGTAACTGTGGGCAGATACACATGAGAAGCAACAGCTTCAGCCTTAAGTTGAGCTGCTCTTTCACGAGCCCTCCTTGCACCATAAGCAATGGGGTTGAGGTTAGGAGCACCAGCCATCTTGGGTGTACTCAGTTGCTGTTACAAAACTTTATGCCAAAAAAATAGCTACCAGAAAAAAAATCCTAAATTTGAGCTATAACCAAACCTGTATCCTGTGGCAAAGCAAGAAGCAATAATCTGGGCAGAAATCCCCAAGAGTCCAAGAAGCAAGCTATAATTTGTCCAGAGAGCCCAAGAATCAGAGGATTGTAGCCAAGTATCCCTAGAAGACAAAAAGCTGGCCCCCAAGAATTTTTTTGTACAAATGAGATGTAGCTTAAGACAGTCTCTTCAAATATATGCAGACACACCTTTGAGAGATTTGGGGAGGAGGAAGTGGGAGGCAGCAGGAATTTTAATAGTGCCTCATTTTATTATCATGCCTATGCCTCATTTTATTATCATGCCTGTGCCTCATTTTATTATCGTGCCTCTTAGTGCCTCATTTTCTTAATATTGTGGCTATCCATCGTATCCAATTAATCTATATTTGATTATCTGTAAGCGAGATATACTGGTGAGTCGTGGGTTCCAACCTCTGAGGGTGTGGCTTTTAATTCTCGCTTGTGGGAACATCATCACAGCCACATAACCAAACAAGTGCAACTGGGTGCATTTGATGCCATCATCTGCAAATTGGATCCCTTGATAGAATCGGGGGAGCTTGCTCCCCCAATAAAACAATGTGAAGACCTGGAATCAATGAGTGTCTGTATAAGGGAGATAAATTCCACAGTGATTCGCAATACATGAGACAGCAGGATGGTGGTACAGGAGTCTGAACCAGAAGGTGTATAGTCCAGCTGGAGAATGGATATATCAAGGTCAACATAAAGGGCATTAGGAGAGAGAATGGACGCGTTGAAATGTACCTCGGGAAACACCCTGGAGTCAATGCAACTCAGACTGGGTGATGAGGATTCCGAGCTGCTGACTATTTTTTTGACTCCGGGGTTTTACCGGTCTCAGTGGCCGCAGGTGCTGGAGTAGTAGCAGCTTTGCCGGATGTATTCCTGGAAGAAACCGGAGGATTGTTCTGCTTCTTGCAGTTATCGGTAGTGTGACTGGAACCTCTGCAGAACAAGCAGAGACTGGCCTTAAGATGTTGTTCTCATTCTTCCAGCTTAAGCTTCCCGTCCTTCCCTAGTTTATCAGCGTACGGTTTGGCTTTCTTCTGAGAAGAGCCGGGTTCCACATTACAATTGCCGGTATCAGCTTGGTCTTTCAGGTTACCTCTGGATGGTTTCCTGGAGCCCTTTTGTTTACTGGATGGACCCTTGTTGCTGCGATTGCTGCTGGATGGGTTCCCAGAACCTCTGGTACCTTGTCTGGCATCAGGATTTCCAGGAGGATGGCAAGCTCGCTCTCGCTGTTTCGCCGATTTGCGCTGCCAATACCAGGTGTTGATCCGACAAGCAACCTCCTTATTACCGGGAAGGTTGTTGATATAGGTATGATGAACCATCTTGTCTTTGATTTGATTTGGAAGACCTTCACAAAATTGATGCCAAAGGGCCTGGTCACACCAGCTGGTGATGGTGGCAAGGTGATCAAAAGCGACAATATAGGTGGCGATGCAATCAAAAGACTTCATCCAGTACTGTCAGATTGCGTCCTCGGCATCACCGACCAGGTCCTGAGGACCGAAATTGTTGGTAAGCTCCTTGACAAAAAGGAGGAAATTCCCATCCCATGCCAGGAGTTGGATCATAAAGATTCAGCTCAAACCATTTTTGAGCAGTTCCTTGGAGATACAACAAAGTAAAAAGCATCTTGTCATCATCCGTGGGAAAATCCTGTTCACACTCAGTGAAGTGTAAATAACACTGAGTCATGAATGAGGACAATTTAGAAGGGTCTGTGCCATCGAAGGTGTCTGGATTACGAAGCAATGAGCGATCTGACTGGGGAGTGGAAGATTGATTAGCATAGTGGTGAAACGCTGCACTCAAGTGTAGCAGTGAAATCAAATGCAAAAGAGCTAGACCAAGTCTACACTCCAATATATCCAACCTCAACCACCAACAACTCTAGTGCTTTGTTGTGTGTTTGGGGCAATGGGTCAGGCGTATCGACCCTCAATCTCAATTTGAACAGGATCCCTCAGATAACCTTATCCAATTCACAACACTTATAGTGCACAAGAACAGCAAAAACCAATTTTATTGATATATCCAAAATACATCCAATAGGTTTATCCAAGTTACTAACCACTAGAACCACTGTTGGACTTTTTATAGAAGGTAGGAAGAGGAGGACCGGCTCAAGCACAAGGCGATTCCAAGTTGCAGAAAGACTGGCTCAACACAAGGTGATTCCAAGTCCTACCAGGACTGGCTCAAACACAAGTGGATTCCAAGTTGAACTGAACTGGCTCAAGCTCAAGGCAATTCCAGGTCACTACACTCAATAGCTGGTGCCAACAGGTGGGAGTGGGATTCACTGTCTGTACATAATTTACATGCCAGTTTAAATACATCTACTTGTGCTAAAAGGGTATAAAGTATGTGAGAAGAAAACTGCTTTTCTTGGGTTAAAACTCCGTGTTAGGCTGTGAAAACAGCACCCATGAGTCATATGTATCAGTCCTAGGAACCCTCCGATCTAATTTCTGAGGAAAAGGCCATTTTCCCCAAGGGAAATGCACAGCCTTTTTAATTGATTCCAGGCACAACTTGTATCCATAGTCATTCTGACAGTGCCAGGCCTGTCCAGACCTATTACATCATGTTCCAGGCATTTCTAGGTGTCTCCAGGATCCAATCTAGTGTGAACATGCTCCGGAACATCCTAGAGATCACGATATCCAACCACTAGATTCCTTAATTGGTAGATACCATCAAATTGACTCCAGAGAACCGTAGATGATTTATCCCTTAGTTCTGTAGCTGCCTATAATATCCTTCTAATGTCCCAAATAGTTGGTAATGGCCTAGCATCCATAAATTACTCAAACTCACTGCACAAACTGTACAGATTGCCAGAGCAGTGTTATGACCAGTGTAATGAAAATGGTAATAAAACTGGTGTTTAAATGCATCCAACGGCCTAGTACTCAGTCCTGGGAGTAGACTAGTACCCTCTTAACCTTATTGACTAGTTTTATCAGTTACTTCCAACTGAAAGGTTGCAAAATCAAATAATTCAGGTGTGTTCAATTTCACACCTTATCAGTGGTTGAGGGCGTCATTAAGCCCGACAAGGGTACTGGTGAATAAAGCCTTGAGAGCATTTGGTGGATCCGGTGCATGCGCAGGGGTGGAGTTCCAGTTGATTACTGGTAGGTCCAGTAACCGGACAACCAGACATCTGGACGTGTTATATCCGTGTGCACACACTCAGCGCACCTTCCGGATCATTGCTCCTCACAACCAGTATTTTCTGGTCGTGTCTGGTCGTCCGGTTTCCAGACCTACCAGTACTTGACTGGAACTCCGCTCTGAACGGGTTTTTACGCTATGAAGGATTACTGAGCGTTTCCTGTTTATCCGGCTTCCTAACTTTGTTCCTTTTGTTAAAGGAACTTCTCTTCTATTCCTCAACCACATCTGGGTACGACTTATTGTTCATACATAAGCCATACTTCTATTACCATATTTAGGACTACAATAACGGACTTTACTATATAAGCCTTGTAATTACTTCTTGTACTTCAGTTTGATTATTAATGCGCTTAGTGCTCTACTTGGCTTCTTGAGTCTTTTTGTCCAGACAATCATCCAGACGTCCTATCCTTCATCCGGCCATATCCGGCCAAGGTAGTACGCTCACCCTATTTCATCTGGTGGTGATTGTGCCCACAGCCGACTCGTCCGGTCATCATTCATCCGGTCCAGTCCGGTGAGTCACCTAGGTCTTGTCATTGACTCGGGATTTAACAGTATAATCAAAACTCACCTATCTTGATTGGTTCAAATGGCTCTTCCCAATCTTCCCAACACTGCCGATTTTCAAAATCATCGCAACTCTCGCCTCTTTTCCCAAATCCAGCCTTTAACACCACCTACCCATACCTCAGGGGGATTATCCTCTGGACCAATTAATCCAGCTCCTCCGTTATGGATTTGATCTGTTCAGGACCGGGTTCCTTCCAAGACTAGCCCACAGATTATCAATGCACCCGGGTTGGTTTTAACTCCTCGGACTCTGAAACATCCCAGGGTTTATCCAGTATCTCCACATCCGAGGTTGTATCCTGCTTGATATCTGTATTCTGGCTCACCAATTCCTTTTGCTCACCTCAATGAAGCCGAGGAAACTCCAGCAGAAGCAGGGCCAGTTATCGGTTCCCATCATTCGGCCACTTCTTCCCCTTCTCACCATTCGGCTCAGCTCCCTCCGGCCGCACAATCTTTCCGATGTACTGCGAATTCACCTCGCACCATCATGCTGGTAGGATCACAGCAAGGAGTCCCAGAGGCAGCTGGTCAGCCAGTTGATCCCAGGGATCAGGGACCAGCAGGTCCACCAGCTGCCGATCAAGCACCAGCCACACCGTCAGCTGGAGCTGGGGACCAGGGTAGAGGTGGTAATGGAGGTAATGGTGAAGGTAATGGTGGTCCACCCGGTCCTCTGGGACCGCCCAGTCCATTAGGTCCACAGGGTCCTCCCGACCCTCAAGGCAACACACTGCCACCACCACTGCCCAGACATGGAGGTCCCGGTAGAGGAGGTGGTGGAGGTCCACCCAGTGGAGGAGGTGGTGGCGGAGGTCCGCCTGTGCCTCCTCCTGCTCCTGGTCCAATTCTGGGTCCCAGCTGTTGACCACCCCCTGCACATGCACTGGATCCACCAAATGCTCTCAAGGCTTTATTCGCCAGTACCCTTGTTGGGCTTAATGACGCCCTCAACCACTACGCTAATCAATCTTCCACTCCACGGTCAAATCGCTCATTGCTTCGTAATCCAGACACCTTTGACGGCTCGGACCCTTCCAAATTGTCCTCATTCATGACTCAGTGTTATTTACACTTCGCCGAGCGTGAACAGGATTTTCCCACAGATGACGACAAGATCCTTTTTACTCTGTTGTATCTCCGAGGAACTGCTCAAAAATGGTTCAAACCAAATCTTTACGATCCGACTCCTGGTGCCATTCTGGCATGGGACAGGAATTTCCTCCTTTTTGTGAAGGAGCTCACCGACAATTTCAGTCCTCAGGACCCGGTTGGTGACACCGAGGACGCGATCTGACAGTGCCGGATGAAGTCTTCCGATCGCATCACCACCTATATCATTGCTTTTGATCACCTTGCCACCAGCTGGGGTGACCAGGCCCTTCGACATCAATTTTACAAAGGTCTTCCGAATCGAATCAAAGACGAGATGGTACATCACACCTATATCAACAATCTCCCTGGTAATAAAGAGGTTGCTTGTCGGATTGATGCCTGGTATTGGCAGCGTGAATCAGAGAAACAGTGAGAGTGAGCTTGCCATCCTCCTGGGAATCCTGGTGCTGGACAAGGTGCCAGAGGTTCTGGGAATCTGTCCAGCGGCAACCAAGGCAATAAGGGTCCATCCGGTAAAACGACTTTGCAAACCAACCCTTCCAGTCAAAAGGGCTCCAGAAAACCATCCGGAGGTAACCCGAAAGACCAAGCTGGTACTGGCAATCGTAATGCGGAACCCGGCTCTTCTCAGAAGAAAGCCAAACTGTATGCCGATAAACTAGGGAAGGACAGGAAGCTTAAACCGGAAGAACGTGAATGACGTCTAAAGGCCGGTCTCTGCCTGTTCTGTGGAGGTTCCAGTCACACTACCGACAATTGCAAGAAGCAGAACAATCCTCCATCTTCTTCCAGGAATTCATCCAGCAAGGCCGCTACCACTACTCCAGCACCCGCGGCCACTGAAACTGGTAAAACCCTGGAGTCAAAAAATAGTCAGCAGCTCGGAATCCTCATCACCCAGTCTGAGTTGCATTGACTCCAGGGTGTTTCCCGAGGTACATTTCAACGCGTCCATTCTCTCTCCTAATGCCCTTTATGTTGACCTTGATATATTTATTCTCTGGCTGGACTATACACCTTCCAGTTTGGACTCCTGTACCACCATCCTGCCATCTCATGTATCGCAAATTGCTGTGGAATTCATCTCACTTATATGGACACTCATTGATTCCAGATCTTCACATTGTTTTATATCGACAAAGATCTGTGAATTATATGGTTTTGTCCCACACGCAATCGATCCTGTCAACCTTCGATATCTCAATGGCTCTTCTTCCATCATTAACTGGCAGCTTCGGCTCTTGATCTGGTTCCCTTTTGGTGAAGTCTAAACTTAAGACTTTTATGTTACCTGTCTCGATTCTCCTTGTGATTTGGTTCTCAGGTACAACTGGCTCCACCGCTTTAATCCATTGATTAACTGGTCGGAAGCCTCTATATCATTCCGGTCCATTTCCTCTGGTTTATCCTTGTCGACAAACCTGGCAATTATGCCGGCTTCTGTTTCGGTAGATCTGAATACGGACAAGATTCCATTGGCCTCGGTCGAACCAGCCATGGTGTCTACACTGAATATAATAAATCTGCCAGCTTCTGGTCCTTCTATGAACACATCCAGTTTCATCCGGACACATCTGGATCCTTCTATGGATACCTCAGAGGACGTTAATCCTCGTCCATTCACTACCGTTCCCCTTGTGTTGCTGGTGTCCACAGCATCATAAGGATACTGTCCAGTATACCTTGCGTGCCACTGCTCCAGATGAAGCAACTGGACAATCTGCTTCGACCGGACAACCGGATATTACCGGTTTGCCTTCAGAATATCATGACTTCGCTGACGTCTTCTTGGAAGCATACAATCTTCCATCTCATCAGGAGTTCAATCTGAAGATTGAAACCATTGATGGTGAAGTACATCTGATTGGTCACATTTATTCCCTGTCACAAGCGGAGCTTGCTGCCCTTTGGGACTTCATCGACAAGAATTTGAAGTCGGGTTTCATATACCCGTCCAGATCTAGTCATGGGGCTCCAATTCTCTTCACAAAGAAGAAAGATGGCACTCTTCGGCTTTTGCGTCGATTACCCTGGACTTAACTGGATCACCAAAAAAGACCAGTATCCACTTCCACTAATCGTGGATTTATTGGATGTGCCTGGGAAGGCACGTATCTATACTAAACTCAACCTCCGGCATGCTTATCATCTTCTCTGGATTGCTCCAAGTGACGAACCCAAAACTGCTTTCTGCACGTGCTATGGTTCCTACCACTTCCAGGTTGTTCTGGAAGGCCTCACCAACGTGCTGGCTGCTTTCCAGCGCTTCTTGAACAGTATTTTCACCAATCTGCTGGATGTAAACGTCATTGTGTACTTGGATGATATCCTCGTATACTCCGATGATCCATCACAGCATACGGCTCATGTTCGAGAAGTACTCCGCCAGTTGCGTGAGGCAGGGCTTTATTGTAAATTGCCCAAGTGTGAATTCAGCATCACCACCTGTGAGTACCTTGGATACATCCTGTTGCCAGATGGCTTCCGGATGGCTCCAGAGAAGATTTCTGCCATATTGGACTGGCCGGTTCCTTGGAAAATCAAAGACATTCAGTTGTTCCTTGGATTCTGTAATTTCTATCACCAGTTCATTTGGAACTACTCAGACATCACCACTGACCCGGCTCACCCGGTCAAATGCCGGTGGGATTGGTCAGCCACCTGTCAAAAGGCCTTCGACACACTCAAAAAGGTGTTTATGAAAGCTCCGGTTCTATCCCATTGGATACTGGGCCATCAAATTACTGTCAAAACTGACGCCTCCGACTATGCCATCACCTCAATCCTCTCAATCATGCATTCCGTTCCCGGTCACTTGGACCTTCAGAACTCAATTACAACACACACAACAAAGAGCTTCTAGCCATCTTTGATGCCTTTACACAATGGCGTCATTACCTTGAAGGCTCAGCTCTTCTGGTCGATGTTGTCACGGACCACAAGAATCTTCAAATACTTTGTGACTATCAAGGTGCTTACCCGTCGCCAAGTCCAACGGTCCGAGTACCTCTGCCATTTTAATATGGCCATCTGGTTCCGTCTGGGCAAGCTCGGGGGTAAACCCGATGCGTTAACTAGACAATGGGACATCTACCCTAAAGAGGGGGATAGGGCTTATGGCCAGTTAAATCTGCAAAATTTTCACCCAATTTTCACCCAAGAACAGCTCACCACGTCACTCCGAGTTACACTTCTTGAGGGAATAGTCCTTCGATCGACCGTTGTCATGGATGTTGAGCAGCTTCATGCCGACATCAAATCACACATGGCTGATGATCCCGCCAGTGTTGCCGGTATAACAGCTGCTTCATCTGGTCAACCTTCGTGCTGGTCAATTGACTCATCCGGCATGCTCTGGTACAACGATCACATCTGGGTCCCAACAGTTACTGGAAACACTCCGGATGCCCTCTGGGTATGTGTCCTTCAACATATGCACAACCACATACTGGCTGGTCATTTCAGTTAGAACCGGACCTTAGCGCTCATACACCGCGAATATACATGGCCCGAACTCTGGAAGTTTGTCCAGGATTATTGCAAGTCGTGTATTGTCTGCAAGCACAACAAGGCTCCTCGGCATTGCCCTTATGGATTGCTAAAGCCACTTCCTGTTCTGCTCTGTCCATGGCATTCCATCTCCATGGACTTCATTGAGCAACTTCCCATGTCCAGCGAGTACAATGCTATTTTAGTAATCATTGATAATGCCTCCAAGCAGGTGATTCTCATACCCTGCGACATTCACATCACTTCAGCCGAACTCGCCCGACTCTTCCTTATTCACGTTTTTTCCAAACATGGTGTCCTGTCACACATCACTAGTGACCAGGGCAAGGAATTCATCTCAGCATTCTTCCAGTCCCTTGTGGAACTCCTCAGTATGGAAATGCACTTTACATCAGGTTATCACCCTTCAGCCGATGGCCAAACCAAACACATGAACCAGACTGTCGAGCAATACATCCAGATCTTTTGCATGTATCAACAGGACAACTGGGACAAGCTTCTGCCTTTGGTGGAGTTTGCTCTCAATAATGCTCCGAACGCTTCGACTGGAGTTTCACCATTTTTCGCCAACAAGGGATATAATCCAGCAATCACTGTTCATCCAGAATGTGATGTTGGGAACATGTACGCCAAAGATTTCACTGTTGACCTTAACGATCTCCATCAGTTCTTCCATGATCAAATCACATTCACCCAGGAACAATACAAGGAGACCGGAGACTGAGTACGTGCTCCGGATCCTGGTATCAAGGTCGGTGACCAGGTCTTCATATCGACCAAGTACATCAACACCTGGCTGATGAAGAAGTTCACTGAAACTTTCCTCGGACTGTACGATGTCATCGGAAAGCCATCCGCTGCTTCCTACACCATCTGGTTGCCAAAGGCACTTGCCCAGATTCATCTGGTATTCCATGTCTCCCAACTCGAACCGCATTTCCCAAATCCATTCCCCGGACGTGAGGAACCTCCTCCAGCTGCTGTGGAAATCATTGACAGTGACAAGCACTTTGAGGTCAAGCAGATTGTTGACTCAAAGATCGACCGGCGCTACCGGACGAAGCTCCGGTACCTTGTTGAATGGCTCGGATACGAGAACACCAATGAGCAGTTCAGTTGGGTAAGTGCCGATGATATCAACGCACCGGATCGCATCAAGAATTTCTACCGGTGTTATCTGATCAAGCCTGGTCCAACTCCTTAAATTTTCAAGTTCACACAATTTTCAAGCAAATATCAGGATTTTTACCTGGTGTCGTCTTTGATTTCTATATACACTATACAATTACTAAAAATCTCTCAAGAAATTATATCTACATTATTATATTTACAATTGCCCATTTTTCATCAAAAGTAATCGAAGGCAAAAGTAGATGGGCTGAGGAAAAAAAAATACTGTCTTTATTCGATCCAGACGCATCCAGGGCACTACTGGATCCTTCCCTGCTTCCCCCAGGCGCATTCACGTCCACATCCATCCCATCTGGTTCCTTCTCCTCTGCTGGCCGCTCCTCCGGTTCTGGCATGTCGTCCAAGATGATTATCTCGACTTCATGGGTTTTCACCCATTCGTCCTTTCTTGTCTCCGTAATCTTCTCCCGAATGATTGGACGAGGAACCCATGGCACTGGAGCTGGTACCTGGGCCTCGTCTTCCTCGGACTTCACCACCGGCACTGGGATGGTTGGTTCAACCAGTTCCTCTTTTGGTGTCTTTTCCTTCTGCTTCTCCTTCTCGACCTCCTTCTCGACCACCAGTTCCACCACACCACTCTCAGCTTCGACCAGGTCCTCGACTGGTGCCTCAACCGGCACATCGACCGGACTGACGACCAGGTCATCCATGAGCGTGGTGAGGTTGCTTGGAGTGTCCTCCTGACTCCTCCACGATGGACTGTAAATGACCGGGGGGGTCCACCATTCAGAATCCCTCCGGCCACCCGGTCTCATTGTTCACATCGACGATCATCGGCACCGGAGAGCTCGACTGCTCATCCGGTTGTGCCGGTTCATTGTCCAGTTCGCCATCTGCATCCTGCGATTCCCCATCTCCACTCTGCATTTGCCTCCTCTTCCGGGGGTGCTCATCTTCATCTGACTCCTCCTCCACCTCGCTCGCGATCTGCATCTCCGTGATAGGAACCTCTTGGGGTTCATCCCCGATGGGTGTATATTGCCGGACCCAGCAATTGAGGTACCAGAGGTAGTCGGTGTCCCCCTGCACCGAATTCACGAGAAGGCCGAGCATGGCCCGCGTCCCCATGTGGACGTACCAGGCCGACTTACAGGCCTTCTCCTGCTCCTCCCGCATCTTTCAGATCTCTGCCTCCAGCGTGTCCACTCGCTCTTGGAGCTCGGACATGTACATCTGGGGGCCATCCAGCCTCATGCGCAAGCTCCTGGGCCACTCAGCAACAACCAGAGACGTGACGTGCCTCCCTAGATGGGCCGGCGATGCCCGTCTTCTTCGCCTTTGCGAGCTCCCAGCGCTGGTTGGTCTTCCATTCTGGTCTGGTAAGAGTACACCAGGTCTTGCAGGCGTTGCACCGGTAGCATGCCTTGGCTGAGAAAAGTCCTTGGCCACGGCAAATGACACCATCCACAACACATGCTTCACATCCTGTGATCATCCGGTCAGTTCCAGTTGATTTATACTCCACTGCGACATACCTGGGTCAATCTGGACCAACTCCTTCTTGTTGACCGCTTCCTCTGCATTCAGGTCCGCCTCGCTTGAGTCCTTGGTCACTGGCTTGTTGGTAACTGACCCGCTCTCTGTCTGGTCGCACAGGACCTCGACGAGCAGGACATCCGGTGTTAGCAATCAGTCAAACTGGTCGTTGTTCTCATCCCACTCTATGAGTTGGGTGAAACATTGAGCCAGCCAGGCACTTTGCACGGCTGACTCCTGACCTGTTTCCTCGGCCGCATCCATATCAGACTTCAGCTGCTTAATCCATGTGTCGCGACATCGCCCTACGCGCTGCCAGATGCTCCACCTCGTCTGCCTCCCTGTCCCTATCCAACTCCGCTGACATCGCCCTTCCTTTGCCTTTGCCCTTCAGATCCCCTCCACCTTTCTCTTGTCATCCTCCACGCTTGTCGTCGCCCCCTGCTCTGTCATCACTGCCCGATGTGCCTGCTCCAGTCTGTGCGGTGGTCGATGCCATACTGTGGCATGAAGTGGTTCGGTGGTGGTGGTGAGAGAAAGAGTTTAAAATTTCACTTATGGCATTGATCGGTTCTTAATATAAACTGGCATCACAGCACCTCGGCCCACCGGCATCTCGGCAAATCGGCATCCCACTTCAACAAATTTTTTCACTCAACAACTTTTTCACCCAAGTTTGTTCCAACATCATTTCCCATCATTCTATCAACCTTGACCGGATTCTTGCCTAGTTTCTCAGGGCGAGAAACCCAAGAGGGGGATACTGTTATATCCGTGCGCACACACTCACACTGGGGACAATGTACAATATAATGGTCCAATATATTGTAAGTTTATTATCAGTATATTTGGAAGATGCAAAAACAAAAATCACAATATACTGGCCCAGTATATGCTGAGGCTATTTCATAATTACCAACAATATAACAACAATTTACCCAGCCTGTATATGCTGAGTATATTGACTTGTATACTCACAATATGATCACAATATACTGAATCCATATATGGTTTGACAGCTACCATATATGGATTCAGTATATTGTGATCATATTGTAACCAAACAAGCTAAGAAAGGAAGAAAATAAAACCTCCTTCAAAAGGCAATAAGAAAATTCCTTGCAAAGGAGACAAAAGTCACACAGCAGTTGAAGAAAGAAAACAGGATTTGGTGGTTCTTCTTTCTAATTCCACCATCCTATCCAAACCTGTGACCATCAAAACCATTTCAATTGAGTAGATAGTCAAGTTGTATTTTCCTGCTATGCCAGAAGAATAAGTAATGCAACTTTTGACATTTCTTTTTGATAACAAATTATGTTGTACAAGACATCAAAATTGAAATACTGCCTAGGTGAATTGAACTCACCTAAAGTCTGGCCCATTTACATCATTCAACTTCCAAAAAAAGGTCACATGACATCTAGACATGTCTGGATCTCATGTGATTTTTCCCACAGTCTAGAGACATTAGAAATGGAATTATGCAGTCATATTGTCAGTGAAAGTGGAATTTCTGGTTTCTTGGAAAGATTATAAATCTGGAGTGAGTCCTTCATGATGAATAAGTCCTACAAATAAGACTGTAAAGTACCTTTGATAGAAACTGTTGGCATCAATGTAGACATCTATTTGATACTGTTCCTCTCCATATACTCACAATATACCAAACCCATATATGGAACTTGGTATATTGTGATGATATTATCAGTATTTTTGCTAATATACTTTATATATAGACTTGATCTATTAGGGGACTTCACGGTAGGGCCTATTTTCTTGTTTGTGAATAAATATATTCAGGTGATGGGGTGAATAAAGATTTTGTTTGTGGAATAAATGCATGATCACCCCGTTTGTGTCATTCTGAATATATTTTTATTGTTTTCAGCAAGGAGGCATGTGCCCCCACCATCACCCTTCCCTCACCTCCCTTCTGCCATCCCGCTCCTGCTGGTCCCACCCGAGGATACTCCCCAGCCCGACCCTCTCGTCGCTGAGCAGCTGGCGGCCCGGGTGTGCAGCCTCCTTGGCGGCGAGGGCCGCAATGAGCGCAGGCGGTGTGATGCGCACGGTCACGGAGGAGAGGAGTGGCACAGCAGTGGTGAGGTGCGCAAGGATCACGGGGAAGGCCGCCTCAGGTGCGGCAGGGGCGGGGGCAGGCTGCAGGGCGGGCTTGAGGAAGGAGTCGACGCCGATGGTGACAGCGCCGGATGTGGTTGGCGCCGTCCTTCGAGAGGCGCCCCGGCAGCAGCGCGGGCAGGGAGCTGTTGCACAAGGATATGGAGGAGGTGATGTCTAGGGAGCCGCTGCGTGTGCTGGGGCTGCTCGTAGAGGAGATGGTGCGTTTCACACGAATAAATTCACAAACAATTGTTTTATTCCACAAACGAGATTAAATCTCGTTTGTGGAATATTTTTTGTTTGGGAAAATAATCGTCCCATCACTCGAATATTTTTATTCACAAACCGGAAAATATTGCCTACCGCGAAGTCCCCTATTGAAAACATATTCTTGGCATATATAAAATATATTTACAATATACACGGTCATTATATTATAAACATAGCTTTTGCATATTTCAAATGTGCTGAAGATATACTGACAATATAATAGGTTGTTATATTGAACCTTGCCTCCAGTGTCAGCGCACCTTCCGGATCATTGCTCCTCGCAACCAATATTGTCCAGTCACATCTGGTCATCCGGTTTCCGGACCTACCGGTACTTGGCTGGAACTCCGCTCTGAACGGATTTTTATGCTATGAAGGATTACTGAGCATTTCCTGTTTATCCGGCTTCCTAACTTTGTTCCTTTTGTTAAAGGAACTTCTCTTCTATTCCTCAACCGCATCTGGGTATGACTTATTGTTCATACATAAGCCATACTTCTATTACCATATTTAGGACTACGATAACAGACTTTACTATATAAGCCTTGTAATTACTTCTTGTACTTCAGTTTGATTATTAACATGCTTAGTGCTCTACTTGGCTTCTTGAGTCTTTTTGTCTGGACAATCATCCAGACGTCCTATCCTTCATCCGGCCATATCTGGTCAAGGTAGTACGCTCACCCTATTTCATCTGGCGGTGATTGTGCCCACAGCTGACTCGTCTGGTCATCATTCATCCGGTGTTATATCCGTGTCGGGCCGGAGGGACAGAAGGCCGGAGTCCGGAGGATCGGAGAACTCTAGCCGGAGGTAAGACGGAGCTAACGCAGATCACCACAGGTGTATAAGGGTGAGCGCCCTCTTCTTGGCTGCCAGACGGAGTAGGAGCGGAGGTCAGACCAGAGCAATGCGGAGGCAAAGCACATTAATTAACAAACTAAAGTACATCCATGAACGACTATGTATTTATACGAAATCCGGAGGTTTCTGGATGTGGACGGAGAAGTAAGTAAAAGACAATAAGGTCGTCGAATAACAATAACAACAATAAGGAGTAGCATGTGGAGCATAGGGCATATGATCATAAGTAATTCTGGGGAAACGCTCAGAAGACTTCACTGCGTAAAAACCCCGGAGGATTGTGCATCAAACCATAGCATAATGCACAGGGAGTAATCGGACACGGGCCCATAGGTTAGGATGTACGCATCCGGAGGACGGAGATATCAGAGATCCGGAGATCCGGAGATTCTGGACGGAGGTTTTCGGACGGAGATGTGCACGGACGTAACAGTATCCCCCTCTTAAGGTTCCTCGCCCACGAGGAACTGAAGAGGTACTGGACGGAGACGGGAGACGGAGACAATGGAGCTGGGAACGGAGTGCTGAGAAAGTTGTATAGTTGGTCACGGGTCGTTGACATGTTGAATCAAGGAATGAGTGGCGTGAGACAAAAATTTTCTTCCTCTCAACCACCACCATCCCCAATTACCCCCATGTCCGACGGATCAAACGCCACCCCACCTCCGCGCAAGGACAAAGGCAAAGGGAGAGAGGGTTCGAGGGAGGAACAGGAGAGGGAGGACAAGGGAATGGCGATGGATATCGCGCGGGGGGAGCAGGAGAAGAAGGAGGCCGAGGAGGAGGCGAAACAGGATGAGTTGCGTCTCTCCCAGCTCCTCTTCGAAACGGAGGATCAGGCTCGGGATTTGGAGAAACGCTGCCGCGAAATTGCGGACCTCCTGGCGCGTGCACAGCGTCGGGAGTTGACTGCGAATGACCACGTTGTCATCGTGGACTTCGCGTGCGGTGAGTCACCGGCCCGGGACGATGTGCCTGACGAGCCGGTGTCGGAGGATACGAGTGAGGACAGAGAGATGGAGCTGGAGCCGGAGATAGGCCAACCGGGGCCTAGTCGCCTCAAGCGAAAACGTGAGGCGGAAGCGGAGACGAGTTCGGAGTCGGAGGATGGTGCGAGGAAACCGCGCCGCCTGATCACCACACGGATTGGGCGAAAGGGCCCCGTGGAAATAGAATGGCGGGCGCTGAGGGAGGAGAACGGTAAGTTCCGCCGACTGACCGGAGGGATTTTTTATTGATAATTTCCAGCTTGTTTTAGTTGCAGGAGAGACGGAAGTATCTGCTACGTGCAGAACCACTTCCGGAACCGGAACCTCGCTTGCAACCGTTGCAAGCAGAAACACTGGAAATGCCAGCTCCTGCCAGAGAACGAGGCGCGTCCGGCCATCGTGAACCAAGGGCGCCGGCGACATCAGAGGCCGGAAGGTCGAGGAAAAAACAGAGGACGGAGAAGAAGGGAAGGTCAGAGGGTAAGGGAAAGGTCCAGGGTGCACGCGAGGTTCCGCTGTGGGTTGGCCCGCAGGAACCAATTCAGACGCGTACGGGGAGTATGCGGACGGAGCTGACGGAGATGTGGGATAACCTCCGTCGCATCCGCCGCTGCCAAGCTCTGGACCGCCTTTTCCTCTCCGCACTAGCGTCGCAGCTAGTTGACAAGGGTGTCGACGAGATCGGGGCTGCTGCCGAGTATCTCGAAGCCACGGCACAGGAGCCCATTCCCGACGCTATTCTCGGGACGGAGACGGAGGGAGCTCGAGGAGCGGAGGGTAACGGAGATGAGCAGGCGGAGCGCGACAGAGATCCGGAGGAAACCTGCATTGACGAATGGCGTCGTGCGGTGTCCGATGGCGAGCTGGATGTGGGGATCGCGCTCCAGCAAATTGTGGATACGTGGAGGGAACTGGAGGTGAGGGCAACAGTTCAGGTAAGCACAATGCAATGTGCACTGGTCGAGCCAGTGGGGCACGTTGAGATGTGCCTAACAAACTTTCAGGCATGGGTCACATTGCAATGTGCACCCTAGGCATACAAAGCAGTATGTATACCGGCTTGCTACGGCACTGATGGCACTGATGGCACTGATGGCAGCCTGCCACAGCCACAAAAAAAAAAGAAAAAAAAAAAACTGATAATTAAATAGCAATTAACCATATATCAATTAAAATGCTTGAATTCAATGGCTGGCTATATTAGGGTTAGAATTGATGAGCCCGGCCATTGCCATGAATTTGATGGCTGTCCATATTGGGTTGGGATTGATGGCTCTTTGTATTGGGGTGCTATAGCTGCCTTAATATTGACAGTGGCACATATTGGGTTGCAATTGATGCCTAGTGGCTTGAAATGCCCCTATTTGTTCAAAAAGTGCTGGCTCTCAGAAAGTATTTTGCATTTTGTGGGCCAATGGGGCCACCAATTGCAAAATGCTATAGGTGACTCTGGTAGCCCTTGATGAGCTCTACAGATTGGGTATTGGGATCAAAGGTTTGGCCAATGACTTTCCTTTTTGGGACACTAACGCTTTCTTCCCAAAAAGGAAAATTTCCATATCAGCCCTTCCCTGTCTTGTAATTCAACCATTTTGGATGGTCTAACCCTATAGGCATGTTGTTCTGTGTTCCTTCAAGTCAACTGGGACATAGTAGCGCCTATTACAGTGCAATAATAGGGTGAAAACAGCGAAAATAAATAAATAATGATGTGGCCATAATATCTTGGGGATATACCAATGGAAATGGCTCCTGGATGTATTGACTTGTTCCCTTGGGCTCTAAAGACACCCTCCAAGTAATGAACTATATTCTGATGATGAAAAACATCCCAATTTAGCCATTGAAGGAAATTGCACTTCAACCCTATTATGCACCCCTCCATGATGTGAGATCTACCAAAACCCACCCTTTGGGTTTGGCTCATACAGTTTTAGTAGAAAAGTGGACAATTGACACCCAGGGCACCTCATACCTCATGATTTATAGTGATCTTATTTTAAATTCTTGTTCACCATATTCAGCATGGCACAGGGTCATAGGTGATGTTCTGAAGGCTCCTAATGATTGTCCTGAGTTTTTTGAACAGTTCTGAGTCAAAATTCAGGCTAATATATGATGATAAAACTCAAAAATGTCAAATGACACTTTTAGCTTATCTCATGAATAGGGGACCAAGGACTCCATTTGGTGTGAAATAATCATTGGAAATGATATCAGACAGTGTAAATAACCCAGATCATGCTTTATTTGAAGTGTTTTGGTCAGGTTTTGGCCAGATGGTGTTTTGATCCATGGCCAGTGTATGGACCAAAAGTTGAACACAGATACATATTCTCGGAAACACCATTCAGTCAAATCTTGACCAAAACACTTCAAGTAAATCATAAACTAGGTTGTTTACCCTGTCTGATCTCATTTCTGATGTTTATTTTGTGATATCTAGGCTCCTTGATGCCCTATTTATGAAATGAGTCAAAGATGTCATTTGATACTTTTGAGATTGATCATCATATCTTGGCCTGCATTTTGGCTCCAAAGTGTTGATATAGCTGGGAGGAATCAGTAAGAGCTTTCACAATACCATCTGTAAGTCTGTGGCATGCTGAATATGGTGAACAAGAATACAAAACAAGATCACCTTAAATCATGAGGTATAGGGTGCCCTTGGTGTCAGTTGTCTACTTTCATAATATAAATGGATGACCCAATGCCAAAAAATGTGTTTTTGGATATCTCACATCATGGAGGAGTGTATAATAGGGTTGAAATGCAATTTCCTTATATGGCCAAATTGCGATGTTTTTCATCATCAGAATATAGTTCCTTACCTAGATGGTGTCTTTAGAGCCTAAGGGAACAAGGTATTGCATCCAGGAGCTATTTCCATTAGTATATTCCCAAGATATCATGGTCAGAACAAAATTTATCGAATTTTACTGTGTTCACCCCATTATTGCACTGCAATAGGCCCTACTATGCCCCAATTGACTTGAAGGAACACAGAACAACATGCCTGTAGGGTTAGACCATCCAAAATGGTTGAATTACAAGACAGGGAAGGGCTGATGTGGAGAATTTCCTTTTTGGGAAGAAAGCGTTAGTGTCCCAAAAAGGAAAGTCATTGGCCAAACCTTTGATCCCAATACCCAATCTGTAGAGCTCATCAAGGGCTACCAGAGTCACCTATAGCATTTTGCAATTGGTGGCCCCATTGGCCCACAAAATGCAAAATACTTTCTGAGAGCCGGCACTTTTTGAACAAATAGGGGCATTTCAAGCCACCAGGCATCAATTGCAACCCAATATGTGCCACTGTCAGTATTAAGGCAGCTATAGCACCCCAATACAAAGAGCCATCAATCCCAACCCAATATGGACAGCCATCAAATTCATGGCAATGGCCGGGCTCATCAATTCTAACCCTAATATAGCCAGCCATTGAATTCAAGCATTTTAATTGATATATGGTTAATTACTATTTAATTATCAGTTTTTTTTTTCTTTTTTTTTTGTGGCTGTGGCAGGCTGCCATCAGTGCCATCAGTGCCATCAGTGCCGTAGCAAGCCGGTATACATACTGCTTTGTATGCCTAGGGTGCACATTGCAATGTGACCCATGCCTGAAAGTTTGTTAGGCACATCTCAACGTGCCCCACTGGCTCGACCAGTGCACATTGCATTGTACCTACCAGGAGAGCTCGTGAGGGAGGATAGCCCATTGTCGGTTGTGGAGAGTGTGGCCGCCGCGCCGGAGGTTCAGACGGAGCCTCCGGTCAAGGTTGAGAACGACAGTGCCCAACAATTGGCACTGATCCAGGCCAACGTCGCGAAACGGCGGGAGCTGAAAGCAGCGGAGGCGAAGAGGGAGAAGGAGCGCGCAGAAGCAGAGAGGGCGAAGGCAGAAAGGGCGGCTATGATAGCCAAGTTGTTGGAGGAAGGTAAGAAGGCGGAAGAAGATGAGAAGCAGAGGAAGGCGGAGGAAGAAGCGGAGGCGGAAGGCCTCCGGGTGAAGATGGAGGAAACGGAAATCGCAATCCGTCCGCCAACCCCACCAGCCCTCCGTCGCATTGTCGACGTCGACGAGCAAGTTGTTTACGAATTGGTGGACAGCGACGAGGAGATGCTGGAGGCCCCGGAGGAAAACCCAGAGCCGGAGAAATGAATAAGAACATTTGTTTATGTTGTATATATCACCGAAAAAATTGTATATTTGATTTTCTTGTCGAAATGAGTCGGAAATTTGAAGAGAAGACGGAGGTTAATCCGTAAGCTCCAGTCCCGGTTTCTCCGGATAGCGCTCATGGAATGCAGCGATAAGTTCCGGAGCATCCAGATCCGTTGCAGAGACCCATTCATAACGGGAGTCGGTATCCTCGTAGCCCAACCATTCAACGTAGTAGCGGAGTTTTATGCGGTACCTCCAGTCGATCTTGGAATCGACAATGGAGCTAAGTTTGTAGTACTCCTCGCCGTCAAGTGTATGGACGGCGCCCGGAGGTTCCGCTTCTCGTCCGGGGAATGGATTCGGAAAGTGAGGCTCGAGTTGAGAGACATGGAATACAGGATGGATGCGGGAGAGAGCTTTAGGAAGGCGGATGGTGTAGGAAGCAGCGGATGGTTTCTCAATAACTTCGTATGGTCCGAAATGAGTCTCTGAAAACTTTTCAGTCGGACGTGTCGTTGCAATGAATTCAGCAGTAATGAATACTTCATCTCCGATTTCGAAGATGGGTTCCGGTTCACGTTTCTTGTCTGCAATCTCCTTGTAACGCTCCGTAGCAAAGGTGAGTTGTTGCCGGAGGTATTCGTGAACTGATTGAATGTCATACACATATTCACGAGTGGAGGGATTGGAGACTTTGGCGTCGGAAAAAGTAATCGAGGGATGATAACCCTTGTTGGCAAAGAACGGGGTAACTCCAGTAGAGGCGTTCAGAGCATTATTGAGTGCGAACTCCGCGAGCGGAAGGAGCTCGTGCCAGTCATCCTGCTGATAAGCACAGTACATCCGGATGTATTGTTCGAGGGTTTGGTTCATCCGTTCCGTCTGTCCGTCCGCCGACGGATGGTAACCAGAGGTAAAATGCATTTTCATGCTGAGTAGTTCCCCCAAGGAACGGAAAAACGCGGAGACAAACTCCATGCCACGATCGGAAGTGACATGGGACGGAACTCCGTGTTTGGCGAAGACATGTGTAAGGAATGCCTTAGCTAGAAGGGCGGAGGTTATGTATCAATCACAGGCAAAGAGAATAACTTGTTTTGAAGCTCTGTCGACTATAACGCAAATTGCATCATATCCGCCGGATAAAGGAAGGAATTCGATGAAGTTGATAGAGATGGAATGCCAAGGACGGAGGGGAACCGGAAGTGGACGGAGGAGTCCGTAAGGTTTATGTCATGGGGCCTTGTTGCGTTTACAAATTACGCAAGACCTGACATAGTCGCGTACAAAGGTCCGCATCTCTGGCCAGGAGTATTCCCGGCGTACGAGGGCAAGTGTGCGATTCTGCCCAAAATGACCGGAGAGTATATGATCATGTTTATGTTGTAAAACACGTACGCGGAGAATATCCGGAGTGTTGTCAGAGGTTTGAGGTACATAGATCCGGTTGTAAAGGCGGAGTAAACCAGAGGAATCTATAGACCAACACAATGAAGTGCCGGAGGTTGCGGAGGTAAGTCCGTCAACAGTGGCGGGATCGTCCGCATAATGGGACTTGATGTCGCTGTGGAGCTTGTCGATGTCCATAACAACGGAGGCTCGGAGGACAATTTCCTCGAGGAGAGTCGTCCGGAGGGATGCTGTGAGTTGATCAGAAGTAAAAATGGGGCGAAAATTTTGAGGATTAACTTGGCTGAAAGCCGTATCCCCCTCTTTAGGGTAGACGTCCCATCGTCTGGTCAGAGCATCTGGTTTTCCTCCGAGTTTTCCGGGACGGAACTGGATTACCATATTGAAATGGCAAAGATATTCGGACCAACGAACTTGCCGGCGCGTAAGCGTCTTTGTAGTGGCAAAGTATTCGAGATTTTTATGGTCCGTGACAACGTCGATAGTGAGCGGAGCTCCCTCGAGGTAGTGGTGCCAATGTTTAAAAGCGTCAAAAATCGCGAGTAACTCTTTATTGTGCGTGTCGTAGTTGAGCTCCGGAGGAGTTAAGGTCCGGCTCCGGAACGCAACAGGATGAAGGAGCTCATCATCCCCTATAATGGAGAGAATGGCGGCAATGGCATAGTCGGAGGTGTCCATCTCGACAGTAATTTGTCGACTGGGGATCCAGTGGTGAAGTACCGGAGCCTCCGTAAATGCTCGCTTGAGAGTCTCGAAAGCATTTTGGCAAGCAGGAGACCAATCCCATGCGACATTCGAATGAGTAAGTCGAGTGAGCGGAATGGTGATATGGGAATACCCGTATATGAAACGTCGGTAAAAGTTGCAAAAACCAAGGAAAGACTGGATATCCTTGATTTTTCGAGGGACAGGCCACTCCGTAATAGCGGAGATTTTGACTGGAGACATGCGGAAACCTTCCGGTGAAAGGATGTAGCCAAGGTATTCGCAAGTGGTGACACTAAACTCGCATTTCGGCAGTTTGCAGTATAGTCCCGCTTTGCGGAGGCAACAGAGCACCTCGCGTACATGAGCCGTATGTGCAGACGGATCGTCGGAATAGATCAAGATATCGTCGAGATATACGACGACATAGACGTCCAGCAAATCGGAGAATAACGTGTTTAGGAAGCGTTGGAAAGCGGCCGGAGCATTGGTGAGGCCCTCCGGAACAATGCGGAACTGATAAGAGCTGTAGCAGGAGCAAAATGCGGTCTTGTACTCATCGCCCAGAGCAATCCGGAGCAAATGGTAAGCGTGCCGGAGGTCGAGTTTAGTATAAATATGTGCCTTTCCTGGAGCGTCGAGGAGGTCCGCAATCAGAGGAAGTGGATAACGATCCTTCTTCATGATGCGGTTAAGACCCCGATAATCGACACAAAGACAGAGACTCCCGTCTTTCTTCTTAGCGAAGAGAATCGGAGCTCCGTGAGTAGAACTAGATGGATAGATGAATCCCACCTTCAAGTTCTTGTCGATGAACTCCCGGAGAGCGGTAAGTTCAGCCGGAGAAATGGAGTATACATGGCCGATCGGAGGTTCCTCGCCGTTGATAGTCTCGATTTTGAGGTCAAATTCGCGGTGCAGAGGAAGATTGTATGCCTTCTCCTTGGAGAAAACATCCGCGAAGTCGTGATATTCCGGAGGTAAACCGGAGAGATCCGGTTCCTCAGCCGAGGCACGACGAGCCTGGGCTTCATTGGTCAGAGTTGCACGCAAAGTATACTGCGTTGTACTCTTGTCTCGTATGATAGTGCTGTATGCTGCTGCGGAGACTAGTGAAACAAGCGGAGCGGAGGTGAACGGATGAGGCATTGGAACCTCAGGGATGTCATCCATTAAAGGATCAGAGGGGACGTCCATTGAAGGACCAAACTCTGGCAAAGACGTCAACGGCGTAGACGGAGGGTCCACCGGGGATGCCGGAGGTTCCGTCTCATCCATAGTAGGAGCAGCCGCAACAGGGATCGGAATAATTTCCGGAGGTGTCGACACCAGAGACTCGGAGGGAACTGAGGGAAAAGTGATGGTGGCACTGCACCAGTCAATCAATGGATTGAAGCGGGCAAGCCAATCGTATCCCAATACCAGATCACAGGGAGAATCGAGACGGGTGACGTAGAATTCCATTAACTGGACATCGCCGGAGGGAAACCGAGGGAGCAATTGTAGCTGTCGGTTTATGATGGATGAAGAGCCGTCGAGATACCGGAGCTTAACCGGAGACACCACGTACGGGGTAAAAACATTGGATTCGCAGACATTCGTGGACACAAAACAGTGAGAAGATCCGGAGTCAATGAGTACTCGTAAGCGGAAGTTGAATCCCACGGCAATTCGTTTTACAAGAGACGAAGACAGGGTTTGGCCTGCCTCCGAAAGGAGTCCGGAGAGAAAACCGGAAGGAGAGATATAGTCAGCGGAGAGTAAAGATATATCGAGATCAACATATAAAGCGTTCGGAGAAAGAGCGGAAGCGTTGAGACAAACCTCTGGAAGCACCTCGGAGTCAACGCAACTCGGGCTCGGTGCTGAGGTATCCGAGCTGCTAACTATTTTTTTGACTCGGACGAAGAGGATGCGTCAGCAGAGGGAGCAGGCGGAGTGGAGACGGAGCCTGCCTTGCCCTGGGCTTGATTGCCCGGACGCTTCTTGCACTCGTTAGTCTTGTGGCCGGAACCTCCGCAGAAAAGGCAGAGGTTGTTCTTGAAACGCCGCTCGTGTTCCTCCGGTTTTAGTTTACCGGACTTGTTGAGCTTGTCGGCATACGGTTTGGGCTTGGCCGGCGTTGAAGTTGACGCCTGGCCTGCGTTACCGGCCTGGGAGGATGATCCGGAGGATTGTCCGGAGGGCCTAGGCTTCTGGGGTTTGTTGCCTTTGCCCTTCCCCTTGCCTCCGCTAGTGTTACCAGAGGTGGTCGGAGAGGAACCGGAGTCGCCGGAGGTTTTACCGGAAGATCCGCCGGAGGTAGCTTTCTGTTGAGCACGTTCATGCTCTAGCTCCCCTTGACGCTGCCAATAGCGAGCGTCAATCCGGCATGCAGCGATTTTAAGACCATTAAGAGTGTTGTCGTAGTCGGTGTGCGCGAGTAGGTCCTTGATCCGGCGCGGAAGTCCGTCGTAAAAGAAACAACGGAGCGCCATGTCGTTGTACCCAATCATTGCCGCATAATTGTCGAAATCGACCTGATAAGTGGTGATTCGATCTGATGATTTCATGACCAATGCCTTAAGCGCCTGTTCCGCATCCCCAATCGGATCATGGGGACCGAAATTGGCCTGTAACTCCTCGATGAATAGACGGAAATTTCCATCCCAGAGCGGAATGGGAGCTCCGACATACATGCCGGGCTCAAACCATCGCTGTGCAGTACCCCGGAGATAAGACCGGACGTAGAGAATTTTCTCGTCGTCGCCGGGGAAATCCTGGGGACGTTCCGCAATGTGAAGATAGATCTGGGATAGGAAGGAGTGAAATTTCGATGGATCAGATCCGTCGAAGGTATCTGGAGCTTTGAGTGTGCTCCGGGTGGATCGAGGAGGAGCATTGGCATTCTGAGCGAAAGCGGTCATGGCGGTTGCAAAAGTTTGCATTGCGGCGTCTAGCTGGGGGTTATGAACATAAACCGGAAATCCCGGAGGGCCTGGAGGGCCTTGGGGACCAGGAGGACCTTGAGGATTGATTGGTGGCGGAGGTCCACCACCACCACCACCACCTCCTCCTCCGCCAGGTCCGCCACCTCCTCCACCTCCAGGTGCGGGAGGTACGGGCAGTCCAGCGGGAGGAATTGGAGGGTTAAACGGAGGTTGATTTGGATCCGGAGGATTATTAGGACCGTTACCACCGCCTCCACCACCTCCTCCTCCGCCGCCACCTCCACCACCCCCAGGAGCCGGACCAGTTCCGGTAGGGGTAGGAGGTCTAGCCGGCGGAATAGGAGGGTTGTTAGGATCCACACCTTGGGTAGCAGCCATCGGTTGAGGGGCTGCTGGGACTGCAGGAGTAACCGGAGGGACCGGAACTAATGGAACAACCGGAACTCCGGTTAACGGAGGTACGAGGGGTGTTCCGGATGGTGTGTGTTGTGATGGATGTGGTGAGCCAAGCTGATGGGGAGAACTATGATGACTACCTGATGCCGAATGATGTTCTGTACCGGAGGGCAGGTTTTCAAACCGCTCCTCCAAAATGCTTTCCATTCCAGCGTGACCATGGAACTCAGAAAGGGTTGGTGAAAGGCTAAGTCGTGGAGCCCGCCTGGAAGGACCAGCCAAGTCCTCCAGAACGGGACGAGACCATGAAACCGGAGCATTAGGCCGGGGAGCATGGCCTTCCTCGAAATGAGGTTGCCGTGTAGAGACAGGTGTCGAAAGAGTCGCAGTAGCATAGGTGGGAGTAAAATTACTGGTAGCAAGAGCCGGTGGGTGCAAAGGAACCATCGCCCGGATGATGGACGATTCGCGCCGCCATCTGCCTTGAGCATCTGGCGTAGACGGTAGGTGAGAAAAAGACATGTAGAACAGCCAAGAAAGGTGAGTTTGTTAATACTGTTATATCCGTGTCGGGCCGGAGGGACAGAAGGCCGGAGTCCGGAGGATCGGAGAACTCTAGCCGGAGGTAAGATGGAGCTAACGCAGATCACCACAGGTGTATAAGGGTGAGCGCCCTCTTCTTGGCTGCCAGACGGAGTAGGAGCGGAGGTCAGACCAGAGCAATGCGGAGGCAAAGCACATTAATTAACAAACTAAAGTACATCCATGAACGACTACGTATTTATACGAAATCCGGAGGTTTCTGGATGTGGACGGAGAAGTAAGTAAAAGACAATAAGGTCGTCGAATAACAATAACAACAATAAGGAGTAGCATGTGGAGCATAGGGCATATGATCATAAGTAATTCGAGGGAAACGCTCAGAAGACTTCACTGCATAAAAACCCCGGAGGATTGTGCATCAAACCATAGCATAATGCACAGGGAGTAATCGGACGCGGGCCCATAGGTTAGGACGTACGCATCCGGAGGACGGAGATATCGGAGATCCGGAGATCCGGAGATTCTGGACAGAGGTTTTCGGACGGAGATGTGCACGGACGTAACATCCGGTCTGGTCCAGTCAGTCACCTAGGTCATGTCATCAACTTGGGATTTAACAGGATGCAACCGGACAAGACCGGTCGCAGGGACAAATGATCCAGAAGATGCACAGAATGTGTGCGCACGGATATAACACTGACTCACACTGTTTAGGAGTCATCAGACTTGGTCTGCCCATTTCAAAATATGAGGAATGGAGCAAGACATGTCTCATAACTGTGTTCCTTGCACATGCATCCATGATGGTTACATAATAATGCAGGCTGCCTACTACCTGGGTGTGGTAACCAACAGACTACTGTAGTAATCCGACCAAGTGTTCACTGGGTGTCACCCGTCATTGACAGAGTTCACTGGGTAAAGTGTTTAATCTTCGACAATCAGTGAAAGTTACTTGTGGAAGTCCGGCGAATGCCGGACCGGAAATTTTCGCATTTTTTGTCTTATTTGGGGCCAAAAGATTAGAAGGTCACCGTCACTGATATCAAAAGCATTCAGTTCACGGGCGGCCGTCACCCGTCACCTGAACACTTGGTCGGATTACTACAATAACTGGCCACTTTTGTGGGTGATTCAGAGTATTTCACCACAAAGTTACAGGGGTTCCTAAAAATAAAGACAATTGTCAGATTTTTTTTGCGCTTTCCAAAAAGGAAAGTCCCTTTCCCCGCATTCTTTTGTCCAATTTGGTCCGCGCTTTTGGAGAGGGGGAATTTCCTTTTTGGGAAGAGCAAAAAAAAATCGATCATTGTCATTATTTTCAGGATCTCCTGTAACCATCAAAGGATAAGGAGAAGGGCCCAATTGAAGGAAAATTACTTCCTTCTACTCCATTACTCACACTCACGTCCAACGATTCTGCGGAGCCAAATTCCTTCCAGCTATCTTCAAAACCGTAGACGTTTTTGAAAAAAAGTTGAGTTGATCAAAAGTGATGTCATCAACCTCGTGCCTTCGCTTCACCACCGCATCCCCCAGGGCCCTAGTTGCCCAAGGGCCGTTGGCATGATAATAGCTTTCCATGTTCTAGTACTACTGGGTTAGATAGCAAAGGTAGTATTGCAGCGCTAGCTGAGAATAGTATGTTTGCTAGTCGACAATACGGGCGCAAGCATTGACGCTGCCGTCGTCATTTGCTATTTTAATCCTGGAACTCCACTTTTGATCAACTGAACTTTTTTTTGAAAACGTCTACGGTTTTGAAGATAGCTGTCATGGTTCAAAACTTCGAGCTGTGATTGGTTACCGGTCCGAATCTACCGAAACACAATCACGCGCCACTCCTCGCTTTCTTTCCTCTTCACCAATGCTCGCCCGACTCCGGCCACGTCTCCCTGGACATCCCGCTCGTGCTCTGCATGCCATCAGCCGCAACGCCAGCAGCAGCAGCTACACGCCATACGACCCCTCCACCGAGCCGCGCGAAGAAGAGGCGGTCGACGTGTGCATCGTCGGCGGTGGCCCCGCCGGCCTCAGCGCCGCCATCCGGCTCAAGCAACTCGAGTCCGAAACGGGAAACGAGGTGCGCGTCGTCCTCCTGGAGAAGGGCTCGGAGGTTGGATCGCACATCCTCAGCGGCGCGGTCATCGAGCCCTCCGCCCTCGATGCCCTCCTCCCCGACTGGCGGAGTATGGAGGGGCACCCGCTCGCTCAGCCCGTCACATCGTCAAGCATGCGTCTTCTGACGCAGAAATACGCGATCCCGATCCCACACCCGCCGCAGATGAACAACAAGGGAAACTTCGTCGCGAGTCTGAGTCAAGTCGCGGCGTGGCTGGGCGGCATCGCGGAGGAACTGGGTGTCGAAGTATACCCCGGTTTCGCTGGTGCGCGGCTCTTGCTGTCCGACGAGGCAGATGCGCGGGACGGGCAGGGAAGGGAGGTGAAGAGCGTACGGGGCGTGGTGACGCATGACGCCGGCCTCACGCGCCAGCGCACCAAGTCCGCACGATTCGAGGCTGGCGTGGCGTTCCGCGCACGGGCGACGTTACTGGCAGAAGGCGCACATGGGTCGTTGTCCAAGCAGGCGATTGCGATGTACGGCCTGCGTGAGGGGAAGGAGGCGCAGACGTACGGGATTGGGCTGAAGGAGGTGTGGAGGGTAGCGCCGGAAAAGCATGTCCCTGGTGCGTCTTCCTTCCTTGCTCTTCTTCCATTCATCCTCATTCTCGTTTCGTTTTTTTCAGGCAAAGTGATGCATACCATCGGCTGGCCCCTCGCCTCCGACACCTACGGCGGCGGCTGGGAATACCACATGGCCGACAGTTTGGTTAGCGTCGGGCTCGTCGTGGGGCTCGATTACAAAAACCCCTACCTAGAACCGTACCGGGAGTTCCAGGTGGTTTTTTTTTTTTTTTTTTTTTGCCCTCTTCCTTCTTTCCCCACTATCTCCCCTCTACCCCTTTTATCCACCCTATGTCAGTCGGAATTCAACGACGATTAACGTCCTCGCTCGCAGCGTATGAAACACCACCCATCTCTCCGCGCGCTCCTCACCGGCGGCGAGCGCCTCGCGTATGGCGCGCGCGCCCTCACGGAAGGCGGGCTGCAGAGTTTGCCGAGGCTTGATTTTCCGGGGGGCGCGTTGGTTGGGTGAGTCGCGTTTTCTGTCCTTCGAGGTTCGAGTTCTGGGGCTGCGTCCCCCTCGAACGAGTTGCGTCGAATCGCGTCGAGTGCTTGCCTCGAGAAGGAGAAAACAGGAGTGACGGGTTCAAGGCTCGGGCTCTGTCCGCCAAGTGCTCACATCTCGTGTTGCGTCTGAGGCTTCGAGTCGCCTCGCGCATAATCCGCTCTTCTTCTTCGACTCCTGGCCTGCTATGCACATACCGGCTCGTCAGCGATGCCTGCAAAAGCGGAAGACGCAAACAGGTCCCGCGATGTCAGCCATAGTTCTCGAGGAGGGGGTACTACCAATGCGAATGCTGACGCATGAACACACAGGTGCGCAGCGGGAGTCGTGAACACGGCAAAGATCAAGGGGACGCACAATGCGATGCGGGTGCGTTCCTCCCACCATATCCAACCACTTTCTGTTCTTCCGTATATTTGTTTTTCGTTCTTCGATATCTGTTCGCTCCGTTTGTTGCTTCCATTTACTCCCTTTCACTCCTTCCTCCTTTCGTTCTGTTCTTTCTTCGATATATACCTTCGTTCGGCCTTTTCTTTCTGATTCAATCATCTATTCTTCCTTTCCATTCGTCTATCCATTTTTGCTTTCGCGGTCTTTCTGTTCGTCATTTATTCATCCCTCGACCCCTTCCTTCATTCTTCCTACATTTGGCGAAGAAGAACGTCTGGCTAACTCCCCGCCCCACACAGACCGGCATGCTCGCCGCCGAAGCCGCCTTCGCCGCGCTTCACCCAAGCGCCCAATTCATTTCAACTGCGAGTCCAGCGACGTTCAAGGTTCCGCTGGCGGTGCGTTTTCGTCCTAGGGTTTCTCTCACTTCTATCAAGTCAAGTTTTCATGGCGTTTTTCCTTTGGTAAATAGGACGGTCTGAAGGCAAGCGAAACAGAGGCGGAGAAAGAGATCATTTCCATGGCGCCGTACGCCGCCGCCTTCAAAGGTACGACGTGTCTTCACAAACTGCGAAATCCGCATCTGATAAAATTCACGCAGGCTCCCCACCCCACAACGACCTCTGGGCCGTACGTAACGTGCGTCCCGCCTTCCGCACGAGTCTCGGTCTGTGGGGTGGTGTTTTGTACGCAGGGATGGATACGATATTGGGTGGGCGCGTTCCGTGGACGTTCAAACACCACTCTCCGGCTGGGGTACGCACGTCCATCCTTTACTATTGGTCCAATGATACATAACGATTGCACGCGCAGACAAACCCAAGCACCACCTCCCCCGACGCCCTCTCGACCCGCCCCACCTCCGACTCGTCGTGCAAGCCGATCGCGTACCCGCCGTTCGAACCCCCCGCTGAGCACCGACCTGATGAGCAGCGTGGCGCTTACGGGGACGAATCATAGCGAGGCCGAGGCGGTGCATTTGCGGGTCATGCGCGGGGTTAAGGGAGCTGCGTTGGGAGGTACGCGTTCTTTCTTGATTTTTGCTTTGTTTGGGTTGAAGTGTAGAGGAATCTGACGTCCTCTCGCTCATGCCTTCTCTTTTTCTTTTCTTTTTTTTCAATCGATTCTTTCCTTCCCTCCTCGTCCTTTTTTTCTTTGGGTTCCTTGCTAGGTACTTTCTTCTCTTTCTATTTGTTGCATTCGTCGCTTTTCTCGTCTCTCTCCCGACAACGCTGACCTCTACCTCGCAGCCGCCGACGCTAGCAAACCGGACGAAACCGCCGCCGAAGCGGACACCGACACAACCGAAACCCCCGCCCGCCGGTGCGCACACGTCCGCGTAAACGTCGGCACCTACGCCGGGCTACTGCAGCGCGCGTGTCCCGCGGGGGTGTACGAGTATGTGGCCGATGATGGGAATAAGGTTGTTCCGGGGAATGTGTGTCGCTTTTTCTTTTTTTGGATTGATTGGATTGGATCGGTGTGCTAACAGAATGTTTTTGGGAAGGGTAAGGATGCGAAGTCAGAGGGGGGAGAAGAGGAGGGCTGGGAGGGGACGAAGTTGGTTATCAATTCGCAGGTGCGGCTGTCCCATCTGTTTCAAACGCACTCAGCCCGATCTCGCTAACGTTCGTCTCACAGAACTGCATCCACTGCAAGTTGTGCGACATCAAGGTCCCGACGCAGGATATCACCTGGACGACTCCCGAGGGCGGTGGAGGGCCGAAATATAGTGCGTGCTTTTCTTTCGTTTATACCCTTTCTTTGTCGCTCCTGTCGTCCCTGCTTTCTCCGCCTCGCGGCCGTTCGATTGTTTATCGCTTGTACTGAATTCTGACTCTTCCTTTCTTCCTTGCTAGCGCTTACCTGAACATGGAATTCAAAACACCAAAAACGAAAATACGACGGACCTCAACAGACCTTTGTGATCGCACACGGACAAAAGAGAAAGGGGGAGAGTGGGGGGGAGGAAGAAATTTTAGTACGCAGATGGACTTGCATCGCATTGCATCCAACCATCCACGCAGAAAGAATCGAAATATCAATTTTCGGTCGTTCACAAATGATGCATTCAGTACGCTGACACCGAGCAGAACACAGCCCCGCAAAAAATTGTGCACCAAGATGGTGGACGGCGCCAACAGCGAATTGATTGGCAACGTCTTTGGTGTTGCAATCCGAAGGCGCTCTTTACCCTCAACTGTCATCTTCAATATTTTGCTCGTGCGCTCCTCAAAACATTTGCTGTTTAAATGTTGTCCTGGTGGATGTTTGAAAGCAACGGTCTCCTGGTCTACGATTGGTTACCTCCAATGTGTCTTCAAAATAATCATTGAGCAGCTTGCGGGATCACACGTAAAGAGCACAAAGACGTGTTATTCGCGACATTTAACGCGAGGTAGCGTCAAGACATAGAAGACAAAAGGTACAACAATTCGAGAAAATTCAACAGATCAACATTCCGAACCAAGAATCCTTTCCGAATCTCCTCCACTCAAGCGGTGATGGGGACGCAGTTGATAGCAATGAGTCCGCCCCACTCCTGATCAGGCGCATCGCAGGTAACAGAGGTGCCTCCGCTAGTGAGGATGTAAGATCAAGGTGTATGAATACGGAAGGACAGTGCCTACCAGTTGTTCCCGAGGACGGTGATGGGGCTGCAGCCCAACCCGATAGGCACATTGAGGCCAGATAGGTCGAGGCCGAGGAGGGCAGCAACGGCAGAAACCGCGGAGCTGCTGGAAGACTGAACACTGCTGCAGCACTGGTTGGAGGTCGGGGGAGTGACGGGGGGAGGGGGAGTGCCGTTGGGCATGGCGGCAGCAAGGGTCTAATAATAAGTATTAGCCATAGTTCTATGGAAGAACGATGTGGGCGTACAATGAGCACAGAGGCGACGACGACAGAGAGTTTAGAGAACATGTTTGAGAGAGCTTGAATACAGTGGAATGTGTTCGAGTGAAGAATTAGAGAGAAACATGAGCGCTTTTATAGGCTTTCGCGCAGGCTTTCCCGCGATTGAAGAGGGCATTTTGCTCAACCAGGCATAGCGCGTAAGTGTGGAGTGGTGGAGCCATACAACAAGAGAGAACAAGAAAGCGTCGTCTCAACCGGTTCCTAACATGGAGCAACTGAATTGAAGGCTGTCGTATGTTCACAGAAGTGACAGAAGCCCTGAAGGTGAGGTGATCCGTGGAGTAAAGTTAAGGTTTGACAGGATGCATGTTAAGTTAGATTATGTCCTGAGAATTCAGGCACGGACCGCAATTTCAACGGAGTTACCAAGAGGAAAACGAAGGGAGAGATGCTTCAGAGCTCCCAATGCATGAGAGTATCGAAGGCAAGTTCATGAATGCAAAGGGAACCGGTTTGTCAGGATCGAAATGATGGCCGACTTCATTGTTTCGGCGGGAACATAAAAACGCGGCAGAAAACATCCGCAATGGGCGAAAGTTGTCGCTCGTCATTGACATATTACGGCGGACACCAGTCAAGTTGCGGAGCTAGAGCGCACCTGCAGGAGAAAATCCTCATCGTCATGAACGTCATGAACGCGTCGCGCGGCGCGGTAGGTTTCAAAGCGCGTGCCTCGCGTGGAGTAGTAAGGAAAACGAACACGAGCAAGTTCTAGATAGTTCTTCTCTCAAACGATCCATGAAATGTACTAGAGGTCCGCTCTCTCCCCGGCATGGGAGACAATGGAAAGACGCAGCCTCAGAGGAGCACCGGTTGTAGTTGCGCAAGTGGAGAGTAACTCTGCAGCTTGCACTCTGGAATTTGTTGTGAAGAGCGTACGGAGAGAGCAGTAATATGCATATACAGCCGGAATAATTTCAAGGCTGTGGGGAATTCACATCATCGTAGCTACAGAATTCGCACCCGCAACTAAGGTAACTGCAACGCTGCTCTGAGAAAAGTATCTGCAAACACCGACAGATATTAATAATGCACTACAACTTTACGTCGGATCGTTCCCTTCGCTCGAGTCCACCCACCACGAATACAGATGAGAAGTGAATTAACGGCATGGTCTTCAGGTATTCAATGTGTTCCATAACTCTCTCCGATATGTGATGAGACGAAGTTACAGCCGCTACATGAGCCTCAATAAGAAGGGCACAGGAAAGGAAACATACCATGTCTGCCAAAATCAATTTAAGAAACAAAATAGACTTTGCCCGATCTTGCTGGCTGTACGACAGCTGTACGACATTTCGAACGTGATAGTTGGCGAATCGACCATGGGTAGACTCGATAGTTTGGAATCAAGCTGCATGCAGTGGAGATGGTGGAAGATACACGAGTCGAAGCAGAAGCGGATAATGATTGTCCGGATTCAGATGTGGTGGTTGGCCCCGATCGCTCCTAATGTTCCGAGGACCATCGGCGGCATGGATTCCGTCAAAGTCATTCGGAGAAGCAAGAGTCTTGGAAAGCGAGGTCGATTTCTTCTCCTTGTTCCTTATCAGACAGGTGTTAGCCAGATCCGTATCAGAAATTGCGTGGGTGGAAGCGTGCACCGTGGCCTCGACGTCGAGAATTTGAAGAGTTGAAAATGTAAATTCCCTTCAGGGAACCGCCCATTTACCGTGAACGTTGAGCGCTGTCAGATGGGAGACATCGAAGGGGTACAAAGCGCGTGAGATAAAGGTTTGTTTATCATAGATATGGCTTCGCGAAAATGAGATTCGCAGCGACTGCAGCGGAATGGGTGAGGCCTGACGTTCGGAAGTGTCAAGGAGATGGTCCTGCACTGCTCCAGGGTGAGGACTATTGCGGAGGCGAGCACTCAGGTCAAGGTGTCGGATCGCAGGGGAACAGCTCTCCCAGATCTGGATGAAAGTAGACAGATGGACGACGGGGGTATGCAATTTCACCGTGGATATACTGGGTACGCCGAACAAGGGTTGGAGCGCAATTGCCAGCGAGTCCGAGAGATGGTGGATCACCTGAATGGATACACTTTCAAGATACGTGAATCCCAAATTGAATATCTTTGCCAGCGTCGGGTCGGTAATCTGATTTTCTATGGCGACAACTCCCACTGGTAGAAGGGTAGTGGACGTGTCGAATTAGATGTGGATATGTCTTGAGTGTATCGCAAATCATAGCAACCGGGGCTCTGAGGTGTGGCGCTCGGATGGGCTTGAGCCGAGTGCAGCCAAGAACGTGCGACCAGGGCACCGGCCATGAGCTCGGGAGTCGAGTCCGAGAGGAAGCCGATACCGTGGTCCACCAGCTCTGGGAGTTCCAAGGGGCTCTGCACCGTTGGTAAATGGTGACACATGGAGCGATCAGTAATCACAGGATTGTCAAAGACCGGCGCTTTGTACTGTGGGCGCCAATCAATTCTCCATTGTCGCTCTTCCTCCTAAGTGCCTCCAACCCAGCTCCAACCCAACGCATCGTGCTTCAGACGTTGTAAATTCCATAATCTACATCTTAAGACGATCTCCAGCTATGCTTTTTTCGAAGAAGCACTGGGAGCACACTGCCCCTGAACTCTACCGTACCTTCTTGCTCTCTTGCTTTCTGCGGGTCAGCGTGTCTGAAAGGAACCGAAAAACATGAGGAGAAGCCGGTGATGCAAACCGACGGATTCGACAAAATTTACCCGCTGTGTCCCCCGCGGCCTCCAAGTTCAACTCCGAGTCTTTGCTCCTTTTCTCTTCTGTGTTCCAGCGTGGGCCTCTTTGGGCCAATATATCTTTGGTTGCAAGCCTCTGAAATCGTGACTTTTGATTACCTATCAGATCTTGCTTCTTGGATTCAGCCTTGCCGCTCGACGACTTGGTGCGCAATATCGAGGGAATTGTGGAATTTCTGGCAGCTGCCGACGTGAAGTTAAAAGATTTTTGGGCGAAATGACTCCCTCTCCGAAATTCTGCGAAAAGGATACTCTATGTACGCTGGTAGTGTACGGGAAAGTGAAAATCTAATTCCCTGACGGTTCGGGCGGGGCAATTTCCGTTGCGATCGCGGCATGGGCAGACCCGCGGTGTGAGGAACAAATGTCACGCCGAGTTGGGTAGAATGCATCTGCTTCGATCGCAGCGTTCCAGCGCACGTTCTCTCTCTCGAGTTGTATTTCCCTGACTTCCTCTGGACAGGTTTCTCGATGCCTCATGAGGATGCGAGTTGATCAAATATCTGCGGGCTCGCTTGAGTGTCCCAATGCAAAATCTTGGAGGATTTAAAATCCTTCAAGATTTTGTTCGTGCGCTCCGCAAGACGTTTTCTGGTTCAGTCTTGTCCTGTTGGGCGTTTGGGGGAACGACGGTCTCCTGGTCAACGATTGGTTACCTTCGAATTGTCTTCAGAATGATAGCTTGTGGGACCACACGTAAAGAGAGCACAAAGACGTGTTATTCGCGACATTTAACGCGAGGTAGCATCAGGACGTAGAAGACAAAAGGTACAACAATTCGAGAAAATTCAACAGATCAACATTCCGAACCAAGAATCCTTTCCGAATCTCCTCCACTCAAGCGGTGATGGGGAGGCAGTTGATGGCAATGAGACCGCCCCACTCCTCCTTAGGCGCGTCACAGGTAACGGTGGTGCCTCCGCTAGTCAGGATGTAAGATCAAGGCGGATAAATACAGAAGGGCAGTGCCTACCAGTTGTTCCCGATGACGGTGATGGGGCTGCAGCTCAACCCAATGGGCACATTGAGGCCAGATAGGTCGAGGCCGAGGAGGGCAGCAACGAGACCAACGGCGGTGCTGCTGGAGGATTGTACGCTGCTGCAGCACTGGGTGGAGGTCGGGGGAGTGACCGGGGGGGGGGGGGAGTGCCGTTGGGCATGGCGGCAGCAAGGGTCTGCAATAGATATTAGCCTTAATTCTATGGAAGAACGATGTGGGCGTACAATGAGCACAGAGGCGACAACGACAGAGAGCTTAGAGAACATTGTTTGAGAGAGCTTGAATACAGTGGAATGTGTTCGAGTGAAGAATTAGAGAGAAACATGAGCGCTTTTATAGTGTTTCGCGAAGGCTTTCCCGCGATTGAAGAGGGCATTTTGGTCAACCAGGCACAGCGCGTAAGTGTGGAGTGGTGGAGCCATTCAACGAGAGAGAACAAGAGAGCGTCGTCTCAACCAGTTCCTAACACAGAGCAACTGAATTGAAGGCTGTCGCATGTTCACAGGAGTGACAGAGAAGCCCTGAAAGTGAGGCGATCCGTGGAGTAAATCTAAGGTTTGACAGGATGCATGTTAGGTTAGATTATGTCCTGAGAATTCAGGCACGGACCGCAATTTCAACGGGGTTACCAAGAGGAAAACGAAGGGAGAGATGCTTCAGAGCTCCCAATGCATGAGAGTATCGAAGGCAAGTTCATAAATGCAAAGGGAACCGGTTTGCCAGGATCGAAATGATGGCCGACTTCATTGTTTCGGCGGGAACATAAGAACGCGGCAAAAAACATCCACAATGGGCGAAATTGTCGCTCGTCACTGACAACGGTCTGACATTACGGCGGATTTCAGTCATAATCAAGTTACGGGACCAGAGCGCACCGACAGGGAGCCAGAAATCCTCATCATCATGAACGTCATGAACGCGTCGCGCGCGGTAGCTTCAAAGGACGTGCCTCGCGTGCAGGAGGAAGGAAAATGAACACGAGCAAGTTCTAGATACTTAGTCCTTTTCTCAAACGATCCATGAAATGTACGAGAGGTCCGCTCTCTCCGCAGCATGGGAGACAATGGAAAGACGCAGCCCCAGAGGAGCCCCGGTTGTAGCTGCGCAAGTGGAAAGTGATTCCGTGATTGCACTCCGGAATTTGTTGTGAAGGGTGTACGCAAGAGAGAGCGGTAATATGCACATACAGCCGGAATAACTTGTGCACAAAAACAGGGCTCTAGGGAATTCGCATTGACAACGCAGCTCTGAGAAAAGTATCTGCAAACACCGTAGATATCAATCATGCATGACAATTTTACGTCGGCTCTTCCCTTTCGCTCGAGTCTTCCTACCACGAGTACAGATGGGAAGTGAATTAACGGCACGATTTATTTCATGCATCCAGTTTGTTCCACGCCCTCTCTCCGATATGTGATATCGATAGACGAAGCTACAGCCGCTTCATGAGCCTCAATCAGAAGGACACGGGAAAGGAAACGCGCCATGTCTGCCAAAATCAATTCAGGAAACAGATCAGACAATTAGGTCCTGTTTTCCAGCATGGCGGATTCCACTGATGGCGAATTGCAATGTCTGCTGTGCATCTTCTGCATTACTTACCTCTGCCAAACTCCTGCACGGTTCAAAACCTCGATCTGTGATTGGTCGCCGGTCCGAATGCCGAAACACAATCACGCGCCATTTCGCTCGCTTTCTTTCATGCTCGCCCGACTCCGGCCACGTCTGCCCGGACGTCCCGCTCGCTCTTTACACGCCATCACCCGCAGCGCCAGCAGCTACACGCCATACGAACCCTCCATCAAGCCACGTAAAGAAAAAGCGGTCAACGTGTGCATCGTCAGTAGCAGCCCCGCTAGCCTCAGCGCCGTCACCCGGCTCAGGCAGCTCGAGTCTAAAACGGGGAACGAGGCACGCGCCGTTCCTCTGGAGAAGGGCTCCGAGGTTGGGTCGCACATCCGTAGCGGCGTGGTCATCGAGCCCGCGCTCACAAAAACCCTCACCTCGAACCGTACCGGGAGTTCCAGGTGCGCTTTTCCTCCTTCTTTCTTTCCCCACCATCCCTCGCCCTCCTCTCCTATATCATTTGGAATTCGACGAAGACTAACGTCCTCGCCCCCAGCGCATGAAACACTACCCCTCCCTCCACGTGCTTCTCACCGGCGGTGAGCGCCTCACGTACGGCGCGCGTGCCCTGACCGAGGGCGGGCTGCAGAGTCTTCCGAGGGCTGATTTTCTGGGTGGCGCGCTGGTTGGCTGAGTCGCGTCGCATTTCTCTGTTCTTCCGAGTCGCGTGGAGTGCGTTTTATTTCCTTGGCAGAATGTGTCGAGTGAGTGGGTATCCAGGGAGGAGAAGAGAATGGGATGGGCTGGCTTCGAGCTCGGGCTTTGTCCGCCGAGTGCTTACATCTCGTGTTGCGTCTGAGGCTTCGTCTCGTCGCGCAGACCCCGTTCTTTTTCGTCGACTCCTGGCCCGCTATGCGCATGCTGGCTCGTCAGCAATACTGGCAAAGCGGAGACGCAAGCGGATCCACTATGCCAGCTATAGCTCCCGAGGGGATACTACCAACGCGAATGCTGACGCACGAACACACAGGCGCGCAGCGGGAGTCGTGAACACGGCCAGGATTAAAGGGACGCACAACGCGATGCAGGGTGCGTTCCTTTCTGTTCTTCCTTGTTTTTCCTTCTTCGATATCCGTTCGCTCCATTCATTCGTTCCATTCATTCCTTTCACTCCTCCCTCCTTTCGTTTTATTCTTTCTTCGTTATATGCCTTCGTTCGTCCTTTTCTTTGATTTGTTCTCTGTTATAGCAATTTATCAAACCATCTATCCTTCCTTTCCATTCGGCTATCCATTTTTGTTTGCTTTCTGTTCGTCATCCATTCATACATTTCCCTCCTTCCTTCTTTTTCCTGTATCTAGCGAAGACGTCTCCCTGACTCCCCGCCCCACTCAGACCGGCATGCCCGCCGCCGAAGTCGCCTTCGCCGCGCTCCACCCAAGCGCCCGGTTCGTTTCGACCGCGAGTCCGGCGACGTTCAGGGGTGACTCCTCCGCTGGCGGTGCGTCTCGTTCCTTCCTCCATCTCGGATTTCATTTTGATTTTGTTGTTCCTTTCGAGTAGGACAAGGAGACAGCGGAGTAGAGGGAGATCATTTCCATGGCGCCGTACGCTATTGCGTTCCAAGGTACGTCGTATCCCTGCAAACTCCTCGAAATCCGCATCTGATAAAAATTCACGCAGGCTCCCCACCTCACAACGACCTCTGGGCCGTGTGCAATGTGCGTCCCGCATTCGGCACACGCCTCGGTCTGTGGTGCGGCGTTTTGTACGCGGGGATGGACACGATTCTCGGGGGCAGATTCCGTGGACGTTCAAGCACCATCCTCCGATTAGGGTAAGCGCATCCTTCCTCTTCTATTTTCATAATCCAAACAATAGCGATTACACGCGCAGACGAACCCAAGCACCACTTCCCCCGACGCTCTCTCGAGCCGCCCCACCTCCGACTCGTCCTGCAAGCCGATGATGTACCCGCGGTTCGAGCCCCCGCTGCGCACCGACTTGATGAGCAGCGTGGCACTGACGGGAACGAACCATAGCGAGGCCGAGGCGGTGCATTTGCGGGTTATGCGCGGGGTTAAGGGAGCTGCGCTGGGAGGTACGCGTTCTTTTTTTTTTTCCATTTTTGCTTTGTTTGGGCTTAGGTGTAGAGGGATCTGATCCCCTCTCGCTCATGCCTTCTCTCTTGCTTTTTCAATCAACTCTTTCCCTCCCTCCTCCCCATGCTTTCTCCCTTTTCGTTCCTTCCTAGATGTACTCCGTACTTTCTTCTCTTTCTATTCCTTGCCTTTGTTCTTTCCTTTTTTTCCTTTGTTCCTTTCCTTTTTCTTTCCCCGACAAAGCTGACTCTCCATTTCCATCACCCGACGCTAGCAAACCGGATTCGACCACCACCGAAGCGGACGCCGACACAACCGAGAACCCCGCGCGCCGGCGCACGCACGTCCGCGTCAACGCCGGCACCTACGCAAGCCTCTTACAGCGCGCGCGCCCCGCTGGGGTCTACGAGTATGTCGCCGATGATAGGAATAAGGTTGTTCCGGGAAATGTGTGTCGCTTTTCTTTTTGACTTCACTGTACTCGAGTATACGAATTGGATTGCTGATGCGAATGATGTTAGGAAAGGCAAGGATGCGAAGGTTGAGGGCGGAAAGGGGACGGAGTTGATTATCAATTCGCAGGTGCGGCTGTCCCTTCTGTTCAGCCCGATCTCGCTAACGTTTCGTTTCACAGAATTGCATCCACTGCAAGTTGTGTGACTTCAAGGTCCCGACGTAGGATCTCACCTAGACGACTCACGAGGCGGCGGAGGGCCGAAATATAGTGCATGCCTTTTCTGCCATTTCTACGCTCGCTGCTTTCTCGCTCCCGGCCGTTCGATTGTTGTTTATCACTCGTGCTGAATCCTGACTCTTTCTTTCTTCCTTGATAACGCTCACCTGAACATGGAATTCAAAATACCAAAAACGAAAATACGACGGATCTCAACAGACCTTTGTGATCGCACTCAGGCACAAGAGAAAGAAGGACGGTGCGGAGGAGGGGGGAAAAGCATTTTAGTACGCAGATGGACTTGTATCGCATTGCATAGAACCATACACGCAGAAAGAATCAAAATATCAAACTTCGCTCATTCACAAATGATAGATACAGTACGCTGACACAGAGCGGAGGGGAACAAATGTATAACGATCCTCGCCATATAGCCTCACCAAAATTGTGCACCAAGTAGTGGACGGCGGGGTTTCTCCGGACGGCCAATAGCAGAATGCTCGGAAACCTCCTCGGTGTTGCAATCCGAAGGCGCTCTTTCACCTAAATTGTATTCTTCAAAATTTTCTTCGTGCGCTCTGCAGGTGTTTGCTGTCCCAGTGTTGTCTTGTTGGTTGTTAGACAAGCAACGGTCTCCTGGTCTACGATTGGTTACCTTGGAATTGTCTTCAAAATAATCACTGAGCTTGTGGGACCACACGGAAAGAGAGCATAAAGACGAGTTATTCGCGACATTTAACGCGAGGTAGCGTCAGGACGTAGAAGACAAAAGGTACAAAAATTCGAGAAAATTCAACAGATCAATATTCCGAACCAAGAATCCTCTCCGAATCTCCTCCACTCAAGCGGTGATGGGGATGCAGTTGATGGCAATGAGACCGCCCCACTCCTCCTCAGGCGCGTCGCAGTTAACAGTGGTGCCTCCGCTAGTCAGGATGTAAGATCAAGGCGGATGAATACGGAAGGGCAGTGCCTACCAGTTGTTCCCGAGGACGGTGATGGGGCTGCAGCTCAACCCAATGGGCACATTGAGGCCAGTGAGGTCGAGGCCGAGGAGGGCAGCAACGAGACCAGCGGCGGTGCTGCTGGAGGATTGTACACTGCTGCAGCACTGGGCGGAGGTCGGGGGAGTGACCGGGGGCGGGGGAGTGCCGTTGGGCATGGCGGCAGCAAGGGTCTGCAATAGATATTAGCCATAGTTCTAAGGAAGAACGATGTGGGCGTACAATGAGCACAGAGGCGACAACGACAGAGAGCTTAGAGAACATTGTTTGAGAGAGCTTGAATACAGTGGAATGTGTTCGAGTGAAGAATTAGAGAGAAACATAAGCTCTTTTATAGGGTTTCGCGCAGGCTTTCCCGCGATTGAAGAGGGTATTTTGGTCAATCAGGCATAGCACGTAAGTGTGGAGTGGTGGAGCCATTCAACAAGAGAGAACAAGAAAGCATCGTCTAAGACCGGTTCCTAACAGTTCCTAACACAGGTTAACTGCTGTCGTATGTTCACAGAAGTGACAGAAAAGTTCTGGAAGCCAGGCGATCCGTGGAGTAAATTTAAGGTTTGACAGAAAGCATGTTAGATTACCTCCACGCATTATCTCCTTGAATTCAGGCCAGGAGCGCAAATTTACCGGATTCACCTGTCAATGGAAGAAGCGAAGGCTTTGAAACTGCCCAAGAATTGAGAATACTGAATGCAAGAGTCAGATCAAGGGCACTAGTTAAGGGTACTGGTTTGCGAAAATCGACAACCGATAGTTCTCCGGGGCAAGAGCGCGGCGCCGAACACCCAGAACGGGCGAAAAATAGTCGCTCGTCATTGACAACGGTCTGACATAACAGCAGATGTCAGTCAGTTGCGCTTGAAGTGCGGAGCCAGAGCGCACCTACAAGACTAAAAAATAGTGCTGTCCAAGAATTCCTCATCGTCATGAACACGTCGTGCCACGCGGTAGATTTCAAAGAGCGTGCCTTGCGTGGAGTAACAAGGAAAATGAGCAAGTCCCGGATAGTCCTTCTCTCAAACGCTCCATGACATGTACGAAAGGTCTGATCTCTCCGCGGCATGAAGACAATGGAAAGACGCAGCTCCAGAAGAGCACTGGGTTGTAGCTGTGCAAGTAGAAAGCGATTCCGGAGTTGCACCTGAGTTTTGTTCTGGAAATTTGTTGTGAAGGACGTACGCAGAGGAGAGCGCTAACGTGTATAGACAGCCGGAATAGCTTCAGGGCTCTGGGCAACTCACACCAGCGTAGCTCCAGAGCTCACACCCGTAACTAAGGTAACTACAGCGCAGCTGCGAATACCAATCGATATTAATAATGCACTACAATTTGACATCAGATCGTTCCTTTCGCTCGAGTTCGCCCACCACGAATACCGATAGGAAGTGAATTAACCCTCGAAGGAATTCGTGTACCCCGGCACGATCTTGTTTCAAGTATCTAGTGTGTTCCACGGCTCTCTCCGATATGTGATAAGACAAAACTACAACCGCTACATGAGCCTGGATAAGAAGGACGCAGGAAAGGAAACGTACTATGTCTTTCGAAATCAATTTAGGAAACAAATTCTTTACCTGATCTTGCTGGCTGTACGACATTTCGAAAGTGACAATTGGTGGATCAGCCATGGGCAAACTCGACAGTTTGGAATCAAGCTGCATGCAGTGGAGACCATTAGAGATACACGAGTCGAAGCAAAAGCGAATAAAGATTGTTTGGATGTGGTGGTTGGACCCGATCGCTGCTAGTGTTCCGAGCACCATCGGCGGTATGGATTCGGTCAGAGTGATTCGGAGAAGTATAAGGCTTGGAAAGCGAGAGAGGTCGATTGCCTCTCCTCGTTCCTTATCAGACAGGTGTTAGCGAGATCCGCATCAAAAATTGCGTGGGTGGACGCGCGCGTACCGTAGCCTCGACGTCGAGAATTTGAAGAGTTGAAGATATGAAATCCTTCCAAGGAACCGTCCATTCACCGTGGATGTTGAGGGCTGTCAGATGGGAGAGATCGAAGGGGTATAACGCACGGGCGATGAGGGTTTGTGTATCGTAAATATGGCTTCGCGAAAATGAGATTCGCAGCGACTGCAGCGGAATGAGTGAGACCCGACGCTCGGAAGCGTCAAGGAGATGATCCTGCACAGCTCCAGGCTGAGGACCATCACGGAGGCGGGCGCTCAGGTCGAGATGTCGGATCGCAGGGGGAGCAGCTCTCCCAAATCTGCATGAAGGTGGACAGATGGGCAACGGGGGTATGCAATTTCAGCTTGGAGATACTGGGCACGCTGAACAGTCGTTGGAGCGCAATCGCCAACGGGACCGAGAGATAGTGGGTCATCTGAATGGATACGCTTTCAAGATGCGTGAATCCCAGATTGCATATCTTTGACAGCGTCAGGTCGGAAATCTGGTTGTCGCCATAATTCCTGCTGGTTGAGAATTCGCGGACGTGTCGAATTAGATGCGGAGATGTCTTGAGTGTATCGTACAAGCGTAGCAACTGGGGCTCTGAAGACTCTACGCCACCGTTTGTGAGGTGTGGCGCTCGGAAAAAGATGGGATTGAGCCGAGTGCAGCCAAGAACGTGCAACCAGGGCACTAGCCATGAGCTCGGGAGTCGAGTTTGAGAGAAAGTTGATACAGTGGTCCACCAGCTCCGGAATATCGAGCGTGCGTTGCATCGTGGCGGAGTGCAACTAATGACAACCGTGACTCGGATCTGTCAAACTCTGTTCATGCCGAGATGCCGTTCAAAGAAGTAGAGCACAATGAAGACGCCAAAATGGTATCTGACTGCAACTCTCCGACTTTGCGTCTCTATTATTGTCATGAATTCCGAGTGGTCGAGAGTTGTATTCGCGACTACTTTTTAGCTCCTCTTAACGGTAGGCACGTTTCACCTTTGAGAACAAGGGATTTGCTTGCGGGATCAGGCAGGATTAAGTGAAAGAGTGACACTTGAATGGACTGACTTGACCTTAATCTCAGTTTCTTCCTACTTCGGCGGGGTCGCAATTGTCAATACGCACTTAGTACAAGCGCTCGATCAGCTCCACCTGCAGCGTTAAATTTTAAATTTGGATTCTTGTGCAATGACGTTTACTTATTTGTCTCAGCCCAGACTTCCACGGACACCACTTAAAATCGATAATTGGCCAGGTTTTACCGGAAGACATTCTCGTCTAGTTGCGCAACCCACTCTGAACACGGGGACTTCAACGAAAAATGCTGTGTTCCAATGAACGCGAGTCACCGACGCCTCGTTGCCATACGCGATGTAGGACGACTTCATAGGTTTTGCGACCATTCTGCTGGGTATAAGATGGAGAAAAAATTTCGAAAAACGAAGGAGTTTGGAAGGGACCGGGACGCCGAATGTGGGAACATTCAATCAGAAGCGTACTCAGCTATGGTACGTGTTCAGTTGCACAGTTTGAGTGACCGGCAACGTGAAGTTAAAAAATTTATTAGGTGAAATATGACTCTCTTCAAAGAATTAGCCATAATCTCTAAAAAGAATGCCCAGTGTATGCTGGGTAACGTACGGTAGAATGAAAATCTAATTTGGCAATTTTCCGTTGTGATCGCGAAAGGGCAGACCCGCAGTGTGAGAAGCGAATGGGTAGGATTCTGTATCTGCTTCGATCTCAGCGCTTCATTTGTTCAGAAGTTTAGCGGGAAAATGATCAACATATTGGAGCCCATAACGCAAAAAACAGCAAGATATAGTAGTTATGGTAGATGAATCTCGGGAGTATCAATCGCCAAGTACGATTTCTGGATGGGGAATCAGCATGGTACGCATTACTCTCTGAAGTACTCGGTGAAGTAGGTTTCGTGGTCCTCCCACGCTAGTAATCGAGTAGAAAAATGAACGAGACCGGCAGCACAGGACCGTGGCCATTGGTTTTCCACGCCGTGCTGCAGGTCGCCAGATGGGGTGCGGGAACTGATGTCGAACTGCACCATGCAGAGGTGCTTGAGGCTTTTCAACGCGTCATCGGCCGGAGCACAATGCTGGATCCTGGGGCTTGCCTCCCAGTCGCCACTAAAGATGAATCTGAGGACCTCAATGCGCGGCGTGCAGGTTGAGAGTCTAGGGATGGTGCTCATGAGGGAGTTGGGGATCTGTATCTCCGTCATGGTCCCTTCGAACGTCAAGGAACAAAGATTGGGCAGAGTTGGAAGCGCGAGAGCAGACGTCTTTGGATCCTCTCGGCTCCGACAAACTGTGGAAACATATAGTTTGTGGATATAGGTGAGAGGAGGACATATACCCAGAAAGTCGAGTACCAAATGCTGCAGGGTTGTCTTACACTTGACAGCAAGTGGCTTGAAATCCCGGAGAGATAGAAAACCCGGGAAAGCAGCTTCAACGACCTGAGATTTCTCAAGTGTGGATCGGCATCCGCGCTGAGCATCCTATTATGGAGGGATACGTCTTGTGTCGGACAGTATTTAAGAGTGAGGTGATCGAGGTTGGAAGAAGGTGCGAGAGGCGTCCATTCGATTCCTGCGTCAACCCGAACCGGCTGCGCGCTCATGGGCGACATAAAGAAAGGATGGAATGCCACAGCTTTGTAGGAGGCGAGTGCATAGAGTGCGAGGGAAGTAGGAATACCTGTGCAATGGAACACAAGACATTCCAGGGAAGGAACTGCCAGGAAAGAACGAAGTGCGACTCGAAACTCGAGAGGGGAGTCCCGGTACCATGTATCAGGCTTTGCCTTGGACGTAGTTATCACCAAACGCACGACTTGGGAGAGCAAGGGGAACGCCTTGACCCATTGACTGTAGTCGACCCACCGACTGAAGCCGGCCCCGTCAATGTGGATCTTCAGGTCGCGGATGTACGACATCAGGCGTGGGCTGTGCAGCAGGCCGTTCAATACTTCGTCAGGGTTCGCCGCCCCTCCGGCGAAAGTCCCAATGTTTGCCGAGCGGAAGAGACGGCACTGGCTAGGATCACGGAACCTTTTCGCTACCAACGAGCGCGAGTGGAGGTCCTGTTTGCGCTCTCCTCGCATTGAGAGAGCCTCTAATTCGTCGAGTACCGATTCGATAAGCTCATTTGCCAATGATTCCATGACGCGTTTCGGAATGGGAGGCTGAAAGCAAGAAAATTTACTGTTTGGACTTGTTGCTCGCTGAATGCTTCTCGAATTCCGGAATAGCGTCGTCAAATTTATGTGACAGAACTCTGGCTCGTGCCTGACGATACACGCACCGTCCGGCTTAGCTTTCAGAAGATGAAAATTGACTCATCAAATTAGCGGGGAAACTTGACTCGACCTGGTATCTGGAATACTCACCTTTCATCATCACACCAGAATAGTCGTTCAGCTGGGTTGATTGTGCTATGCTCTTATCAGTTCATTCCCCGAAGTCGCAGGAGCTCTTTCAATTAACTCGGATAGAAATCTCAGCCGTTGAGATACACCTTCTAAGTCCGCGAGGGTTAATTGTGCGAGTAAAAGCAGCGGTCGTAAAAGCAGAAATTGCAGTTAGTCTTCTACTGCACCAGCAACTCCAAGAGACTCATACATAATTTCGGGTCAAATATAGATGGTTAGCATCGCCCATACGTTCTTCGTGAACATGAGTACCCATTCGCTTCACATCCCCGCTCCCGACCGCTTCATCATTAGCAATATTGGAGTGTGGTAAGATAGTGGGAGCTGACTCGAATGCGCACACCGGGACACACCAAGTTAGAGGGACCGTGCTCGATGCGGCTGCGCTTCCCAACGTACGATGCGAATCCTCAAGTCCAGCGGACCCAAGTTGGTACCAAAGTCTCGTCGAGCTGCCAGCGCCACAATTTGCGGCGTCAACGTATTCACGGCACGGAACGAGTGCCCTTCGAGCATTTTTAGGAGAAGGGCACCGCGGATGACATGTTGGTACTGAACACTCACCTACTAGCGACTCGGAGTGTGCGAGTTTGCGGATCAAGACCGAGAACTTTAGCCATGCGATGCCAATGATTTGCTGCTTCCGAAGTGCGGTGAATGTCGGAGAAATGCGAGAACAGACGCGAACCGAAGAGGGATACGGTGGAGGGAAGCAAGAACGATCGGCAATCACCAGCGCGGCGTCAAATGGGCGCCAATCATTTCTCTGTTTTCGCTCTTTATACATCCTTCCTTCCTTCCTTCCTTCCTTCCGCCGCCTCCTGTATCGCACTTGATGACTTGGATGTCGCAGATCTAACAAACACTTGCTTTGAAGAAGCACTGGAAGCCTCTTGCTGAACTATCCCACCCCTCCTCACTGGTGGTCTGAGGCTCTGCTCTTGCTTTCTGCAGATCGGAGTGTTTGTGAAGAACCCGAAGACAAGATGCACGCTTTAAGCTTGCAGATTTGCCTCTGAGTTAGTCAATGATATCCTTTTCACCGCTGCAAATAGGGTTTGACCTTTTCAACCGTCTCCGTCCTGCAGAGCTTTCTTTTGGGCGAGTCTCTCTGTGTCGGACTCGTGCATCTCCAAGCAAGACTCGTCGGTTACCTGCTGGATCATGAGCTTTCTCGACAGTCGCCAGTGAACCAGTCGTACTTGAATGCGCTGCGAGGCCCTGCAGACTCGAGTCGACCATGTACTTCTCCGCTGCTTTTACTCATGTATGGAACGAAGTGAATGCCCCGAAATGTGCCTACTCGTACCCACAATCCTAACTCTCTCGTAAATTGGAGATTAGAAGATTCAATAGGAGAAATTTTTGTACGCCTGTTTCTTCTTCAGATTTCTCCCTCGTCACAGCTCGTCCTCCTTGCTTGACAGGCATGTTCTGCACACTCGCGTCCGCGTTGCATTTCTCAAGCTCTCTATCAGGTTTGTTCGCCATGACAAGTGCAGTCTCTGCGCGTGTCCTCTCTCGAGGTTATATTTTCCCTGTCTTGTTCTGGACAGGTTTCTCGATGCCTCATGAGGATGCGAGTTGATCAAATATCTGTGGGCTTGCATGAGTGTCCCAATGCGAATCCTTCACCGTTCTTGCGCGCAGGGACAACCTGTGCGGAGCAACAACAAGAAGATTCAGCTGGCAGCGTGCAACCGACTTCACCGTTCATCGGGACAATCAGCCTGCCTTGTGCGCCTCGTAAAGTAACGGCCGCCGATTCCCAACAAGATCTTTACCGCAAAGTCAGGTTTGACACATTCGATCACTGAACGCTCTCATATCCGATTTACAGTAGGACTCCCACCAGGTGATATCTTTCACCGCCTTCTTTCACCGTATGCTTGTTAACTTCTTTGCTCCATTCGCGGATCTCATGATTTATCCTTCCTTCTCGCCACGCTCCATGAATTGGGGCTAACATCGCGCTTGTGAACCTGTCGGTTAGGCGCGTTCTTTCGTGCAACATCATTTTAGGCCCTCTCCCGTTGCCTATTCGCTAGCAATCTTACTGGGTGTGTGGGATATTTTTCACTGTGTCTGCCCAACTGGCAGTTGGATGAAGTGGCAGTTGGACAGGGGTGACAATTCTTTTAGCTCGATCTCAATTCTAAAATGGATGAATCATCCCCACGACTTCCCCTCGGTTGTTGGGCGGCGATTCGCTTATAATCCCACTTTAATCCCGGGAACCCATCATCTCTCCGTCCTCCCCTCCCATGTCCACGGACTCCCACATGGAGATGCAGTCCATCCTCAATTCCACTACATTCAATTTATACTGGGATCAATTGGCTCAGGGTTCCGCTATGCTCGTGGTAGGTGGCAAGCAACTTGAACATGATCATCAATGTGCAATGTTTCTCAATCCCTGGGCCAGATCGAAATGTTTTTCTATGGCAAGAAGGTTGCGTCCTGTACAGCTAAAGCCTGACCCTTGGCCCAAAGGCTTTTATCTCAATCTCTTCCTGGTTGCCATCTATACCCTCTTTCATCACAAAACAGCAGGAAAGCGAGTTCTTCTCACTTTCACCTGGGTGATGGCCATTTTGGACACGACGCAAATGGTTCTGCGGCTTGTAACTAATTTCATGGAGGCACACTTGTTCCTCCGAGTCGTTCAACACGACATAGACTCCGATGCCGCCTCAAAATTTGCATCATCAGTCACAGGGGCCTTAAATTCGTTGAACCTAGCCCAAAACGGGATCTTTTCGTTTAACAAGTTTGTGATTTGGCTTTTGTCTTCTAAATAATCATCTACATGAAATGTCAGCTTCGTCACAGATTCGCTCTTTGTTGAGTCTTTCTTTCATTGAACAACTCAAACCGACTGAGCGTGTTCCGTAGTTGTATCGCTGCTACATGATATGGGGATCTCAATGGAAAGTTATTATGTTCCCTGGGTTACTTGTCCTATCTACCTTCGGTGGGTTGCTCCACCTCTTCAGCATGCCATGCAGCACGGTGACAGGGGTGCTTTGAAAATATAGTTGCAGGATGTGTTTCAATCACGAGTCCAAATGATCAAACTTTGGAAAAAACTCCATACATCATGGCTGCGATAACAAATTTCATTCTCCTATTTCTCACAGGTGAGACAGTTCTGCTGGGATTTGTTCAACTTGTCCCTGCTGGCACTGAAATTACATACAGCCGGCCGTATATGGTGGATCCGGAGAAACGCCCGGCACATTGGTACCACCGCACTGAAAGATCGCTACAGTAAAGTCATAGCAATGATGTATGTGCAAAGAGTCTTGCGAACTCTCATCTAATGACCATTTGTCTCTGTCAGAGTTGAATCCGGCGCCATGTACTGCGTCTTCGCGATATTGCTCGTTGTCACTTATCCGCTGGGTTTCTCAAATGAAGTGTTACAAGCCATTGGGACGCATCTGGTTGTCAGCAAGGCTTTGTCTTCAATTCAGACCTGTGATAACGTATCCTACCCGTAGAACATAGCGCCGACACTCATAATCGTGCGGGTTGGATTGGGTCAACACACGCAGCCCATGCTCAACAACTCAGAAGGCCGACCCTCCACCGACCGGACGAATCATTCGGTTCACTTCCAAGCTAGGCAGGAATCTAGTCCGCAAAGTTGGTCGGTTGACCATGAGAAGGTTTAGTCTAGGATGGGACTCCGGCAGTTTTTAGCGGTGGACTGCATTGAGAAATAACTCAGGAAAGAGCGCGATTTCGTTGTGATATCATGTTCATTGAATCACTGTTAAACATTGGCTAAACAAGGATTGCACTACTCACAGTATTCTTTTCGGCCCGTCCTGCCAAAGTATCTACCATCACCTCTTTGAGATTCGGGCCTGTTGGTTCACAATCGTGCATCGAATCACACATGCAGAAAGAATTAAAATATCAAAAAGTTCGGTCATTCAAAAATGATTGATACACTGAGCGGAGGAGAACAAATGTACTATAAGACCCTCGCCATACGGCTCCGCCAAAAATTGCGCACCAAGACGGTGGAAGGCGGGCGTTCTTCTAATCGTCAACAGCAGAGTGTTTGGCAACGTTCCCGGCTTTGCAATGCGAAAGTGCTCTTTCATCTCGACTGCATTCTTTAAAAAAATTTCTCGTGCGCTCCACAAGACGTTTTCTGCTTCAGTATTGTCCTGTTGGGTGTTTGACAAGTAACGACCGCCTGGCCTACACTTGTTTACCTCCAATCTGTCTTTGAAATAATCGCTGGGCAGCGTGTGGAATCACACATAAAGAGAGCACAAAGACGTGTTATTCGCGACATTTAACGCGAGGTAGCGTCAGGACGTGGAAGACAAAAGGTACAAGGTACAACAATTCGAGAAAAGCCAACAGATCAATATTCCGAACCAAGAATCCTTTCCGAATCTCCTCCACTCAAGCGGTGATGGGGATGCAGTTGATAGCAATGAGACCACCCCACTCCTCCTCGGGTGCGTCGCAAGTAACAGAGGTGCCTCCGCTAGTCAGGATGTAAGATCAAGACGGATAAATACAGAAGGGCAGTGCCTACCAGTTGTTTCCGAGGACGGTGATGGGGCTGCAGCTCAACCCGATGGGCACATTGAGGCCAGATAGGTCGAGGCCGAGGAGGGCAGCAACGGCAGAAACGGCGTTGCTGTTGGAGGATTCCACACTGCTGCAGCACTGGTTGGAGGTCGGGGGTAGTGACGGGGGGAGTGACGTTGGGCATGGCGGCAGCAAGGGTCTGCAATAGATATTAGCCATAGTTCTATGGAAGAACGATGTGGGCGTACAATGAGCACAGAGGCGACAACGACAGAGAGTTTAGAGAACATGTTTGAGAGAGCTTGAATACAGTGGAATGTGTTCGAGTGAAGAATTAGAGAGAAATATGAGCGCTTTTATAGGGTTTGGTGCCGGCTTTCCCGCGATTGAAGAGGGCATTTTGGTCAACCAGGCATAGCACGTAAATGTGGAGTAGTGGAGCCATTCAACAAGAGGGAACAAGAAAGCGTCGTCTAAGACTGGGAACCACTGAATTGGAGGCTTTCGTATGTTCACAGAAGTGACAGAGAAGCCTTGAAATTGAGGCGATCCGTGGAGTAAATTTAAGGTTTGACAGAATGCAGGTTACCTCCGTGCCTCAGCTCCTCGAAGTAAGGCCCGGAGCGCAAATTCACCAGAATTACCTGGAAGAAGCAATGGAAGGGACGCTTTGAAACTGACAGAGTTGAGAACACTGAATACAAGAGTTAGACCAACTGGTTAAGGGTACTGGTTTGTGGGGATCGGAAATGACGACCGACTCGAAGGTGACTTCATTGTTCAGCGGGGCAAGAGCACGGCACCGAATACCCAGAACGGGCGAAAATAGTCGTTCGTCATTGACAATGGTCTGACATTCCAGCAGATGGCAATCAATCGCGCTTGAGTTGCGGGGCCAGAGCGCACCTACGGGACTAAAAAAATACTGTCCGAGAATTCGTCATCGTCACGAACGCGTCACACCGCGCGGTAGGTTCCAAAGAGCGTGCCTTGGAGTAACAAGGAAAACAACCAAGTCCCAGATAGTCCTTTTCTCAAACGCTCCATGAAACGTACGAAAGGTCTGCTCTCTCCGCGGCACGGAAACAATGGAAGGACGCATTTCCAGACGAGCACCGGGTTGTAGCTGCGCAAGTGGAAAGTAATTCCGCAGCTCGGACTTGAGTTCCATTCCGGAAATTTGTTGTGAAGGGCGTACGGATAACGTGCATAGAGAGCCGAGAAAAGTAGGGGATTTCACATCGGCGCAGCTCTGAGAAAAGTATCTGCGAACACCAATCGATATTAATAATACAGTACAATTTGACGTCGCATCATTCCTTTTGCTCGAGTTCACCCACCACGAATACAGATGGGAAGTGGATTAACCGCCGAAGGAGTTCCAGTACCCCGACACGATCTTGTTTCAAATATCCAGTGTGTTCCATGGCTCCTTCCGATACGTGATCAGAAGAAGCTGCAACCGCTACATGAGCTTCGATACAAAGGACGCAGTAAAGGAAACGCACCATGTCTGCCGAAATCAATTTAGGAAACAAATTCTTTGCCTGATCTTGCTGGCTGTACGACATTTCGAACATGACAGTTGGCGGATCGGCCATGGGCAGACTCGACAGTTTGGAATTAAGCTGCATGCAGTGGAGATGGTTGGAGATACACGAGTCGAAGCAGAAGCGGATAAAGATTGTTTGGATGTGGTGGTTGGACCCGATCGCAGCTAGTGTTCCGAGCACCATCGCGGTATGGATTCGGTCAGAGTGATTCGGAGAAGTAAAAGGATTGGAAAGCGAAAGAGGTCGATTGCCTCTCCTCGTTCCTTATCAGACAGGTGTTAGCGAGATCCGCATCAAAAATTGCTTGGGTGGGCACGCGCACCGTGGCCTCGGCGTCAAGAATTTCGAGACTTAAAGATGCGAATTCATTCCAGGGAACCGCCCATTCACCATGGATGTTAAGCGCCGTCAAATGAGAGAGATCGAAAGGGCACAAAGCGAGGGCGATGAAGGTTTGTTTATCATAGATGTGGCTTCGCGAAACGAGATTCGCAGCGATTGCAGCGGAATGAATGTGGCCCGACGTTCAGAAGCGTCAAGGAGATGGTCCTGCACAGCTCCAGGGTGACTATCACGGAGGCGAGCGCTCAGGTCGAGGTGTCGGATCACAGGGGAGCAGCTCTCCCAGATCTGCATGAAAGTAGATAGATGAGCAACGGGGGTATGCAGGTTCAGCATGGAGATACTGGGCACGCTGAACAGCCGTTGGAACGCAATCGCCAGCGGGCCCGAGAGATGATGGACCACCTGAATAGATACGCTTTCAAGATGCGTGAATCCCAGATTGAATATCTTTTCCAGCGTAGGGTCGGTAATTTGGTTGTCGCCATAATTCCCGCTGGTAGAAAGCTCGCGGACGTGTCGAATTAGATGTGGATATCTCTTGAGTGTAACGTAAAATCGTAGCAACTGGGGCTCTGAAGATTCTAGCCACCGTTTGTGAGGTGTGGCGCTCGGAAAAAATGGGATTGAGCCGAGTGCAGCCACGAACGTGCGACTAGGGCACTAGCCATGAGCTCGGGAGTCCAATTCAAGAGGAAGCTGATACAATGGTCCACCAGCTCTGGGAGTTCCAAGGGGCTCTGCATCGTTGGTAGTAAGAGCCATGTCTGTGATGGTGACAGATGAATGGAGGAAGCATAACTCCGATCAGTAATCGCTGAGTGCCATCAAAGACCAGCGCCTAACAAACAGTGGGCGCCAATCATTAGGGGAAGTCAACTATCGCTTTTTTCACCGATTAAGGCGTCGATTATCAGCCGATTATTTTTCGAATCGGAGGCCGATTAATCGACGCAAATCAACTTAATCAGCTTAATCGTCAGAATCGGCAAAGCGACTCCAGAGTCGCTTTGAAATTTAATCGGTTGAATCGCCCTAACCCTAACTCAGTCGTTCCGCAAGCAGATGTACTTTGACATTGAATTACATAATATAATGTTCATTGTCTTTGCGTACAAAGTAAATGGGTCCCGCTCCCAAGAAAGTCCCGACTGTAGGGTCAAGGCTCCGACACGCAAGAGGGCTCAGACAGATCAGGCCACACAGCCCAAACCGAAAAAAACTACAAAGAAAGATGATGGCACAGCAGCGACGACAGTACTGACGCCGCCAAGCCCGCCGCCCGACAGTCGGGGCATGAAGGCGTTGTATGTCACACGGCGGCTGTCAAAATAAATGTATTTTTATGTCTTTTCACTGCACACTTCTCTACTGAAAAATCGAATAAGAATCGGCAAAAAATCGAGACCAGAATTGGGGTGGTCAAAGCTGGGCCGATTTTTGATCGATTCTGTTCGAGAATCGAACAAGAATCGAGAAATAATCGGCTGATAATCGACGCCTTAATCGGTGAAAAAAGCGATAGTTGACTTCCCCTATTTCTTCGTTTTTCACTTCCAATGCTCCAACGTATCGCGCTCGGGACATCGCAGATTCCGCCGCATTGGCCATGGAATAATTCACGTAACGCAGTCCCCGATTACACTTCCGTCTTGCTTCCTTCGAAGAAGCACTGGGAGCCCACCGCTGAACTCTCCCCTCCTCAGTCTGCTTTTCCTGTTGCTCTGCTCTTGATTTCTGCAAGTCGGCGTGTCTGGGGGGGACCGGAAAAATGAAATGTCCCTATTCCAGGCCGCCATCTTAACTCTATCGCAAATCGGACGTTCGGAAATTCAATGGGAGAGACTCTGTCTTCATCTTTGGAATTTCTTCCTCATCTCGTAGCTCATCTCCCTCCTTGCCACGCCTCGTCTGCACACTCGAGTCTGCATCGCCTTTCTTATCTTTCTTCTGGGTCTCTGTGTCGTGATATGTGGTGCGTGTTCTCTCTCGACGTCCTATTTCCAAGTCTTCTGGACAGGTTTGTCGATGACGTCATGAGAATACAGTAGATACAGTAAATTCTCAACTTTATTTGCTTCGCCGCTTTGCCCAACTCAGACAGTCCTCCCAGTTGATCGAGAATCTGCTGGCTCGCATGGGTGTCTTAATGCCAATCCTTCACCGTTCTTAATCCGCCGCCCAGGGGCGATTCGGGTGAAGCAACAAGAAGATTCAACTGACAGCTTGCAACAAACTTCCCCGTTCTTCGAGGCAATCAGTCTATCTTGTGCGCTTTGTTAAATAACGGCCTTTATTTCCCAACAAGATCTTTCGGCCGCGTACTCATGCTCGGACACATTTGACCACAGAACGTTCTCAGATCTGAATTGCAGTCGAACTCCTACCAGCAGATATCTTCCATCTCCTTCCATCGTTGTATGCTTGTTGACTTCTGGCTTCATTGGCGGATTTTATGACTCTTCTTTCCTCCTCGCCAGGCTCCATGAACCGGCGTTAACATCGCCTTCTGAACCTGTTGGTTAGACGCATTCTTCCTAAGAAACATCATTTTGAGCCGGTTTCCGGTCGACCACATTGAATATTCACCGGTAACAACCTTACTGGATGCGTAGGATCTTTTCCACTGTGTCTATCCAACTTCCAGTCGGATGGAGCGACAATTGGACGGATGTGACAATTTTTTTAACCTGATCTCAATTCTAAAAGAAAGCAAGTGTATGTTCTTCAGTGGATGGGAGGCTGTATCGTATTGTCGCTTTTTGTGCACGTTTTTTCATCTCTTGCGACCTTTGTTGATGGCTTCACGAAGCAGTAGAACCTCTTTGTTCGTGCACCCACCCAGGATCATCCACAATTTGTACTAGCGTGCAGCCCAGGGAAATTTTTGTCAGTGAGTCTTCGCCGTTCTCGTTCGCACCGGATCAGTGCGGAGATTGGTGTAAAAATATCCAGGTTTGCATGCTTTCGGAGTTGGTCTTTCTCTTCTCCAAAGGCCACTATTCACTGCAAGCTCTTTTTTTGCTGCCGGGACAGGATTCAGTTTTTGCTTGTGGCTGCAAGTACTTATATATATGTTGTGGATCATAACTTGTCATGCGTGACTTCTCCTTTCATAGGGAGCCAGACTGTTGCAAATTGAAAGAATGATGAATAGACGTGAAAGTAAAGCAACTGTCTATATGAACTCGTCGCATCTGCCACTGCAGTGATCTCTCCCGTAACACAAAATGGATCGCACATCAGACCCTCAAATTTAAAGGCCGCACAACACCGAGATTCCCACAAACGGCGGACGGGTGAGAGAACTAGCTTCTCACAGGCGACTTGAATGATCATCATGGAGTTCCTGTCACCTTGGTTCTCGGGGCAGTGATTTCCTTCATAATCTCTACAATCCTGGGAACCCATCATCTCTCCATCATCTCCTCTCACCATCTCTATGGAATCTAACGTGCAGACACAATGCGTGCTCAATTCCACTGCATTGAATGTAAACTGGGATGACATGGTGACAGGTTCAGCAGCGACCGGGGTAGGTGATAAACACCATGAAAGTCGGTGTGCGGCTTGTATTAACGCCTGGCCCAGATAGCAATATTCTTATATGGCACAGAGTTTCCCTCTTGCACATCCAAACCCTGACCATTGTCTGAAGGCTTCTATCTCAATCTCTCCATTGTTGCCATCTACACCCTCATTCATCGCAAAACAGCAGGAAAACAAGTTCTTCTCGCTTTCACCTGGGCGATGACCGTTTTGGGCACGACGCAAATGGCTCTGCGTCTCGCAGCAAGTGTCTTGGGGGTGCACTTGTTTCGCCGATTCATTCAACACGGCATGGGTCTCGATGCCTCCTCAACTTTTTCACTATCAGCCAACAGGCCCTACAATTCGTTGATTCTATGCGAAAGCGCGACCTTTGTGATCAACAAGTTTGTCATTCGGTTTTTGTTCCTTTCTGAATAATCATCGACATTGAATCTCAGTTTAGTGACAGATTCGCTCTTTGTTGAGTCTTTCTTTTGTTGAATTCAAATCGGCTGACCTGGTTCTGCAGTTGTTTCGCTGCTATATGATATGGGGATCTCGATGGAAAGTTATTGTATTCCCTGGGTTGCTCGTTGTATCTACCTTCGGTGAGCGGCTCCAGCTCTTCAGCATGCGATGCAGCAAGGTGACAGGCTTGCTTTGACAATACAGTTGCAGGATGTGTTGCAATTGCTAGTCCAACAGTTTCTGCCAGCCAAACATTGCAACAAGCTCCATATATCATGGCTGCGATAACTAATCTTGTTCTCCTATTTCTCACTGGTGAGCCAGTTCTACTGGGCTTTGTTCAACTTGTACCTGCTGAAGGTACATACAGCCGGCCGCATATGGTGGATCCGGAGAGGTGCTCGGCAGATTGGTACCACCGGACTAGAAGATCGCTACAGCAAAGTCATAGCAATGATGTACGTGCCAAGAGTTCCGTGAAATATCATTTAACGACCACGTATCTCCATCAGAGTTGAATCCGGCGCCATATATTGCATCTTCACAATCTTGCTCATTGTCACCTATCCGATGGGCTTCCCATTCGCCGTGTTGCAAGTCATTGCGATGCATCTAGTTGTCAGCAAAGCTGTATCTTCAATTCAGACCTGCGCTGACGTCTCCTACCCGTAGAACATAGTGCCGACACTCATAATTGTGCGGGTTGGATTGGGTCAACACACGCAGCCCACGCTCAGAAACTTAGGAGGCCAAGCCACCGCTGACCGCACGAATCATCCGGCTCACTTACAACTCGGGCAGGTATCAAAAGCGCAAAGTTGGCCGGTGGAATATGACAAAGATTAGTAATGCGGGTGGCCAGAAGTGACCCAGGGAGAGGACCCAGGCAGTTTTAGCAGTCGACCGCTTTGCCGAATAACTCTGGAAAGAGCACGATTTTGTTTTTGATATCGTGTTCATTGAATCACTGTTGAACAAGAAAGGATTGCACTACTCACTACTCTTTTCGGCCCTTCCTCCCGCAGTCCTCTCTTTCTAAGATTTAGACTTGTTTGTCCAAAGCCTTTTTAAAACTCTGTTTTCGGCCCTCCAACACAGACTTCGCTAAAGTCGTCCACAAAATTATTTATATTAGCCGGCCCACTCTAGGCATGCAGATTAATCATCAATAGTAATACTTACTTAAATTTCGCAGCGTTAGGAATATGCGAAGCCGCAAAGCGGGCGAGCAGCCGTTGATGCCTAAATTAGCATGTTGGTACGCCCTGGACTGGAAGGTTGAACGGGAAATTTGAACCAACACCACCTAACTGTGGTAGGATCCAGAGGATGTATTTTAAGATGTCGAAACTCCACTCACATATTATGCCGCTACAATCCAAGTAGATTATACAAAGTCAACTTGAATACCAGCGAACAGAAAAATGCTACGACGTCCGGGAAAAGCCCTACTATAATCTGGTACTCTATATAGCCTGACCCACAATCACACTGACTAGCACACCCAACACGAGTGACGTCTGTGCTATGCGCGGCGCCGCACTCGGCGGCTTACTCGTGCCCGCAAGCTCATGAGCAGCCATCTTGTACCCGTTGGTGGTCGACAAGACCAAAGGAGACACCATCGCTACATCAATCACCCATCAGGTTTGTCGCACATGCAAGAAGCGAACTTGTGTGTACAGTCGTCGGGAAAGTCATCGATGGTCCGCCCTTGTTCTCTGTGAAGAAATTGTAAACCAGTGCGAACCCTGAAGCCGGGGACGTCGACCGTGCAAGTGTGTGCCGTTGACCGTCTTTACATCTTCCTCAAAGTTCTTCCCGAACGTCTGCGCGGCGCATCAAATCGTCAGCGAAACAATAAACAAATGAGAAAAGTAACACACCTGTCCCGCCCACGTATACCCACCCTTCTGCACCACAGTACTCGCCGCGAGGTACTTCACCTTCACACTACTCAGCATCGTCGCGCCCGTCATCGAAATAACCGTATTCGCGCCGCTACCGTGTTGCTTTCAAACCAGGAAAGGTTTATTCACCGACTGCGCATACATGGTACGTATACTGTTCAGGTATGGCTTGAGCAGATTGATGTGCGCGTCGTGCGTGAGGTAGAGCGGGAAGATTGTCTGTGGATCCGTGACAATTCTCGCGTAGATATCTGAGGTACGTTAGCAAAGAAGGATTAAATTCTGTGCGATGCGATTCACTTCTCCACCGCAAGAAAAGTAAGGTCATTGTGGAACTTGTCGATAAAGCCCGAGTCCCAAACTTGCTCCATCGTCCACAAAAAGTCGGCAATGTTGGGTCCAACGAGACTCTTCATCGCTCTGCCGGATGGGTCTGCATTATTAGCAGCAACCTGCGTGAGAAGATCGTATTAGTGTTTGGGGTTTGACGGTGGCGAGCGGCAAGGCACACAGGTGCCGGCTGTCTGTCTGCCAGGAACATTCGGGCTGTCTATCGGACTTAGGATAGCAGTATATAGACTTACAGTATCGGCGTGGATTTCTTCACGCGTTTGACTACCTACGGTACGGCTTTGTACATTGGGAACAAACGCACTTTTCTTTGGCTTGGATCTCGCGGCAGCCGGCGGCTCCGGTTTCGGAGCCCAAGTTCTAACAGATCGGAGAACTCCCCACTGTAGTCATACAGTAGCGGACAGTCAAAGCCCGCTTATCGCATAGCGTGTGAACGGCTCTTTTTTATGTAAATCTGAGTTCAGAATCAGATTCAGCTCAACAAAAGGAGCCCAAAAACATACCTCCGAAGTTTTTCCCACGAGCCGTTGGTTTTTCTCAATTTTTGGACGAAGTTGAATGAAATTGTGTGTATCCCTTTTTGACCTCCGGTGGTGGTATTAGTGGTAAATCCCATCCAAAGTACATATCAATACATTTGGAGCTGTTTATCAACCAACTAGGGCGAGAATTCTGATACATTCGTGTTTTGGTGCCGTTTCTGGATCAAATAATTGGCGGATCAAATCATTTTTTCCATCAGAATGGCTCGATAAAATTCTGAGTTTTTGCCGGGATCATGACCAGCTTGTCAAAAGGAGTCGATTGGCGATTTTTACGTTATTTTTGCGATTTTTTCTGGGTTTTCTCAATATTTTGGGGTAAATTTTGGAAAAATGATTGAATTTCGAAATTCGGTTCGTGCCAATCTCTTCATTTGGTTCCTAATTTATATAGAAACTGTTTTTCAAGTCCTCCAATGGGATCTCCTGGCCGCCACATTCCAATTTCCCACGCTTCCCAAATAGGCGGGTTTTGACTGTCCGCTACTGTACGGCGAGCAAGTGTCGGGCCGGTGGCCGTGGATGTGGTACATGTCGGACTTATTGCCCGCCTGCAGCCCAAGGAGGTAGTCGCCCAGAATTTCCTGCACCGCCGTGATGATCTGGTTATTGAACGGCTGGGTGACGAACCACGGGATGCCCATGAACCAGTGAACATTCACAAAGGAGGAGACGTTGCGCATCATCAGGAGGTCGCGCGAAAATTCAAGTGAGGGTGTTGCGTCGCGCCCGTCACGCCAGTGAGGTTTCTTCGTCAGTACGCGGCCGTTGGGAATGGTGTCATCTGGGACCAGCTTAGCAGACTCCTGGGTGTTACCGCCAACGCGGATCATCACCGAGCCTGCGCGTTGCTGAATATTTGCCATCAGGTTAAGGAACGGCGCTTGAATGAGCGTTGAGTTCTTCCCCACTGGACAATTTTTGTTATTCATTTATAGATGGTGAGAATAGAGAATTTAAGACGCACAGACTTGGTTTGCTACTGACGTCTCAATTGAAAACCCGATGAACGACCCCTTCTGCTTGATCGACAAGTTTGGTGTTCCAGAATTCTGGAGGTTTATAGGAATGGTCATGAGCACGGTGGGGGATGGAACGGGCGGGGGGCTGAGTGAGATGGGAGGTAAGCAGCGACATCGGAGTATTTTACCCCAGGGGTCTCGAACGACGCCTGGTGGTGGACCGTAACAGAGGCGCGGCCACCGCTGATTAGTAGAAGGAAAAGACAGAAAGAGAGCGACAGTCTGGAGGGCATGGCTGATTAGTGGAAAGGGCAGGGAAGAAGAAAGACATGGCAGAATACTCCGGATGATTGTTCGCAAGGCACGGGCACGGGAAACGGGAAAATCATCATATCCAGCAAGAGCGGGAGGGTTTGAAAATCGAGCCGATCCGGCAGCAAAGTCATTCCTCAGATAAAGCAGATTGTATTGAGGGGTTCTCTCTTCATCCAAAATTGCTGGTTGCAAAAAGCAATTTGAACAGGACTAGGAAGCCGTTCAACTGTGGTTTGAATCCACGACGGCATGATCTATTCGCCGTCAATTTAAACGGCCGACAGCGCTAAGGCGGAGAGCGACCGAGGCTGTGGGAACCCCGAACGTGCAGAGAATTGCATCTGGAGTTTGCTGTGCGATGCGATGGTGGTGGTCACTGGTCTTGCTCAGACGCGTCTCGTCATGCGAAGGCGCGTGATTGCCAGCTCGGATGTATCCGGATCAGCAAAATCAGTGATCGATTTCGGCTTCCTCACCCAGCCACACCGAATAAAGAAAAATTTTGACCTAGGTCGAAATGTTAGAAGAAATTGGATCAACCCGTAGCCAAATCAAGTTCAGGGAAAAAATGTTCTATCAGTTAGTCAGAAATTATGATGGAAATGGCTGCCATCAGCAGCTCTTTCAAACTTGACATATTTATGGAATATCAATGAGATATGAAAGGGAAGCTGAATGTTCATCTTTCATCAGCCATTTCAAAGCACCGGAAAGACCAACTTTCTAAGGAGTCAAAAGGTGCATTGAGATGCTTTCTTTTGTCATTTTATGAAAGATTTGCCCATATATGGAAATATTTCCTAAAAATAAGAAAGAAAGGCTTTTGGCAGTGCTTTCAGCTATATTGAAAAGAACCTCTTTTCTCTTGCTGGGAATAGCTGCTGAAAGATAAACTTTCAGCAGTCCTTTCATACCTCGCTGACAGTGAATAAATACATGAGTTGTGAAATAGCCGCTGATTGTAGCTACTTCTGTGGCACTTTCGTACCAAATGAATTTATTAACTTTCTACAAATTTTGATATGGCTACTGATTTATACACTTTCAGCTAATATCTTGACCTAGGTCGATATTTTTCTTTATCTGGTGTGAGCGTATTGTTCAAGTTGACCGGCTGCAAGAGCGAAAGAGAGAAAAGAGTGCCAGCCTGGGACCACTTTTTAGGTTTGGGAATAAATTAGGAATATTTTGTGTGTTATCGTTGTTTGAATTTGAGGTCTTGGTTCAATTCCAGACTAATTTGCATTACATTTTAACGAACAAAATCAACTCGTATGCCGATGCATACTGTAAAGCCGCAACAGACAAACAGGAAAATTGACGCAGCACTTCATGTCCTAGCATTAATCTCAATCCCTGCGTCCGGGTCGTAAATGGCGGCCTCGTTTACGTTTCCGTGTTGTCTTCCGCAGGCGCACACCATTGCGTGAGATTTGGTACGAATATAGTTTACCAATAATTATCCTAAAGATGAGCTGCTCGCGGACCTTGCACAACTCCTTGCACAACTCCGGCGAGGGCTCAAGCGTCGGGGCTAGCCTTGTGGAGTATACACCGAACGGGAAACCATGACATTCCGCCTGAATGAGGGGGTTGGTGTGGTTCCTCAGCGTGGAAAAGCGGTAGAAAAACCGAGGTGGGACCAGTATTTAGCCGTAGAAAAATTGTTTGAGCACCCACTGAAAGATGAAGAATCCTTCCATTTTTACAGACAGGTCCTGGATGAGCGAAATGAATAGCGAGGCTTTAAGACTTATGGCCAATATTTATCCATGAGGAAGACTAACATGAGCCAGTGTCAGACCCAAACTCAAGTGCGATGAGTCCGAGTAGCAATCTAGAACAGGTGGGCAGGCCGAGAGAGAACTTACACTTGACGTGCTGTCGATTGGGCGATTTCACCTTTGAGAGAGCACAGGATGCACCAATTTGGAGGCTACCCAAAGCGTATTGTGTTATTTCCTGTTTCGCAAGAGGGCAAAGAATGGTTTACATTCTAGGAGTTTTATGGGCCGCCTGCATCCTTCCGCAAAGGTACGTGACAAAGGCGAGAACCAGCATTTCAAGGTTGAACGGCATGGTCTTGAGACTGATCGTCTGCACCGTGGTCTGCCCAGGAATGGGCGGAATACGGGAATGGAAAAGGGCAAGCAAACAATGTGATTGAGAATGTACGTACCTCCCCTGCGAGTCGTAAAACACAAATGCACCGTGCACCCCAAAGGCGGGCGTGTCTCATCCATCCCCGTAAATGCGACTCTGATTATCAGACCGTGCTTGACGGCGGGCAGGCGGAGGAAGGGAAGGTAGCGAGCGCATCGGGGATGGGACGGCGGAAAGGAGAATTCACTTGGTGCCAATAGGTGATCTGCGATGCGTGATTCGAAGTGGAGAAACAGAAGTACTAATACGCGGGGGAGTAGCTGTCAGCAATGGTGGGAGTGTGCACTTGAGGCGCAAACCATTTCATTGCCGCAGTGAGAGGCATTATAAACATATCCGTGATCTTGGAGTTCAAGTTGGAAAAAAAGAAACTCTGACCGAGTGTAGCCCTTAGAGTCTCACCTTGAAAAGGTCGGAATCATGATGAAAGAAAACAGATATGGTACGGAGTCCGGTTTCAGAAAGAAAAGCCAGAGTATCGCCTAGCCATTATCACCTTATGCCGTATGTTTTGGGGATGGAACGCCTTTGAAATCATTAAGAACGGACGGAAGAGGATAAATTATGGGCAAGCAACACACCATGGCATGCAGAGAGTTATTTATGTGTCGTTGCACGGTGGATAATTTTGGGATTCATGTGACAGGTTTAAACCTTTTCTTAAAAATAGACATAGAACGGTTATTAGAACTCCGAGGCCTCTGAGTAAATTGTCCAGCCTGATGACCGAGGGGATAAAAACAGCGGATTCGAAGGTGAAGACAAGGTCCAGCCGAAAATTAAGCGAACTGACCACTCGGGGGAGGAGACTGACTCGGGGGCATTTCAAAATATGATAGACGAAGATGCCTCCGGAAAGCGGGAAAGTAGTACAATGAATCGGCAAGGAATATAGCCGTTCGTCCTCAAGATTGAATGCATCCGGCGCCCGAGACGATGGTTGTCCCACTCCATTGTTGAGGGTGCAGAAGCAGAGGGGTATATGGACCTTGCACTAAGTCAGTGGTGTTCTGAGACTGGGCGAGTTCGCTGGATGTATCCGAGTCGTCGGTGGCAGAAGGAGGAAAGCGATCAATATGTGGACACTGCGTAAGTGTGAATTACCATTCAAGAGTCATGAGCGAATCAAGCGAAGGTGGGAGTGGAAAGTTCGTTGGGTGTCAGTGTCGTTGTCTGTGGAAGAGAAAGGCCCGATCGGGTATCACTTCACTGTCACCGGACATTGCACTGCAGTACTTGCGCGGGTTATACCAGTGCGCCCATTATCAACCCATGACATGCCACGTGCGCAATGGTACGCTGAAGTCAGGAGGACGAGAGCGGCGGGAATAAGCTGGGCAACGTCTGTTGGCGCGACCTATTCACCACAAAAGACACCGGGGTTTCTCCATAACGGCCCCCACCTCCCATGCAATGTGCTGGCGGTAGCTATAACGCGAACACATATAAGGGTAGCCCTGGATCGCTAACTGTAGTTCCGAACGATCGATTACTATGGGTTTCTCAACCAGTTTGCTTTCCGTTCTCGCAGTCGGAGTTGCAGGAACTTCCGCCCTGTTCCTGCCATCTGGCAACTTCACTTTCCCCACCGAGTCTGGTACCTTGTCTGCTCGCGGGGTGCAAGGGCCCGGCCAAGGCACCTTCGACGGCTTTTTCTGGCAAAACTTTGTTGCGGGTAGTTTCGACGTCATTTTCACCAATATCGCCGGAGGCCAGTACGAGGTACAGTGGGATGGATCCGGCGATTTCGTCGTTGGGCAGGGATTTAACCCCGGAAGCACATCCAGGTGAGCATATCCTTTGCCGTATTGCAATTTGTACTAAACAAATCATTTTCAAATCGCCCAGAGTAATGAGTTTCAGCGCTTCCTGGGCACCCAACCCCGCTTCCGCTTCTATCCTCTCCGTCTATGGTTGGCCCTGGTCACTATTATCTGCACTGTTACAGCTGACGCTCAATGAACCATATACAGGCTGGTCGACCAACCCTCTCGTCGAATACTACATCAACGAAGACGCAAATGATTTCAACCTCGGTACTGCCGCTTCCGGTACTACGCACATGGGCACCGTTGTTTCCGATGGATCGACTTACGACATCTACACACACACCCAAGTGAACCAGCCTTCCATTCAAGGCACTGCCACCTTCCAGCAGTTCCTCTCCGTCCGCCAAAACAAGCGGACCAGTGGATCAGTCACGGTTCAAAACCATGTCAATGCGTGGGCTGCGCTTGGCATGCACTTGGGTACTATGAATTTGCAAATTATGGCGGTAAGTTCAAATTTGATTGGAACCTCAGAATGCTAATGTTGGTGTGCACATCAGGTGGAAGGGCTGAGCAGCTCTGGCCAGGCAACCGTTACCGTTAGTTGAGACGGCATTATATGTAGTGATGCACCCAAATCGTCTGAGTGATATGAATGCATTTGCACGGAATGAAGTATTCATTGTCTGAATTTTGTTTTCTGTGCCCTTGTGGCAATATCGCCGGATGTATCACTACTTGTGTAATCAGTTACCGGATGTTCGCTAACCTCGCACGTCGGAAATCCGGAAGAACAATGTGCGCCGAAACGGACAATTAGTGCTGGATGGCAGACATCTATTCCAATATTCGAGGGGTGGGACGCGAAGAAAGATCCAGAGGACCATTGGACGTACATGACCAGCATTGATGAGCCGAGGTGAGTAGGCTAGGCCAGAAAAAGCAGATTGAAGCGAAGACAAAGTGCAGAGAGGATAGCAATGCGAGGAGCAGGACGCTGATCCATGAGGTTGAGATAATAGGTCCTCGTAGATAGTTGATTTCTGATTTCAAAAGCAGGTAAGGATCGGATGAGACGTGATACGGAATGCAGAATTAGGATGGTGGAAGCAGGGACGCAAGAGGTAGTAGAGTGAGGGGAAGAAAAAGCAGGTACTGATCAACGGAAGACACAAATGAAGTGCGAGCCCCGAGGCCACAGCCAGGCGGAGAGAGACAAGAGATTGGCAAAACACAAGGTGCAGCGGTCCGGTCCAAGTGGGTTTTGGCGATCACACATGGCGTGGCGGATCTGCGGCTCGGTGATCGGATACAGTGGTGGCAAAAAGAAATGGACAGGGTTGTTTCAGCTCATTTCTAGGTGGAATAACTCCAAATAAAATACTAACATGAAATATGAGTGATTTCAGGAGTTTAAGCATCGTTTAACCCATACCATACCTGTCCCGATGTTCCGCAATAAAATAAATTGTCACTTTCTGAAAAATTGACTTTGCGGATACCCATGATATTGAAAAATGGTCATGGTAGGATGAAAGTACTTGCAAAGTAGAGCATATTTATATTTTAGTTGAATGAAATTGACCCAGAATTGGGGTTACAATAGGCCTCTCAAGTTGATGATTTTGAGCAAAAAACAGCAAAAATGGCCAAAAGTGCTAAAAATAAAGAACTTGCATTGGCCAGTACAAGCTCAAATGCCTGTCAAATCCAGTGAGCGAAAATATGATTGTGGTCTATTTTCTGATTGCTTTCATCCTACTGCAACTGTTTTTCGATATTGTGGGTATCCACAAAGTCAATTTTTCAAAAAACGACAATTTATTTTATTGTAGAAAGTCGGGACAGGTATGATATGAGTGAAACGATGCCTAAACTCCTGAATTTACTCATATTTCATGTTAGTATCTTATTTGGAGTGATTCCACCCAGAAATCAGCTGAAACAATCCTGTCCATTTCTTTTTGCCGCCGCTGTAGTAGCGGCACTTGTCACCTTTCACCACAACCGGTGGCTTGCCAGCCGAGCGCTGAAGACGTTACATACCCGCAAAGGAACGCGCTTGCTTTTGCGAGAATGGGTTGAACGCGGTGCGGAAGTTTCGACAGAGTTTCCATCCATTGCATGAGGTCGATCGAATGACGTAATCCCTTAATTAGATGTGGCCAAAAAGATGACACGATCGCCTCCTTTCCTAGAACCATGTCGCAAGTACGCCTGACGATCTTCCGCCTGTTATTCTCCTTAACCTTCGCATTATAGATGGGTATCCAAGTCTGTGTTGACAAGAAACTCGTCCTACACATTCAACCTAGTCCCCCCATCCTTCAATCACCGGCACAGGCTAAGGTATGCAAAGCCGCCTTCCATTGCGACCTAAATCTTAATGCTAAGTGTCAATAGGGTTTCCCTGCAGCGTGGCTTGAATCTCAAGATAGATACGTGATCGATACTGCGCACTGGAACAGGGAGCCTGCTCCAGCCGACCCTGTCCGCGGCCCACTTATCTCGATTGACTGGCGTCACTACTTCGGCACCAACTACTTCACGTCTTGGGACTATGGTATCGAGGTTGGCGCCCTCATCATACGCACCCACTTTGGCATCAAGGGATGCATAATCCCCGTCGTTTTTTACCCCGATTTCGACGCTATATCTGTCGTATTCACAATCGCTAGCCCGCCTGATTCCGATGGGAAGAAGGATTTTTACGGCTTCTCTCATGATACACTAAACCAACTCTTTCGGCTCGTCCCTGGTTTCTCTAGTGTCAGCGACTTCCACCTCAACGGGAGGTCGGCGCAGTGGGAAGCGGTCGATCCGATTCCGGGAGGGGAGGAGGCGGCCGAGGCGGAACTTATCAAGTGCGGATATCAGTCACCACCCATGGAAGAGGTGCTGAAAGTGAACTGGGGTCTAGAAGACAATGACGAAGAGGAGACTTGATGGTTTGGTGCGTTCGGATTTGGTTTTTGTTCTTCCCTCACACTGGCCGGCATTCAGTGCAAGCTTTCTTTTTTTGGCTGCTGGAACGTGGTTCAGTTTTTGCTTCTTGCGGCTGCAAGTTTCTATATATATGTTGTGGATCATAACTTGTCGTGTGTGACTTCTCTATTCATACCGAATCAGTTGCCGCAACCTGAAGACATTGTGAACAGACATAAAAACAGCATTTCACATGAACCCGTACCCGCCTAAGCAGCTACCTCCTCGCGCACAAAAATGGGACGCACATTGGACCCTCAAAGTCCGATCGACGCCGAGTTCCCCAACAAACATAAGTACGTGACAGATCGCGGCGACTTGAACGGGCTAATCACGGCGTTCGTGTCAGTTCGTTCTTGGGGCAGTGATTTCCTTGAGAGTCTCCCATAATCCCGGACAGCCATCATCTCCCCATCCTTCCCTCTTACCATCTCCATGGAATACAACAGGCAATGCATGCTCGACTCCACCGCATTCAATGTATACTGGGATGACATGGTGGGAGGTTCAACAGCGACCGGGGTAGGTGGCAAACACCATGAAAATCGACGTACAGCTTCCATTGACGCCTGGGCCAGATAGCATTATTCTTATATGGCACGGAGTTTCCCTCTTGCACATCAAAATCCTGATTGTTCTGAAGGGTTCTATCTCAATCTCTCCATTGTCGCCATCTATACCCTCGTTCATCGCAAAAAAACGGCAGGAAAGCAAATTCTGCTCGCTTTCACCTGGGCGATGACCGTTTTGGGCACGACGCAAATGGTTCTGCAGCTTACAATGGCTTTCCTGGGCCGACACTTGTTCCTCCAAAATTTTCAACACGGAATGGGTCCCGACTCCCCCTCAGCTTTTCAACTATCATCCAGCGGGAGCTTGAATTCGTTGAACCTAGCCAGAAACGCGATCTTTGTGGTTAACAAGTTTGTCATTCGGTTTTTGTTTGTCCCTTTCTAAATGATCATCTACGTTAAATCTCAGCTTGGTGACGGATTCACTCTTCGTTGAGGCTTTTTGTTGAACAACAACTCAAACCGGCTGACTTGGTTTCGCAGTTGTACCGCTGCTATATGATATGGGGATCCCAATGGAAAGTTATTGTGTTCCCTGGGTTTCTCATTGTATCTACCTTCGGTGAGTTGCTCCAGTTCTTCAGCACGCCATGCACCACAGTAACAGGGGTGCTTTGAAAATGCAGTAGTAGGATGTATTTCAGTCCCGAGTCCAACAGGTCAAATTTTGCAACAAGCTCCCTACATCATGGCTACTATAACAAATCTCGTTCTCCTATTTCTCGCTGGTGAGACAGTTCTGCTGAGCTTTGGTCGACTTGTACCCACTGAAAGTACATCCAGCCGGCCGCATATGGTGGATCCGGAGAGACACTCGGCACGTGGGTACCACCGCACTGAAAGGTCGCTACAGCCAAGTCATAGCAATGATGTATGTGCAAAGGATCCTGTGAATTAACATCTAATGACCACGTATCTCCATCAGAGTTGAATCCGGCGCTATATATTGCGTCTTCACAATATTGCTCATTGTCACCTATCCGTCCGGCTTCCCATTCGCCGTGTTACAAGCCATTGCGATGCATCTAGTTGTCAGCAAAGCTATATCTTCAATTCAGACCTGTGCTAACGTATCCTACCCGTAGAACATAGTGCCGACACTCATAATTGTGCGGGTTGGATTGGGTCAACACACGCAACCCACGCCCAAGGACTTTGAAGGCCGAGCCGCTGCCAACCGGACGAATCATTGGGTCCACTTCCAAGTTGGGCAGGCATCAAGACCGCAAAGTTGGCAGGTTGAACTCTTAGAAAGAAAAGCCGAAGTTCTGCCTAGCCATTAAATCACTGCTGTATGCCGTATAGAAGCAGCAGCAAGTGTGAGAGCCCGGTAGACCAAACGAAACGATATTTTACCTTGCTTAGTTACAACCGCGCGTCTTGGTCTTTGATATAGATCCCTGACGTGGTTATTGGGGCTCGGATTAAGATTTCACCAAGAAATATGAGCAGAAACGCGTCGCCAATTGCCAGGGTTGCATGTTGCCTTTAATTAAAAGCGGATGCCTTCGGGAAGCTTGCTCAGAATACCACGCCAGACCACACTGCAAGCCAGGGTCGCAGTATCCGGAGCTTTAGTTAAATTCAAGTAGCCAGCTGTGGCGTTTCCGCATCCCAAGAGCAGCAGAGTGAAGGTGGAAGAGAAAGCCGAGATGATCCGCGCCGCCACGTGATGCAGGTCTCGGACCGGACCTCCACTTCTTCCTTCCCGCGTTTTCACTCGATGGCGTCGTCGTCTCCCGTACGCACACAACAAAATCCAGGCGGTCCAAAGTGCGTTCCCTTCATCCCTATTCTTCTCCTCACCACTCATATGCGTCTCTCTCCTAGATACATCAACGACTTCAGCAAGGCGCTCGCCGCCGAGGTCAAAATCCTGCTGGAGGAAGTCGGGAAGCTGCGTGACGAGAAGCGCGCGCTGCAGTTTGAGATTGCGGAGCTGATGAGCATAAAGGCGAAACATAGTCAGGATGGGGTTTACTCGCCGGGCTGGAGACCGGTGCGTTGTCTTCGTTTCTGTCCTGTCGATCGACGGTACTGACTGGCTGCGTGCGGCGCACCTCAGCCCCAGCCCCAAATAGAAGCCCCTCCGTCTGAGCCCGCGCCCCCACCCGCCCCTGCTCCTGGCGGCTGGCGCACCGTCCACCCGCCGCACGTACCCCGACGCAAGCAGCACCAGCCGAAACAAATACAAGGACAGAGCGAAAACAGCAGCAAGCAGAAACAGATCGCATCTGCGCCTGCACCACCCCTGGCTCCCCAGCCAAATGGGAATCTCCCCGCATGGGCGCAGTGGCGACCAAACCCGTTGCTCGCACCCGGCGCGCCTGCGGGTCCGAGCATGGCAATGATGGCGCCTCCTCCGAGGGAGGGGTTGTTTGGTGCGTTTTTGTGCTGTTACTCTTGTTGCGAGGCTGATATTTCGAATGCGTACAGGGCCGAAGACGCCGCCGCCTAAGCGGTGACCCATTGCTCGTGTTTATTTGTCCTGCCATACTGTCGCTCCTGTAACAACCCTTTCGTTCACTCGTTCAATCGTTCATGTCTTTCGCTTTCGCTTTCCTCCGCTTCACAACCGCGCAGGCATCCCACTACCCCATTTCGGTCTTATGATCTCCCTGCCGTCCATTTTCGCCATAAATGCATTTCGCTCGTTTCATACTTTCCTTGCAACATCCCGTCGTTCATGCCGGAATATCCTCCAACTCTATTCCTGATTCCAAAAGGAAGTGATGCCTTGTTCTTGGGCACACCGACGCGCTCCTCCGTTCATCGTGTTATGGCGGATGCTAATGCTTTACTTTATATGTATTGTTTATATTGCATCTACAGCGCGGTCCCATGGCCAGTTCCGAGGCAATCAAGTGCGCATGCATAGATTTCCCACCGTTGCTCTGCATGTCAACCAGTCCTCAATATCGGTCACACCTCAAAAATCAAGCCACTCAGCCTCACATCGAACTAGGTGTTCCTGCGAGATGGAGTAATCGCAATCCGTATATGGATAATTATAAATATATTCGCAATCCCTCCGGAACTCACAAGATAATCGCAGGTTGGAAGGAATCTCCCGTACAGCAAACTCGCAGGACTGTCGTGATCCTAGTGAGCCTCCGGATCCTCAATCAATTTTCTTCTCCGTCGGCTCACTGCTCATTCGAACAAGTCATATCCCTTCCTGTGATATTCTCATTCCCATTGCACCACCGGCTGCAGCTGCGGCTTCGGCTTGCTTTGCTTTTGATGTGAAGGTTTGTACATGCTGATTCCAAATCGGACCCGGCGTCAGCTACAACCAGAATCAGCCTTGCACTCGACGAAAAATTTCTACGACGGCAAAGGAATCATTGGCACGTTGCGATATGGAACGGCCACGACGTGTATATGAAGGTGTGCGATCTGTTGTTTACTGTCCTTCGATGACGGTCAATTCATCATGTAGGTTTTACGGCGCGTTTTCCATTCATCGGAAGCAGTCAGTCGCTTTCTTCAAGATAAATAAAATAACAATCGCAAATCGCAGGTGGCGCGATCCTCCATTGCTAAATCGCACCGGAGCCGACTTCGAATCCTAGTCCGTACACATGGCGAACTTGACTGGTGGTTGATTGGCCTCCTGAGGTCGCGTCGGCTCACCCAATTTTAGCTCGCAAATAGGATTGCTAGTACATTGGCTTGGCTTCCAACGAACGGCGCGGGGGTCTCGCGCATTTTTACTGCTACGTTTCTGCAGGCACCTTTCCTCTGACGCGAGGAACGTCCGTACATTTCTGCTCTTTGCGACAAGACAAAACCATTTGGGACGTGTTCTCCAGGCGGTGTCTCTGTGTATGTATACGATGATGCATTCGTGGATCAATTTCCGCTCGCGAGAAAGATTAGTACTATCCGCTGCACTTTCGTGCGCTTGTCACGGTATACTTCTGCAGGTGGCGGGTTTTGAATAGAATGTGCAAGTCACGGAATTAATTTTATGCTCCATCCGTGGTTGAATACTAGTGCCTGGAACAAAATGCTGGGGCAGTAATTTCGGGTGCGTTCGCGATTTAGTTTGGGTCATTTCCGCGTCACTCCATGCAAACCAGGTTCTGCAGGCACGACCTCGCAAGGGCTTATACGGTGACGCGTTCATGATGGCGATAATTTCCTGCATAGCATTCTGCTACCGAGCTGCGCTCTTTCCCCGCATCGGTACCTCAAGTGCCATCGGCTGACATCTACTGAAATGTCAGACCGTTGTCAGGAGCCAAGACCAACTAATTCCTCGTTCTGGATGTTCACTGCCGCGCTCTTGCCCCGTTGAAAAAGACAAAGGCGGTGCGTTCTTTTTCAATTCTCGCGAACCGGTGCCCTTATTCCGGTTCCTGCGTTTAATATTTTCAATTGATTGGTCGTCTTTCCCTTTGTTTCTTCTCCGCCGCTCTGTTGAATTTGCTGTCCTGGCTCTTCCTGGCTTGAATTTACAGGAAGTAACATGCATCTTGTCAAACGCTTCAATGTGCTCCACGGAGCTTTTCACCTTGCGAACTTTTGTGTCGCTCTTGTACAACAACTCAATTCAGTCGCTCCTCTCGATCGAATTTTCCTCCTTCTCTCATGTTAAATGACTCCACAACTCCACACCTACGTGCTATCGAAGACTACGCCCAACGGTTCACAATGTCCCGTTCGATCGCGGGAACATCTGGCGAAACCCTATAAAACAGCCTATGTTTCTATCTAATTCTTCAGTCGAACACATTCCTCTGTAATCAAGCTCTCTCAAACAATGTTCTCCAAACTTTCTATCGTCGTCGCCTCCGTGCTCGTCGTACGCACCAAAAAAATCCACTTCTATTTTACGCCGCTAACGAGATGGCCCTTCATTGCAGACCCTTGCGGCCGCCATCCCGACCGGCACTTCCCCGCCCCCGGTCACTTCCCCCGAGCTCTCCGCAGTGCTGCAACAGTGTTGTCTCCTCCTCCAGCACCGCAGCCTCTGCCGTCGCCGCCCTTCTCGGCCTCGACCTCACTGGCCTCAATGTGCCCGTCGGGTTGAGCTGCAGCCCCATCACCGTCGTCGGGAACAACTGGTAGGCAGTCTCCTCACCCATTCATCCTCCTTGGTCTCACTCTATGATTAGCGGATCCACCTCGGTCACTTGTGATGCGCCTGAGAAGGAGTGGGGTATGTCGTTCGATACAATTTTCCCTCCTATGCTGCGCTAATCATTCCGAATTCCTTCCAGGTGGTCTCATTGCTATCAACTGTATCCCCATCACCGCTTGAGTAGAGGATGGTTCTGAAAGGATAGTTGGTTCGGGATGTTGATGTGTTGAAATTTCTCGATTTGTTGTACTTTTATCTTCTATGTCTGGCGCTGTCCCGTGTCAAATGTCGCGAATAACGCGCCTTTTTGTGCTTCCTTCCGGTTCCATTCGTCTGAGTTGCTCGATAACCATTTGCTGGGTGACCGAAGCCCGGAATAATCGTTGAATGGGAAACATTCCCTGCGCCCCCTCCTTCCCACGAGAATATATATTGAGCTACCCGCACGCTTATGCCGCAACTGCGTGAGGAACCCGGCGATCTTCTGACGATCCAATTTTGAGTTAGAGTCCCCTTGCTAGTGAACTCAAAGATTTTCTGAAACCGGAGGAACCAAACCTGGCCATTGGCGCGTAGTCTTCGCCAAAATACCACCAAGACTCCGAGCGTTGATCTCCCTCGGTCCTCGCGATTCACTCCGGACCGCACGTTTCGCAACGCTTTCGGCGCGTCCCACTCACTGATAAGTGTCTGCCAAGGTCAGCTAGTCCGCGTGTCCCTCAGGTTTGTAGCCCTAACTAGATGTTTTTTTTTCAGGAGAGTATCTACCTGATTTTCAGGGTTGGTAACAGTGTGGCACGCAGAATACATACGCAAAGAATTCTCAAGATGCTCCGGAACGTTTCTGCACTCCAAGCCCGTTTGATTTCATGACAAATGACCGGCTTTATCACTATACATCGGTTGAAACCGAGTGCGAGCGAAGATTTTTTGCGGACAGACCTGCATATATAGAAATATGGTTCAGAGAAAGGAGAGGTCGGCTTGAAATTGAAGAACCGTCTTTTTGGGCCACCTGAGTTTCGGGGGTCTCGGGTTGAACGCCTACAACGCCTACTCCCTTTGCGTTGAATGCTGTTTGACCCCGCATGGCCCATCTCTTTCTCATTGGGTGATTTTTGGGTTATCCACCACCCGATGAGCACTCCGAGACTTCTAAAATCCCGTCGGCCGAGGCAGTCGATGAGTCACTCATCTCCTCTCGTTACCCGATTTTTCTCCCTATTCTTTCACTTCACCCAGCCGATGCCACGGCCTCCGAACTCGCCGCTCTAAAAACGCAACAACCCGCATGTTCCTTATAGTGCGTCTTGAGTGTAAAAAAAAGCGGCAGGCCCCGACTACCTCTCACAGACCATTCAATCTTCGGCGCTAATGTGAGATGCTTCGATTCCGATTGGATGCTTTCAATCTATTGTGGTTTTTCGGAGTTAGCCCTTACTTTTCTCTAGGCCTGTCGATGTCTGACCTCCGTGTTACAGCGACCCATTATTTTGTACGTACTCTGTACCCGTGCTCTCACGTCGTCTGTCAGTCATCTGGCCAAGCCTAGGGTCCGGAACCAGTGGACGGAAACATTTTCAGTCTTCGCAACTTGACCTCAGGTGTTCGAGCACCAGCGCAGACTTCAGGAGAAATATAGAGAGCACGGCAGTCACACTCTTCAGCAACTAAAGACGTATGTCAGAAGTCAACTGAGCCTTGATACATTGCCAAGAACGCTATGAAATTTTCAAGAAACCGGGCGCCGAGTTCACCTATATTCCCCCCGTCTCTCCTGCAGGTACATACACCGGTGTGGTAAACCAAGGAGGGTCTCAACGCCAAGCGTGCTCGCTGACACTAGTTTTCGGGGATCCCCGTCGGACAGAACAGCAGGCGGCCGAGTAATGAAGCAATTTATAACTTTATGTCGATTTATATGGTGTTATCCTCTCATGATTCAGCCCCGTCTTTCCGTCTCCAAGTCCTCTCACCTAATGTGCACATAGGTTACCATGATCAATCTCAAAGACCCTCTCGTGCAGTTAAAGGGTCAGCAATACTCTCTCAGCCTTTCATTGCGCCGCAGGTTTATGGTTAATTCACAGTTGCCTCTGCAACCTGCAGTTTTTTTCGCTCTGGGGAGTACCTTATACCGGTGTGCCACCTGCGCCTGTCCTGCCGGATACTTCTGACCCACTTTCCAGACTGTACCACCGCCGAGGCAGATTTGGGACAGATGACTTTTGGGCCGTGTTTGCATTTGTGGCCTTGATCGTCCAGGTGGTTGCTATATTTCTGCATGTAATGATTTTTTCAGACCTCAAGTAAACGCTCTTACGTTCAATTTAAGATACCTCCTCCCAATAATCTTCCCAAAAAAGGAGGAGTCGCGGGTAAGTTGCTCCGAACTTCATTGTCATATGTGACTAATCAATTCGCAGTGTTCTATTTGACTGGGATAGCGTTTTACGCCATCATATGGGGGTCCCGACTCAGTATTCTGTTCAGCATCATTCGAATTGATCCAACTTTCGAGACACGCAGACGCCTATTTTGGGTTGCTGTGGCGTTCATCGTCGTTTCACTAGTCTTACTTGCACAACTCTTTTGGGTCTGTGAAGGTCCCTTTGACTCGTGGAAGAACGCGTCGAACCCAGGTTGTCACTTGCCGCAACAAGTCGCTGTCTTTCAGCTCATAAGTAAGTAGTTCTGATTTTCGATGGACATTCTACCCACATTACATTCGTAACAGCGGACGTTATAGCCGACTCCATCTTGTTGTTCGCCCCATTACCATTGTTCCAAAATCTCATCGACAAGGCTTTACGTCGTAGATTGACACTCATCTTCTCCACTTGTATTGTGACCACCATCGTATGTTCTCCGGTCCGTTTTAAGCAAAGCTAATAGCACAGTAGGTTTCGCTGGTCCATGCGATCCTCATCTTTAGGAGTGGACACACAAAGGTCCTCATTGCTGCGCTAGTTGAGGTGGGAGCCCGTAGTTCGGGGAATCTACATTATTCTAATCGTCAGATATATTCAGGACTCCCTTAGTTTGATTGTCGCAAATATTCCGGTGGTCGTAACAACAATGATAGATATTGCTGGCGAAGAAGACCAATCTCGGACTAGCAGGACTTCTCCTTTCAGTACCATGCTTTGGTATGGAGAACCGGTCACCACCAGGGTTGTTCCAACAGGAGGAGTGGTTACAGTAGACTTACCCGTGCATTTGGTCAGCGAGAGAAGCGGAGACGACTTGCAGCTCCAGTATACCAAAGCCATCAAGGTTACCTCCACTGCTTCGAATCAGAATGACCTGGAAATCGAACAAGCGGCCCAGGGTAGCTAAAAGGTCTCATTCGATGTCAATTTTAACCGACGTTGTATTCCTAGTTGATCACACAGATATGTTTGAAAGTGCGCATTTATTTCCGTCGGCTCATTGTTAGTGGTTGAACGGAGGCGGCGGACCAAGCCTCAGCATATTCTGAAAACGTCAAGGATCCACGCCAAGGTCAGGGAGGATCGAGCAATCACTTGTAATTGTTCAGAAATGATTGGAGAATCTGTGTATGAATTTGTCGGGGAGTTTCACGATATATTCGACGCATGTTTGGGAATTTGGGCAGGGGAATAATCTTGGCGTTCCAAAGTTGACTGTTCCGCACTTTCCGCACACTTCGAGACAAAGTCAACCAGACTTCGGGAACATCCGAATTCCATTTAAAAGTGCACTTTAAGTCCGTTTCTCCCATAGGGCAGAATTACACTGAATTGATCGGGGATCAAGTTGAATCTATTGCATTTTTTCGTTCCAGGAACTTACATGCCACATTCTTGTGCTGTCCACATGGCGACGAGGAACACGCTCCACTCCTTCGGGATGACAGACCCACTTGGGTCGGGTCTATATAATGGCTATCACTCCGAAAAGCTCCCAATGCCAAATGTCTTCGCTTCTCTTTCTTCGGCAACCAGCTCCGGAAACGACGTTCTTTGGCGTACTAGTAAGGCTTTCAAGTTGCTCTGCGCAGCATAGCTGATTTGAATCTCAGGATCTTGCAAGCTCTGCAGACTTGTTTCTGCAAAGAGTTCTGTGCGCGTAATTCGTCCACTACACAAATGTAAACGAGAACGACTCGTGATTGATGAAACTCTTTGTTGCTGGTCTTGCCCTGTTGACTACATTGAAAACCGGGCAGATTCTGTATGTGCACCTTTTCACAACTTGAAACTGCTCTATATAATTCGAGACAGAGAGTTAAGGTGGTTCAAGAATGTCACCCTGTTTGAAAATCTGGAAGCGGTCACAAATTTATGGTATATCGAATGGATATCGCGGCTGACACTATGGGAGCCATCATCGTGTTCCATTTTCAGATGTTCTTCTGTCATCGTCTCTGGGTGGGCGTTCTCCTTTCCTCGGGACCGTGAAGTTTGCTCAATCCGTCCTAAGATACTGTCCCATAAAATATACATTACTAGCAGTATGCCCGTGCTACGCAATGGGAGATCTTTTGAAACATCAATGAGCCAGACAATCAAGATGCGGTTATACATTTCAATGAGAACTAAGTGTAATACATTTGAATTTCAGGTATGAAAGAAATCAATGTTTGGGGGTGCATCAACCAGAAGAGGGTTCTTCGCCTCCAGAAATCGCCTCTTCGAGCGCACGGTCATCGGCAGTCTTGCACTTCTTCGACACTGGCTCGTCTGAATTGGTATAAAGCCGAGAAAGAAATTAATAACGATTAACGCACTGATCTTGGTTGGAATTTGCTCGGCTGTCGGCACAGCAGAAGCTTGACCGATGAATGTGGCCTTCAGGAGGTCAAAAATAAAGTATTTGATGGTGTGATCGTCGTTGTGTTCGACTCCCATCACAAGACCTTCAATGAGGACAGGCTTCCCCTTCCCTGGGATGGGTTTGTAACTCTCCCAGCGCTTTGTGTTTGGGAAGAGACAACGCACAGGGAAAACATTATCGGCATTCCTTGTCACGGAGAGTTAATGTCCTGCGTGAATTTCGAAAGTTGCATCATCCCTGTTGACGTTGGTGGCGGGCCCGGCAACGTGAATGATAGCGTGCTGTCGCAAGTCAAAGTTCTCGGGCAAACCAAGATAATTCATCTGATTATCAAGTTGTTAATATATATATAAGTTAGCAGACTGAATAGACATACCCAGACAAGGTCTCAAAAGATGTGAAAATCGATAGGTGTGAGCTCCTGCGAGTAAACCTCGGGGATCGGTGTAGTACAGGCAAGCTATGGTATTGTATCTGTTAGAACCAAGTCAAAATCTCCGGCAGATCACGTACATGTACAATCACGATATAGCACCCAACGTCGGCAAATTCATCGTTGGCGTCGTTAAAGAGGCAAAGGGAGCAGGTGATAGCGGGCTCAGAAGACCCGAGAAAGATTTGGGCATCAAAGACGATCCTTCGATTATTTCCCATTCCCCTCTAGTCCAAAGGAGCCAGTGAATTCTCGCCTATCTTCAAGACTTAGATGGCGGAAAACATGCATTTTGAGGACTTACGCTGCAGCCGATCCTGCATATTAGCATTGTGCTGTGTCACAGGAGGTGTCGGAAGGCCATTTGGCAGCGCCTGCAAATGACATTAGAATATCACCCTATAAAGCATCAAAATCGAACACCGACGTGAAAAATACGGGATTCGGCTAGTCCAGCGCCATTGGGTCGCTGAAACAAAGCTGTCCCAGAATTCAGCAGAAACTCATTCAGACACAAAAACCCAAGAAAGGTACGCACGGGGATCAACATCCATACGATTCACTGCTTCGTCACGTTCCCTTTGTTGCTGACTTCGTTGAGCAAGCTGTCTTGCAGTGAGTGGGCCCTCAGGATAAACACAAACGTGACGGTTCTCGCTGGCATTCTTCGCGTGCCTGCCGATGACGCTCAGTTTGAGCCCAAAATTGCGTGTTTGGGCGTCTTCCAGGGGTCGGAGTTGTCGCTCGAGGTGGCAATGGCGTGTTTTCATCGGGAAACGCACCCGAACTCGATGGTATCCGGCGGTGGTGAGGTCTCTCGTCTTGAGATACATGAATATCACGCAAAATCTGGCGCTGGGGCGAAGTTGGTGGAGTTTCCATTTTCTTCCTATGCCGCAAAAATAGGTGTGTTCCACGGCACATAGAACAGTTGGGCGCACGATGCAAAGGATTACTTGCGCTGAGGGCCAGAATTCACATAGCTTACTGAGAATGTAGAAAGGAGTAAAAAAAGATATATTCAATTGCTGGTACGTCGGTATAGTCGGTGCAGAGAACGATGGAGCGCGGTGGTGAGCGTGGAGCAAATGTGAAGAAGAAGGAATGTGGCTGTGGGCTTTTCAACATCTCAACATTTAGGTGGGACTTCCAACATCTCGGTGGATCCGAAGCCACAGTGAGTCATTGGAGTCTTTTGTCCGAGATAAAGTGTCCGACAGCCAATCAGGTTGTGTGGTCAAAGTCAAACCATGTTCATTTCTTATATAGATGTCCGTCGGTGATCACGTTCGGCTTTACGACTGCTGTTGGGGGTGTATCCGTAATCCTCTTTTTTTCGTGCACCTCTATCAATAACACTGAGCTCGTGAGTAGACTTATGAGTACACGAATATCTCATTGTCCGCCATTTGGGATGTGTTAAATATACTCCGCATGACCTCAAAATTCCCGCTTGGTTTTCATTGAAGTTTCAACGTATCTGGAGCTCGCCATATGGGAGGATTTCTTTCAGATCGGAAGTATTGTGTTTTACCTGCTGGTACGCTTTCAATTTTTCAATCGTTAGGGTAGCTTACGGTGACTCCTAGCGACAATCTAAAACTGTCATCTGCCGTGGACCGACCGCATCGATGTTGAACTCGCTATTTCGGATGATATTACAGGTACTTCAAATTTTCATCAACATTACATGTTCACTTACCAAAGAAACCCCAGTCTGCCGCACGTGCGCGCTGGTTACCTTTGTTACAACAATTGTTACGTTCCATGCGGCAACTGCAAGTGGGCTCATCACACCGTGAGTTTCCTCGGGCGTGACGGGCACTGTAATCCCCAACTTTAGCTTTACGCCGTGGCTGAAACGTGGACCCTGAAATATTGTGAGGACATCCGCTCCGTGGCCACAAATGACCCCCCAATACATCTTGACCTCGGATTCACGGCGCTGGGCGGCGCCGTCCGGCTCTCCTTGCCCGGGGGCGAGGCGCAAATGAATGGCTCTGAGAGGGTCAAATCGCGTATTGAGGTCAAGACCATCGAGCGGAACTCCGTGTGAGAGTCAATGTAAAAGTTTCAGTGTCGCCGTTCTCGTTGGGTGATTGGTACTCTGTGTAAATTACAATGTTTAAATGGTGATACAACTTATCTTTGGTATAAAACTGCTCGCTTGCAACGTAATTCAGTCCCCTTAAACCATACCTTAGACTGGCTAACTGAAATCATGCGATTCGAAAGACGATTCTAGATCTTCTGCCAAAAATCTTTTTTTTTTTTTTTTTTTGGAGCGTTTGGGATAATGAAACTCAGTCTGCAGAAGCATTCCAAGCTCATCCGCTTGTATTGCTGGTTTATAGCCAGTCGTTGCCGGTAAAGTTGTCCAGGAGGAAATGCCATTACGCACGTAGTTTGCCAGTGTGGGACTCCAGCCCGAATTTAACCTATCCCAATTTTTTTCAACCATGGGCTGTATACCCACTAAAACCCCTCATTTATCCAGTCATCCGGCAGTGAGGCTTCATCTAAAAGTAGTCCACTCCATGTGTTCAGCACAAGCTGTTTTTTGAGTGAAAATGTTCCAAATTTAATTTTATCACACAAGAGGCGGTCGCGCCGCAAGGCACCATTGATTGCTTTTACCCAACGATTGTGAATTTCAGATTCCGTAAGTGTTATGTTCGGATGCGTTATTACTCTGGACACCCGGAGATTCCATATCAAGTTCCACGCAACCGAGACTAGGATTGCAAAAAGTCTCCCTTTCTCTGGGATTAAAGCACCATTGACTGCTCTGAATTTCAACAGATTACAGCCCAAGACCAATCCCCAGTTCAATGTAGGCCATTGGGCATATTTTTTTGAACCATAGTTGCCGGGTGAGGGACCATATTAATTTTTGACCTGGCGAATCGCATTCCAATGCGATGTGTTCGAGGCTTTCAGGCACAGAACAAGTATGACATCGACTCCGGATTTTGAGTGTGTTGATGTGGGACCAAAAATCACCCACCCTGAAAGTGTTGTGTATGCATTTCCAAAAAAATCCACGGGTTAGCCGTTCTAGTGTCACGGAACGAGTAGATTTCCAGATGGCTTCATCAGACGGTGTGTAGTCTGACAGTTCCTCAACTGAACACCGAATACGATCAAGATTTATAAATGTATATTTCCGGTATGGGCGAGGTTTGAGCATCCGGATGATTTTTGTGAAAAAATTCTGAGAGCCAGCTGATAAAAGGATCCCGGGACATTCAAACATGAGATCTATCTCGGTGTCAATTTGAATGGTGATTTCTTGTTCAATTTTCATGGATCTGGCAGGATTGTTCGATACATGTTTGAATGAAACTCGTGCTGTTCTCTCGTTCAAACGCGCGATAACAGCCTTCAGTAGTTGGAACATTGGATCCAGCATGTTGTTTTCTATTCTCTGTCTGTCTTTAACCATAGCCCGAGACAAAAAGCCCGAAGAAGAGCATACCAAGAGGGGTACATTCAGCTCAGTGCTCTGCAGCACAGTCAGCAATCCACTGAGTAATGCGGAGTGAAATGTTCGCGGAATTTCTGGTCGGTCAAAGGTTACCGACAGGACTCTGTCGAGTCTTGCATTATTGTCTATCTTAATCATTACCTTGAGTTCCGGACTGAACTCGCCGCGGCGTAGCACCTGTGCATGCAAGAAAACTGTTACGATTTCCGGGACTGGTCCCGGTAATTTGTATCTTCGTGCCGGGATCTCCTTTAGTGAATCTTCTGAAGCAAAAATCCGGAATCCACTCTCAAAATCAGCAAGCTCGTAGTTCAAATCAAAGAACATGAGCTGGTCGGGCTCTATAGGTTCGTTATTATGCTCCATCTCTTCCACCGTCAAGGCTAGGTGATCGCACAAGTCGAGATTTGGCAAAGTTGGGTTCCATTTCGGTTGGATACTGTCGATCAGCATTTTGGCCGTCTCTATGCATTCACCAGGATTTTCGCAGCCGTTTTGTGTTCGGTCATGATAGCATGATGGACAGCCGCAGTTCCTGCGTCCTATTCCAGATGGATTGATCTGATGTGGTTTTCTTGGAGACGTCGTTCGTCGATTGGCTATCATCAAAGTTTCGGCGACACTTCGGACATTGTGGTTCAATCTCAGGCAGGTTGAAGAGTCACGACGAGTGGCCTTCTGATAACTCTGTTTGTTAACTGCTGGGTGTCTCCAGATCGGCATCATTAACTTGACATTCCTGCTAATTGACAAGCCCGTGAATGTCAAGTTATATTTTCGGGCTGCAAGTATCGTCCTCTTGAGGTCTTCTGGTAGCGGAGTTCTCGAGGAAATTGGGATATGTATATATTGCAAGAAAACATTCAAAACCTCGCCTGGTCTGATGTTAAGGTAGCTTTTTTCAAGGAAATTACTTAAGATGTAATCGACAAAATAGCTCCAAAGTGCTCGTCCAGGTCCCTGTACTAAGTATGTCTGCAAATTCCATAAATCGACAGCTTCATTTCTGACTGGGATATCCAAAATTTGTTTACCGCCATCAGCAATGTTCAACATCATGGTTTCATGTCCAACTCTGGCTGTCTTACCGTCCCAAAGGAAAGCTTGTTCAGTTTTAATCAAGGTGTCTTCAATATTCTTTGGCATGCCTTGTACTCGAGTCAAATATTGTGTTCTCCCCCCAATGACCATGTTCACAATGTGGCGTTTACCTTCAAGTGTTGGAGACGACAGTTTCCATCTTTCTAAGTCCTTGTCAATTTTTTCAAGCACGGCCGGCCATGGGGTTGCATAAGAGATACTGTTTCCTATCCAGGCACCGAGTAAACGGCAGGTTTCACCATCTGGGACTATTCTGATATTGTTTCCAATAGACCCAACACGACTTCTATGATTGATTCGTCTCTCTTGTAGTACCTTGGTTCGATATGAGGTCCTTCCAAATGGTAGTATCACAGTCTTATGTTCGTTAAATTTAGCTGCTGAAGCTGCACACCAGAGGCGTAAAATTTCCCAGAGTGTTTCCATTGAATCTTCCGAGGACAAGTAAACTGATGTGTCGTCGGCGAAGAGAGACACCATCAAGTCTTGATGAGTTCCAGGGATTTTGATCCCTTTGAGGGTAGAGTCACGAATCAGGCAGGCTAGTGGTTCGATGGCTAGGTTAAATAGTAAGCAGGAGAGTGGGTCTCCTTGTCTTACACCGCGGATAACAAGGAATGGTTCGCTAATCTCGCCGTCAATTATTACGACTGTCTCGGCATTTGTGTACAGACTTTTAATGGTATTATAAAATCTCGGTGGGAAGCCCATGTGTTTCAAGACTTCAAGAAGGTATGTGTGATTTATTCTATCGTATGCTTTCTCTTGGTCAAGGGCCACTATCAGCCCATCTTCCTCCGCGGCTTCTGCATAGTTCAAAAGGAATTTAGCGAGCTTGACTTGGTCTTCAATTTTCCTCCCCTTCATGAATCCGGCTTGGTCTGGTTTGACAAGTGACGGAGCTACCTTCATCAAACGCAGTGAGTAGGACTTCGTCATTAGTTTGTAATCACAGTTCAGTAGTGTCACTGGTCGATAGTTGCTAATTAAAGACTTGTCTCCCTTTTTGAAGAAGGGACAGAGCCATCCCGCGTTAAACTTTGCACTTTCGACAATGCCGTATGTCTCAATATCCGCATACAATCTACTGAGGAATCCCAATATGTCGAATTTTGGAGAGGCCGATCCCAGGCTTTGTTGAAAGATAATGTCCAGCATCTTGTAAAATTCATAGGGAATCCCATCTAACCCGGGGGATTTGCCATTATTTGACAGCCGAAGCGCCTCTGCAACGTGGTCAGTCGTTAAATCCGTGTCCATTTCATTGAACTCCCTCTGGGATAGACGGACGGAACATTTTTCAAGCGTGATAACTGTTGCCATCATCCTGCCGTATTCTTCTGGACAATCCTTGGTTTGAATCGAGTCATGATAGTCTCTAGCCATTTGGGCCATTCTCTTGGGACGGGACTCGTAGCGAGGTGAGGAGGAATCAGAGTTTTCAACCTTGAACTCAGGAATTGATTCCCTTGAATGATAGCCTTTGGCTGATCGAGTCCACGAAGTTGTTCGCAGAGTCTCGCCTTCAACGTCGTAGCGTGCTTCTGAAAAAGCCCTCTTTTTCTCGGCATCCTCCCTCAGGCGGTCTGTGATTTTCTTCTCTAGGAGGTAAGCAGCTGCAGACCTGTCTTCCTGGGGCATATCACTGTCGTGTATCACAATGTTTAATTGGGCCCTCCAGGCCCGTATCTGTCGAGTCATTTCATTTGTAACGTAGCGCGAACAATGTTTCCCATAGGTAGTTACGTCCATCTTGAATTTAGCCCATAGGGTTTGAATGTTCTTCTTTGAGTCGCGTCCGGAGGACTCCAGATCGTCAAGATCTTTGAGTAGCTGCGCAGCCAGGAGCTGTACTTTATTCATAAATTTTCGAGTGTTGAGTAAGTATAGCGGCATGCTCCATCAACCCTGCCCGGGTTGCTCATCCGGCCTGCATGTCAATTCGGTAATAACAAGCCTATGATCAGACTTGACTGGGCAATCCTTGATTTCCCAACCTCGGAATCTCTTATATTGTTGATTATTCACTATAATTCGGTCAAGGCGGGAGTAGGAATCATGACTTTCCCCCGTCTTTCCATCTGTTCGGTGTTGAATACATGTGTAGTCTCGCGTATCTGGGAATGTAGCGCGCCACCCATCAAACAGGTGTAATAAATCTTTGAGCATTTTGAAGCTCTCTGGAACCATTTCTGTGCTCCCACAATATCTGTCCCTCGGATCCTCAACAAAGTTCCAGTCTCCTAAAGCAACTGTTGGGAAAGGGAGCTGTGGATCGTCAGCCCATTTTTTCCAAAGTACCTTCCACATTTTATCTCGCTCCGCTGGTTGGTTGGGGGCGTAGATGTTGAGGATATTCAGTGATTCACCTTTATGCCACGGGACAACAATCATTAATGCATATCCAGGGATTAGTTCATATTCACGGATATTATCCGTATCCAAATATTTTTTGTTCAAAACAAAACCGACGCCCGTAGTGGAACATGGTTTATGAGGGTGAGCCGAATAGTATACTTTGAACTAGCGGTGAAAGACATTGTCAAACTGAGTTGCCGACTCGGTGTCAAAATGTGTTTCCTGAATTCCAAGAATCCCAAGCTTATTGTCGTCAATAGTTTGTTTCAGGAATTTAAATTTATGGTTTTTATGATGCATGGAAATATTGGCATCACGACCCGCAATGTTCAGTGAGCCTATGGTCAGGTTGGAGCGAGTGAACTTGCCGGATTTGAGTAGATGCGGTGGCTTGTGTCTTTTCCGTATTGCAATATTCGTGGATTCCCAGCTGCTTGCATCGTTGCGAGCATCATCGGCGTCGCCATTTATATCGTATTGTGAAAGTGAATACTCATTGTCTGAATGTAAGTTATGATTGTCTGCTTCGGTGTCCGTGTTTGTTGTATTCACTTGTATATTGCTATTGTTCGAATTCGGTTCATTTGACACCTCGACTTCTCCCATACCCACGTCTAACCACTGGTTAGTACCTTCCACAATATTGCTGGATCTTCTCTCCATCTGAGCATTCGTCAAAGTGTTTGGACGAACACTGGTCGGCGAGTGCCTCGTTGGAGATAGAATATCGGGGGAGATACTTGCATGTTGCTCTTCGCTTTGCTCCAATAATTAAAACACAAGATAGCATTGCGAATTGCATGGAATCGGAGATGACGGAGTATCAGAGATCCAAGATGCATCGCGCTATTCAAAATAAACCATCTACATCTATCTGCGGGGGACCGCTGGAGTCGGAGCCATAGGATATGGGAGTGTTGCCGCTGCTTGTATTTGGGCTCTGTGCACCTTAAACCACGGCCAACTGTTGAACTCAGCGTCCATACCGTCGATAGTGATAAAAGTGAGCATCAGGATATGATACCACCGGGAGGCGCTGTTTCGAACAGAATGTCAATGCAAATCTCGCAAAGAGAGTGAATGAAGCTGCCGTAAATCAGGATACGCACTGTGCTCGTTGAACAATCAAGAATATAAATATTCCCATACCTCTGACGGAGGCGGTAATGTAGCAACAAACGGGGCAGTAAATGGTAGGGGCTGGGAGGTTTGAAAAGAGAACAAAAGCAACTCGTACTCTACCCAAATTCAAGGAGGGAAAGTCAGTGAAAGACTTACTCTTAGACAAAGTACGTGCCGGATGGCAAGTGTCCTAGGTGTCGGTGATATTCAAGGCTGGTGTGAGGCACAAGATACGGAGAAAATAGTCATGCGTCGTGCTTTTAGGCGGTGGGTATGCGCTTACAGTCAGGAAATCCACATATTCAAGGATTTAGGCTTTTCGATGGGTCAGAAGTGCAAGAAACACATAGATAGCTTTTAACTGCATTTCAAACACAGTTGGAATCAAAATGGGGCTAGCCCGGTCGGGAATCAGCGGGGTCTCCTGGGCTTCTTAGTCCTACATGTCGGACTGCTGACCGAGCCAGCGCACTTTCTTCAAGTTTAGGTGAGCCTGTTGCATCGCATTCAATCTCCGAGCTCCCTCCAGAACATCCTTCCCTTGTTTGGGCTTCAATGGGAACCCGCAAAGAAAAGACCAAATCCTGTTGTACAGACCTAAACTTGGCATAAACAATTCCTGTTCTGTGGTATTTAACAACTCAGAATATCACAGCAATGTGCAGAAATGCACGGAATAGGTGTGATGGATGGCCAATCTAATCTAATCGATGCGCATGACATCGGTATTGATCCAGACATTGCCGAGCCTCATGGCTGCCCAACACCTGCAAGACACCTACCGCGTCCCTGTCACGAAGGCAAGTAAAGGCAGGTAAACTTTTACCTGCCTCGGGTATTGCCCCCGGTGTGAACAGTTGTTCGATATTGTACTGTATCATTTCGACCAAATGTTCAGGTGACGGGTGACAGGGGGGTTGTGAACTGAACAAATTTGACTTCGGTGACGGTGACATTGCAATGTTATGGCCAAAAATGGCAAAAAAACGCGAAATTTTCGTGTCCGGCAAGTGCCGGACTTCCATTTATGGTAATTTTCTCATGGTTGCCGAGAAATGAACACTGAGTCCAGTGAACATTTGTGGTGACAGGTGACACCCCGTGAACATTTGGTCGAAATGATACAGTATTGGTTTTATCTCGTGAACCAAGTGAGGTATCACTCCTGGCTGTTAGGCCTTTGGTTTACAGGCTCACGAGGAGATTTACTGTATTTATACTAAAATCCTATTTTTCCTGTATTCCAGCGTTTCCCTCCGATTCCATATCAGTCATCTTTTAATCAGCGCCTCGGCCATGTCTCGGGCTTGTGCTGAACTGCCAATCTCCAACATATTTTCCATGCCGGCACCATCTAGAACACCACTGGAACTGGCCTATAACCCCCGCTCCTGCGCTTAGTACCCCTTGTTCGGTCCTGCGTCAAGTTCCGCTGATTCAGTAGGACGGAGGCTTTTTGCACCATGGACTAATCGAGTAATCCCGTATCGCAGTCACGTGCGTTGATATGCCGTGACTGCACGCGCACGCTGCCTCACTCGCGTTTCTTCCTGAACGTCGTAGTGAGGTATGTCTGCTCGTTATCTACAGCCTATTCCCACTTACTTACCAGTACATTAGGTTAGAATACTCACACTAGTGTACAGGTAATAGACTCGTGTTTCTTCCTGAATGTCGTAGTGAGGTTAGAATACTCACACTAGTGTACAGGTTGCAACTGGTTATGGGCATTTTAGCTCGCCGTTGACGACGACGAGCATTTGCACGACCTTGTACACCACGACGTTCCTTGGCGAGCTGGTTCCCTTCTTGCGACGACTTGCACAGAGCGCACGAATCAAAACGCTCCTTTACAATGATTTTTCCCTCGCACTCTTCGAACAACCTGTTTCTCCAGACGACTCCCGAGCGCGCTCCGAACCCCTGGGCTGCTCAGCAAGGATTCGCCCAGCAGGAAGAGAACAGAACGGACAGCACGAGTCCAACACACCACCCTCGCCGTATGCACGCGCTACCACAGCACGCCCCTGCGCGACTGCAGTACCAGCCGTTGTACGGTCCTCCACAGCCGGCGCACCAGCCACAGCAATACCAGCCGGTCTTCGCACCGCAGGCGTACGCCTCGCGTCCTGCCGCACCCGCCGCGTATCCCCCCGCGCCTGTCGCCTCGCACCAACAGTATCCGTACGATTACTCGCAGCACCAATTCCTACCTCGCCAGCAACGTCCTCCTTTCGTCCCTCCTCGCATGCCTGATCCTCCACGCTTCGCCGGCCCATCCTACGCTCCGTACTCGTACCAAATGCCCCCGTCCATCTCACAGTACGCGCAGGAGCATCAATACGTGCCGGAGCATCAATACGTACCAGAACACACCCCGGAGGTCGGCGCAACGTCGGCAATGGGGCTGGTACCGAAGGTGTATCCTCTGTCGACGGCAGCATGGAAGGACAGCGATAAATTGGCGCTCGAACGCGATAACTGGTGTGATTACTCGACGAGGGTCTGCAACCAGCTCGGCATGATCCCCAGAATGGTGCGGTTCCTGGAGACAACGCCGGAAGACCCAAATGTCTGCCCCGACACTCAGTCGCACCCCGCTCACCACCGTGCCTGGCTCGACACCGACGGCATCGTTCGTTCGTTCATCAACGACACCCTCACTGTCACGGAACGGACGCATATTGCGCATTGCACCACCGCGACGGAGATGTGGACGACGCTGCGCTGGCGCCACCTCGCGCACGGCCCAGCGGGTCAGGTCGCCGCATTAAAGCGTTTCGCGGGCATATCGTACACGTCGGACCCGAAGACGTTCGCCGCCACGACCACGCTGCTCACGCAGTGCAACGAGGCGATCTGGCAGTGCGGCCCACCGAACCCCGAACTCTTTCTCCTGAGCGGAATCATCGCGGCGCTCAAGGCGAACCACAGCACCATGGCCTCTACCTTGCTCGCTCTCTCCAACCTCAACCTCGCCACGGTGCTGGCGGCGCTGGATATTCGGGGGAGCTGCCCGGGCGGCACGAACGGAGAGGTGTTCGCGGCTGCCTCCTCTACCGAGACCTGCTCGAACAAAGCGTGCCTGAAGCCGTTGACGCACACCTGGCTGTACTGCACGAGCCCAGGAGGCGGGATGGATGGCAAGACCGTCCTGGAGGCGCAGAACAAGGCACGTGTGGACAAGGGAAAGCCGCCGTTGCCGCCGAGGACCACGAAACCCCAGACCAATACAGCTTACAAGCGCAATGCGAACGGACGCGCATACGTTACCCTCGACGGCACCGACCATTACCTCGTCCCGGCCCCTCCTGCTCCCGCTCCCGCTCCAAACCCCGCTCCTACTGCCCCAGCGGCCGCCCACCTCGCGGACGCTGCACATAGCTTGCTCACGGACGACATCCCGGCCGGCATGGACCCAGTCGCCGCTCTGGAGCTGTGGCTCGCGGAGGAGGAGCCGCGCGCGTCGGTGGACTGGAACGAGCCCATGGCGTTGAACGCGGAGACGGGCGACTACGACCTGTTCGCTGACACAGGCGCGAACGTACACATATCCCCCTGCCGATCCGACTTCGCGACCTTCACCGAAATTGCACCGCGCGCCATCAAAGGATTCCAAGGCAGCTCCATTAACGCGATGGGGATTGGGACGATCGTCAACGACAAACTTACACAGGAACTTGCCCTGTATGTCCCGAACGCTTCCATCCGCCTCCTCTCCGTTCTCCGCGTCTGTCAAGCGAACAATTACACTTTCCATTTCGACAAGAAGTCTGTCTAGATCACGAGCAAAGACCGGTCGGTCGTCTGCTCAGGATCGGTCCACTCTACGCGCAACTTGTACCGCCTCGACGTTCGCCCAATCTCCCTTCCTCCCAACGTATCCACCTCCGTTCCCTTCTGCGCCAACGCCGCCTCCGCCTCCGCCCGCGACCTTCGCCACTGGCACTTATGCCTTGGTCACGCCCACTTCCAAGCCGTTGCGGACCTCTTCACGCACGGACACGCCGACGGTATGGACCTAGACCCATCTCTACCTGCCCCCGTGTGTGACGCATGTATTCTCGGAAAGCAGGCTCGCGCCAACGTTCCAAGAGTGCGTGAAGGACGGCCAACGACGCGGATACTGGAGAGGGTACATGTGGACCTGAGTGGGAGGATCGCAACGAAATCGAGGAGCGGGAACGAATACACGTTCGATATTGTTGACGCACACTCTACGCGTGGATGGGCTTTTCCCGTCCCCAATAAATCTGCCTGTTTCGAAGTCCTTTGCGCGTGGCAACTTGAGACAGAGCGGCGTACTGGGGAACGCGTGGGGACGTTCATCGTTGACAACGGGGAGCTCAAGTCCAGCGAGTTCGTCGCCTGGTGTCGTGGGCGCGGGACGACGATCATCTGGACCCCTCCTCATGTATCGAAGGTGAACGGGAAAGTCGAACGCTTCCATCGGACGATCCACGGCAAGGCCCGCGCTATGCGCATTTCATGCGGAGCGCCGCCTAACCTCTGGGACGAATTCTGCGTTACGGCCGCTTATTTGCACGCCAGCACACCCTCGAGAGCCCTGGGTGGTAAGACGCCTCACGAAGGTTTAGAAAAGGTCAAACCTCACCTAGGGCACTTGCGGGAAATAGGCTGTCGCGCATTCGTCTTCATCGAGGAGCATAATCCCAAGGTTTTCGCCCGCAGCATCGAATGCGTTCTCATCGGTTACACCCCCAGCTGCAAGGTGTACCGGTGCTGGCAACGGTCGACGGGGAAGATTTTCAATTCCGCAAACGTACGCTTCATCAAATCTGGTCAGATGGAGGATGTGCACTTCGATAAAGCACTGCTCCAGGAATGTCTCGCGCGCTCGCCGGCCACGCCCGACGCTGCCGCCAACGATGTCCCCAACGACCAATCATCTCCCGACCCCGCCATGTCCACTTCCGAACTCCCCACCATCAACGACCCAGTGGAATTCGTGGATCTGCCCCCGCAAGCCACAGCGGGCGTAGAGGCACAGGCAACCCCTGCTTCGCAGGCAATCCCTGATGCGGCTGGAGCACTCCCTGCATCGCAGGCAATCCTCCAGCTGGCTACGCCCCCGGCTTCCGAACCCGCACCCAGCGCCCCTCCTCTACGCCGTTCCGAACGCGGCAACGTCCCGCTCAGACGTTTCGCTGGCCACACTGTCGGACACGATGACGACGATGGCGAGATGGAGATCCTAAACGGCATCGAGGAGGCCATTGCAGCATCGCCAGAGGATGATGACGGGGTGGAGACGGCGCTGATACAGCAGCTGAGCGCTTACCTTGCTGACAATCCTATAAACGTTGAGTTTCCAGACGACCCACGGAACTATCGCGAGGCAATGGCCGCCCCCGACGCCGACGCCTGGATCGCTGGAACCCACGAGGAACTCAAGGCGCTGAAAGAGCTCGGCGTATACGAATTAGTCCCTCCCTCCGACGTACCCAAACACAAAATGATCCTTGACCTGAAGCCCGTGTACGTCCGGAAACGGAACGAACTTTCTATCGTCGTGCGGAACAAGGTGCGCTACTGCGTGTTGGGCTGCAGGCAGAAGTATGGGCGCGACTACGAGCAGACCACCTCTCCTACCGCACGCCTTGAATCCTTCCGTGCCGTCCTTCACATCGCAGCATCCCGGGGATGGGACCTCCAGCAGGTCGACGTCAAGACGGCATTCTTGAACGCGACGCTCCCCGCGGACGAGATTCAGTACTCGCGCCAGCCGAAGCACTTCGAGGAGCCAGGGAAGGAGAACTGGCTGTGGAAGATCGTGAAGGCGTTGTATGGGCTGAAACAGGCGGGGCGCTCGTGGAACCGAGCGATGCACGAGGCGATGCTGGGGTGGGGATTCCGGCGTCTGCTGTGCGAATGGTGCGTTTATGTTCGCGTGAAGGAGGGTGTGACGAACCTGGTCGCGGTCCACGTCGACGACATGCTTTGCGCCGCGAGCGAGGCATCTGCTAACGAGCTCTTCAAGTCTCAGCTTCGTTCCAAGTGGGCGATCTCTGACCTTGGGGAGGTAAAGTTCTGCCTTGGAATCAGCATCGTCCGCGACCCCGAACGGAAGACCGTATCCCTATCACAAACAGCCCTCATCGACCGCCTCGTCACACAATTCTTCCAAACCGATGCCTACGCGCCTCGCACCCCGATGGAACACAAGCACGACCTTCGCTGCCCCGACCCCACCGACAAGCCTCTATCTTGTGAGGACGCCGACCGCCTAGCCGCCACGCCTTACCGTTCACTCGTCATGTTGATGATGTACATCGCATTGGGAACCCGCCCTGACATCTCCTTTGCGATCAGCAAACTGTCGGCCTTCCTTGATTGCTATGGCGTCTCCCACTGGCAAGCGGCTATCCGCGTTCTCCGATACCTGAAGGGGACTCGGACTATGTGCCTAACGCTCGGCGGCCCTCAACCAATCTCACTGTCTGGGTACACGGACGCCGACTACGCAAACGACCCGGAGCGGAAATCCATCATGGGGTACACCTACTCCCTCGGGTCGGGCGCTATCTCGTGGGCGTCGTGGAAACAGAAGGTGGTATCCCTTTTGTTGACGGAAGCCGAATACATCGCCGCATCCGAGGGCGCGAAAGATGCTTGCTGGCTGCGGATGCTATTGCAGGGACTTACTGTCGATGTGGACTCCTCGACCCCACTATTTTGCGATAATGACTCTGCTATCGTCCTCGCTAACGACCAATCCCTTCACTCGCGCGCTAAACACATTGACATTCGCTACCACCACATCCGAGACTGTGTCGAAAAGCAGAAAATCCGCCTACTCCGCGTCCCGACCGAGAACAACACCGCCGATACCCTGACGAAAGCTCTTCCGCACGCTGCTTTCATCCGCCATCGTTCGGGACTTGGCGTCGTTTGAGGGGGTGCTAGGTATTCTGGCGTGAGGGGGTGGGATTACGGCCGTCCATGTTGAGGGGGTGAGTAGGATGGAGGCTTTTTGCACCATGGACTAATCGAGTAATCCCGTATCGCAGTCACGTGCGTTGATATGCCGTGACTGCACGCGCACGCTGCCTCACTCGCGTTTCTTCCTGAACGTCGTAGTGAGGTATGTCTGCTCGTTATCTACAGCCTATTCCCACTTACTTACCAGTACATTAGGTTAGAATACTCACACTAGTGTACAGGTAATAGACTCGCGTTTCTTCCTGAACGTCGTAGTGAGGTTAGAATACTCACACTAGTGTACAGGTTGCAACTGATTCCGCTATCAGAGCAGACAAATAACCAAGCAAATTTTGCTGTGTCTCGGGGCAGCCTTAGTCTAGATCTGGCTTCGTAGACTTGTGGCGAATATTCTTACGGTGCCCACGCTGCTAGCTGCGGTCCCTACTGTCTCTGTCACGCCCGACTCCTCCGAAGTCAAACGCGTTGCCACTCGAGAGTGAAAGGATCGGATAGAGCATCGGGTCCTCTGCTCTTGCGGCAGCTGAGCGGGTGATCGCATTTGGGTAACCGCCAGTAGTCTGTTGTTCGTAGAATCGTAACAGGCACATGAAATCGTTCCTCGTTTTGCAGTTTTAACGAAGGATTTTTACGCCGGTCTCAGCTGAACACTCGTCTTGACGATGAAATTAGTTGATGCTTGCGCCGGCCCAAAATTGTGAGTGTGCTTGCTTTGAACCTATGGCGTAGCGGCACCCCTTTATGGTATGCTCAGAAACGCGACCCCCGACAGAAAGGAGATCGTGCGGAGCGCATTGTTCCATCACAAAACACAAGCCTACCTTCGATTCTCGAAATCCAACAACCAATCCTGTTGCACACTGCGTTCCTTCAGAAACCCGCTGCATAATTTTAGATGTGGGTAACAAAAACAGTGGCCTGATCCATAACCGATAAAACCGGCAGGGCCCAACTCGTGGTTCATTGGGTGTTTCATTCTTGGTTTCATTTTTGTCTCTCTGCCAAGTACGACGGAGTTAGCTAATGTTTTCAATAGACAGCCTGTCTACATCACGCCTCTTTTTTATAGCTTACGGAACTTCTCGGATGAGCATGTACCTCCTTCAAACTGTCGATCTTTCCCTACACTAGACGTTTAAGACTTCATATATCTTCTCAGGTTTAATCCACGTAATCTCTACGGAACCCCTTATCGATGCTCGTCTTTTAACCACTCAAAACGGCCTGTATGTTCACTGGTACGCTCTGTGTACATTACGAGTGCCTCTGAGAGTCTGAATAGACCAGATGATGGATCCGCTCTGTCGGCCTTTGTAGGCTCTTTTAAATTTTGTGAACATGTACATCGCCTTGTGGCGGACCACGAGGACCTGGATACCAAGTGTGCTGTCCGTCACCTGGTTACAGGATAAAGATAGATCACCCTCAGACACGAAAGACAGCTGTCCAGTAACCCAGCAATTTATAGCTTGCCAATATCATGGGAGTTCCTTGCGGCTCTCCTCTCTGCCCATGTTCCTTCGCACTTGATGCGTGCCTAGCAAGATTATGATCAACCTCAACAACCGCCTTGTACAGTTAAAGAGTGAGTAACGACTTTGATTAATTCATTTTAACGTAAATTCACCGTCAATATAAAGTTACCTCCGCAACATGTAGTTTTTTCGCTCTCGGGAGTACGTTATATCGGTGTGAACTCTCAATACCTCCCTGCATTCTTTCTGATCTCTTTTAACTTATCAGACTATTCAAGCGCCGAGGCAGGCACGGCGCGGACGATCTCTGGGCCCTCTTCGCATTCTTGGCCTTGATCATCCAGGTCGTTGGTGTGTTTCTACATGTAATGAATGACTCTTCCAGATCTTGAGTCAACGCTCTGACGTCTGATCCAAGATACCTCCTCCAAATAATCTTTCCAAGACCGCACGCGTAGCGGGTACGAGATTTTGCTCTGAAGGGCATCCGCGTACTCAGTTGAATATCTTGCAGCATACTATTTGACGGCCTCCACATTTTACTCCATCATCTGGGGGTCCCGACTAAGCATTTTGTTCAGCATCGTCAGGATTGATCCATTGCCCGAAAGCCACAAGCGACTGTTCTGGGTTGGCGCGGCGTTCGTAGCAAGTTACCTATTCTTGCTTGCACAACTATTCTGGGTCTGCGAGTCAAAAGATCCTTCCTGGAAGAATGCGCCCAATCCTCAATGTCACTTGCCGCTACAAGTTGCTGTTTGTCAACTCGTCTGTCAGTGGACCCAGCCTTTTACAAAGCTTCCTACTGACATTACACGCATAAAAGCTGATATTGTCGCGGACTCCATCCTACTATTCTCCCCATTGCCATTGTTCCGGGACCTCATGGACAAGGGGATGCGCCGTAAACTGACGATCATTTTCTCAACCTGCGTTGTGACTACCATTGTATGTCAATATCCAACCTGTTCCGGTTCAAGTATAGGTTCACAATGTCATTCCAGGTTTCCCTCGTCCATGCCGCTTACATCGTTCGAAACGGACACGAAAAGGTCATCATTTCTGCCGTAGTCGAGGTGCGAATTCGAACGTGTGATTCATTCCTGTCGATGCTGTTCTAATTTTGAATATGTACTGTAGGACTGTATCAGCCTTATCGTGGCCAATATTCCGGTGGTCGTGACATCAATGGTCAATATCGCCGGTGACACAGAGGAACCGAGGAACAGCCGCACCCGGCGATTCAGCACCGTTTTTTGGCTTAGGGAATCGGTGGCTACGGAACGGGACGGCCTGACGGAGGCGGCCGCAACATTAACTCTGCCAACGCATGTGGGAGGCGACGAAAACCCGGGTGGCATGGAGCTCCAGGCGACCAAGGAAGGACGCCGGCGGAATTTCTTGGAATCGGAATAAACTGCTAATAATGAACGAGATAGAGTACGGTGGTAGATAATATACAGTACTGCGGAATAATGTAGTATAACCTGTCCAAAGGACACATAATATCATAATATGAGCACTCGGTACGACCTTGTTCTGATACTCTATATTCAGGTGCTGGACGGGGATACATAAATTTTGCACCCGGAAAAGGCCTTCGAAAATGCGACATATTTCAAGAAGCCCATTTGCTCAATCGGAAAAGTCACGAACAAAGGAGCTTCTTTGTGAATCCGTTTTCCTTCACGGAGAAAAAGGATCGGTAAAATCTCGCATTTTGAATGGCCCTGTATCCAATGGAGAATTGATCCCCGCAGTGAAGCAATCCCATACCATCCCTTGAACTTAGATCAACGTATGCGGTGCCATCGCAGGAGACAGACCGCAGCTGGAATTTCCAAAAGCAAACTTAAGGAAAACCTCAGAGGATACCCTTCACGGGAATCGACGCATGGGCAAGTAATTCTTTGGAAAGAGCGGCGATGGTAGCTTTATATTCAGACTCGGGGACTCGAATCCTGAGAAATCCACGCCATTTGCATTACTTGGGAAGGCCGTGTTACCTTATACCACGCCCGATTCATATACTGTGTGCGTAGGTTTATCGAGTAGGGGTGACCTTAAAGTGGATGTGAAATCAAACCCTGAGAAATCTGCCGACTTTCAGAATAAGAAACTGCATGAGCTTGCACCGATGCTCACAGTGAATCTGAATCCGTGCGTAACTCTCTGTCCGGAGTCCGGAGAGCACAAAGCAACGACAGTGGGATCAAGAGGGCCAAGAAGATAGATAACTGGGTCGAAGCTGTTGAATAAACTAGGTTGACGTCGACTCCACAGCAAGAGCAAAATCCATGAACAAAGACACGGAAACTCGAGACCTTAGATGGAGTAAGCCCAGTCGATTCGATGCCGGAACAAGAGGCAGACAACCAGTCAATAGAACCATTTCCGAGATACACTTGTTGGATATCAGGGCGGGTTGTCGAAAACAAGTCGGTGAATAAATGCGGGAGTGGTGCTGCATACAACAACTCCAGAATTTCTCTGACACGGAATCCAATTTTTTTTTGAGTCATGCGTCTGGGATTCGAGATGCGCAGAAGTTAGGTCATTTTCCGCAACACAAACTGCGCCGTTCTGTACTTGATTCGACCACGTAAACCGCAGAAATTTGGAATCCAGCTCCAGATTGTGTAGAAGCGGGACATAATCGACCAGACAGCAGGGTGCGATGAATAGAAGGCATCGGTGTGGGCACAGAACAAGTGGTTCAGTCTGGCGAATTGATCCAAGAACCGCAGAGGAGGATATAGTGGGTCGACGCAAAGGAACCGAGGAGTTATCTCCCTGACTCGGGGCCGTTCAATGAATTGAGTTGGGGAGTTGATTCCGCCCTAACTGCACCGAGATACGGAGCCACGATTGGATTATGCCGCAAAGAATCAAGTAGAGGGTTGAATTTCATAACAGGCGGAAGAAGTTCAGTACAGGAGGACATTCGATGAATCGAGGGTGCTATATTCAGATACATCCCCCGGGCGCTAGCGCGGGGATCAAAATCCCGCCACTCCTGCCGGGAGTCCTGCGTCTGAAAAGTCCGAATTTGGGTACGATTTGCGTTCCTCGGCCTAACCATAAATAGCGTGAGGGCGACGACGTCAACAGATGACAGGGTGCGGCGATTGTGTTCCCATACCGCACCAAAAAAGGACAACAGTGACGCACGATGGAGGCCCTAGTGTAGGCGCGTCGGAGAAGCACAGATAGATTTTAGTGGCTGTTTGTGGGCGCGGGTGGGTAGTGCATCCACGTTGCGATCCGGAGATCAACGCACAATTCGGACGTTTAAAGCTAGGGGAAAGGTCGGAACTGGGGCGGAGCGTGGAGGGGCGAGAGAGGAGTGAATTGGAGCCCGAGATGGCGCACGTTGACGGGGAGTTCAAGTCTCGACCCACGCTCCCACATGGTGGGTCTCGACAACCGAGATTGAGATCAATTACTCGTGTAATCCACCCGTCTTCAGCTAGCTCCGCCGACGTGCAACTCTAAAAGTTTCACGTTTTGAAACTGTCGCCCTCCCCGGCAACCAAGCCCTGGATCAGACTATCGCCCTTTGAATCTTGAGCTTGCTGGGCTTCCTTTGGATCCACCACTTGGTCTTTGGGGTGACGGCGAAAGCATTTTTTTCGCGTATCGGAGACCGCATCAAACCTCATCCCGCTTCCTGAGATATAAAAATTCACTGCCGGTGATCTTGCCCACGATCTGTCTTGGCTTCATATCCCCTGATTCTCCGCCTCTCTCACTCTGCTACCACTATGTCGTCCTCACGCCTGCACACCCCCACCCCCACCGTCGGCTCTTCGAAGCCCGCAAAGGCCTGGGTTGACCCAGCCGCTCTCCCGAACGACGCCGGCGCCGACATCGCCGCGATCGCTGGGAACGTGCCTACCTACGGGAAACAGCTCGCCTGTAATGTATTCTACTCGTATGGCGTCGGGGATCGCGACCAGTTTGGCTACGCTGTGGGCCGCGCTACGCGGTTTGTCGAAATGTCGGTCGAACACAGTCGAGAGCGCGCGGGTCGGATGGAGGCGGTAACGGTTGCGGAAGTGGCGGTAACCAAGCGTGCGTACCTGAATCTTTCCCGTTCTCAAAGCTCTTCGACTGCCGCCTTCTCCCCATCGGCACTTCTGATTTTGTTTTCTCTTGTTCTCCAGACATGTTGAACGGCGCTGGAATGCTTCACGGCGCTTGCGTGACGTACCTGATCGACAAGTACGTATTTTGGCCGTTCGTCTCTATGCTATCTATGGTATCCATTGATATTGGCCACCATCTTGCTGGTTTTCTTTCATCCCCACCCCCCGATCCTTCCTCACCGCCCCGTTTCTGTTCGTAATTATCGAATCAATATTAATATCCCCTCACAGCTGCGCCGCCACACCACTCGTGGTCCTCGGTGTCCTCAACGGCACGAACGGCGTCGGCGTCACGCAGGGAATGAACGTCCTGTTTCATGCCCCGGCACCTGTGTGAGTCCCTGCATCCTGTTTAATTTTCTTTGCGGCCCCGCACCATATCCGCGACTGGTACGATATTAACGTCTCCAATCCTTAATCTAACCTTCATCCTCCATACTTCAACCTTCATTCTCTTTCACTTTACTCAGGCACTGCATTTCCTTTACTTGCCGATTCTTCGCGCCCCTTCCTTTTCAAATCTTCCCCTGCTCAATTTTATTATTGTATTCAACTTACTGACCCAGAATCTCGTTTAGCGGCTCCCTCCTCCGAATTACGAGCTCCTCAATATCGATGGGTAGTCGTGTCATGTCGGCACGGTGTGAGGTGTGTTGCGTTTCACTTGATCTGTTTTTCCTGTTTCCTCCTCTTCTTCTCTACCCTTCCTCCTCTGCTCTTCGTGTTCTCCCCGCGGAGGTGATCTCGATGCTCCGGTGCAGGCACGATTCCCATGGAGTGTCCCTCCATCCTCACCGATCCGATCCCTCCCATCCCTTCCATTTTATTTTTGCCGGTGTTTCGACTTCGACTTCCCTCCTTCGCGTTTGATGGGGTCATTGGATAGAGCGTTAGATCCCTGCCGTGCCAGCGAGCGGTTCATTCATGTCAATTCATTTCGCGGTGGATCCCTCGCGCTGCGGCATCACAGCCGATCTGTCGTGCTGACTGTCCCGAGGCGGATGTATCCATGGGCCATCCCTATATTCGGGTCGTGCGATTGTCAGTCCGGATTCATTATTTTTGGCCCCGAGACAATTTCTTCTGGGCTCGAAACACCCGCTTGCACCATCAGTCGTGCAGCTCGCGCGCGCGGATCGTACGCGGGTGCTGCTGATACCAGCCTGCACCTCCGTACGGGCTAGTACCGGCGATGGTGCTATAATCGGGCTGGCGTGAATGTACCGTTCGATATCCGCTGTTCTTTGCGTTGCGATCATCCATTTGGTTTCCTCTTGTTCATCTTCCTCATTCATTTTCAATCCCTTATTTTAGCCAAACACTAATTCCACTCCCCTGTAGATCGTGGACAAACCCTCTGGCCGCGTGGTCGCGTCAGCATTCCTGAACAAGATGCAGCCAGTGTCGAAACTGTGAAGCTCTCATCCCCATTTCACTTTTCGTACAATTCGTGAGCGTGACTGCGGGCGGCGGTAATACCCAGTTGGCCAGCGCGTGTAGGTGGGGTGGGTAGGGGGGGATGTAGAGCCACGCAGGCGCCGGAGGCATACTAACGACATCAACTAACGAACGAGAATCGGATCTAACGGTATGTAGCTTGGATATTCGCGGCAGATAGATGGATGGATGAAAATTTGGACTGTGTATTAACCCGAAATGTTGACCTACTTGTCGAAAAAAGGGCCGCACCTTATATAAGCAAGTTCCACAATGGCTGTATTTAGTAGGAATTCATGACGATGTGGATCGGGATGCAGGTCAACTTTTTCCGAAGGCTCACAACAGTGCACACCCTTCAACAGTCTCCTACCCAGCCGCGGTTGCGAGGATAACAATCCGAGTTGTGGTATTACACTCTAATACGGGAATTTTCGGACCAAGTTGAGTGTGACGTAAGGCTGTCATAAAGTTGGGGGTTATCCTCTCCACGGCCGTGGAGAGGCTCACCCCCCAACTTTCTGTCACTTGTAACGTCACGCATAACTCGGTCCGAAATTTCCGCCCTGATAAATCTTTGTATCCAATTGTATCCCCACGACTGAGATTGTGAGCCTCGAAACCGCGGCTGTGTAGGAACCTGACCCTTCAAAGCGTCTCTCTTTTTTTTTTTTCAACAATAGAGCTAAAAGCATCCAGCTCCAACGCAAGAGTCGGTCCTTATCGGGAACCAATCGAAATCCCCTGATTGACTCCGCCTTCAAGTTCAAGAACAACAAGGCTTGAACCTCAAAGATCGCCAACCGAATATTTATGAGGGCTTCCATCTTTCATGTATCCTTTCACCCCCTCAACCTGGACGTTATCGCCCAACATTTGGGGACGACGAGTATTGAAGGCGGCGTCAATTTTAGAATTTCTTGATAGATTGGCGCTCGTTCTGATGCCTGCTGTCAATCGATATGCACTCTCCCACTCCCTCCACTCATGGCGATGCCCGACATATACATGCCTGAGGGCGCTCTGGCGGACGCTGCTAAATATGAAAATTCATACTATGCCGCACCACAGACTCCTCCTCCTCCCTTTTTACCACCTCCCTACTCGCCGCCGCCTCTTTCCGACGACGTTAAAGCCTCAGATACTTCAAAGGCGGGTTTCGATATCAACGTTCTGTCGTGGCCTGAAAATCCTCCTCCGTATGAGGGTGCGGGAGTGCCATCTGCGGCACCACGGCCGCTTGCCACTCGCAAACGTACTATGTCGTTGCAGGGGTCAGCGGCGTCGCCATCCCTCTCGTCGACCGGGGACGCGAATAATTCTACTCCCACCATACCCATACCAATTCAGATACACCCGTTCCTCAACGGTGACGCGCCATCCCCCATATTCTTTTTCAACGTGGCCCCCTCTGCGTTTGTGCCGCAACGCTGCGTCTCCATGAACCCACCACGGGGGATGTTACTCACCATGAATGAGCTTCGTCAACCGGCGTTCCACCCGCCGCTGAAATCGCTGCGTCTGTTGCATCCAAAGCTTCCATTCTGGCCGATTGACCTTGCGCTGCCTGACGACATACCTGCGGCCGAGGCCCCACCTATCTCACTCGGCGATATACTTGTCTGCATCCATAGGGCGCTGCACACGCGCATCACGCATACAGATTGGGAGACGTTGAATGCTGAGGAGGAGCGCCGCGTAACCCGTGCATTTGTGCAGCGTTGTCGAGCAGAGGCATTACGCAGCAAGGTGCCGCCGAAGCAGCTACGGGATAGAGAGATTGCGGAACGGAACCAAGGCGTAAAACGTGTGGATTTCCTTCTCGGGGAGACAGTATTTCAAGGGCTCGTTAAGTCACCCCAGGATCCTGAGGGTTGCCTACGTATGCTATTTGGTATGCATGCATATGCCTAGTCCACCTGCCACCTTATCGAAAACATTACAGGAGCTAAGGAGGGTCAAATTGGCGGGCCACCGACCGCTGACATTGCTTATTGGGTACCACTGTCCTCACGGTAAGTTTTGTGTTCATTACAAACTGTTAAATTTATGGAAATTTAGTCAACACTCGCTGACTTCGGCCACTCGCCCACGTGCAATCTCGTGGCATGGGCCGGAGGCGTCCACCGCACTCGGAAATACAATATCGAAGTCGTCACCCCTCCTATCAACCGCGTACCCTAGTCATGCCAACACACACTTGGTACACCCATTCCTTGACGGGGATGCTCCATCCCCCATATTCTTCTTCGACGTGGCGCCCCTCCGCTTTGCGCCGGTCAAGTGTGTCTCCCTGAACCCGCCCCAGTCAGCGCCATTGAGCGAAGCCGAACTTCGCGAATCCGCATTCAATCCACCGCTGATGTCGATGCGTCTGCTGCACCCAAAGCTTCCATTTTGGCCAATCAACCTCGGGATGTCCGAAAATATGACCCCGGCCGAGGCCTCCCCTGTCTCTCTCGGCGACATACTTGTCTCTATCCATAGAGCACTGCAAACGCGTATCACTCATGCGGACTGGGAGAATTTGAACCCTGAGGACCAGCAGCGCGTAACCGTTGCATATTTGAAGCGCTGCCACACAGAGGCGGTGCGGAGCCAGGTGCCACCGGCGCAGCTGCGGGATCAGGAGATACAGGAGCGGAACAAGGGCGTGAAGCGTGTGGATTTCCTCCTCGGGAAGACGGTGTTCAAAGGGCTCGTGAGGTCGCCCGGGGATCCTGACGATTGCCTTCATATGATCTTCGGTATGTGTACCTATGACTGGATATACCCAACTCTCGTTTCACAGCAAAAATCACAGCAGATGAAGATGGCGGGGAGGGTAGTAGCAGCAGTAGAACTGGTGGGCCAGCTGCGCGGCTATCCGATTCCACTCTGGATACAGCTGCAGCTTCACACTCGAATCCTCATCTAAATTCTGCTTCGTCTCTCGAGGAGACCTCTGCAGCTGAATCAAACCTGGGGGTCTCAGGTAACACTGTATCCACATCCTCTGTGTCGGCCTCGGATCACCCTGAAATCCACGCGGAGACCGCTCAGATATCGACGTTTGTGATTTGGTCGCCGAAATCCCCACGGTACGTTTTTCGCTCACTGCAAACGGTTATGGGAACTTAGAAAATTATAGTCAACACTCCCAAACTTCGGCTTTAAACCCTGAAGATATTCAAACCTTGAAAAACGATTTTGCCGAGGGCGGTACCATTATTTCCTCCCATCATCCTGACGACGTGGTTCTGTGGTTGGAGACCAATTATGACCATCCTCTCCTGCAGACCATGCGTTCGCGCGGTATCGGTGGCCCACTTCCTTCGATGTTGTCTCCCGAAGAGCCTTCGCTGGTCGTATTCGGTTCAATCCGTGACGGTTGGGTCGTCGATGCCGCGGAAGTTCTTTCTGAGCTATCCAACTTCGCTGTCATGATCAGGCCGCTCTGGGACAACCCGGTCCCGAACTGGCAAAAGGAATTTTCATTCGCGGGGGATCCCGTCTCCGGAGAAAACCAAGCACGAGAGGATTCTCTACCTGACAACAGCGATGATGGGGGGACGGACGAAAGTGATAATGATGGTAGTACAACCACCGAAGACAGCGCCAGCGGTGGGTTGAACAATGCAAGAGGAGTCTTTCGCCTTCGCGGCGGTGCAAGTCGAGATTCTTATGGGCCATGGATAGGCCCTCTTCACAAGGTCGATGTTCGACTTGACATATGTCCTAGGAAAGGTGTTTCATACAATGTTGACCTTCTGTCGAGGATCCAAGTACGCATTCTAGTTATGTCTGGTGGTCAGGACAAACACTGAACTTCACTTAAGTTCCAAACCCAATCCAAATATGAAAACAAATATCAGCGCGACAATGTTGTTTCGTATCATGGGCACCGTCCTCAAATCATCTCAAAGACGGAGTTTAGCGTAGTTCCAAGAGAGGGGGCGCCGGTCAAGGCTGATCGATCGTACAGCACTATCGGTTTTTTGGTTGAAGGACAAGATATCACCGATTGCAGATGGTGAGCTCCGTTCGGCACGCAGGATTCACATGCGCGATTCTGCCTTACTTTCTTCTCCATTTCTTAGGCTGGAGTCCCCTGCTCTTAGCCCGCCTCGACAAATCACGAAAACAGTTGATTCGGAAGCAAAGGCAAAGGCATTCACTATTGGTGCAACGGTATCAGCTCAGCCTGAAGGGACACTGAGCTATGGAATAACGAGTACCAAAACAAACACAATGGAGAACCAGAACAACAAAGTATGAAACCATGTAAATGGTACCCAATCTGATTCGACGTCCTCAGGTTACACCCAAATGCCGCATTGAATCTTGGGCCGGAAAACGTTTAGAAAGGAATCAAGTCTTTTATGATTCATTCGAGATTGCCTATGAGGCCGGAGACGATTTGAACAAGAGGGAGGAAGGCGCTAAATATCCGATGGAGGTCGAATTTTCGATGGGGATTAATGTTGCCGATCTCGAAAACGTCGCGCCCTTTTTGTTGAGACTCACCTGTTCTGATATACTTACCTCCAACCCAGACGGCCGACTCTCACCTTCCGAATACCTCTTTCTTAATTCTGAATCAAACCAATCTCTGGATTTACCGGAGCAATCTCAAAACAAAAGGCCAAGGGATCCTAGTTCTTACCATAGTAAATTTGGTTTCAATAATTTATGTCAAGGCTAAGAATTTCCATAGGCTCATATACCAGACGTCGCCGCAATTAACGAGCTTCGTGTGGTTGAAAACCAGACGGTCAACCTTGAGGGGACCTCTGTGATCAGTGAGTCTACTCTTTATACATGCTCCGGAATACTGAAAGCTCGTAGATGTCCCCACAAACTCGCCGCCGATAAATAATCCGGTCAATACCTCTCTATCTATTTCTGCGATACTCGACACAAAGCTAGAGAAGAAGCCTCAACATTTGTTGACCAAATTGAAACGGGCTGCGAAATCCCTGCGAAGCCAGAAAACAATTCCCTTGCGACCTGAAATCGAAACTTTGCCCATGCATGAGTTTATCTCGCGTGGATGGGATGCTCGTCTGAACAAATGGAGAAAGGTGATGTATCCCAGTTTGACGAGTGCCTTCCAGAGGGTGTCCAAGAGCTCCGATATTGCTGTGTGGCGGCTAGAGGTGGGAGACTTCAGTAAAGGAAAGCAGCGTGATTCAGGTGAACACAACATGCGGAATGATTGCTGGAAGATTCATAACACGAATCATAGGTGACCCAACCACAGGCCTTGATGAAACCTCGGTTCCTCCCCCGGGCGAGCTTCACCACTGCATCGGACTCGGCCGGCAGCAGTCAGGATGCAGCAACTGCTTCTACATCCGACACATCGCTCGACACACATGCAGCCGCTGATCCGGTTTCGCTGATCGAGGAGAAGCAGGACGAACGGATCGCTGGCGTCTCCAATCCCCACAAACAAGGCCCCGAATAATAAAAGGCATTTTGTTGCGATGTAAAGACCCGATGATGTACGTTTGTATCTGTAGTTGAACTGGATTCCTATTTACCTTCCTTGAATTGACGGATATCGACCACTCAGGTTCTGAATCATGGCGGGCCAGTCATCCTACGGTTTGTTCATAATGCTCCGATCTCCGATCGTCTGCGGTTGAATATTATTGTGGTCGCGTCCTTCATGTGCACCTTCTTGAGTTTAGGCTGAGATGCGATAGCAGCTCTGTGACAAAAGCTCTGGGGTGCATCCTTCGAATGACTGTCCCCTTCTCATTGCCATCGATATCTCGTCGGAACTGCCAAGCACCATGGACGGTCACTTTAAGCCTGACTGCGGCGGGAAGGAGACCGGACCTTTGATTACATCGACCTTCGATTTTTAAAAACACTGGTTTGAAACCGCCAAGTCTAAAGCTCTTGGGCGTCTCAGACATCAAATGCCTCGTAATTCCGCTGTTCGTTCCAGCGGATCACTCTCAATTGTGCCTTCGAATTCTGCGTTGCTCCACCTCTGCTCGAGAGAAAGTAACTACCTGGGGCCACGCCCGAGGCCAGCCACTATATTTTCCACGCACGGCTGGCGAACTCCAAAACTCTGGCGATCTCATGGTGATATTATACCGCGCGTCGTGCAAGTTCAACAGGTAAATATTAACGATAGAACTCAAACTTCAACCCACATGGCCACTCGGCCCACAGCGTCAGCAGAGACCACCAAGTAAATGTTTTCGAACCTTAAAATACTAACTACATCTATCTGCACTGTCAAACGGATTGTGGAATAATCATTGGAGATCCTCGACAGAAGACAGAATGCGGTTGGACCGCAAAAGAACGTCTCCAGGCATGCCAGCAATTTATTTTCTACGCGGAATGAACAATCATGCATCCCACACCTTTCAACAGCCGTACGACGTGCGACGTGTGTTGAACAAGGAGAATTGTCCGTAGCTACGACCAGAACTGATCGGCGCCGCTGCACTTGGTCGCTAGACAGGAAACTGCACTGACGCTGTATAAAATCATTCTGGACTAATATGGCTCAGAACCCTTATACACAACCGGGCGACTCCCTGCGGAATGCAGGAGTTCCAAAACCTTTCGTCATGAGACGCCGTCGCTCAAATATGGCATGTTTGTCACGCAGAGTCACGCAGAAAGCTAAAGATCAGCGTACGCCTGTCAAATTTTAGCCACACGTCGAATTTACAATTTACATATTTCTTTTCAGTGCATGACCAAAGAGCAGCGCCCTCCCCCCCCAATCGGGAAGGGACCACTCCCTGAACAGATTGGCAGTTCCGCCAGCCCCTCGTCGCAGGCGATAGCCGAGGAAACCCATACTCCATCTCCACTGCCACTTAGTCCCCAGATGGTGGAAGTCAGTCCCCGACATTGGAGTCCACCCCTGCGAAGTTGGACCATGCACCACGGTATATTGCACCGGAGCTCTTGGATTGGAATCAACCGTCGAAAAAGGACGCCCTGTTTCCCTGGTGGCTGGATGTGGATTCAAAGGCCATACATCCCGCGCATATTCTACGCACGAACAATACTTGTTTCTGCCGGAAACTGGCCTACACGATCCGTTGTTGGGGTTCAATCCTTCGAACCCCCCATTCTTCCCCTGCCGACTCCCCTTTCTTCGTGGACTATATTCAGTGGATTCTTGGGTATACCCCTATGCCCGACTATGGGACCGCAGCCCGTGACAGTTGGATAACTTCTATCGCTTTTCAGAATTACGTTTAAAACCATTTACCTGTACTATGTAGTTAATTTATACCAAGGACTTTTGCTGCGCTACTTAATCGTGAAAACAAGGTCCCAACGCTCACGTGGAGTTCTTTCGAAATAACACAAAGGAGGTGAGTTTACGCACAAATTTTGATGAACAACGCATCGTCAATCATCCTTCCTACTTTGGTCGGTCAAAGCGTGACTTATGCGTGGCTGTGATTGCGAAACGTTCGCACTCCGATTGATGGAAGTGAACCACATTGCGACAAAAACACAACGGTATGAGGGAGAGGATAGATAGTATAGGTATATTCACTGACAAACGGCACTAGAACATATAGCACTAAGCGTCCTATACCGGCGGAGAATGCCGCTCAATATTCTTGACCTCAATTCTCTCACGGCCATTCCTGTCGACCTCTCCGGGGGAAAAATAATTGTGGGATTCGGGGCCAGATGTGCCGCCCAGGGCCGCAGTATCCAGGTCAAGGTGAGTCGGGTGGATATTTGCGGCGGCGGAGCGAATATCCTCACGGGAGTTGAGCGTCCACATTGCAGCAATTGCGTAGACCTTTGGAAGGACGGTATTCGCGACTCCCGAGGCCACCAACGGTGCTGAAAGCCCGGCCACATCTAAGACATGCATCTTCACCGTAGCAATGGTGGTAATGAAGTTGACCAGGGCGCAGAATGCTCCTGGGGCGGCGGACTGGCATTTATACAGTGAGAAGCAGCGTCCCAATGACGGTAATATCCTTGCCTGTATTGTCACCCGGAGCAGTGAATTTATCATGGATGCCGTTGGCCCGGGCCTTATGACGGTTTTAGAGTGTCGCTAGAGCGGTAGCTTGGATTCAGCAAAATACTACGATCGTTTTAAAACGTGAGTACCAGCAGGTAGAACACAATACTTCCGGTCTGAAGGAGATCTCCACCCATTGCAACCCCCAGGTGCGTCGCAACTATGAAGGGAACGGAGTGAGAATTCAAAGCATGAGGCATGTAATTGAACGCACTCCATATGGCTGACAATGTGATATTCGTGAACAAGTAAGTCTAGCAGACGTTCGATTGCGTTGATGGATGCATGAACATACGTGCTGCGTACCGCGACACCCGCTGCAGCAATGGCAAAAATGAACGTGGTCACGGCGGCAACCACGATGTATCTGTTATGGGATAATATCTTTGAACAGAGTCAGAAGCCCGCGCTCATAATGAAAAAAGAATACCCACCCAAAGACGATGGCAGAAGAACATTTGGACGTAGAACACGATGACAGCTCCGAGTATCAGCGTTGGGCGTGATATCCATTCCGTGTGCCACAGATTAACCACAGCTTCCAGATTTTGAAAAAGGGCGACATTTTGTGTCCATCTGATTGCTCTGGCAAAGGTTAGATCAAAGTTTTGGGAGCAGAAGGGAGTGGCACAGAATTTGCACAGTTTTTAGTGTTGTCAAAAGTGCAAGTCCAGCCACAAAGAGTTTCATTAACCAAGAGTCTTGTTCGTTGACATTAGTGTAGTGGGCGAACTGCCCGCACAGAACTCCTTGCAGAAACAAGTCCGTTCCGCTTGCAAGGTCCTGAGAATCAGATCAGCCATACTGAAGAGCATCACTTAAACATTAGGGCAGACCAGTACACCAAAGAGTGTAATCTCCGGAGGTGGCTGCCGAAGGGAAATCGAAGGCATATTACATACTTATGAGCATGTGGCTGGTCCTCTGTTATATACGCGCCCACTGAGTTGGCGATCCGTTAGCGGAGATTGCCGTGGTTACGAGAAATATCTGACTTCACCGTTCCGCCGACGCGATGTTGAAAATGTTACACAATGTTTCGCGTATGTAAGTTCCTGGATGAATAAAATTGAAATTTTCAATCTGCCTTACCATTTAACTCTGATCCCCGATCAACCTCTGAACACACCTTGACGCGCTATGTAAGAAGAAATAAATTGCTGCTCGCTAAGGCCCATATATCCCATTTCCTCAAGGTGCAGTCGACTCCCTGCTGAGCATTTCTACGATCGTGGGAAGTAAACTCCCTTGTTTCTCATAATCCCTAGCCCTGCCAAGTCCAGACGCAGGAAAAATGTCGGAGGTTGAGGCTATGATGGGAACATACCTAAAGAGGATAAGCGAAACTCGTTTTCCTAGCGACTGTCCAGTAGTCACAATCACATCATCCTTACCTACAGAGTTCGACAAAAGTTGTAAAAACCCGCATAGTAACATCCACATGGCGACGTTGTTTCACGCCACCAGAGCCGCTTGACGTTGCAGGGGATCCAGATTCAAGGTGGCGAGGCGATCAAGCAGGTTTTGGTCCGTAACCTGTTTCTGGCATTCTGAGCAAGTCTCGCGAGAGAGGGTCCTGAAGATAATTTCTCGGATGGGGAGGCCATCATCGCTGCCTCAATGAGGCTGGATTGCGCGCTAATGTTGTCCTTCGCTTCAGTGCAAAAAGTGTGCGGTAGGCGCCGCGGCACGTGGGGATTCGCGTCAAGATTTTGATCGATACACCACCAAACATGTTAGGGTTGTTCACACCTGCCCTTTTTGCACCCTTTTTGCGCACTTTTTTGCGCCCTTTTTGCTCTCTTTCTCATGTTTGATGGATAGTGAGCTATAACATCCAGAAAAATTCATTCCAGTCCTTTTTGAGCATACAAGTCAGTATTAGGGTCGTTCACAGTAGCCGTTTTTGGCGCCCTTTTTGGGCCCTTTTTCGTGCCTTTTTTTTCTCACTTCCCCCAGATTTGCATGTAGGACTCCATTGTTTTTGGTTTTCTACCCAACGGGACCGCTGCGGTTATACATCCTCCTCCATCCTCCTCCTACCCTTTGTACCTCTAATTGAAAAAGGGAAAAAAACCGGGCAAAAAACGAAGAAAATAGCAAAAAGGGCGAAAAAGGGCGGGAAAAGGGGTGTGAAAAGGGGCTACTGTGAACGATCCTATTAGACCTTTGAAGAACAATAAGAGCATCTAGGCTGCATGAAATGGAAAAAGGGAGCAAAAAAGGGTGGAAAAAAGGGAGCGCGAGCTAGGTTGTTCGCACCTAGCCTTTTTCACGCCCTTTTCTTTTCTCATTTTCCCCAGAATTGCATGTAGGACTCCGTTTTTTTCGTTGTTCTACCCTTTTGTACTTCTAATTGAAAAAGGGGAAAAAAAACTGGGCAAAAAACGAAGAGATTGGCAAAAAGGGCGGAAAAGGGGCGGAAAAGGGGCGCGAAAAAGGCCAGGTGTGAACAACCCTATTTTATTGCGCTATTTTGAAAATGAGTTCTGTGATCACCGCCTAGGTCCCGCAACATGGAATTTTTTGCCACACCGAAATCGGCAAGTGCGGTGAAACCCAGAAATTCGTCTAGAAATTCATCCAATACACCCTCTGTCTCTCTCTTCTCCATGTGAGCAGAACATACTCAAACTTTCCTCCGGCGCCATCTGCCTGTACATAAAGTGTGTCTCGCATGAGGCTCGTCATTCGCAAATCAATCCGAGAACAGATACTGGGCAAAAAACTCCTCCATAGCCTTTACAGCCGACCCGCCTGCCGTCCAGGCATTCCCCATTTCAACCTGCATCTTCTGCGCGTTCCTTCGTTTTTCGTTCCCCGCCTCACCGCGGCACTGATCAAGGACCTCGCGAAATTCAGTCCGCATGGCCTCGCGCGTGCCCCGTGGGACGTATCCATTGTGTAGTGGCTGCAGTCCCTTCGCCGTGCGCACTTCCATTAGGTGGAAGGCGACGTTAAGATTCCGCGAGAGGTGCGCCGCCGCAATGGGCTGGTCCGCTTGGAAGGGCCAGCATATCCTGGGAGTGTGTTCAGAATCCCGGGTGTCGGTCGAGACGCTGGATACTTACATTGGAACACCAGTTGAAAGTGATTCTATGACCCCACCTATTCATTGAATGACGTGCAATTTAGAACTGAAACAAAGTGCGTGTGTGGTGAGAACACACCGTGGCCACAGTGCGTTAAGAACCATCCCGTTGCCTTCGCACAATGCATCAAATCAACATGTTTTGGCTGAGGAAACTTGAACTACGAACCCAGTGGTTGAGGATGTATTGCTGAGGCGCCCATGTCGTAGCCATCCCAATATTTGAACCGTTGATCTTCTTTAGCAATGCGTCGGGCACAACCGCAAATGGGGAAGGATGGCATAAAATCTGAAAGCAAATCAGTGAGAGGATCGATGGCTGTAGTAACTCACAAAGGGGAACTGCTTTTCGATCAAGGCATCCACGAGATCGTCCAGTTGTCCCTCGAGCTTGGGCCAAAAATACCGTTCCAAAAGAGATCTACGCATACTGCATCAATGAACACCACATATCGAGCAGCAAGATACACGCACGAAAAGCACCGACTTGTCCCCATATTTCGATCCCATCGAATCAAGAAATGATTTGATTTCCAGGTCCCGCGGACCATGGGTTGTCGGCGTACGTTCTCTGCCGTATCCAGGCGCGAGGAGAGGTCCAACTGAGTAGGCAGGCTTATTCAGCGATTGTCGCACCCAAGTCTCCAATGCTGCGAGGCTCTGCCCATCATACGCTGGGGCAGATCCAATGAACAGACCGTCGGACGCCATCAGAAGGCTAGGAAACCTTTCAGGTGGAATTTGCCAGAGAGTAACACGCCACGTACTCGTGAGCCGCTCTATGAAGCGCCGCGACCGGACCGTCGAGCGGTATCTTGGATCAAGGTGAGTTCGGTCTTCATGAGCACGAGGGAATTGCCACACCTGCGGAAACGCTTCATAGTCATACATGGCCGGGATTCCCGGGATGTTCAGGACAGAGCTGTCTGTCCGAGTAAATAACTAGGAGTCATCATGTCGACAGTTTTCTAATTTTGTAAAGGCAGCACAACGAACCTCATCTCCAATTTCGTCTACGGGTTTTCCGACCCGCAACGCCTCAGCGTCGATCTTTGCCCCTAATTCGCCTTGTCCACCCATCGACTCCGGGCAGAACATGCGAATGAGAGCACCAGCATTTCCTGCTACAAACATGAAGATGGGGGTACTGGTCCCGCTCACAGATCGCGTCGCGTGGAGCTGCGGGAGTGCAAACACATCCAGAATGACTATCGAGGGAGGAGGGATGGCAGGGAACTCCGTTCCCGTGGTCGCACATTTGATTGCGTTGCCGCGATAAAGAGTTTCGTATGCGCCTGGGTAGTGTTCGATCGTCTTAGGGATGAGCGCGAATAACTCGGTTTCGGCGGAGTCGAACAGCGAGACAATCCTGAGTTGAATATTTAGCTTTAGGTCTAGGCTGGATGGTTGAAGTTGCATTGTACTCGCCGAATGCGTTCGAGCGCTTCGTGCCCCGTCGGAAATTGGGCTAGAATATCGGACTGCGCGGACTGCAACCAGTTCGGGGCCATCAGAATTGTGATGATAATGTTCTCCCGTGCCGTAAGTCTGCCTGCGAGGGCACAAAGTGGACGGATATGCCCTACAAAAGCCATGAGCAGATGAAACACTTTTCGAGATTTGAAGGCTCCTCACCATACGCTGGGATGGGAACTAGAAGTAGGTGTCGAACTTTTGAATGATCTAACATGCTATCCACTGGAAGTTAATGATCAATTGCTGCCCATGGATACGGGCATACTCTACCTTGAGAGAGAAACGAGGGCAGAGAGCATATGCAATTCTACGCTGCTTATATACTATCCACAGGCCGCCGACTTACGGAGCCGTCATCCATATTAGGCCAACGGCGATAATCGATCTTCGTACTTACCCCTGCTCATCCCGTCGTTGATTTCGTTTGAAGTTTGTCGTGCGAAGGTACATAGACCCGCTAACGTCGCGCTAACAACCCGCGAAACCACGTCACACGTATGGTATTACCACATTGTTTTCGGGGGGAGCACTGTTGCGAGTGAGAACAAACTTGGTTCGCGCTCGGCGCGGGGAATCAGGATTGTCCTTCCCTGTAATGCATGCCATGTTTCTCAAGGATTCAGATCGTATCCGAGACCTTGGTGCGCACTGTAAACCAGTTTTATATTCGGGCAGAATATGCACAGCCCACGTAGCACTGTTCTCAAACAGCGCGGTGACTTGATTGATAATTCAGACGGCAAAAGCTTCATGAGCGGGGAATGATCGAGATGGTCGGAATGGAGTAGAAGAATGAACGATCACGAAAAGAGGGCAGCTTCCCGCACCCCAGGACGCATTCAGGTGGTGAGCGGCGCTGCGGGAGGCAGGCAGTGGTGGGCCACGAAAAGACTTCGAAAGTGCAGGTTTTCTGCTACGAGATTGGGGAAGCCGCAAAATAGTAGGTGGGCTGGGTCGCAACAATGGCAGGAAAAGGAGGAGTGTGCTGAATGCATTCAAGGAGGTGGTCTCGGTTAAGCCTAGAATTGGGTCTAGACCTCGGAACAACCCGGAATTCTTCGCATCATTTCCCTCGTGTGCAATTCAAGGACATGTTTTTCTCACCACCACACCTTTGTCGCGATACTCGTTCCTCGCCGGTCTCGGCAGGAAGGTCTGAAACTAGCGCCAGTCGTCGTAGCTTTGGCATTCAGCAAGCTCGACCACCGGTGCCCATCGTCCATTCGATGAGACTCGCAGCGCCGCATTGACTTTGGGACCTGAAGTTTTTTTAACTTCATTATTGCGGAGCGCTGGTGTTCCACTGGATATCCGCGCTGCCCTCGATTGGGTCCCGCTTGCTCGACAAAGATGCACCGACTCCGACACGCAGCTGGAAACATCAGCCGGCGCAAGACGGGATCGTCTTGATTTACTCATACGGCTCCAAAGACTCGTCGTGCGCTTGACCGGGTCATTGGGGTCGTATCTGATGACCAGCGTTGTGAGGCGCGCGCTAGATGGCTCGGCATGTTTCAGTAGACTCCGCAGCCGCACAACCCGACTCGGTCTACCCTGCGACTGTGGTGACTATTTCTAGTTAATTTTCCCATTCCTTCTTCTCCTTGTGAGATGTAGCCACAGTATTTTGCTTCGGTGTCATCGTTGCATTATGCTCTTTTTGTACACCTCGGAGACACCGACCTTCTCATCGGATAACCCACCAATTGAGAATGCATTCCTCCCTCTCAACTCCTCTTCCCTCGCGGTGCTGATACATCGTGTTCTAGGTTGTTTCTTTCGCATATCAGTCTCGTATTGTCACCGTCTTCCGCTTCGTCTTTCTAGTGTCTCTGTTTATGCTTGTACCGGCTTGCCACCCAGATTTTCAATACAACTCTCTATGTATTGTCAATGCATTGTCGACGTTCGTTCCTATGCACCTGCTTTCCTGGAATCCTGTGCCCAAGGTCCTCCCGCAGAACGTCTTCGCGATCCTGCGCGACGCCGAATACCTCGCTCAATTGGCGCCACCCAAATTACTACCACGCCGTATCTGCGCCGTATACACACCTCCTTCCGGAAATGACTGATGATGCCCTATCAACGATCCAGCTGCTCTCCTGACAATACCTGTACTTGGGTCGGTGACCATCGCCGAAATATCACTCCGTCACGTCTTCCAGAAGAGACAGACACGAGCCCATATCTTTTGATTTAACTATATCCTCTCTGTAGCGCCGGCTCATTCCCCACGATGCAACCTCATGAACTGCCCCGCTCCAGCATCATATACCCCGCGGGCACCCGCCGAGCTCTGGCGGGCCGTATTCCTACTCGCCGGTGCCTCTTCATTACCACAGGATGCAGGATACGCACCGTTCCAGCCCTTGCGCGACATGTCAGAGACGGCAGCGGGCCTGGAGGAGGAGAGCCAGCGCCTGAAGACGTGTCTTTCCCTAATGCGCGTTTGCCGTCTCTGGCGGTTCCTTGCAGCGGAGTTCCTCTACGAAGACGTCCGCATCATGGATAGCGCGGGCCTCGAGAGCCTCGCATCTGGGCTACGGAGGTCGGCGAAGGAGGACGAGCTTGGTGGTTTTGGGCGATACATTCGGCGGCTGGAACTGCCCATGCGTCAGACGCAATTTACACAGCAAAGTCCACTCCATTTGAGGCCGTTCGCGTTGCCGTCGCTTATCCCGACTTCATCGGGGTTCCGACTGAGTGATCTCCTCCGCCTCTGCCCGCGCTTGGAAATTTTTTCCCGCCCATGCCTCCGCCTCGACAATGAGGACATATACTTCTGGGGAGGACTTGTCAGTTCTCCCATCGAAGATGAGGGGAGTCCCTTGCTCCCGCGCCTACGACGCCTCGAATGGTGCGCTTTCATTCTTCATTAACGTCTCTTTCACATAGAAAATCTCGTCTAGGTATGAAACGGACCTTGATACTCGTTTCTACGGAAACAAGAACACGTTGCGCCTCTCCGAGCTGATAACCCACGCGCCCGCTTTGGAGTACCTTTTCATGTCCTCCGATCGTTACGACGCCCTCTCCGGACTTCCATCCTGTCCCTCCTTGCATACGCTGCGCATCAACCGTTCGCACTACCATTCCCATCATGTCAAGTGCCTCCGCCCGCCGGACGTCCCATACGTACCAAAACTAACGCATCTCGTCCTACACACCATGCTCCCGAGTCCACTGCTCGCGTTCCTCTCCGTCGCAGGTGCCCAGCTACGTGTCCTCGAACTCACCTTCGCCCCGCAGCTCGTCTTCTCCGCGCACCAGATGCAGCGCCTCCTCTCCCGCTGTCCTGCGCTCGAGGAACTCGCATTCTACGTCGGGGCGCCCGAGATCACCGCCCCAGCGACGGTAGGGTTCTCCCACTCCGCGCTTCGTCGTGTGCGCCTCAAGCTGAGCCCGGAAGAATGGTACCCGTACAAGCATGTGCTGAAGACGCAGTTCGGCATTCTGGTGGGGCCGTCTTTTCCCGGCTTGGAGGAGGTCGTGCTGCACGATCCGTCGCGGTCTCTTGCCCGACGCGAGGTGTGGCCGGGTCTCTTGCGTGCGCTGATTGACCGTGGATGCCGGGTTGTCTACGACGATGAAACGATAGTCGAGTCTGGCGCGTAGCTTTCCCATCGCTCATGCTTCATGTCGATCTTTTTTGGTCCTGCTGCTTACTGCGAGATCGTTGATTGTGCAGGTTTCGCTTTGCTCCATGCTGTCGCAAGTTCTGCTGTATCGCTATCGAGTTTCTATCTGTATATCTATGACCCGAACTGCTTCCTCTGTCAAAAGTTGTGTGTCTGCGATCATTTCATCGGGTCCAGAGCTTGACTTGCTGTTGTCGTTCTTGTGTCAACCAATACATGGCAGCGCATGGCGACGATTTAACCGATGACGCAAACGTATTTCATCCGCGGACAAGCACAAACTACTTTATTGCAATTCCAAGTAAACATCTCAGAGTTCAGATTCCCTTTCTCTGAATTTTCTGTTTGTGCTGCATCTCGGACAAAATTTCCCATTGAAACTTGACACCGATGATTTGGGCTCCGGTGTCTGTCTGAATGCGCTGGAGTTCCCTTGACATGGCGCGGCGAGATTACAATCGAGGTTCCCGCACGGCTTTCCGAATGACCGTGAATGCTTTGAGCACTGAGACAAGCTAAAAATACAAGAGTCCCTCGAATGATCCCGGAAATACACGCCAACCCTGTACCCCTTCTTTTTGGGTGTTCTTCCATGTCACAGTGTACGCTTTCCTTGCGCACATGCTACTGGACCCTAGATTCGTAAACGCCTCTTCCCAGTGACTCTAACTTCCGGAATCTCTTCTGCGAGGTGCCTGGGCCGGCCAGGCAAGATGAAGCCGTGGTGTGGATTGCCAACTTCGGCATTAAAACTCCGAGAGTATGGAGATATCTGGGTATCGAAGCCTTGAAGTAAACCCTTGGCGTTTTAAATGACCAGAATAAATGGGCGGGTACCGTCTGTGCGGAGCGTTGAGAACGGTGCTGATTCTGGTACGAGTCCCTCTGGTAGAAATAGCGGTGGTCTCGGAAAGTCCAAGAGTAATGGCTTGTACATTGAGGAGTTGAAGTCCAACCTTTTTTCACGAGAACGGAATGAATTAGATTGGTACTAGCCATGACCGTCCAAAAGTCGGCCATAATTGGCACCGCAAGAGCTCTCAAACATACCTATTTCGAAAAATGTTATGCAGGGAACTCGGGATTACTTGATTATGATAACTTCTGTTCGAAGTAGAGTGAGCCAAAGTTGGAATGGACTGAGGAAATCAGTAATATTCACCGTGAAAATTGACTACATGGTCTTAGTGGCCGATGTACGGATGGAACGCCCGAGGTCTTTCGTCCACCACATCCGACTTATTTTTGCGTCGTTCCTGTGTGAATGCGAAATCGGACAAACCGAATGGGCGGCAGGAAGGGGGAAGGTCCAGAGATTGGGATTCCGAAAGGGTAGATTCAAGTAAGATACTGTAGTATCGTGTCGGGCTGTTCAAGACTTTGGACTCAAATCCATACAGTCCGAGGTAAAATACGAAGGAAAAGATGGACATGCCAGCCAAAAAGCATATTTCCGTATATGCCGCCAGATTGACAGACGCTGGTAGTTACAGGTAGGTAGGTAGGTAGTTAATATTGAAGAGTTTTTGGCAGGGTCCATGATTGACCGCGCGAAGTTACGGGAGACACCACCCACATCGAGGTCAATGATATGGCGGTCTAACTGTACATTTAATCGGTCGCAAGATAAAGTGGTGATTTCGGACTTACCGCCCCAAAGATAGGTGATTAGATCCCTTCCCCGCAAAAGAGATAAGGTTAATCACAGTGCTTAACTTGCAGGGAAATCGTGGCATCCCGTAAGATAATTATAGACGTCTTCCCCAAGATACAGACGCATCGCCCGCAAGATGAACACAAGTTACGCCCGCAAGTTTTTTACTCCAAAAACCTCGTTCAAAACTTCCCACGAGTGACACTGACTCAGTTCACCAGAGAAGAGCAATTATTAATTGAGTGTGCGTAGCCAGGGTGCGTGCAAGAGTGTAATTCACAGACCATAAACGAAGTGCCAAAGAAGAAGTGGCCATGGAGCTAAGTCCAGGAGTGATCCTGAGATGGAGTACAAGTATGGAAGAAACAAACAACAACGTGCAGAATGAGGGCATGGTTGAAAGTACAACCATCAAGTGCCAAGGCATGCCAGGCTTGAACAATTTCACCGGCACCCCGGAATGCTCGTACTAGCGAATAGATCACCAGGTCAACATTCCCGAGATGGCCGAGGGCCGCCAAGTGTCGGGAAATATCATTTCACGCGGCGATTCTAATATTTTGTGCTTTCATGAGTAGTCTTAGATACCTCTCTGGCATTTTAAACCGAGGTCTTCGGTTGTCAAACAGATTTCTGTATGAATGAATGAGCCTACCAGGCTAGTCTTCTCTACTTGGAAGCCTTCAAACGGTTTACCGGTGAGTGAGGATCTCTGCCACGTTCTCTGCATCCCCAGTCATGCCAAACGGTCACAGATTCTCCCGATGAGGCACTGATTGAGCTTAGAAGGCTTGATCTTCAGGCCCAGCCTCCACGTGCGTGGTAATGGAACTTCTACATTCGCCACCATTCAGAATGTCTAAAAGGCCATGAAGGGGAAATTATATTCCTAATGGGCCCCAGAAACCACTTTGGGCAATTGGCCCTTTCAATTGAACGTCGTCTCAATGCTGCATTATTTCTTGGATCAGTCCCAGTTCTCCGGGTGCACATTATCACGGACAACGGCATCCCTCACAGTTAAAGGGAGCTATACTTTGGAGAGATTCTTTAGTGGCTTTTACGGCACCATCAATACCTCATACCTCGCCAACCCAACCTCACAGGGGCAATGGATAGCAACCTCTAGCATCAGTTATGGCATTTGAACATCGGGTATTTGACTAGAAGAATTCCGACAGTTGAACATCCCCGAGATCGCCGACCATTCCCAGTAGAGGTTAAAGAGCAGTTCAAGGGCTTGATTATGCTCATTCCCATCATTCATTCGTTGGTAGCCCTCGAAGAGAACAGTACCTGCACCATATACCTTCATGAACACTCATTTATTACTGTCTCCATGCTTTGTGATTGGTACACTCGTGATCATACCCTCAACTGGCACGCTGTTGCACCTTTCTCGGCTTACTTGCGGTCTATGCTGTTCCAAATGCACTTTTAATGTTCCCCCCCCACATTTTAGTGTTTTCCCCTCAATTCATTGGAAATTTGGTAAATTTCCCCTCAACTTTCACACTTTTTAAGGTCAATATAATGTGGGATTCTTAGAAATCCCCTCCTTTCATTTCCCTATTTTACATTTCCGCAACTTTTACCGCTGCAAAAAATTTCCCCTCAACAAATTCAGTGCAAAAATTTCCCCTCAACTTTTGGGCACAAAATTTTTTATTGCTCAAATCAACACCTAAAGTCATTTAAATACTGTATTTTGATCCCCCACAGGCCTAAGCATGCTACTTTCACCCTAGGAGTGGAAATACAGTGAGTATTAAATATCAAACACGATCACGTGTCACCCAGGCTGGCAAGCATGATACCAGTTAGTCCAGTTCACATCTAATCCGGTCATAATAGCCCTGGATTTACTTCACACCATGAATATGGGCTGTATCCCCTCAGGTTTGGCTTCATTTTTTTAATATATTTATCACTCAGGTTGCCAGTAGCACACCTGGAACTGGACTGGCAGGTATCATGGTATCCCCTGGAGTTTGGCTTCATTTCTTATATTTTTTACTCAGGTTGCCAGTAGCACATCTAGAACTGGACTAACAGGTATCACGCTTGCCAGCCAGTGTGCCACGTGACCGCGTTTGATATTTGATGCTCGCCGTATTTCCACTCCTGGGGTGAAACTGGCATGCTTAGGCCTGCGGGGGATCAAAATCTAGTATTTAAATGACTTTAGGTGTCGATTTGAGCAATAAAAATTTTGTGCCCAAAAGTTGAGGGGAAAATTTTTGCACTGAATTTGTTGAGGGGAAATTTTTTGCAGTGGTAAAAGTTGCGGAAATGTAAAATAGGGAAATGAAAGGAGGGGATTTCCGAGAAGAATCCCACATTATATTGACCCTAAAAAGTGTGAAAGTTGAGGGGAAATTTACTAAATTTCCAATGAATTGGGGGGAAAACACTAAAATGTGGGGGGAACATTAAAAGTGCATTTGGAACGGCATAGCGGTCAATTTAGTGGTCAATCTGCAATATGAACTTACCAGGTTTTTTGCGGAAATCTGGAAATGAAACTTTTGCGGTCGACTTTATCTTGCGGGCGACGTGTCTGTATCTTGCGGATGACGTCTATGATTATCTTGCCGGATGCCACGATTTCCCCGCAAGTTAAGAGCTGTGATTAATCTTATCTCTTTTGCGGGGAAGGGATCTAATCACCTATCTTTGGGGCGGTAAGTCCGAAATCACCACTTTATTTTGTGGCCGAGTAAATAAATGTACACTTGGATCGCCATAGAATACTAGTACAGGTAGTGACACACAACAGGAATGGCGGAAATTCATGCATACGCTATCCGAAGTTCTTGCCCCAAACCAGCTTGAGAAACCCTTCTCAAGTTGTGGAATATGTATTGTGGACCTTGGACTTGCCATGGAGCTGTGCCTCCACGTTCTCCCACACCTCGTCGAGAGCTGGCCTGTCTTTGGCACCACCCAGGTTCATCTACACATGGTTCAGCAAGTGTACCAGAAGGTGACGTAGGCGAAGGCTAGTCTTACCGTGCTCGGGACAATCGCCCAACTCTCAAGGACCGTGCCATCCTCCTTCAACACCAACAATGCCGGCTGCGCCATGCCGTGATCGTATCCGCTCCTCTCGCTGATGGCGACGTGGACAAGGCCCCGCGTATCGAGCTCCTTGGCCAGCCGGTTCTCCGGGTCGACGATCGCCTTGCCGTCGTACTTGGTCGCCGCGCGCGTGTCATCGAGGTATTTTTCAACCTCGGCCGTGATGATCACGGGCGTGCCTCCAGCCGCGACGATGGCAGGTGAAAGGGTTGCCAGCTTGCTGAGCCAGCCCCTACAGAAGGGACACCAGTGACCACGGTAGACTAATGTCAAGATTATCTTTGGTAGACTTGTTTTTCCCGAAACGCGAGGGGACTTACAGACTGCAAAGACGAATTTGAATTGGGCCCGCAGGCTGTCGAATTCATGGACGGGGTCGGAAGATGCCATGGCTTTGGAGAGATTCTGCAGTGAGGCGGAACAAGACAGAGTATGAGTGAATATAAGACAACTCTGCCGAGTCGATTTGGATTACCTCCATGGCTATATGTGAGCAGCTACTTATAGTCAAGCTTCAGCCCGCAGAAGCCCGTGTGCACTCATGTAAGCCCGTGGCAGCCGAAATTGTCACTGTAAGTCTTCCACGAATAAACATAGTTTTGTGATTGAATTACTAAACGGACTCTACCCCGTTGGTCACCATACAGATGACCACTTGGAAGTCAGAGTGGACGATTCTGCGTCGATTCTGCCTTCGATTTGATACAATTTTCGGTCGAAAATCGGCGAAGAATCGACAGTAAACTCTGACCGTAGGCTCGTTACCAGCCTGCTTACGAGTTGCAACAATGTGGCGAGCGTTGCCGTAGGCATGGGCGGAGTTCGATCATTTTCCTTTCCCTTATTCCGATTTTATATCTGTTGGAAAAACTCCAAAGGAAAGGACAACTCTAATTCCCTTCTTCTCAAATTCTTCCCCTTCAGAATCTTCATAAAGCTTGTTACGGGTGAGTTCTGGAGCCTCAAATTTAGTAGGGAATTGATCGCAGCGTGATGCCGATCATCGGCACCGCTCAAAATTTTGAACTCCGGGCCCAGCCCTTTGGGGGTCCCTAGTTGTACCTAGTCTCTCTTGACAGACGCTTCAGTATCGTGATCAACTCGTTCCTCGTTCGATATGAAAGTTGCACCGTCGAAGTGCTCGCGGCAGGCTGGTCACGAGCCTACTCTGACCGCCCCGACTCCTGATCGTTCCTCGTCGATTCTGTCTCTCTTTCAGCAGCTAGATGTGTTCTACCTACCTTGATTATCTTGCTAAACACTTCGAATTTACGATATCAAAAGGCCTCCCCACTCTACGTACGAAATTTCAATCTTGGAGGGCCCTCAGTGGGGCATGCAATATCCACAGATCCCCGTTCGGCTCCAAGCTCCAGATGCAAGAAACTCTATTTTCCCGTGACAAGGGTATCCTGCGCTCGTGCGTTCACCTGGGGTGTAACTGGCTACTTGCAAAACTTCCTAACCCTATTAATCCGAAGGCCGTCGAAGGTGAGGATGTGACCTTGAAAAGTCACGATGAAGAGAAGAGTTTGAGCGACGCAGACAACCATGATCGGGTCGTTGAAGGATTTTGACTCCTTGTAACAATCCGAGAGTTCTTTATAGGTAGCACATTCGATTATTTCAGCTGCTTCGGGAAGCGTAGAACCAGGACGGTTCTGTTAGAATCAATAAGCAATCCAGTATTAGGACTCGGAATACCAACAGGTTCCTTATGCGTGCCTTGAGCTCGACCTTGGTTTGCGTGATCCTTCCTTCGTCGCAACCTATAAATGTGCCCTGAGCGAACGTGGCGGAGATATGCTAACGAAAATGCTATCAAGCGAGCATTAGTGTTGAGAATAACGGGAATGTTGTAAAGAGAGGCAAGCGTTGACTGTAAACATCCAAGTCAAATTTCAGGAGAAATACAAAGCCATGTACGCTACACAGTGATACCGTGGAGCTCGTTCATTTAAATAGTCGGTACAAAAGATCAAGCTTGCTCCGATCGATTAGTGAGCGTTTCGAATGTAACCTATTCCAAATTTCCAAGGTTAGGCTCATCAACTTTTAGTCCCGAATGACAACGTACCGGCGTGATCGTACTCCCACTCTCCGCTGGCCAGCCAGTGAGTGCGGCTCCTGAAGTAGGCTCGATTATGCTAGCGAATAGAAAAAGATCGAAGAGTCATTTGGGATCTTAGATAGAATGAGACGACAGATACGTACTACCCCGCGGTATTATTGATGCAGTTAATCACAAATTCCGGAGATCCCCCCGCTGTCGAAGCCTGAGCGAAGAGGGCAGGGTTCCCGTTCGCTAAGCCAGCGTAAGAAAGGAAGAAAGGTGGTTTGTTCCCTAGCGATGCTATAAAGTTATAGCTCCCTGACGGAAGTGGTATGCCGTCCCACTGGAATGATAGAAAAGGCGAGTTAGTATATAGAGTATCGCTTTAAGAAGAATGAAGGAAACAAGGTTGGGTTGGAATTTGGGATAAGACGGAGTCAGATACAATATACATGAACTTACTATTTGATTATTCGTCGGCGCCGGGGAGTTTGGTGTCTGACCAATGACGGTAGGGCCGACACTGTTAGCCACGTCAAGGACATGGCCTTGGAAGTTCATGCACGTTCATGATCAGAATGGCAGTTTGGGCGATGCAGGCTGCAACCATGGTCGTTCAAGGTTCGGCTCTGACTCTCCTCGACATTGCGAGCGTTCGTTTTATAGGCCAGAGGGGGTTCGAGGCTGACAGGAAACGAGTGAAGAAGCACGGAAGACATCATGGTGGATGACAGTTCCTTGTGCCTGAGCCTTGAGTTTGTAATTTTTAGACATTCCACCCTGTCCCGACGGTGACGGAAGGTCCCTACAATTAAGCAAGCGAGTCATAAATAACAAAAGAGCTTGTCCAAATGAACACTGAACAATGAGCTGTATAGAGAGATCAGCAGACTGGGAAGAAGTTCACGGCGCTTCGCGCGAGTAGTAGAGAGATACGCCGTTACCGGTCTCAGGGAAAGTCTTGCGTGAGTCCTGGGAATGAAGGCTAGCAGAGGCGGGCAGGAGATTAATGCCGTCGATGATGGTGCACAACCATAAATGGACTGGAAGACACCAAGAGGATGAGGCGAATTGAAGGCGAAGCAAGGAGCGACGACATCAAAATGATGATTGATCCGGCCGGCGGCCACCGATCATCTTTTACTCTTCCCACATCATCTTGTTTTGCCTCCTGCCTGTGGTTGCTGTTGCGCTTACGATTCGCTTGTTCTCCCATTCGCCCTTCCGCAATAGTATCCCTGTTATAATGCTTCTCGCCGTTGTGTTCGGAGATCCTGTGTCAGGGCGTGCAACAGCCTCATCGCACTACTCGTCCCCAGTTTGTCGTCCAGAACGGAAGATCTCCTGGATTTCACCATCCAAAACCTATAGCGCTAACAAACGCTTCCTTTATATGAACAGTGTGCTCGTCATGCGGCTTCGCCGCTCGCTCGCTGTCTTGGTGATTGCCCTTTAATAATCCAATGATTTCTGCTTTTAGGTGATGGAAGGCCCTAAATCGTATTTGTGATCCTAGATTTCGGCGCAGTATTCTCTTGTTCAGCACTCTAGACCAACTACGCGTTTAATATTCGGCGTGCAAAGCGTTTCGTGGTGTCGCTGGATATTTCACCGTGACCGTCGGAGACTCGACGACGAGAGACTTCCGTAGCCAGCGGAGGTTTTTTCTGCTGCCGGGTAAGGACTTGTTCGTTCTGAGACCCTTGGTTCTAGCTGATGCGCGGCAGAGTTGACCATCCGTTCTTGCCAGGCCAGTCTGAAAGGATCCCAACACGACTTGGAGCTCAATTGGAGACTACTGGAAGCGTTTTTGGTCTCTTGACACTCTAAATTCGTCTCCAACCCGATTTACTTACATGCCGCCACAAGACGCGGATTATTCTCCACCACCACATCGCATTTCCGAATCCATCAAAATTGTCGCGCACGATTGCCAAGGGATCGATGCATCTTTGGCGATGGACTGGTTTTGGGACTGCTTCATTCCACGGCGTTCCTTCCTGCCACATTGCAAACGGAATCCTGCTCTCAGTAGATCTCGCTTAAATGCGAGGAACAGTGTCTCGACCTTCTGGGTACTGGCGATCGTTTTGAAAGAGTCTCGTCTCTCGGTGCGTACGGATCCTATCTTCAGCAAAGATGCAAACCTCGTGAACGCCAGTTAGATTGGTGCTTAAACGGGAATTTTTCTGAGGTAAGCTTGGAACAGCAATCCGTTCTTGTTGGCGACGTGGATCTTTCATACACATTCCGAGAATGACGAAGAGCATGTGTTTCTCCAACGCACCCCGACGCGCGAGGCGGGCGGTGGTCTCGACTGTCACCGGGGTTTGAAATATCCGACCGCAGGCGCGTACGCGCTGGCCCAATCGGTATATATATTGCGAGTTTTGGATATCAAGCGAGCCCAGCGGGCCGCCGCTCACTTTTGTACGCAAATCCATGCATGTGTCTGATATCTCTTCTTACTCCGCATACTAATTAATCATATTCACAGCCAAGCTACACCTAAGCGCGAGTGTGTCCCAATACATCACCTATCAATTTTCATGCTAATCTTAATTCAGGGCGAACGTTAGAAAATGAAGGTTTCATCTGCCCTCGTTCACGTTGCGCCACTCGCCACCCTCCTTCCTCCTGTAAAAGCCCTGGTGGGCTCCAGCTGGTCTATAACAAACGTCCCCTGCGCTGGCCTCACCGAAATCACGTTTCCCTTTGACCATCGTAAAGGCTAACCATATCTCAGGCTACTACTTTATGCCGCAATCCGCCTTCGTCAACTCCGATGTCGGGTACACGAACCTCCAGCCTCGGCCAGACGAAAGCGGCATACCGGTCCTCTACGGCGTCTTCGGGTCGAGCTTCATCAATGGAAGCACTACTACGGACGAGAACTGCTTCGCCGGCGCGGACGGCGGACCGGGCGTCTCGTGCAGCGTCGAGTGGAACGGCGTCTACAGGCGCACATACGACCTTGAGGTCAAGTACAACGGCTCATCGCTATGGATCGGTATGGCCGACACTGTCGCAGGCGCACGGGTTCACATCGGGAGCTACACCGTGCCTGCCGAAGCAGGGAGTATCAGAGACAGCCAAGAGGGATTCGTGGAATGGTACCCCTGGAACTTCGACGTCCCCCCAAACCACTGTGCGCGGCTTCCTTACCAGAAGATCATCTTTGGAACCCTCCGCAGCACGCACGAGGGCGAGGTGGGTACACAGGGCTTGGCGTTTGAATATGGCACTGTGGGGGAGGTTGGCTTCCAAACTCAGCAAGTTGACGGGGGTGTGGACAATGAGTGCGGTTTCCGGGGCCAGACTGGATTGTTTGAGAGCGCCTATTATTAGGTCGATCCGTCAATGAATGCAGCATTGTGTTCATGCACATCCATCTATCAAGGACTCACTGGTGCAACTGTATACTTGCTACTTATCGTCTGCGGGGGAAGGCGGCCCCCGGTCACTTCCTATGAAGGTGGTGAGAACTCTTCTAAAAATTTTGGCTGACTTAATCTATGAAATTGGGCTCTGAGGGTCTGATTTCCCCTATTTCTGACCAAGGTATCCGAAATTTTGGATTTTTTTCACCTCTAGGTCCACATTTTCGCTCAGGGGCATTCACAGGCGCTTTTCAGTCTGCTGCGCACCTCAGAAACATTATCTGCGGTGGTGGTGGCTATGACTCGTATACGACACGCGCTCCTTTTTACCCCCTCCCCCACCCCTCTTAGCCACTGCTGCTTTCTTTCCACGAGGGCCCTTTTGTGACTTATCCTTCTCTCCCGAATCATCCGTCTTCTGTTTTTTTTGACTGCGCCTCGAGGGGTTTCGGCCGTCGCTTCTTGCTTTTGGTCCCCTCGTCGGGCTCTTCGTAATCGTCCTCGTCCTCGATATCCGAGTCTTCAGAGGAATCGCCGAGGTTCAAAATGTGATAAACTGCTGAATTAGAGTTCAGGGCCTGCCAGCATTCCCACCCAGCGTCGCTCCCGAGATAGTATACATCTCCTCCGCAAGGTTGGAAACCCTAGTGCCGGTTGGGAGGTAAACCAGAGGAACGGATCGGGACGACGGGAAGCACAGCTAATAGTTACCAGTTTTTCCAGCCACCTAGAGAAGGCTAGGCCCACAGGATGGGTCGGGTGGAATGATCGGGCATTTATGGGTGATTGACAACTAGGGAGCGCCGACTGCGTCGGCAGGAGACCTTGCTTGGTTACAAAGGGCTGGCATGAAATTGTGCCGTTGAAGTTGCTGTTCGCTACTTACATCTGGCGGAACATGCTGTATGGGAGGGACTTGGGTGTCTAGATGGGTATAGCGACGTCAGGGACCGGAAGTTCCTGGGATCTACTCTGCTGCAGTTGTGCTTTGTCAATAAATGTTCTGTGTCTCACTGAACCCCAAGTTAAATCTTTTTTTAAAAAAATTCCATCCATTCGAGAAAAAAACTGCATATATTTGAGACGGGCAGTTGGGGTCTTATCGGCTCCGCTTCGTGGTGTGCCCGCGCTGGTCTGGTTATAGACTTCTATGCTTGAAAAACGTTGTACAGATTGCGCAACTTGATGGCTTACATGTGGCAAATGACAGACGTTGACTTGCTCGCCTCTGAGTGCATCTATGTATTTGCTGCATTCATCGCTGTTGAACAGGGGTGTTGTGGCTGTGCAGCGGAAAATGTGTCATTATTGATTTCGGACCATGGCCAATACGAGCTCTGCAACAATTTTGAGGTTGGAGAGACCTTGTCAAACAAGGTAATCCATGACTTTGGTGGTGATCTGAGGAGTGCATTTACCAGTTTTTCAATAGTCTCTCTAGACAGTTACTGTGATGATACCAGCTCGTTCCTCACTCATAACAGTTTTTCAACTATCGGGACCGGTAGCTACCGCGAGGCCTAGTGCTGATGTTACGATTCCTAATCTATTAGGCAATCGTTCTATAGTTCAATCATCCACGATCGAGGCTGCGATCGAAGGAACGGTATTTACGAAAGTGAGATCTGGAACTCAAATCGGTACCTAGAACCTGCTCCATTTGCGCTGAATGCTGTTCGGCCCGCATGGCAGCGCATGACCCACCTCTTGCTCGTTGGAGTTATCCGTCACCCGGTGAGCGCTCCGAGACATCTATTATAAAATCCCGTCGGCCGGGGAAGTCAATATCAATGAGTAACTCATCCCCTCTCATTACCTATTTTTTCTCCATATTCTTTCACTCCACGCAGGCGATGCCGCGGCCCTCCCTACTCGCCGCTCTAAAAACGCAACAATTCATTTTCTTTGCAGTGCGTCTCGAGTCTAACCCTGTCTATCTCTGACTTCCGGGTTATAGTGACCATTATTTTGTACGTACTCTGCACCCTCTCACGTTGTTCTCTCACGTTGTCTGTCAGTCATCTGGCCAGGCCTAGGGTCCGGAACCATTGGATGAAGACTTTTTCAGTCTTTCGCAACTTGACCTCAAGTGTCCGAGCACCAGCACGCTCTTTACCAACTAAATACGCATGCCAGAATTCAACTGAGCCTTTATATAGGTCCTTGAGAACGATTGTCTTATCGACCGACATAAAGTCTGAGTAACGAGACCAAACTGAGCCTTGATATATTGCCATCGCCGAGCTCACCCATCGTCCCCCTGTCTCCCCTGCAGGTACATAATTGCTGTGGGGTGAAACCAGGTAGGGTCTCATCGCTAAGCGTGCTCGCCGTGGCTGACACTAGTTCAACTTCCGGGGATCACTAATAATTTTCGGGGATCACCGTCAGACACGACAGCGGGCGGCGGAGTAATCAAGCAATTTGTAACGATCGTGCTGCTCTCCTCCTCCTCTCATAATCCGATCCCGTCTTCCCGCCTCCGTTATCCCTCACCCGATGTGCACCTAACTTATCATGATCAATCCCAGCGGCCCTCTCGTGCAGTTAAAAAGTTAGCAATGCTCTCCCAGCCTTTTATTTCACCGCAGATTTATGGGTAATTCACAGTTACCTCTATAACCTGCAGTTTCTTCGCTCTAGGGAGTACCTTATACCGGTGTGCCACCTGCGCCTATCCTCCCGAATACTTCTTATTCCCTTTTCCAGACTGTACCAGCGCCGAGGCAGGTTTGGGGGCGATGACCTTTGGGCCGTGTTCGCATCTGTGGCCTTGATTGTCCAGGTTATTATCATATTTTTGCATGTAATTATTCCTCTAAACCTCGGGTAAACGCGCTTACGTTCAATTTAAGATACCTCCACCCAATAATCTTCCCAAAAAAGGAGGAGTAGCGGGTAAGTTGCTCTGAACTTCACTGTCATATGTAGCTGATCAATTCGCAGTATACTATTTGACTGGGATAGCGTTTTACGCCATCGTATGGGGATCCCGACTTAGCATCCTGTTCAGCATCATTCGAATTGATCCAACTTTCGAGAGACGCAGACGCCTGTTTTGGGTTGCTGTGGTGTTCATCGTCATTTCACTAGCCTTACTTGCACAACTATTCTCGGTCTGCGAGTCAAAAGATCCTTCCTGGAAGAATGCACCTAATCCTCAATGTCCCTTGCCGCTTCAGGTTGCTGTCTGTCAGCTCGTCAGTCAGTAGCCTTGGTCTTGCATGAGACATTATCATATTGACATTACACGCATAAAAGCTGATATTATCGCGGACTCCATTCTCTTGTTCTCGCCATGGCCGTTATTTCGAGATCTCCTGGGCAAGGGCATGCGTCATAAATTGACGATCATTTTCTCAACTTGCGTCGTGACCACCATCGTAAGTACACTGAACTGGTCCCGGTCAAGCAAAGGTTCACAACCTCATTCCAGGTTTCCCTCGTTCATGCCGCCTACATCCTTCGAAACGGAGGCATGAAGGTCGTCATTTCTGCTGTCGTCGAGGTGCGAATTCAAACGTGTGATTTCTTCCAATCGATGCTGTTCTAATTCTTGAATAAGTAGGACTGTATCAGCCTGATCGTGGCAAATATTCCGGTGGTCGTGACATCCGTGGTCGATATTGCCGGTGACACAGAGGAACCGAGGAACAGTCGTACCCGGCGATTCAGCACCGTTTTTTGGCTTGAGGAATCGGTAGCCACGGGACGAGGCGTCCTGACGGAAGGAGCGGTCGTAACATTGACTCTGCCAACGCATGTGGGAGGCGACGAAAACCCGGCTAGCATGGAACTACAGGCGACCAAAGAAGGACGCCGGCGCAATTTCTTGGAATCAGAATGAGCTGCTAATAAAGAACGGGATAGAGTACCGTGGTGGATAATATACAGTACTGCGAAATAATGTAGTAGAACTTGTCCAAAGGACACATTGAAATATAAGAGTTGTACTCAGTACGGCCTCGTTTTATTCAACAAGGAAAGTCCCAATGGCTTGAAAATCTATAGAATGCCAAGTTGAACCACGATGGACACTGGGGAGATCGATTCATTTTCCATCGGGGAAACTTATGGCGGTCAACCTGCACTTTCATTAAAAAGTGTGTCTTGTCTCGATTTTAGGTAATAACAAGCGCGCCCCCAGCACTTTGCTTGAACGTCGTGGCGCTACGTGGCCCACGTCTGACGGCGCCAAAACTCGGTGATGTCCTGTCGGAGTTTAAAGGCTTCAGACACCCGTAATTTTATAAAGAGTTAGATATATATGATCTTAACAAGAAATGTGAATATTCCAAGACCATACATTTTTCTCGAAGCACCGCAAAACACGCCGCCCCACCCTCGTGCTTACGTTCATTCATTACTCGATATTGTTTACCTTTCGTGTTACCACTACCACTCTTTCCTGCTCCACTTCATTCCTCACCCCATGGCATAGCGGGCGGTACAGTGCATCTCTTCCGAAATTTCCATCGTCGAACAATGTTGTGCGCCGCAGATGGTCTAAATATATATACCCGCGCTCATACACTTTCCTCTGATATTTTGCAGAAATAAGTTACCCATTTTATGTGGCGCGCGGGAATGAATTTGCATTTCTTTTGGACACTTATATTTCTCCTGCAGTCTGGAAAAGATATCGATTGAACCTGTACCTGAACATTTATTGCGTAGACGAATATCACATTGTGAGGTTGTTAAATTGAACGAGGGAAAGAAGGGGACTTAAACAGGACTCGTTCTCACGGACGACGTTTAAAGACGCGTTTTCCGGACCTGGCAATGCTCGCTTGCGTTCAAGGCCTTACAGTTGTACAGTACTATCTTGCTTGCGGTCTGTACTTCCCTGCGTGGAATATGGAATTCGTCTCCATTAAAGCTTCAGTTGAAGCTTGACAAAGCATGTTTCTGAGCGGCGCAGGGTCCAAACCATGGTTGTCTGGTCTCCGCGGACCCCGAAGTCTAAGCAGCCACTAATTATAAGCGCTCGATAGGCAAACGGACATTCGCCCTCAACACCCATGCTCTGAAGTTAAAAAACGGAGAAGTGATAGGTCAGGGCTTCTAACAATTCACAATGTTCGTTTCGGGACCCATCGGCGACAAAGGCAACGGCCGTTGCTCCAGGTTACACAACTCTAATCGGCCTCTCCACGACAGGGCACTACCCTCGCCGAGCCGCCATGCTGGTCGCTCTCTAGGTCAGCGGACAAAGCGCTGGAACTCCCGGCTGCGGTAGTGGTTGGATCTACCTGGCCCTCCCTGCCGAGGTCGGCGGACTGCCGCTGCCGCCCGGGTGCCTTATCCAAGTCCTGGTCGGGGATCTAAACCGAAGATGAATGACACGGGGAAACAATATGGTTTAACGCAACGTACCGGCAAGCGCACACAGTAAGCAAAGAACGTCGAGCATGCAGCGAAAATGTATACCATCTTCAGCGCAATTGCATACGAGTCTCGCGCGTCGCGCTGCTGTTCTGGTAACAAGGTGCGAACGAACTCGCTGGAGCGGCGAATTTTCAGAATCAGCTGTAGGTTATTCAGGTTGAGCCCGGTAAAACAGTAACTGATCAACACGCACATCCTCTGCGTCCGGTGTGTGAATGCGTTTCCGCAACTCGGTATCGAGGCGCGACTGAAAGATGGCCGACGAGATGGCGACTCCGGCGACTTGGCCTGTGCACAAATATCGACAATGATGAGCAGCAAAGAAACGAAAGAAAGAAACGAACCTATTCCACGGAACAGCTGCCCGAATCCGGTTGCCACGGCCATCTGCGATTCGGGCATATGGGCAAGCAGGGCAACTAAAACAAACCATGCCGATATCGTCAACGCCGGTACGTGATCAAAGTGAAAGGAAACCCACTGAGCATGGTTTGAAGTACAACTGCGTTCCCGAATCCCAGCGGGATCTACGTCAATTTCAGATCTCATTTCAAAGAACAACAGAAGCCACCACGTAGGAAGGAAGTTGAGGAAATCGTGACGCACGATACTGAGCCAAGATTGAATTGGCCCCGACTCCTCACGCATGAGAGAAATGAGGACAGCACCGACAAACGGAAAGATCCCAAATATAAGGTTGATCTTCTTGTAGCGTCCGGTGCGTTGCATCATCCATCCCGCAAACACCGCGCCAGTAGACATTGAGACGCTGTTCGGCATTAGGTGGAGGCCTGCGTAGACGTTCATAATCATGAATGCAGCAGCGGTATATGAGGAATGTTCAACACACCAGCGGTGGCCGCGCTCTCCATTGTCACGACTTGAAACCACATCGGAAAGAAGTACGTGACGGAGAAACTGCACATGGATACGAAAAAATTGGACGCGCTGACGAGGAGCGGGATCTTCTGTCTGAGCATGGCCGGTGCCATCACTGGCTCCGGCGCAACGTAGATCTCGACTCCCAGGAAGGCAACGAAGAAAACGATGGCGAGTATGAAGGGAACAATTACTTGGTGTTCGGGCCACTGCGAAATAAGTGTAAGCCGGAGACAAAGATTGGAAGAGATGGAGGCCTACAGGCAGGCTTTCGTTGTACCGCGCGCTGAGGAACGCGAGGAGCGAACCGACCGAAATGAGAAGCGTCAGGCTTCCCAGATAATCAATCCGTTTCAAGACTTCTGTAGTGCTCTTGGACTTTTCCTAACAGGGTCCTAGTTGAATAAAACAAGTTGATATCACGCTTGCAGAACGTACCGGTGTGACATAGCGGATATTATAGAACGTAATGAGAAATGCCGCCAGCCAGAGAGGTGTCTGGATCAGAAACGCCGCACGCCAACCTAGTCTAGGAAAATGATGTTGACAACAATGTCGATTGCCGGTAGAGAAAAACGAACAAGTCTGTGACAACGCCTCCGAAAGGACCACCGAGGCCGAAGCCGAGCTGCACCAAAACAAATCGGAATAGGTTCGAAGACGAAATGAAACATGCGAACCCCGTTGAAACAGCTTGCGAGTCCTTGAGTGAAACCACGGTCCTAGAGGTCTATCAGAGGCGGATGAAAGGAGAAAGATAAGACTGACGCGTAAGGTGTACATATCGCTAACGATGATTCTTGAAGGGGTTTGAGCATTCGCGCTCTTCATCATAAAATCAGTTACTCACGACGAAGTTGTAAGGAGTCCGCCGGCGCCTATACCAGCAATCTAAAGAACATGAAGATACAACACGAAAAACGGAGCCGACCACTCACAAACCGCGCGAAGATGAGCGACTCCATGTTACGGGAAAGGCCGCAGCCAATAGTTCCAAGCGCGGTGAAAAGTATGGCAGTGGCGTTCGCGTTGCGGCGGCCCATGACATTGCACAGACGGCCGTACAAGGGCGTGAACGTGCACGTAGCTAACAAATATCTGGGAAAAACTCAGGCGTTGCGCAGAGTTCGGAGAGCTTTGCACCCACGCAGTCCCCAACCAACTCGCCTGGTTGAATTTCTGGAAGTCGGAGGATATCGAGGGCATCACTTGGGGTCGCTTAGATGTTATATCGGAAAGGAAGAGGGCAAAATTCGCTCACTTGTCGGTACAAGCGAAACTACGAGTCACATCAAATAAACCATGAGAGGAGACGAAATAAAATAGAATATCTTTGAACGCACGATTCAACGACTACGGCCATAAGCAACGACGGAAATTTGGCAAGGCGGGCCCACGCACTCCGAGAAACGTAGCCAGCCATATCCCCGCTAGAATCCAGCGTCTGTTGCTTGCGGAGATCTCCAGCGGTCCGAGTTGTTCCTTCAAGTTTGTATCCAATGGCAAGTTAGTCGAAGGTGCGGATTCCACGTCATCACCGTGCTGAGCGGCTGGTGTTTTGAGCAAGGGATCTCGCTCAGAGGATTCAGACATGGTGGAAGACACCAAGATGTGGACCGTGGGACCGCCATCAGATACTGAGATAGGGTCTTGTTGCCCGTCCTTGCCGCCGCACGCCTATCAAGCCCTAGCTACCATGGACCTGAGGTTCCAAGCACGGCCATAATTTACTTTTTCTGAGTCCGCGGCCAGCTTCGACATCGAGCATTCAGTTGACGCGGTGCCGCAAATTTTGTGCGAGTCATTCATTGAACTTGATGGATCTACGGACCTCGAGAGTTTCAAAGAATCGACTTGAGGATTGCCAAAGATAACTCGAGTCTCCGTTTTTCTTCTTTTTTCCGGTGTCAAGCTCGACGTGTCGAAAAAGCCTCTTGACTGAAAGAATCGGAGCGCAGCGAGCAGTCCAATTGCAAGTCCAAGATTCCGAAAGTCTTCTTCTGACAGCGAGAACGAGCTTGGAGCAGTCGAATCGGGAATCCTTGGATTTCAAGTAACGGACAACAAAGAAGAATACGAATTTGGCTGTTCGACCCGGACTCAGGGCGAAAAGAACAAGGGAGCGTCGTATCTGGAAGAAGGACAAGCTGACAGTAACTGAGAAGACTTGCAAGCGCTGGGGCAAGGAGGCACAAGAACAAAGACCAGAAAGGATCGAGAACAAGAGCTCACATACAAGAACGAAGCCGAAAATTGCTTCGATCAAAAAAAAGAATTAGGTCGAAAAAAGAATCGGGCCCTGCCGGGAATCGAACCCAGGTCACTTGCAGTTGCCAAAATCAGCCCAAAGCAAGTATCGTACCTCTGGACCACAGGGCCGCGACATGCTCTCGCCTAACGGGGTCACTAAGGTGATAAAGAGGTTTTTCGGTCCCCGCCAGCTCATGATTAATGTCATCGACAATCACACATCTTGCTTCGAAATCTGCCTCGCCAACTTACGGCGCCCGCAAGTATCTGTCAACAATTTTTTCTCGAGAGCTTCGAATTTGAGTTTGCTGTCAAGAGGAAGATGGAAGGACTGTTCGACCCTGTTCTTGTTTGAGACTCCTGGTTTCTGTTTATTTTACGACGCACCACCGTTGCTCAGGAGCTTATTGGAATGAGTATCCGGCGGCTGTAGATGACGTGCAACGCCCGATCGCGCTAACTTGGCGTATTTCTGAAATCACCGCAAATCCGAAATAGGAAATACGGCCATGTGCAACCGCAACACTCGCTAAATTTTGTCTCCGTGCCGAGAGTCCCGCGTCTTGTCGCCATCTTCGCCTTCGTGCGAACCGCTCAAGGTCTTCTGTGCTGCCTGCTGGGTGGTGGCACACCTCTTTCCGAGCCACCATGGCCCCCCCTCCCGGATGTTCATCTTTCGTGCGTACTCCACGACCCGATGGCCCAAAATTATACTCACCCACCACAGCTATGGCCCGATGTTGATAGGTAGCTAGTCTCGTCAACTACCGATTTCCAGACCTGAGGAGTGCTGCAGGTGTATTCTTTAATATGATATTATACGGGGTGAGTGCGCATGCCATACTTTGCCGAGCGCCACTGAGTCCAGCTCTTTCTAGGTCTTTATTGGGCAGGTCGGTGCCATCTTCGTTTGTGCGCAGCAGAAATCAAATCCCCCTCCCAGACGTTAACCTACTACCAACGATACCGCAAGTGCGTCCCTTCTAACACCCCCCAGGGTCGTGCAGGCACTGACCACGTTGCAGAGATGACGCCTGGATGCGCTACTTCGTGCGCGACCAGATCGGATACGCGCAGCGCGACGCACTAACACCCTACAGGTCCTCTATCTCTTCATTGTGGAGACGCTCAACACGGGCTTCGACATGGCCATGATGTACCAGCCGCTCATTCTGGAATACGGCGAGTGACCCGCGCTTCACCGGCGACCGACGCGTGCGCTCACATATTTTTACTTTTTTTATTGTCCGCGCAGGCCAAATACCAGACTACTTCCCCGTTGGTGCGTCTCGCGTCTTCACTGCATCGTCCCGCCTCTCACCGACGACCCGTGCATAGTATTCCTGACGGGTGCGATCGTCTTTGTCTGTTTCTGTGCGATCGTGGTTGTCTGATCACCATCTCCATCTCCCCTAGAGCCCCTGTTTGTAGTGAGTCTTCTCTCCGTCGCCGTGGCCACCACATCGTGTCTGACACCTCCCTCCGCAGGTCCTCGTATCGACACCGATCCAGATCTTTTTCGCGTGGCGGATATGGACGATCACGAAGGTGGTCTGGGCGTCCGTCGTGATCGCCGTCTTTGCCATAGCGGCACTCGGTGTGTCCCCCCTTCCTTATTCTCCTAGCGCGTGAATCGACTAACGATGTGATTTGCGTGAAGCGGGCGGCCTCTGGACAGCGATCAAGGTCAGCATCATCAAGGAATTCATGCACAAGCCCATGCTGCACGCCCCGGCCCTCCTATGGTTCCTCGCCTCCTGTGTTGCCGACATTCTCATCACCATCTCGCTCGTTCTCACCCTCGTGCGTCGTCGTCTTGCTCCCACTGTCCTGGATCTGCGTACTCACGGAACTTCCTACAGTCCCACCGCAAAACCGGCTTCGTCGCCACGGACTCTGTAATCGACAAGATCATCCGCAGTGCGTAATCTCTACCCTATACATCTCGCACCTTCCATACTGACGTCCCGCTCCAGCCACGATCCAGACTGGCCTCGTAACGTGCGTCGTGCGCCCTCTTACTCTCACGGACTCACAGCCCGCACCCAGATCGGTCTTTAGCGTCCTCGACGTCATCTGCTTCATGGTCTTCCCCCACCTCGCAATGTTCGTCCCCGCCTCAGCCTCCCTGTTCCTACTGTACGCTTACTCCACGCCCTACTCACAGAAACTTCGTCTGGGACCTCGCCCTCTCAAAACTGTACTCCAACGCCCTCCTCTCCACGCTCAACGCGCGCGACCACCTCAGCTCTATATCGACCTCGCGCCCGTCCGGCTCGCGGAACTCGGCTGGTCTCCCGCGCATGCCCCACCGCGACATGCGAGAGACGGGGCACGCGCTCGTGTTCGAGGACATGGCGCTCGTGGACGGGGCGACGCCCATCACGACCAAGTTTGACGAGCACGAAATGGAGATGGAGTTGGCTGATGGGAAGCGGGAGAGTGACTTGGAGGGGAGGGGGATGGGGACGGAGACGCCCGAGTCGCAGATTACGGAGACGCCGCGCGGGGCTGGGACGGGGTTTATGCTGTACAGTGGGGTAAGTCTTCGTTTCGTTCTCCATTTCATCCTGCTGCCCTCCTATCGCCATCCTTTCTCCTCCCCATCGTCCATCAAAAGCCGATAATTTTCCGTTCGTCCCTGCCTTCCGCCTTCGCCTTCGTCTTCGTCCCTCCTCTACCCTTCTTTTCTCATCTCTCCCTCGCTTCCTTCTCATCACGCTCGAGACCTTCGTTCTCTGGGCTTCCCATTTCCCCCCTCCTTTCCTCCCTGTCTCCCTAGCTCCCTCCCTTGTCCGCCGGATACTGATGACGACCCACAGGGCTCCGCAGCAACGCGTGGGCTGGAGACGCCATCAGCTGAGCCGTAGCCACACAGCTGCCCTCACCACGCTTTCCTTCATTTCGTCTGGTTTCTCGTCATTAACGTTATCTTGCATCGCATCGCATGTACCTATCGCCGCACACGTTCCATTCCTCTCATCTGGTCTCGTCTCGCTATCTATTACTACTTACTGCTACGCTACCCGCACCCACCACGTTACTTACTGTACATATTTACCACTACTATACCTTGTGCGTCTTGCCACTGCCTGCGATCCTCCCGCCCTCACCTTCTTCCGCTTACCCCTCCTCCCCTCCCTTCCCTGCTCCTGGTTGGGTTGTCGTTGGCCCTTCGTCCCCTAGACGTCATCTCACTCCACAATGCCTCCCGATTCGACCCCCTCACGTCGACTTTCGCTCGCAAAGCTATCGCCTATCGCCTATCGTTATGTAGTAATGTTCCGTGGATTTGTACTTTTATGCATCTGGATTCCAATTCGCTTCGGCCTTTTTAAGGCTTACCGCCAACTGGGTGGATATCTTCGTCGCTGCTAACGCTGAGCGGACTTGCCTAATATGGTGCGTGATTTGCCTATTTGGGACTTAGGCCTATTTGACCGATTGTAACTTGTTATAGGCCATCGCCGTCTGCGGATGGAGAACTTTTACGGCTTGCGACTTGAAATACGTTATCACGTCGTCAAGAGTCCATTCAACGAAATGCTAGTAAAATACACGAATTCTGGAATAAAATACAGCCTACATCAAGAATAATCGAATGCGTCCTAATCCAAGACGATACAGTGCGGCTCTCTCCCCTCAGCTAATCCATCTGTTTTTCTTCATTCTCTGCGCTCAGTAAAGAAGCTGCTCGACCAGCTGATAGTAACTGTCGAGGGTATCAGATCCCCACGGCCGTTCAACTACGAACTCGGGTGAAGGGACCTGTTGGACAAAGCAGCATCAATGGTGAACACGACTCGCGATCGACGACCAGTGTACGCACCGTATCTGGCTTCACCTTCATCTCCGACGCGGGGGGTATGAGCACCTTCCCCCCCGCAGCCGGCTCTGCGACGAGCTCCGTTGATTCGACGGCGTGGAGAATGGATTTGGGATCGTCGAGGGCAGGTTCGCCGACCAGCTTTGAGCGGCCCCCCTGCGAGGCGCGGAGCGCGAAGTAACTGATCACTGGTACGGGGCCGTCGGTCTCAGGTGCGGGTTGTGGTTCGGGAGCGGGGACCGGTACGGGCTTAGGGAGTGCCGTGGCGGCGATGGCGGATGCGAGGAGGAAAGAGGGCGGTAGTATATTTCATTGTCGAGGTGGGGTAGTGTGGCTGGAGAGGTGTTGACTAACTCGCAGCGCAGACCCGTATTTTATACAGGCCTGTGAGAACCCCTGTTTCGCGGGTGGAAGAGAAACTGTTTGAGACACATTGTCTTGCGGGATGCAGAAACTTCCGCGGAACTTCCGCGCAGCCGCTGTGTCTCGAAATGCATTCGCTCTTGTCGGCCTTGTCCACCACGCCCCTTTCGCAGATCACCAGACATCAGCGCGTATTCAATTGCATTTTTCTGGCGTGAACACTTGCAAAATTACTTCCCGTGAACAGTATGTCTAGGAATGGCCATTGATCAACATACACGGAAGCATGTTGTTTATTCATAAGACAAGTCTCACCCCCTCATCAGTCTGAAAATCATCGAAGCCGTGCATGGCGATCATCGTACTCCGTTACATTGCAAGAGGTACAGATTAGTCGAGGAAAAGGACGACGTCGATTTTTACAAGTCACTGAGCATTGGAAAAGGTACCTTGTCAGTGAAATTACGAAGGGGAAAGTTAGGCAACAATGTCGGTCGGAGTATATTGGAGATGTACGGTCAAGCAGACCCTCGGCCGCAGTCAATGCGTTCCGGCGAGGCTCAAAGAGATAGTGTCGGTGTCTGTCCAGAAGCTCAGCAGAGATTTGACAGTGCTGGACCTCGAGAGCACCACGAGTGACATCCCCATGAATGCGATTCATGCCTGTTTCTTGGAGACATTGTATAACCCTGCCTCCGAGGACAACTCTGACTCAGTTTCACTGTGCGCGTATGGTGTATGCCAGGTCCATTGGCACACATGCCCGTGCTTGTTGAAGGGTCACAACATCGCCAAATTATCCCAAGCGCGGCCAAACGCAAATCTCATCTTTCATCACGTCCATCATGCACCACTGCTGAGAGATCCCGGAGGTTGTCCGGATGATACTCGAAAAACTGCAGCGAAGCGACCAAGGACCCTAGGTCGGCCACATAATGCGGAGACCTTCTCGTTTTTAACCAGGACATATCGTATCCTACCTGATCCTGCCCTTGATGCCCTGTAGAGACTCTGTTGCCATTGTTGAAGTGCTTTCCTTCAAAATTATGGGATATTTCAGAGGAAGACGAGGAAGAGACGTGGTCCCAATCTTCCCCGACATTTGTTCGTCATTCCTACGATCAAGCGCAGACCCTGTCTTTTAACTACTTTTTTCTGCAGCCGTGGTTTCGTTCAACTATCAGTCATGTCGACTGGGAGAGAGTGCTCACTTACTCAATCAGAATCCGGGACATTTATCTCGGTTGGGAGCTGCCGTTAGATGTCCTAGAATTACTCGAACTTTCGGCGCCTGCTTTTTGCCAAACCTCCGAGCTTTAAACTGGCGTCGCCGGGAGCCTGCGGCACTTCCCTATACCACACTCTTTCTAGGTTCCCAGGCTACATCGATCAGTCTCCTGCTCGAACCTACTTCGGAATATTCGTCGCTTTTGTCGCATTTGACGTCGAACCTCCCTTCTCTGTCCAGTGTCGATCTTTTCGTGAAGGATACTGATACTGTCGATGAGAAAATTACGGATGCAGTGTCCATTTTTGTTCTTGAGCTACAACAGCTACAGCGTCTGTCCATATCAGGCCTTCGCCCGGTCATCTGCCAACATCTGGCGTCCCTTACCACTCTGCAGCATCTGTCGATCTCCGGTCTTGAGGGTCACGATTTATTCAAGTTACCCGCCGATTTCGCAGATGAATCGCTCTCGCCATTCCCTTCCCTCACCTCACTTACCATCTCCACCCGCACTGGCATTGCTTCCGGTACCAACAATCTTCTATCTGCCCTCGCGAATACACCACTCGAGAACCTACAGTGCATGTGCGACACGATTCCGGCCCAACCCGCGATGCGGACCTTTTTCGCGTCCCTTGGAGACAACTATTCCCATTCTCATCTCCGGAGTCTTTGCGTTGTTTTTGCGTTGTTTTCGGGAATAAAGCGCGTTGGGTGAGGATTGGGGCACCCCAGCTCCGCCGGAGATCATTCGCCCACTTTTAGTATTCTCCAATCTCAGATATGTCATTTTATCGACACCCCCGAGAATCAGCCTTGACGATGATTTCTGCGTTGCACTGGCTCCGGCCTGGCCTCAAATCGAGACTATCTCGATACCAGTGACCACCGCGGACTTGGCAATGTGCCGACCGTACAAATCACAACGCTGGCTTCATTCGCGCGTCACAGCCCTCTGTTAAGGGAGCTCAGTTTGACGGTCAACGCGACGGATCCGCCGCAATCGTATCCACCCTCGAACGCTCCGCTGTAGCACAGACGGCCCTTCAGCAATTTTATGTTGCCCACATACCGATCAAGTCTCCATCTCTCGTAGCCCGGTTTTTGTCGGCCATCTTTCCCTCTCTTGACAAAATCTTTTTATCACATAGTAGTTGGCAGGGCGAGGAAAACGAGTCGCGGACGATTCTGGTTCGTAAATGGGGCGAAGTCGAAAAGCTCGTTCCGATCTCGCTGCTGCACGGTCTGACGAGGAAAATTACTAGAAAGCGCAACCCTCGACCTAGCCGAGGTGAAGTCAGTTAAATACCACAGTTATCTAGTCAGTCGAATGTTCATCGGTTGCAGGCCTTCGTGACTTTCTTGTGACGTTTTCAAGAAAGACGGCTTCATCGTTCTTCGCGAAGTACCAGTGCTCGTCTGAACTTTACGACAAGTCTTGGTTATCTTCGTAATTCCATCCTTTGCGCAGGAATCTGCCACGGGATGATGTCATGATCCACTTACATCCATTCGCGAGTCCGAACCGTCCTTTTCTCGTTTTCTGCAGTATCGATTTCGGTGGGTAGGCCATCTTACCGTTGATAAGTTCTGGAGCCAGTTTGAAATGTGATCGAGTCACTGGGATCTTTTCTCTTTCTTTGTCGGAATCATATGGTGAATCACCTCGAGACCCGCAGGTTCCGCCACAAAAATGAAGCCAACAGCCAATCATGGGGGCCAGGAAGCATCGCTTCACATCGGGTCCGACAGCCCGCCGGCAATTCTCAGCATTTGTCCACATTAGGGAACCACTTCCATCGGATCTCACACACAGCGCCCGTCCCCGCTCCAATTTTGCCTCCTTCTGGAGAACAGTACGGCATTTTAATGTCTATTTTACCTTGATTGAGATTTCCTGCGCCCGTTGACCGAAATCTTGTAAAGAACAGCCATGCGGTACACAGTATTAAATTGCGGTGCACCGACAAAAATACTCCGACCGGCGCTGTATTAACGAGCGTATGTTTTTTTTTTCACGGCCCAGGTTCCCTTCCCTCCCGCGTCCATGGCAGTCTACAGCACGCAGCCGCAGACGCTCGACAACACGCTCGGCGCCGTGTTTCTTGGGGTTGCAGTGTCGTGCATGTGCGTTTCAATCTTTAGCTCGTGGATTCGTTATTGATTTGCACACACTTAGCCTGTTTGGCGTCAGCTCACTACAGGCATATCACTACTACCATTACTACGTCAATGATAGTCGCCTTCACAAAATTGCCGTGAGTGTGGCATTTTCTTCTACCTTCCTTCCTGTTGAACGAACGAAATCCCGCCAGGTCGGTTTACTGTGGTATGTGCCACCGCAAGTCAGTTCGGGCTCTCCGTTTAATCTCATCTAGGGTGCTGGACGCGACACACTTGTCTCTGACAATCGCCTCATCGTACCATTACGCCATCAACGGCTTCGGGCGCGTTGCCGTTCTGGACTTGATCATTTGGTGCACGCTCTAGTTTTTCCTTCTTTCGCAACCGACTGAATATTCACTGCCAACCAGGCCTATTAAAGTGAGTTCCCTTCCCAGGATCCTCTTCCGTCCTCAATTCAACTTCCATCTCAGCTACAAATTGCCATTAATGTGCGTTCGTCGCTGATTCGACTTTTCGGACAAGTAACTAATTTAATTGCACAGGTTGTGATCATACTCCTCGTTCAAAGGTTCGTTCGAGCGCATTGAGTTTTCACTTATGAAATCTAAGGTTTTCATTGCCAGTCTCTATGCCTACCGAGTTTGGCTCCGTGCGTTGGGTTTCCAGCCCTGCCTTGCCGCCTTGGAGGCTAACTAGAAGTTATATCAGTGGGCGGGTATCACCACGGCGTTCTGGGTTACATCGTCGTAAGTCCGATGATCTATCACTGCGTCTGTGCAATACCGAACGCTGTGTGTACAGGCGGGCGTCGTTCTCGGTGGCTTCGGTATGTTTTTTTATGCTTCGATATGAGCGCTGTTCTGATATCAATCTTTCTTCGCAGGCATCGGCATAGGTGACGCCCCGCGCTCTTCACTGAATTAATCCTCGAACTAATCGCACTCCCCGGATTAGTTCTCTCGTACGAGACGTGCGACCCGTTCATCACTGTGTCTTTCTCCCCCGCTAATGACCAAATTCCCTGCAGGTATACGGTAAACCACTGGAGCGAGACCGGCCGGATAGCATGGGCGGTCGAAGCGTCTTTTGCAGCGTCCACGACGATCGACATTATCATCTCCGTCGCAATGTGCTACTACCTGCGGAAGAGTAAGGGCAAGGAGAGTCGGTTGAATTCTCGCATCTCGACGCTCATGGTGGGTTTGGTCATCCTTTACTCCCTCCATTTAGCCACTGACCTGCGGTATCGGCAGCAATATACGGTCTCATGCGGAATCTTCACGAGGTAATCGAGCGTCCAGGGTGGTCTACGAACAATCTGACAGTGTGATTTCTGCAGCGCGTGCTCCGTCTCCTGCCTCTTCACGTTCCTCCTGATGCCCAACAACCTCGTCTTCCTCGCACTCAGCTACCTGCTCACCCGACGTACGTTCCAGTATATCTACCTCCCTTGTGCACTCACCAACTTGGCCAAATTTTAGTGTACGTCAATTCCTTCATGGCGATGATGAACGCGCGGGAACGCGTGCGGCGGCACGACGATTCGACATTCATGCCATCGAACCACCACATCTCGAGCGCCGCGTTTACCTTCACCAACAGTGTGTCGCATCCCCCCGCGTTCTGTGGATCCAGAGAACGTGAGCTTTAATGCTTTCCTCATTCCACGTTGAATGTCGAGCGAAACTGACCTCCTCACCCAGCAACACTCGGACAAATACGACTGGGTTGATGTGCCTGTGCCCGTGCCATCTCTGCCATCCCTGAGCTCTGGCACGACATATGTGCCCGCGCTCGCCGCCGGCGCCTACGACACGCAAAAACAGACACGCGGGTATACATATGCCCGCCAGTGGTGAATTATTCATCCGCATCGCATCCGCCGGTAGAGGTTTCAAAAGCTCTGTGCACAAGACCCAACTCGGCTCTCCGTGTTCTCGAAATGAGATACATTCATTTTAATCGTTGTTTACGCACCCGAGAAACAGCGCGGCGCGTATTTGGGTGGGCATATTCGTTCGACTTTCGACATTCTTGTAGCCTTAGTTTTTTGTTTACTCAGCCCAAAACGCCGGGCCTGGTCCTTTTTTTACGTTCGTTGATCACTGGTGGTCGTCTTGTACTTCTTTTGTAGCAGTACCGCACGGGCATCCTGCCTGCCTCCCTCGTTTTCGTATCAATGTTGTACCCAAAGCTCCGTAAATGTACTTTCGCTCCCATTCTTGTTGAGGGCTCGCGCTGTTGGACTTTTTCTACAACCTTTAAGCATATTGAACTGACCTTTTTTTAGCCTTTTTGGGTCCCCGGTCCCCTTTTTTGAAAAGCCTCATGATATATCCCCGATTTTCCCCGGCCATCAGAACGAATCAATGTTTGATCCGACCAAATTTATCCTTTCGTTCTCCACCATGCATCCCGCCCTCCGACTGGATAATCTGACGCGCCTTTCTCCTTCCATGCGGGTGACGTTATTCCATCTGACTCCACTGAACACTACTCACATCCTCTGCTTCCCGAGCCGCGCAGTTAGCCTGCTCACGGCGTACCTTACAAGATGTTCGCCGGGTGCGGACATACCTCTCATCCGCAACGGAAGAAGAGTCTCTCCTGCTGCTGCCAGTTTTCTACACCAATCTGGAGATTGAAGACATTCCGGATTTGGCCCAATTCGACGCAGAGCCTGGACCGGAAGTCCAAAACTGCATTGCCAGAGCTTTGCTGGCACTCCAATCGCTATATGTTATTCAACTCCCCATTGACATTGGTCCTGAGCTACTCCCGCGGGCATGGAGATGGGCCTATTCATGTATACTTACCTGGATTACCTCCCAACGATTGAGCCGCCACTGGACGATTTTTGGTGCCTCGAGTTCCTCATGTTTGCGGGGACTTTTGCCGATCATGAAGAGACCTTCTCTGACATAGTCTCCAAGCCAGAGGTTTGGTTCATGGTCGCCAAGGCATGGCCACACATCCCCGAAATCTCGGAGCCCAAGAAGCGCGAGGTGGCATTCAACGACCTGCGTGCCTTCGTTGGGGACAAGGCAGCAGCCGAGCCTAACAATCTCGCCGAGATAATCAATGGCGCTGGGGGGAAATCTAGAGGATCTGGCTCGCCTCATTGTCCTCTACATCGAAGGGATGGTCCCTGCACCCGGGAGTGGGATTCATTACATGTATATCCACATCACATGCGCTATCCTTGACTTCGTGGGTCGCATCGAACCCACGCTTAGCGACAGAAAGAACGGGCGCAAAGAACTGGGTCCACTTGCAACCCTCCTCGTGGGGCGGAATATCGGCAAAGCCCTCATCGACATTGCGTGCGCTGTGGGCACCTCTACATGGTCCCAGGCCACACATGTGCTGAATCGGACTTTTGCGTTCCTCGGGTCGATACTCATGGCGAGACCGACGGACATACGGCGGTTTTCAGATGCGTTGGAACACAAAATTCTCCGTGCGCTGGTTATTTGTGGGCGTGGTCCCAACGGCGCAAAAATGAACGGATTTCTTAAATTCTTTCTGGGGATTTTGATTCCCCAGCAACTTGTATATCCCGATGTCTTGTCCGCCTTGGACTGCGCCCTTGACGATGTGGAGGAACTGGTCGCAACGGACGATTTCAAGAGCTCGGAAATGTACGACCATTGGTATCCATTCGCAGTTTTGGCGGAGGAGCGAATCGCCGTTCTTGAATCTTACGAGGAAACCCCGTGTATCAAGGCCTGCGACAACCTTGAGGTGATCAATATTTCTTCGATCCATCCTTGTCGACTAATGAATCAAAAGTGTGGTGTAATACAGCACAAGTCCGCATTCAAGAGGTGCAGCGCCTGCGGATGCTTTTATTATTGTGGTCAGGCCTGCCAAGCACTTGATTGGATTAAAGGAGGACACCGAAAGGCATGCCAATTCTATGGAACTCTATCGCTGAGTGAGTCTCGATTCTTGCCGAGTCCTTTGGATCGCCATGATGATCCATGTCAGGCGAATACACTGCACAGGGTCTTAGCACTCGAGAACGATCGTTTCTCCGTGCGCTCATACAATCGGACTATCAAAAATCGAAGGGGACCATGTTTCCTCGACACCTCCTATTACTGCGCGGCCAGCCTGGCGAGGGTCATCTCACTCTGTACGATTATACCCGGGGAGCAGTAAAAATAACTCTCAAGCAGGCGTGCGGTGCGGAGACGCAGAAGGTTTTAGGTGGGCCAGAATGGACCGACATCGTTTCGCGTGCAGAACGTAGCCGAGGGCGGATGAGCCTCGACATTATGGCGTACAACGGACGAAATGGACTCCGCTATCATGCCGTTCCACGCCGCAGTAGCAAAGCGACTGTAATTGATGGCCTACAGACGCTCTTGAATGAGTTGCCGGCAGATCTCGAGAATTGGGATGAAGAGTTTGTCGGAAATCGACTTCAGTCCCTCATGAATTTCAATAATGAAGATCCGGATTTAGTGGAGGTGCATTAGTAGGCACAGCATGTACGAGGAATCCTATGATTCCGGTAATTCAATGTAATAATTGTACCGGTCACATCAGTAGGTTAATAACGGTCGTTCAACCGGAGCCGGAAATTTCTAGAGATTAGACGATTGAAAACAAAGTTAAAGCTAAAGTACAAAGGGATCATATGCATAGTGAACGAAAAGAATGGAAAAAGCGGAGCTACAATTTCAGAAAAAACGTGGTCCTTCATTGAGAAGGAGATCGGGAGGACTGGCGGCGCTCCCTGAAGTCAGGTCAAATGGGGCAGACAGCCTAATATGGCGCTTCGTACTGCTGTTGCAGTTTCGTCAACTGGTATTCTGAAAACGTGACTCCTAAGTAGTAGCTCGAACCACATAGCAAATCACTCACGAATGAGCGGGCTCCCCACCGCATACATCCTCATCGTCGCAATCCCGTCCTGTAAATCCGACGCCAGCGTCACCTCCTCCTCCCCGGGCGGGGGTGGCTGCACGCGGAGACTCTCCCCCCACGCGCCGCGGAACGCCTTCGCCCGCCTTACCTCCTCCATCAGCACCCGACAACCCATCACGAGGAGGGACCCCACGAGCGGGTGCGCGGTGGTCAAGTCCGGCCCGATATGTGTGTCCCCTAGGCATGCGAGGATCGCGCGCGCGGCGAAGACACATTTTTTCTGCGCCTCGGGGTCGGCGGAAGCGGAGGCGGGGGCGCGATGTAGTTTGATCGCGGCGGCGGCGGTCATGGCATGCGCGAGGGCGAGGGTGCGTGCTTTGGCGGATTCGGTGTAGAAGGTGTATAAAGGGGGCAGCCTCTCCCAGAACGTGGCGATGCGACCATCGAGCCAGGCGCAGGACGCCGAGTAGGATGCGGCTTCCTGCGGCTCGAGATCTATAAAATTGTGAATTAGCAAAGACGTGCACATTTTTAGATTCAACGCACTTGGAGACCACTTCGAACCAAGACGCGAGGCACGATGCAGGAGCACCGCGGCCTTGGCGTAAAGCGTCGGCACGGGGCTCGACGGTGGCGGGTCCTCCGTGAGGAACGTTTTAATGGTCTCCTGCCCCAGGTACACCCTCGGCAGTCCACCCGCCGCATAGTCTGCAATCTCCAGCGGCCACGGCGTGTCGATATCGCCGCCAGCCAACTCGAGGATCGAGAAATTGATGCTCGCGGCGCTCAAGGCGATATTGAGGCTGCTTTGCAGGCACGCGACGGTCCAGAAGGCGCGGATGCGCTCACCCTCCTCCGCCGCGTCCGCAGGTTGTGTGGGATGTATCTCCACTAGGGCTGGCACGCTGAGCAGCGGCGGTGTAACAGGACGTACAGAGCGTATCTTGTGAAGCTTGTACCCAAGTGTGAGCGTCGCGGCGCCGTTGGCATGGAACTCGGCTTCGAGGAAACGCTTGTTGCGGAACATGTAGGTGGAGAGGAGGACCTGCGCTTGGATGGAGTGCAGGAGGTGCAGGGGGTTGTTGTTCTCCGCGATTTCGACCGAGATGTTTTGTTGCGCGCGTTTCAGGAAGACCGGTTCGGAGGAGAGGAGGGGTTGGGTGTGGGAGAGGTGAACGCCCCAAAGATACACGACGGAGAGGAGGGCGGGAGACGGTCGAAGGGGATTGGCCCATTCTAAGGGAAGGAGTGCCGACGCTTTGAAATTTTCTATGTGCAAGAAGAATCCGAATTGGGTAGCATGGGGGAGAAAGTAGTCCAATCTGGATGGACGGAGATAAATATTCGTTTTCGAAGAAACTGTGTAAACTCACAGCATCTGGATCATGACGAATGGAGGTTCCTTGGACACCAGTAAGAAAACAAGGCTAGGAAAGTATGGCTCAACTTTACCTCGTTACCGATAAAAGAATTATCAGATGCGGTCTGTGGAGAGGATCGCGAACCTTGCAACGAATGCTCAACATAAATTCATAACGCAAGACGAGGACATACCTGCGGAAGAACTGCTATAAGGCGAATGTATTCTGCCAAGTCCGGTTGGAGGCCAGCCATGGGGCCCACCATGCTGCACATAGCTGGTCGAGGTCGATGGACCTGGACCTGGCATACCTTCCAGCTCGTTGATGCGAGACTGCAGACGAAATACGGCGTTTTCAAGTTCCATAGTTCGCGACGAGGTATCCGTGAACTCGCAGGGATCGTCTTTCGGGACGCGGGTGCACTGACCGCAAACGGGACGCTTTACGATGTAGTAAGCGGCATGAATAATTGAGGAAACTGTGAACCTACCACTCCGTCACATTTCTATGGTGAAGAAAATGTTCGATCAGGTAAAGAGGTGAAAAAAGTAGTGTTAGAACTTACAATTTTGAGGTGTCTGGTCGAGTGAGTCAGAAATTGATGCGGAATACCAAGAGGCTACTTACCGACAGTTGAGGCAGGCTTTTCCGCGTCTCAGTGGTTGACTGCGTGTTTTCCCAGATTGTGTTTTCTTCAAGTTTTCTCTTTCGCTCATGGTTGAAGAGTGGCCAGCAATTACCTTCACACCAGCATCGTAGGGACCTCATAATAAGCACTTCCATAGCTGTGTGATCCCCCCTCCAAATTCGTGAAGCGTCGGTCAGCACGGACACTCCGCAGCATCTCGAGCGTGAATTGAGAGCGATGGGTCACGTGCATCAGAAATCCCATCATTAGCTTTGTCCTTTGGCCATCGCGAAGTTGGGACAGACGGTGTCTGGGTGGGTCGTAGCGATGATGCGTACTTCGACGAGATCGCACGATGGCGGAAAGCCACCTTGTAACCTAGTAACCATGCGCCGGCGGGCACTTAGCTACCGACATCTTTTGCCGGTCGTTGCTCAAGCACACAGAACGCCGTCGACAACTTCGTGACCTCGATATGTCTGCCATGAACCCAGGGCGTCCGCAGTTCGAGCTAGTAATCCGCAGTTCAAGGTTGTCGGACAAACGCGCTGAAAAATCGAGTCACCGCGTACATGAAACAGTAAAGGATGGAGTTTCCGACGGTGGCGAGCGTTCGCATATACGGAGGTTGAGCCCGCAAGAGCTGTGAATATAACACTCCAAGTTAGACATCTTCCGGGCGGAGCGTTACTCATCCACAGCAGAGTGCACGTGTTTCGTAATGCATTTTTGACATCCAATCTAAATTTATGGCTGCTGACGAGTTATGGGGCAGGTCTGGTCACATCCTCTTTCTGTAAAGGGGGGATTTGACGTGAAACAGGCCTCAAGACGAGAAAGCTGAGGTGAAAGATGATCTGGGGGCACAAGCAGAAGCAAGAGCAGTGGGACACGGCTATCATTGATGGAAGCCAAGCATTTCCAAACACGCCCAGAGGAGGCAGCCCAAGATCTCCCAGTGTTGATCCCCCGATATTCTCTTCACTTCATTAAAATCAACTCTCCATTTTTCGGGACCATAGATGCTGGTGCTTCTATTTACAATGTTTGAAAGTCTGAATTAGACATCGGCCGATCATGGACCTGGTCGGCCGTGCGTCGGCACAGGTCTGGAGTTGATCGGCATCAGCCAACCGATAGGCCCCTTGCCGCCGGGGCCGCTCAACGCAGACTCCGAGGCTTCATTACGACTGGGCAAGGCCGAAGCAGTGTTCGTTACACGCTGACCCGTTGAAGCTCGTCGTCTGCCGCTAAAGAAAGTGGATGGGAAAGCAGGGCTGAGGATTTTGTTCATAATCGTATAGCACATGGAATGTCCGCCAAAAGGCCGCTTGTTTCGATCTAATAGCGCTCTCCGACATTTTATTCCAGGTAACGGCTTCTCGAAGGTATGGCCAGTGCAAGTGATCAGGCCGTACGTGATAGCTTGGAGTTTAAGCCATGCCTCGACACATCGACCGGTCTAACGGAGAGGAAACTCCACATCTTGGAATTGATGGCCCAAAATGCGGCAATGGTTCAGTGCTAGTGTTAATGGAGCAGTAGAAGCAAAATTGATGCACAGATCAGCGTTGCTATGTACAACACATAGACTATTCGGCGAGTTAATGACGCTTGCACGGGACTAAACCCCAAACGGTCATCCGATTTTTGTCTGACAGACTACACGAAGACTAATTCACGACGCGGACGTATGCGGGGGATCATCTTTTCGAAGTTACAAGAAAGTTCAAAGTTGTAATTTGGCACCGGTTCTGTACGCGATCCATGACGCACTGCTTCAGCCCAATTTCGGCGAGCGGAAGTAGGAGGGAGAATGGAGTGAAGGAAAGAACCCCCGAAGGATGTGCAGGCGATTGGAAAATGTTCTATGAAATCTGGGTGGTTGGGCATCCTGGACCTGATCCAGGTACGTCTTATCTTGATAATGCTCGCATGACTTTTGTTGGGGCTTCGTTGTGGAGCGCTGAATGAGTGGGAGACTGCCTAGCTCCCGCGTCTTGCCTGCGTCCCTTTTGCGAATACGAGTCCCGTAGATCTAGGAGTCCGGATTGAAAGTTGATATAAGATTTCGTGCTCTTATTAGTTTTTGCGCGCGCGCTCTAAAGGTATTCCTAGACCCTTGAAGCAGACACCTGAAGGCCGCTCAGCGGAAGACGGCGCAGCACTGCCAGCAATTTTGACTCTTGAAGGAATGTTGATAGAACGAGTGGTTTGCATGGGATCGACTGTCCGAAATCGGTGGGATATGAGGAATTCAAAAGCCCGGGCAAATATTCACATTAAGGTCGGACAGTTGAGAGTCCAGCAATTTCAGAGACCATGGACGTAGGAAGCAAGAGACGGAAGAACACAGCTACTCTTGCTTTCCTGTCTCCAACTTCACTACGTACTTGGTGGGTAATGAAAATCCCACCAGAGTAGGGTAGTCTTATAGTAAAATCTGTCGAGTAAGTACGCGCGTTTTCAGTGATGATACACATGTCTCTGAGGCACCGCTACTAATCGTCCTCCCAATCCGAGTACTCCACCTCATGGTCGTCTCCCATATCATACATGTCGCCCTCGATCTCCGAGACGATAGACCGCTCGTCAGAGTCCATATCGGACTCGCCGTCTCCCCAACGAGTTGGCTCAAGAGCATTGTGGCCGCGACCCATGTTATCACTGCGGACAGACACTGTCGTCAGCAGGTGCATTCATCGATCGATCTCGAGCCTGTAACCCACCCATTGATTGCATCCAGCAGCAGCGTCAGCCGCTCATCGCTGACCTGTTCTTCACCGACACCACCGAGGTAGACCTGGATCGAGTTACCCTGTGTCCTCAGAACCGCCAGAGTGTCGAGGATGCGATCCATGGATTCCTTGCCCACCATTTCGCCAGGCGCATTGACGAAGAGCTTGAGCGAGCACAGATTGGCGCCGTTCTGGATAGCGTCCAGGAATCTCACTAAGCGGCGGATGAACCGATCGGCATTCCCTGACGACTCGGGCTGGAGGTTGACCTTGAGGTGTCTGGTAAAGGCCAGGACCTGGCGACATGCCGCCTCGGAGAACCGAGTGGCGGCTCTCTCCTCGTCATCAGAGTCGTCGCCCCCGGAGACGTCGATGACGAACTCGGCCTGCTCGCAGAGGACGGACAGTGCCTCGTCGTGGATCTGCCTGTTGGTCTGCAGGATCGGGGTCAGCTCCGTGCGGCCGACGTGGCTGTCGAGGTATGCAGACGTGTAGTTGTACAGGTGGTCGTAAAAGGAGAAGACGGCGAAGAGGTTGTCGGAGAGCTCCTCGATGAGGTCTGTGAAGAGGTGCTCGTAGATTTTGATACGCAACTCGGCAGGGATGCCTAACAGTGTGGGCTGGTTGTCGGCGGCCTGGTGAATCTGGAGTGAGGCCATTGTAATGATTCTGTCGATGTGATACAGGGCAGTCCTGGCGAATGAGTAGCGAACAATGGAAATAGATTTCACAGGCGGTCCGTCTGAGAGAATGGGCAGATGAAAGAGCTGGCAAGGTAGAAGGAAGGCTGGAAAAGTGGCAGCTGCAATGCAAGTTACAGCTGAAAGCGCTGGAAGTGACTCGCTTGCACTGGCAGGCAATCATAGGATCAGTGGCAGTGGTTTCCCCTTTGGGACCTGCTTCCGGGCCGTGAACCTTGTTGGATGGATTGTCTTGAAACCGTGCTTGAGACCAAGGTTATGTTTCTTTGTACGACCCAATTAACCGAGCTACGGAACCTTGATATGGCGAGAAATGTCAGGTTGAACTACCTAAAGAGGAAATTAAAAAGGAGAAAGTCCGTGTAAAGCCAAGCTGTTCCAGGCATATTCCAACAGATGCTCTGCTGGGTTCTTGCAGACATCCAGGTTTTTTATGGCAGGCATTCGCAGCGACTACTGGCTCTAGAAGACTAGAACGTGTCGCGGGGAGAAGGCTTGAGGCGGTGGGACGCGAAAACCCTAGGTTCGAACCAAAAGGGCGTTGGTTGAACAAACAGTGCGACTCGGGGCCTTGAGCGTTGAGTGCTTGAGCGTGCAGGATAGGAGCGATTCATTGACTCATGACAGAAGATGGAAGAGGAGGCGGTCGAAATCGGATGGATTACGTGCTGCGATTTGATCCGACCTGGTCACCTTGACCTTCACTTTCATGAACATCGCTGTTGCTGTTTTACTCCAGTTGCTGCTTCGTCCGAGTTTCAATGTGTTCCTCTTGCCTTCGTCTGCGCAACGATACTTGAGACCAAGGATCTAAGGACGTCATGGGCGCCTGGCGAACACGCTGGCGTCTCGGTAATGGCAAAAGTTCCCGTTCGAAATGGAACCAGACTCGCTGAGACTATCCGTTCGTCGTTCTCTCGGGCTCGCGGGACACCGCTGGGTGACAGAAGTCGTCACCTCCATGTTTAGCGGCCCATGCTTATTCAGCCGTCTCGGCGCTGGACGCGCGTACGGCAAACACCCTTCCTTATTGAATGACGGTCCATGGTCCATCGGAACGTGCCACAGCTTTGAACGACCGTTTTCTTGGCGGATGTGGCGGCGGAAATCCTAGATATCTATTCACACGGAGACCCTCGAGTATTTTCTGGCTAAAGTATCTCGTTTATACCACAGAAGAGGCAGGTGAGCGACCTCATCAAGCTCCCCAAGCTCTTCTGAACTAACATTGGATTTGTTTCGGAAGATATACAGTACGGCAAACACAATTTTGTCCGGGTGTTCGAAGGGCCGTAATAATTCACAACGTCTGTCGTCTTCTGTCATACTTCATGACCCGAACCATCTTCTCATTCGCTCATCAATGGGTGAAAGGCTCAAGAACCTCGGCGGCAATCATCGAGGCGTCCGTGATTGGGCGGTCCTGCTCACAATAAAGCTTCGAGTATACGGTGCTCATCTCACAACTTTTCCATATGTCGGACCAGGCAAGAATTCGACACATACTTCTGGCTCCCGTCGCTGCGTATGGTGAGGAGCCTGAAGGCGGAACGCATTGGATAATTATCTTACCCGATGTTTGCCAGGGCATGTACGACCAATGTGTGCTCTTGCAGGCAGACTCGCCGCCCAGACCAGCACTGTCATCACATTGCTGATGGCCCCAAACTATTTGCAGTCCGCAAAGTCGGACATCATGGCCCATTTCCCGGCAGGACACGAAGCGCTGGAACGTATTCGGTGTGTATGCACAAGCTGTGATCTTCCTGGCATTAAATTCAACCAGGATTGTCTCACTGTTTGACTCCACGGAAACCGACATGTTTGTGTTCATGCGTAAAGCAATCGAGCACTACCCGGCCGCGTACGAAACTCTTCACCGAGGTAGCGCCATCAAATGCGCGACAACAGGGACCGAGTACGCTGCTGTGCCGCCTCCCGCAGCCATCATCCTGGATGCATTCGCGATCCAACAGCTGCACGCAACGCGAGCCGTGAGCGGGACCAAGATACCAATCTTCACGTACATGGGTGCAAATGCCGGGACTATTATTCGCCTGTTTTGCCCAGAATCGATGGGAGGGCGGGGAGACTTCGGTGCCAGGATTGACGCCGAGGCATTGCGGGTTGGAAAGCCAGCAGACGAAATAGCCGACGAGGTGGGTTCTATTATCTTCGTCCCTGTAATATGACTGACAGATTTCACTTAGATTTTCAACCGCACGACCGGAGCAGTGATAAAAGTACCTGGGATTCCTACAATGTATGATTATGAGGCCTTCCCGCAGGTGCGCTGGTCTGCTTTTGATTTGACGTTTTCAAACTCATTTCATTTCGGCTCGAAACATCAGATATCTGCCGATATACCTCTGACGGCACTCCATAGATCTGCCTACGAGCGAGTTATTGCCCAAACTCTCATTCCGTTTAAAGTTGACGTTTTCACAGCATGATTCGGGCATGTGATGGCATCTTTCTCAACACATTACCGGTGTATGATGGGGAGAGCCTCGTTGCGTTCGAGGATTGGATGAAAAAATCCCTGAACAAATCTGTCTACCCAGTCGGACCGCTCCTGCCGCCTGGGTACGGCGGGGAACAGGTCGATATCCGACCGACGTCCAACGGCCCACGAGACTTGGAAGTCAAATCTTTCCTAGATTCTATGGAATCCAAATACGGAAACAAGTCCGTCCTTTTCGTTCGTGGTCTCCTGCTTGTTCAACATACACTCCTAAATTGATGCCGAACCGTATAGATATCCTTCGGGACTGTATTTTGGCCCAAGCGCGAGGACCAAGTGGAAGTTCTCGTGGATACTTTGATCGAGAAGCAGTTCCCCTTTGTGAGATTTCAGCGAGTTCACCGCATTGCCCCTTTAATTTTTGTTTTCAGATCCTCTGCCACCCTTCCCCATTTGCGACTGTGTCGGACGCATTATCGCAAAAGATCAAGGCCTCTGGTATTGCCATGGCTGCCGCCTGGGCCCCACAGCAATACATCTTGACCCACCCGGTATGTGGTTAATCTTTCAGCGAGCAACAAATATCCTAACTTATCCGACATAGGCGACAGGATGGTTCCTGACCCACTGCGGCCACGGCGGTGTCTTTGAGGCACTCGCAAGAGGTGTTCCCATGTAAGATCATCAGGCCGTCGGATTCAGTATTCTAATCCCGTCAACAGGATATGCTGGCCCATCGAGGGGGATCAGCCTATTGGCGCAGTCATTCTCTCGGAGAGCCTCAATGTCGCGTTCCATCTAATGGAAGTGCGAACGGGCAAAGGGTTGCAGCGCTTACATAGCGGGAAAACGCCACAGGGCACGAGTGCCTCAATGCGCGCCGAGTTCGAGGAGGTTATTGATCAATGCCGCGATACGGTGGGAGATGAGAAGAGGGAAAACGTACGGAGGGTGCAGGCGGAATTTGCAAAGGCATGGGCGTCGGGTGGGTCCTCTTTGCTGACTTTGAACGAATTCTTCGTTAGGTACTTGCCTGCTTAGGTTATCTGAAGTGCATCCTATCCTGCTAAATTTGCACACTTTGTTCAACAAGCTATCAAACATCCGCCGAAATCAGGGGCTATCGCCCGCCCAGAGTCAATAAACTATAAGGAACTTGTCAGGCACAAGAGGAGGGAAGACAGTGAAGATAGATCTCGTGCCAGTACTATGAACGGCCGAGGGAGCTGTTTTAGAACGATCAACAGTGTTGATTCAATGATTGTTGCCCAATGCAGCATCAAATGGGCGCGTTCACATCGTCGTTTCAGGCAGCCACGGCCGAGGGAGCTGTTTTAGAACGATCAACAGTGTTGATTCAATGATTGTTGCCCAATGCAGCATCAAATGGGCGCGTTCACATCGTCGTTTCAGGCAGCCACGGTTGGGGGTAGAAGTACGCTGGGAACATTCAGGACATGAGTAGGTCAAGCTACCAAAATGACATCGAAGCCCGCCCACACGAGCCCACAGCTTGGCAACTACTTGGAGACCTATCGGGGTTGATTCTGGTTCTGCGGCGAGAAGTAATCTCCCGATGCAATGAAAATAGACCTAAAGGTAGGGGAAGTTCGGATAAACCGTGCAGTGCAGTTGGGCAGAATACCTTCGAGCAAAAATTAGGATGAAGGTGGGTCAACCCCGAAATAGACACACGCCTCGTGGACTGTCTTTCTGAATATAAGCGCCAGATTAGTAATTTGTGGCAGTGGCTGTCGACGATAGATAGCGACGGTACTGCATCTAAAGTCCCCATCGGAGGTTGCTGACAACGGTCCGGAATTTTTTGTGATTTTCAAGAGTTTAAAATCATTTTTACTTATTGATAATTGGAGGCGGAATTCGGGTTAAGATTTGGGCTTGGAACCGACTGAAAGTTCGGGCAAAATATTTTGGAAGGCCGAAATCGGGATCCGATCCACCATTGCTACTAAGCAACCCATAATTTGGGCTCTTTCGAAATTCGCAGCAAGTCAATGTCTTGGTCAGGTGTGCGCATGATCCTGTTCCCAGGATGTCGCCTTTCACTTCCACAAACGCCGCAGCCCGCTTCAGCTTCCGTTTCGTGCGTTACGGTTCCTTTGCTTTCACCCTTTCGGTGTGACGTCCCTGGGCCAGGTCTCCATGTATGCGGGGCCACGCGTGGCCTCGTTTAATGGCGCTTCTGGTTGCCAAACGGAATTTTAGTTGTTTACGCAAATACTCGTTCAGTTGGTCGGCTAAAAGTCCTGAAATTGACAGTAATTTTTTTGGACTGTTAGACACGTCCAGAGCATCAGTCCACCGCCATTCACACACTCTCAGGACGGGATACCGCCGGGCTACCGAACTTGATGTCAGTTGTGGGAGTGGCTTACTTATCCAGCGTGCCACGCATCTAACATCCTTACAATCCCTTGTTCAGGAGCGGAACAGGGGATCTCTAGTCTTGTGAATACCTCATAGCCTCAGCGCGTTTCTTTTGAATTTCCGTAGGACGATATCCAGTACACACATGGTTGTCGATTTTTTCCGACGGGACGCGATAATTCTCAAGGTCTGCCGTTTGCCGTCATATTTCATGACCTCAACTATCTTCCGAATGACTCATCAACGGCTGAAAGGCTCAAGAAGCTCGACCGCACGCCAATCATCGGGATTTCCGTGATAGGGCGGTGTCCCGTTCATAATAAAGCTTCGAACCTATGACACTCATCACCTCACCCACAAGATTTGTATAACTTCGAACGACATGTCGGACCAGTCGAAAATTCGGCACATAATTCTGGCTCCCATCCCAGCCTATGGTGACCTAGAGATGCAACCAAGTATATGATTATCTTACCTAGATTTTGCCAGGGCATACACGACCACTATGTGCTCTCGCAGGCAGACTCGCCGCACAGGGCAACACTGTCATCACTTTGCTGATGGCCCCAAACTACTTGCAGCCCGCGAAGTCGGACATCATCGCTCAATTCCCGCCCGGACATGAAGCGCTGGGACGTATCCGGTGCGTGTGCTCTAAAACCCAATGATTGTCTCAGCCAGCGCTAAAAATTCAACAAGGATTGTCTCACTGTTTGACTCTGCGGACACCAATATGTTTACGCTCATGCCCAAGGCACTCGAACACTACCCGGCCGCGTATGAAACTCTTCACCGCGGCAGCCCCATTAAATGTGCGAAGACGGGGACGGAGTTCGCTGCTGTTCCAACCCCTGCAGCCGTCATCCTGGATGTGTTCGCGCTTCCACAGCTACATGCTACGCGGGCCGTGAGTGGGACCAAAATACCGGTGTTCATGTTCCTCGCTACCAACGCTGGCACCATCATTCGCTTGTTTTGCCCAAAATCGATGGGGGGACGAGGTGACTTTGGTGCTTGGATCGACGCCGAGGCGGTGCGAGTCGGAAAGACAGCGGACGAAATAGGCGATGAGGCTAGTCTGACTAGAATTACGCCCACGAATTATATTGACATTGCTCTCTCTCTCTCAGTTTTTCAAGCATAGCGACGGCACGATAGTAAAAATCCCGGGGATCCCAGAGATGTATGATCATGAAACCTTCCCGCAGGTACGCTGGTCTGGTCTTGATTTGACGTTATCGAATTCACTTCAGTCCGAACCAATCAGATATCTTTCGACATGCCCATAGCAGCACTGAATCGAGGGGCCTACGAGTGAGTGCTTCATCTCACTAGATGTCTTTCTCATCTGAAGTCGAATCTTTCACAGTATGCTGATGGCATGTGACGGGATATTTCTGAACACGCTACCAGCATACGACGGGGAGAGTCTGATTGCCTTCAAGGATTGGGTCAGACAGTCCTTGAAAAAGCCTGTCTACGCAGTTGGGCCTCTTCTTCCGCCAGGGTACGGCAAAGAACAGATATCAACGTCCGACAGTCCACAAGACGTAGAGCTCAAATCATTCCTGGATGCCATGCGCTCAAAATACGGAGACAAGTCAGCTCTTTTCGTTGGTGGTCTCCTTCATGTTCAGTATGCAGTGGGCGGTTGATGTCGAACCATATAGATATCATTCGGGACTGTATTTTGGCCCAAGCGCGACGACCAATTGGAAGTTCTTGTGGATACTTTGATCGAGAAGCAGTTCCCCTTCGTCAGCTCTCAGTGAATCACCCTTTGCCCTGATTGATTTGCTCTCAGGTTCTGTGCCATCCTTCCCCTTTCGCGACGGTGCCGGACGCATTGTTGGAGAAGATAAAGACATCGGGTATTGCCATGGCCACTGCATGGGCACCACAGCAATACATCCTGTCCCACCCGGTTCGTGGTTGAATTTCTTTCCAACCAACAAATATCCTGACTTCCTATTCGACGCAGGTAACAGGATGGTTCCTGACCCACTGTGGTCACGGTGGGGTCTTTGAAGCGCTTGCAAGAGGTGTTCCCATGTAAGTAAGATCGTCAGAACCTCGGATTCGGAAGCCAAATTCCGTCGATAGGATATGCTGGCCCTTCGAAGCAGATCAGCCTATTGGCGCAGCCATTCTCTCGCAGAACCTAAATGTCGCGTTCCATCTAATGGAAGTGCGGACGGGAAAAGGGTTGCAGCAGTTATACAGTGGGAAAGTACCACAGGGCACGGATGCCTCCATGCGCGCCGAGTTCAAGGAGGTCATCGACAACTGTCGCGGGACGGTGGGAAATGAGAAGCGCAAGAACGCCAAGAAGATGCAGGCAGAATTTTCAAAGGCATGGGCGGCGGGCGGGTCCTCGTTGCTGGCCTTGAACGAATTCTTCGCTAGACACCTGCTCGCTTAAATTTATTCGAACTGGGTATCTCTTTTGCGGAAAAATTTGAACACAACCCCATTGATTACAATTACCCAAGCTATTAAACATCCGCCGAAATCAGGGCCACCGCCCGCTCAGAGCGTGGCTTCACCACACAATCGAATGGTTTGGCGTGACTACAGCTGTGTTTCAGTTTTGTCAAACAGATGAACATTCTCTGCCCACCTGATTGTTCCCGGAAGATTCTCGTGGACAGGAAGCGGGCCAGGACCTGGCGTAATGTCGAACGTCGCGAGTGTGGTTGCAACGCAGAGGAACAGTTTGGTTTCTGAAAGCTCTCTGCCTGGGCAAACGCGACGACCGAAACCGAAACAAATTGTGCGCGGGTCACGCTGTGGTGGATCCGCAAGATGGCGCGTTGGGTCGAAGGTCGCGGGGTCAGGGTATATTTCCGGGTCATTGAGCATATTCCTGCATAATCCTATCAGGCATGATATAATTAACATCCCCGAGGGCCGCACCACAGGTTAGCGATGATCACGGAGCCTGGATATGGATGTTAGAAAATCTGCGACTTGATCGCGAGATGGACCATTAACCTTTGGGGATGAGGTGGCTGTTAACAACGGTGTCTTCCATCGCAGCGTGCGGAACGCCTGTGTCAGAGTTGGCACTGGGGCGTGAGGCGAAACACAACATACGACATACCGAGTGGTGCAACACTGTGCCAGCGCAGGAGCTCCGTCACGACGGCAGAAGTGTATGGCAGTTGATCGCGGTCTGCAAAGCGGGGCAAACGTGCACCTCCGACCACGGAGTCAATTTCAGCTTGTGCCCTCCGTTGGACATCTAAAATGCACAAGTTATTAAATGGAAGATGAGAATTCGAACGTGAGAACACAACACGCACCTGGTGAGAGAACCATTGCCAAAAAGAATGCGTACAGGGACGCGGCTGAGGTGTCTGCGCCACCTATGTCGAATAAATGTTTGGTAACAGCGAGCATGATCTATGGAAGCTTACCGCCATAGAAAGACGCAGCAGTATATTTGATATCGCGCACTTCTTGCTCACTGAGCTTCTCTTCGTCTTCCAGAAGACTGGAGACAAAAGAGACCGGTGCGATTCCGGCAGCCTGAAATAAGAACAATCCACATCAGTTTCAATGGGGACGTGGCAATGATCCCACGACGTACCATTTGACGTCGAACAAATAGGTACGGTGCCTCGACCATATTTTTTGTGGCGCGCGCCCAGACACGCGCAGTTTGCTTGAATGGCGCCAGAAATTCAGGGATGTGCATCATTGCTGGAAAGGCATCTACGAGAAATGCGCCTGGAGAATTTGATAACCAAATTGACGACCCGCAATGAACATATGAACTTTCCTGGTGAGGTAGCAATATTAAAATTGTCGTTTGCATGTTCTATGAGCGTCACAAAGGGGTCTTCTTCTTCCTGAACTTCGATCCCATATGTGATTCGCAAAACAATCGCGCCTGTCAGTCTAAAAATGGGGCATGAGGATAGATGGGAGGAGAAGGTGACAATTTAAACTTACTTCCGCACATGTGCGCTGATAGCGTCCGCATTGGGTTTTAATAATAGCCGTTTCAAGAAACGATGTGTTTCGGCTTCAGCGAAAGGGACAAATGGGCGCATGCTTGTTGCCATTAGCCTTGATTCAGAAGTAAAACTTTGCGGAGGCTACTCACGCATTAGGAGTCCCGATTTGCTTCGCAAAGTACTTGCGGAAAGTGCGAAATTGCGCGCCATAGCTGATCAGAAGCGTATTAAACACACAACTTTTCAAAAAGTCCAGACTCACGGCATCAAAACAAGCGTCTGGTCATATCCGACCAATTCTCCTGCCATTGGAAGCCGGGGACGCGTGCTGAACACAACGCCTTTGGAGTCCATAGCTTCCATTGCTGATGCGGAGTTCAGTACCACTATCGGCTGGCCGAGGAGGGTGATAGAGCACAGTCCGCCTGCGAGTAGATGAGAACTATCTGCGGTTTGTCTGGAGGCTGTACGGACCCCATTTGGTGCCCCACTCAGCAAACGTGAGCCACTCAGTCGACGCGGGCATGTCAAGGACATTCTTTGCAAAGGATATTTAGTACATCAGGATAGCGCAATAGCGGGGGGAAAGTGGGCGTACGCCTATCAGCGGGAGACCTGCGGGGCCAGGCGGGAGGCTCCTGCGCTGCTTTCGGAAAAGTTTATGAACGAGGATTAACGAAAGGACGCCTGCCAGAGGCAGGGCGAGGATGGTGGTAGTAGATTGCATGGATGGAAGTGAAAAGACGGGCGGCCGCGGAACTTAAGCATCCCTTCGTCATATCTACCGTTTTGTCAGTTGACGAGCTGTTTGCCGGGGTTCCTGGCAAAGTTCTCGAAAAAACGAGAAGCCCACTGATGTATCCTTTTGGCAATCGGTATCCGCCGTCAACCGCTGTCACCCATTATAGGCACGCCGTTACCCATTTGGGATTCTGAACTCACGCTGTCAAGCACCTCCACAATTCAACCTTAATTAACAAACCACGGGTCTTCTATGGTCTTCTTCGAATTGTATATGCTCCGCACAGAGGCCGCCGCACAATTAGTAGAATCATGCAGAACGTCCCCCTTGTCTTCCATTTCACACACAGAACCCTTGGTGGGAAGTTCTGGCCCCCCTGAAGGGTCTAGCTTGATGGGGGACCGACATATATCAAGCCCCACTTGACGGTCGGTCATGATCGGTCATAACAAGCGAAAGTCCTTGTCGCCCACAAACAACAAGCATTCACTCTCCTTGACCTCATCCCTCATGTCTGCGGCTACCCTGCATCCCGGAGCGCCTCTGGACAATACGTGCGTTGTTCCCTTTCTTTCGATTTGGACGGTTCAAGCTGAGCGGCGAATAGGATGGGTTCGATGCTTCTGGGGGTGATTGTTAGCGCTGTTTTATACGGGATCAGCATGCTCCAGTGCTTATTCTATTTCACGCGTGCGTTGTCCCCGATTCGGACGCGCGTTGTCCAAGGATTTACACTTTTTTTTGATTTGCAGGATACGGACGCGATCCATTATACCTCAAAGCTCTAGTACGCGAGCGCCCTCGCTACTTTTCGTCCATCGACTGACCACTGAATACACTGCAGGTCGCGTCAACCTTGTTCCTTGACACCGTGCACCTGGCCTTCGGTACGTGAACATTGGGCAATTATCACGATAAACAACTGACGCTTGCAATGATATAGTCATCCACACCGGTGCGTGGTATTCGGGTAATTTCTACAGACAAGCGACTGACGCCTAAAATGCTATAGTGTATCATTATCTGATATCAAACTATTAGTAGGTCAACGTGTATTACTCTTGATCTCGTCTCATTTCTCTTTCATAGCCGAAATGATACACTGCAAGTGATGGTCTGGTAAGCTTAATTAATATTGCAACTACCGCTGAGAATATTCCTCTGACGCACACGATTACACAGGAGTGTCTCTGTGAGCTAGATTACCAACCTATCACTCAGCTACTGACGGCGCAAATATGTAGCTAGAAGCATTACCGACCGTAAGAGACTTTGACTACCCGTACTGACTCGAATTGAGATGGTGTCATTAGGGGATCACTGCTGGGCTTGTGCAAACGTGCGGCCATTCAAAGTGCTCAGCCACGTCGTATTGATTCACATTCTTTAGATTTTATGCCCACCGGATATGGAAGAGTGAGTCCATGTTTTCAGGACTCTACCCATATGCTCACTCAGTCGATTAAAAGTGAGCCAACATAACATTTTTCTGACGGGTTTTATCCTGCTCCTGGTGTTTGCGACCTCTGCGTGCGGTACTGGTAAGTCGTAAATTCTCTGCAGATGCGCGCAAAGTTCAGTGCTCTCATTACCAGCATGGGTTGTACTCGCGTATGTTATTCCCTACTCAGAAAGAATTTCTTAAATCTCATTTTCAGCAGGCTGCAAGCCGGCACATACGAACGCCTACTCAAAATTTCGGCGCGTACCTTATTCTTGTTCCGTTGGCTGTCTGTCCTGAGACCATCTCGACCCATTCAGCCTCTTACAATTTCGATCAATGCCCTCTCAACCGCCGCCGACGTGATCATAACTTCAACACTATGCTTCATGTTGCAGCAAACTCGGCCCGCATCTCTTGAGTTGGTTTTCTTCAAGCCTTTTCATTTCATCATTCAGACTTATTGTTCTACGATTACAGAACAGAAACGATGGTCAACCGACTCGTGGGTTAACTCACACACCGTCCGCTTGCCGAGATTGATATCACTTTCATGGAATATCAGATCCTCTTCACAATCAATACTGGACTGTGAGAATAACCCGTTGTAGAGGATATGAAACCAACTGAAACTGACTTCTTTTTCATCTCAGGCTAACCAGGTGTGGAATCGTCGGGAATATATGGTTTTTGACGACCAAATGACTTTTGTGCAGCCTGTGTGCTGTTGCGTCACTCATCTCGGTGCGTTAATTAAATGCAGCTGTCAAAATCCGCCAGCTCATCTGTGTACAGCTCATCATTTCGCCAAGGACGCTTATCTACGCGTCATTTTACTTTTGTATTGGACGGTGTGAGTCCATTCCTTCCCCACATTACTACAATCCACTTACTCCAGGGGGTTGGCGTTCAAGTATACTCAAACGCCCTCCTCGCGAGCCTCAACGCGCGCGCGGTCATTCGCGGGCGCATTAACGACGTCGACAGCAACTTTCACATCAAGTCAATGTCCTACGGGCCCCGCGGGGCCCGCATTTCGCGCGACGTTTTCGCGCGACCGCCCACCAGCAACACGGAGCTCGTGTCCACTGATGAGCTCGCCGTCCGGATAGATCGCGCCACGGAGATATATCCGGATGAGGGATACGGCAAGACGGACAAGTACGTGCCGTCGCAGGTGCGTGTGTGAACCCCACTATCAGGCGCTCGCCGACGCGCTTTGTTTCGTAGTCCGAGAACCCTGCCTCCACCGTGGAGAATGCATAGTCTCCCCTGTTCGATGAGAACGGGGGCATCAACAGTGGTTGTATTATAGATTTCCTCCGCGTATCAACGGAAGATGATACCAAAATTCTCGCGAGTGGACAGAGACTCAGCGGGCGGTTGTGTATAATGTTGAACTGTACTCATACATTTACAGCAGTTTGAGAAAGTAATGACACTTCGATCATTTTGTAAATAAGAACAAGCTCAAATAGTTCCTCACTTTCTGCGCTCACTGCGGCCTCATTTCTTGACCGAATCCATCGTGCATAGGCGCGTTCAAGAGCGTTTTGAGAGCGCTTTCTACTGTATGTGTTTTCGTCCTCTAATTCTACAATATTTTTTCGACCTTATTCGGCTCCAGCGCGTCAGAGCCGCAATATCGATATTGTCTTTTCTCGCGCAATTCTCCGTGGATTTCGCTGAAAGTAGGCGCATTTTGACGGCGTTGTGTACGCCCTGCTAACGATACGCGTTTTTACCCCAGCTTCTCGCTTTACACGACCAACTTCCACATACGCGCCAAGCTTGTGCTGCCGCCGCGCTTCAGCTTTTTTCTTGGTCAATTTTTGGCTCGCAGCATTCTAGGTGCGTCACAGAGCACTCTGCCTCGTATTTGACTGATCCTCGGCGCTTTGCAGTACCTTGTTCATCATGCCTATACGCTCTTCTGCACGGAATATTTCTGCATCAATCGCAAACCTTGCCGCCTCGGATTTGCTCAATTCTGATGACGAAAATCAGATGGATATCGATGCCGACGTGGATGTAACTCTCGTCCAAAGCGATGATGAGGATCACGACGGGAAGAGTGGGGCGGGGGATGAGCAAGAGGATGAAGAAGAAGAGGAAGCTTCCGAAGATGAAGAGGACGACAGTGAGGACGGAGACGAGGTGGAGGAAGATAAGGAAGGCGACAAAGACGAAGAAGAGGAGGAAGAGGAAGTAGTAGTGGGAATGAAGCGGAAGCGAAAGGCGTCGGCAAAGAAATCCGGTGCGTAACTTCAATGCAATCGTGAATTGATCTTATCTTGTTGCCAGATAAACCATCTCCCTCCGAAATTGAGTACAAAGTCTGCATGTTCACGGCTAAACAGATGAAGAAGGCGAAATCCTCACGCGGACATCCTATCACTGAGATCCTTAACCTCTCCAGCGATAAGCCATGGTCCACTCTGGAATCAAACATCCTCATAAAGATACAGCTTGCTCTGCAACCTTCTGTCCTCCGCTTCTCGGATTATTCTATCACCTTCACTGTCCCTCGTAAAGTTACCGAGCCGATGTTATTGAACGACACGAAATATGAATACCTCATCAAAAAAGCTCTTCTTATCAAGAACAATCCAAACGTTAAAATTATTGTGGAGCCAAAAGAGGTACGACAGCTTGCACCCTTACTCCGCGGTATTGATGTATCTTTCTAGGCCACTAACAAAGAGAACGAAGATAGCAGTGATGACGACAAGGATGGCACGAGTGCGAAGGGAAAGAAAGGAAAGAAGAGATCAACAAAGGTTAGTTCCGTTTTTGAGATACGTCAGAAAATGCTTAACCTTTTCCAGGTCCCGAAAGCGCGCGATATTCTTCCGGCAAATGTGGCGCTGAATGCCAAGATCGGTGAGCTCCGTGAGAAGTGGATTTGTCCAACGCCCGGTGGCCCTTGTGGCAGCGCGCACTGTTTTTTTACCGAGACGCAGCCGGAACATTTCCCTTTGTCGCATGATCATTTTCAAAGTTGGGCTGCGGCTGCAGTGAGCTCTTCATTTACTCCAACTGAATTCGGACTGATTTCTGGGCTAGTTGAAAGGAAAGGCATTCGCAGACCTCGCCACACCTCCCAATAATGAACTCTTCGACCAAGTAGCACGAGGGGCTCGTGCAGCACAATCCCCACTCTTGAAGCGGCGGCTCGAACTCCATGAGCAAGCTGTCAGAAAGAGTACTCCCGTGGCGCCTCAAGTTCACGTCAACTTTCCTCCTGAATTTGCAAATCTCTTTCGACCTCCTCCTCCTGCCCCTCCCGTTGCTGCCCCAAATGCCTTTATCGCTCCACCTAATTCCGCAAACATGCTTATCCCACATCCTCGTGTCGCTGGTCCAGATTTGAGCCTAGAAGACTTCTGCTCGATTTATCACGTCGACATGGACATTTGCAATCGATTCAAGGAACAGAGATTCAAACGAACGACAGCATTCAAGTTCGTCGAACTCGGTGATCTGAAGGACATGGGATTTCTCAAAGGAGAAATTGCGGAGTTGAAGGTTGCAATCGAGGAGTGGTCGCGCATGCCAGATGGACCTCAAGAGTCATAGAATCAGATTGTATTATCGTAGTAATGCCTCAAATGTACTGTATTGTGATTAGAAGTAACCCGCATGAATAAAGTATCCGATTGCGTCTGATTCTGTAATAATGTTCATTGCCTCGAGCATGTCGTAAATGAGGGAATGGGGTTCATCGTCAGGCCCATATGAGAATATGTCATTGTTACGCCGGATCCAAGCCTTGATTTTGGAGAATGCTTCCTCAATGGGATTGAGGTCTGGTGAATATGGTGGTAAATAAACGAGGCGCACACCTGGACAATATGAATGTTCTAATTTAGAGAAAGATAGTGTCAATAATACGGACCGAAGCGATCGCACAGTTCAAGAATTTCCTCTCCGTGACGGATTCGAGCATTGTCCATAACAAGGACACTAAGTGGGCCGGGATAAGGAGAGCAAAGGGGAAGCTGGGGATTGGTGTCAGAAAAAAGAAGAAAAGAAAAGAAATGAGAAACCTACGACACTATGCTCCAGAAATCCTAAATACTGGTCATGGTGCATAGATCCCTCAACCACGGTACTAGTCAGCATTCCGTGTGAGGTCAGGAAACCAGTTGCAGTGAGGCGCCGTCCACGAACCGCCTTTCGACACTTGACGGCACGCTTTCCTTTCTTGGCACGCCCGAGACGCCGGCCAGGAGTCTTGTCATTTTTGGATGTTTCATCTAGGAATCCTAGATAGTCGGGCGGGTACTGAGAAATCTCCCGTATGTAATCTTGCCGAGATGGTTCACAACGCTCCTCCGCAATTTCGGTAAGTTTCATCGCTGACATTCCGGCACGTTCAAGTTCGCGATGGATAGTGGTGTAGTGTACAGATATGAATCGATTGGTCTTGAGCAATTTGAGGAGCTCATCAAGAAACCAGTCAGGGCGGTAGTGAATTAGCTCCATGAGATGTTGGACATCATCGCGGTGCAAGAGGCGTGGGCGGCCAGTGCGGTTCTGAGGTTGCACGACGTCGCCAGTGGTGCACCAAAGGTGGAGAACACGAAAAAAGGTGCTGCGGGAGAAGCCGACGCAGGCGAGAATCTCTTTGATTGAGAGATGACCCTGCTCGTAAAGATTTAGTGCGGCTATCTTGACATCTCGGCTGATGCGCCGATTGCCCATTTGTATATGGATAGGAATGGGATACTGCAAAATGCCAAGGGTCAGTCAGATCCGAGACCGAGAGCTCTGTAACGCACCTGGAATGCTGCGATTTGAGCCAAAAATGACCAAGAAAAAAGCTGAAAGTGGCGGCAGCACAAGCTTGGCGCATATGCAGAATTCGGTCGTGTAAAGCGAGATTCTAGGGTGAAAAACACGTGTCGTTAGCAAGGCGCAAGTAATGCCGTCCAAACGCGCCTACTTTGAGCGAAATCCACCGAGAATTGCGCGAGAAAGGTCGATATCAATGTGGCGGCTCTGACGCGCTGGAGCCGAATAAGGTCAAAAAAAAAGAACTTCGAATTAGATGTTGAAATAACCTACATCTGAAAGCACTCTCAAAACGCTGTCGAACGCGCCTATACACAAAGGATTTGGTCAAGAATTGAGGCAGTAGTGAGCGCGGAAAGTGAGGTACTATTCGAGCTTGTTCTTATTTACAAAATGATCGAGGTGTCATTACTTTCTCAAACTGCTGTAATTCTGTGTAATACATGGTTTTCATTTTTGGCCAAAAAATATATAACGGTGAATTCGAGTGCGAGGAACGCCTTTGACAAAGGGAAGATTCTGAACATATACCGATCACGTGGTCGTGTTTGACGATCACGCATTGGAACACGGTCATGTGATCGCACTTTTTTAGTTACGCGTAACGCAGACTGTGGGAAGCATCGGCTTGTAGGTAGAGAAATTCGGGCCTTGCAGAGTGCAGGCGTCTTTGGGTCAGAACACAACACTGCTAACACTGGTCAAACTCTCACTCGACCTTCGGCTTCAGTGAAGCAAAAGTCACAGGAAGTCAGTACCACTTGCAATTGAACCATTGTAATTCAGGACTGCAAGAGGGGTTGTAACCGGCTCTGAACTCAATTTCAAAGCCATGTTGTATTTTCTTCTGCAATGTCTCTTTCACCTTTTCTTGTACGTCAATGTTTTGAGGGCCGGATCTCATTTCAACTTTTTCTGCTGATGTTTTATTGGACAGTATATAGCCCACACAAAGGGTCTTCTTTTTCCCTCTATTTTCCTCCCTGAAACAAAAAGAAACAGCTGACAAAATGCCGAAATTTCGAAGGTCGATTCCCCAATGGAAAAGTACTCGATCCCCGCCATGTGATCACCGTGGTTCAACTAGGTATCTTGGAGTTCCAAGCCATTGGGACTTTCCTCTCTGAATGAAAAATATTAAAACAAGGCTGTGCCGAGTACTTGTGTCCTTGGACAGATTCCACTACATTATTCCGTACTACTGATGAACCAACCGACGGTGCGAGCGCGGAAGGAAGAACTAGCGTGTGCAGGTGGGCTCAGAAAAAGCTCAAATCTCGGGCCACTCCGCAGCAGTGACGAGGGCCGGGAGACGATGAGGGACGAGCGAATAGGGGGGCAAAGCAATCGTGTAGAAAGAAGCTAGTGATACAGAATATGTAGTAAGAAGAAGAGGAGATAATATGGAAGATACCGGTCTAAGACAAACGCAATACAGTGAGGAATAGGGTGGGATAAAGGTACAAGCAGAGGGAGTGAACTGATGCGAAGGCATCAGCGGACAAGTAGAAGCAGCAACGAGCGTGAGGGGAGCGGTGAGCGAAGGACGGCGCGACAAGATGACGGTAAGAAGCAAGTCTTGCGGGTGGGAGCGGTCTCGGTGACCTCGGATATGCTGAAATACGGGCTCAGCACGTGAGCGCGTGGGACACTACTGTATATTGTCCACCGCCGTACTCTTCTCGTTCTTTAGCAGTTGGTTCCGATTTCAAAAAATTCCGGGGGAGTCCTTCCTTGGTCGCCTGGAGTTCTATGCAGCCGGGTTTTCGTCGCGTCCCACATGCGTTAATATTGCGGCCGCTCCTTAGGTCGGGACGCCTCGTCCCGTGGTTACCGATTCCCCAAGCCAAAAAACGGTACTGAATTGCCGGGTGGTGTGGCTCGGTTCCTCCGTGTCACCGACAATATGGACCATTGATGTCACGACCACCGGGATATTTGCCACGATAAGACTCATACAGTCCTACGGGACGTATCAAAAATTAGAACGGCGTCCACTGGAAGAAATCACACGTTTGAATTCGCACCTCGACGACGGTAGAAATAATGACCTTTACGCCTCCGTTTCGAAGGATGTAGGCGGCATGGACGAGGGAAACCTGGAATGAGGTTGTGGACCTTTGCTTGACCGGGACCAATTCAAAGTACTTACGACTGTGGTCACAACGCAAGTCGAGAAAATGATCATCAATTTACGACCCATGCCCTTATCCAGGAGATCCTGAAACAGCGGCCAGGGCGAGAACAAGAGGATGGAGTCCGCGACAATATCAGCTTTTTATGCGTGTAATGTCAGTATAATGTCTCATGCGTCATGAAAGACCAAGGCTACTGACTGACGAGCTGACAGAGAGCAACTTGAAGCGGCAAGTGACATTGAGGACAAGGCACATTCTTCCAGGAAGGATCCTTTAACTCGCAGACCCAGAATAGTTGTGCAATTAAGACCAGTGAAATGACGATGAACGCCACAGCAACCCAAAACAGGCGTCTGCGTCTCTTGAAAGTTGGATCAATTCGAATGATGCTGAACAGGATGCTAAGTCGGGATCCCCATATGATGGCGTAAAACGCTATCCCAGTCAAATAGAATACTGCAAATTGATCAGCCACATATGACGGTGAAGTTCAGAGCAGCTTACCCGCCACTCCTCCTTTTTTGGGAAGATTATGGGGAGGAGGTATCTTAAATTGAACGTAAGAGCGTTTACTTGAAGTCTGAAGAAACAATTACATGTAGAAATATAGCAACCACCTGAACAATTACGGCCACAAATGCAAACACGGCCCAAAGGTCATCCGCTCCAAACCTGCCTCGGCGCTGGTACAGTCTGGAAAGGGGGGGTCAGAAGTATCCGGGAGGATGGACGCAGGTGGCACACCGGTATAAGGTACTCCCCAGAGCGAAGAAACTGCAGATTACAGTGGTAACTGTGAATTAACCATAAATCTGCGGTGAAATGAAAAGCTAGGAGAGCATTGCTGACCTTTTAACTGCACGAGAGGGTTGCTGAGACTGATCATGGTAAGCTAGGTGCACATTAGGTGAGGGAACATGGAGGCGGGAACATATGAGAAGATCATATATAGACAAGCTTATCAATTGCTTGATTCCGCGTCGGTCGATGGTGATCCCCGAAAACTAGCTATGTCCGCGAGTACGCTTGACGACCCTACCTGGTTTTACCACACAGCGCTTGTGTACCTGCAGGGGAGTGACGATGGGTGACCTTGGCGACCGTTCTCGTGGAAATATTTATGGCGTTCTTGGCGATATATCCCCGCTACCTTTAGGTAAGGGCTTTTCCACCTTTCTTTTAGGGCTTTAGACTGCTTTAGGGAGCTCTAAATTTTACGAGTCGCTCATTTTTTGGTCAACAGTCTTCTTCGGCATGTCCGCCAAAGCCGAAGATTGCCGCTCAAAACTCATAATTTTCCTTGGCACATAGTCCGATTCCGTCGCTCAAACTCTCACACTCCGGACTCGCTCCGGTTTGCACCGATAAGTCCTCGTAAGTATTTAAGCATGTTTCTTTCGTTTTGTGCTAGGAAGCCATCCGAATGATCTGGACTGTAATTTTTGACCCGATCTCCCCAGCAACTTTGGTTGAGAGGTCACTCTGAGGTGAGCTTGTCAGGAGTTTTGCATTCTTTCGATAGTGCGCTTGCCAAGTATCTGGAACCCATTCAGCAAGTCATAACCTGAGTCATTGTGGACTCTTTTGTCCAACATGGCGCTTGATATCGAGAGGTTAATGCGGCCCAATGCGAGCTGGTCGACGGCGCTCAAATGTTCAGTCTGTGCCTGAACTCATATCTAACGGTAGCGGACCCTGCCGCTTGTCGGCCTTACCTGCTTTATCAAGGCTTAGTTGAATTCTGGCATGCGTATTTAGGTTCTAAAGAGTGTAACAGCCGTGCTCTCTATATTCCACCTGAACTCTACGCTGGTGCTCGTGCACCAGTTGCCAAAGACTGAAAAATGTCTCAGTCCAATGGTTCCGGACCGACAGACAACGTGAGAGAACAACGTAGGCACGTAGGTAACATTATGCGGGACGATCAGGAACGCCCAAGGAACGCCGGTTTCAGGAAGTATCCCGGCATAATACTACAGGTAATTTATGTAAGCCATCGTTCCTGACCTCTACATGCTGTAGTACTCAGTCGATATGCAGAAGCAAAAAATAAAAAACTAAAACAAAACAGTACCACCGAACAGTCAGTCAATCTGGAACACAGGTACTCCAACAACTTCAAATGCAAATTAGCGCCACGAGAGCTATTGTTGAGCGTTTCATAAACCATGACTTTGAAGAACCCGGTTAGATCAAGTCCGGCCATGCGACGGCGCAAAGTTGGTGCATCTGTAAACAGTCGCTCCAGAGATGCAAAAAATGACGGTACAGAGTACGTATGAAACAATAGGTTGCTGTAACACGGAGGTCAGAGATCGACGGGACTAACTCCGAGAAACAGACTCAAGAGATTGAAAGCATCAAATCGGAGTCTAAGCATCTCACAGTAGTGCCGGAGATTGAATGAGAGGAAGGCGGGGGCTAGCCACTTCTTTTAGTTTTAGAGCGGAGAATTGGGAGGGCCGCGGAGTGAAAGGATCGGGAGAAAAATTGGGTAATGAGAGGGGATGAATCGGAGTGGCCCATCGACTGCCCCGGCCAACGGGATTTGGATGTCTCGGAGCGCTCACCGGGTGGTGGATAACTAGAGGTGGGCCATTCAGGCCAAAGAGCATTCAGCGCAAATGGAGTAGGCGGGGTGTTGAGGCAAGCCTAAGATGGTTCTTCAACTTCAAACCTACCTTACCTTTCTCTGGATTACATTTCAATACAGACCTATCCGCAAAAATCCTTGCTCGCACCCCCTTGGTTTCAATTGAGTTATACATGAAATCAAACACTATGCGAATCCGCAGCGCTTAGGAAACAGTCTGCCAAGCTTCGGTGAAAAACACTTCGTGTGCAAATTGACCAAGTCATTCACAGAGAACCCTGACAGCACCCTTTTTAAATAGTTTCTGTGGGGCCAACAAGGTCTGGAAACCATAACGAAATGCCGACTCAGCGGATCTAACGAGGTCAACCTAGAGTCTTCCAAAAATAGCGAGGTTTCAGCATTTTGCTCTCTCCTCTCAACGACATCGCTCAATGTAAATGTGGTACTAAAATTCCACGCAGAAAGCATCAAACGTGCGGAACGCACCGAAGTTGAGGAGATTCGACAAGCCGTCTCGGCGCAATAGAGCCCCAAACGTCATCTGGTTCAGTTTGGCTGAAATGACTCTGAAACTGTGTACTTGAGTGTGCCTCAAAATCAACAGACGCTTGGTCACAAATTGGCCGATAAGTGCCGTGTCTATCACCTCTAGCTTCGGTCGCTGAACAGCAAATTTATTCTTCAGTTACAAGAACTCGTCGGACATAGTCGAATCTACCAAAAATAAGCACTCGACGACGTCGCTTAAGCTTGTTCGCATCACTTCCAAACTGCAGCCGGGGCGGTTGATTCCCACGTCTTCCTTTCCACTCCCATGGCGTCGAACGTATCGCGGTACGTCGGGTACGCCCTCCTCGTACCTTGCCTGCTCGCTGCGACATATGTCCTCGCCTCATTGCCCATTGTCTCCAAACAAATCCCTGGCCCCGTCGAACCCGGGCTCGGAAGTCTCCCGATGAATTCGCGTGCGCGCGCTGTGTATTCCGAAGACTTTGTGGAGGGCGGCGCCTACGTTCAGCTTCCTCTGGGCCGTGTGCGTCTCTGGTATCCTCTTATGGCTGCAAATTCTGACGCCGCCACCCCCAGGTCCGCTACTGGCTCATTGGACCCAGATCCGGGAAGAAGGTTGGTTTCTGTCATTCATTCCCAACTCTAACCTGAACATACACACTCCAGGTCGTCCTCATCCACGGCATCACCATCCCCGCGATCGCCTTCGCCCGCATCGGGCCCCTCCTCGCCGCGGCAGGCTACCGTGTGCTCCTATACGACCTCTATGGTCGAGGGTACTCCGACGCGCCCCAGGGCGTTTCGTACGACCCACAGCTATACGTGACGCAGCTCGCGCTTCTCTTGCAGCACCTTCACTGGACGTCTGTCCGCGTAGTCGGCTTCAGCATGGGCGGTGCGATTGCAGCCTCTTTCGTTGCGGCGTTTCCGGCGCTGGTCGAGCGCGAAGTTGTTCTCATTGCCAGTGCGGGTGCAGCTGGGGTACGTCTCCCCTACAATCCATTTAGATTGAATGCTAATAAATGCTACCTCTACCTCAGCCCGCTGTTCCGCTCTCGAAATTCCGCCACTGGTCGTTTGTCGAGCGGCGAGTGAAACGCAGGCTCCTTGCATCTGTGAGATCCCGTCTCATCTTACACGCTCATTGTAATTTATTTCATACTTAGCGCGCTGCACGACCTAATAGCAGCGAGACTCCACTGGAAGAGGTTTGTCTGCATGCTCTCTGCCTCTGACACACTTTTCATTCATGCAAATTCAGATCGTACGCCTCCAGGCGGAGCACCTCCGCGGCTACACCCGCGCAATAATCTCCTCCCTCCACGACGGCCTAATCACGAAACTCCACTGGGCCTTCACCTCGTCGTCCTGGCGCGGTCGGCGCGTTCTCCTTATCAACGTACGTGCCCACCGTGTTCGCCTCGTTGTCTAGTCCCGGTTTAACACACGTATCTATTTTAAAATCCAGGGCGACCGCGACATCATCGTCCCACCCAACAGCGCGCAAGTGCTGCACTCCATGCTCGCCTCCGCGGCCCTCCCGATCTCGGACTCGATGTCGGACAAGGGCATGGACGTCCTGGAGCGTCCCCCGCCGGACATCCTGCTCGTTCCCGTGCCGGGTGCAGGACACGATTTGACGTGGACGCACTCGGAAGAGGTCGCAAAGGCCGTATTGGAGTTCCTTGACACGGGCCCGACACCAGTGGCGGTGGGACGGGGGCCGCGGCGGTACCAGTCGCGGGCGACGTACGAGGCTGAGAAGGTGGAGGGTGGAGGTGGGAGTGCAGTGGGCGCGGAAGGTGAGGAGACGACGGAACCATGAAGGTGAATTGAACGCTGGATTTTGAGGCGAGTGCGATAAGGCGGGTTCTGAATTGTACTATAATCATCAAGTTTGTTTCTCAATGTAAACTTCCCTTCGCTACTTGACTTGCCTCAGGAGACTGTTCTCTTTAGACGTCTGGAGCTTTCACCTCACTGCATGGGTTCGACTGGAATCAGCTCAATCCAACGGAAGTTGATTAATACGACTGCAATGAGTTCGTTACCCATATTATTTCGTCTATCTATCTATCTTTTGATGTTCTAGTGTACATAAAGTCCAGATGTTAATACAGTCCATAATATTACTATTTTCTAGCGGTCCATCCAATGTTCATCCCATCCCGGATAACTTGCACAACATCGCTCAGACCTGCGCCATCAGCGTCCCCGTACTGCTCCCCCTACTTTGTGTCTTCGCGGCATACGCGTCCCTCCGCGATCCAAGCAGCCTTCCAGGATGCGCAAGATTAATCGTCCAAATCGCAAGGATGACCATCCCGCCGTCCAACACATTGAAATACACCTCCGTCTCAATAATACGCCCGTGCCACCCCGTCGCGAGCTCGATGATGCGGTAGATGGAGCGGATGAATAGAACGAGGGTGGAGAACGCGAGCGCGGCGATCATGGTTTTGAGTTTTGTGTCCATCGTGCCGCGGTCTGCAACCGACCCGCCGCGCACGGGCAGGTCCTTGTGGTAACGAGAGAGGAAGTCGGCCGCAAGGGTGGAGTAGGTGATGATCGCAACTGCAGACGAGGACGGTATGAGAACTTGGCGCAGAGGCAGGGGGAGTGGGCACATACCGAATTGGAAGACGATGCCGGCGAGCATGATGTTCGCGCCCTGGGGATGATGTTAGTCCTGGTTGGAGGACAATGATATAAGATATAAACGAACGAGGCTAGCGCCGGAGAGTGTATTGGCGCTGGAGGCAATCCCGCCGCCCGCGCCTTGAATTACGAGTGCGAGAATATCGCATGAGACAAAAATGACCGTGTCTGCAGGCGATGAGTGTCACGTCAAGGTTAATTATTTATTCTGCACATACACCATATGGGAGTGAGGCGGGCGTAGCAAGGCCCAAGGCGCGTCACGATCCAGGAAAGCAGGATAAAGTTCACTGCAATCAGCGGGGTAGGGGCGATTATGGTCGATGTAATCCTGGATGAAACGCGATCGGTAACCGGTCGGATGAACGGGCGGAAGAGTTTAAACCCACTGCATCATGTAGGGATTGCTGAAACTGGGAGAGAATGAGGACCATAAGCGGCCGCTCCAGCCGACGAGCTCGCCGAGGCCACAGAGGCACGCGGTCGGGAGTAGCCACCACATACGGTAATACGTCGCTTGGCCAATGTGGAGGACTGAGCGCGTTTAGTAAATTAAAATTGACAGCAGGATGGAGTTGACAAAAAACTTACTGGTGCTGATCCCGAAGAGAACCACGAAGATAATGGCAACATACTCGTGTGGAATGTACCCGTATTGCGAGTCCTCTACTGCCATTGACCCAGATCGAGGGAAAAGATCTTGGGAACAGATCAGACTCGAAAACAGGAAGGCTGTAACTGTACTCACTGAAAGTCATGACTGAAGGGCGAAGAGGTGGCGAGGGGAGGAGGATTGGAGATTCCTTCGTTGCCGGTGGTGCTTTTAATCTGCAACCTCAGGAGCGTTTCACATCTGAGGCATCAAAGGATGCGCAGTGATCGCAGCATTATCGCGATGGGGTACAGCCTCCAGTTCGACAGGAGTGAACGCCGTAACAGCACGGAGCGAGTATCCGAGGTTATCCGTGAGCAAGCGGTACAGGGAAGGAGCACATTGGTGTGTGTTTTCGTCGAAAATAAGACGACTTCCGAATCATCTTTGCCGCTTTTTCTTCGAGTACATCCCAGAGAAGGCGGAAAAGCAAAGCAACGTTGAAGCAGCAGCGCACAGAGGAAAGTAGACTGCGAACTCCGAAACTGCACGGATACCCGAAACTGCGCGGATCCGGAACGTGCGAAAGCTTTGACGTCCTCTAGTATAACATGCGCAGCCGCAGTTTTTTTCAAGTTAGCGTCGCTTGCCGTGGTTACGCAGTTACGCAGCAAGTATTGAAAAGGCAGTGCCAGCGTTGGGGTAGACGTCTTGGAAACAATACCCAGGGCTTCACACAGCAAGGAATTTGGATCCACAAGATAATCATTGTATGACAATGTCGGAAGGATTTGGAGACTGGAGAGGAAGGCAAGAGGCAAAAATTGACTGGATCACTATCACAGCCAACACAGCCACCCGCTGAGTCGCTGCAACATTGGATCAGTGTTGAATCTGGCAATTCTGCCAAGCCATGAACATATTATGTGAATATTCGAGTAGGATTCTATCACAGGAATACTAAAATCACGATCAAGAGTACCCGATTCCTAATTTCTTACGACTCTAAATACGTTGAATAGCCGTTGATTTCGTACGGAAGGTTTGGCTGTGGCTTTGCGAAGCGGTTTCAGTATTGCTTGGAGACAAAATCGAGATTCATGACATTTTTTATACCGGAGAGATCCAACCGTTGAATTTTAAAAGAGCGACGGGGTCCACAACACCTTCCCCAAAATTCTCGGCGCAAGCAGGGCTTTGTCTGCAGCAATTAAATTGCGAACATGCCATAATACCGAGGCGACGTCTTCATACTACATTGGTCACGGATGTCAAGTCGGAATGCATGATGAGTTGTGATCTGTCTACCTGCGTGGCAGCAGAAAGCATTTTGAGCTCGAACCAGCGGGCAAGGCGTCCTGTATCTCTTGTTTCACCGACCATAGGCTCGCAGGTCGATGCCCCGTAATCTGCCAAGGGTTTGCGGGGCCTAGAACATGACACCGGGAGCGGGATAAGTACATACCATGCAATCTCGTAGCGTCCCTGCCAAAAGACAATTAGCATGTGAAGAACCAGGACTATTATGATCATCTTGTCTCACCACAAGCCTTCAATACGCGCAGAGCTAATTTTAAAGTAGCGCGCCGAGAAGTCCCGGGGAAGGGTTGGACCAGCAGAGTCAAGCGAGTGAAGAAGAGAGTTAAGCGTGATGGCATTCAACATGATCTTTGCGAAACCTTGTCTGTGACCGAATTTTTCAGATTCTCAGTCGAATTCATCGAGGAAAGTATTTACCCGTGGACAGGATTCAACTGGAGATTTGAATCGCCAACAGCGACGAAGTTACGAGGCAAGCCTCCTTTCGGAACGGAATGGTACTTGACATACGACTGGTCGGCTGATTACAGTCGGACTGAGTTTCGACTGAGGGAAATATGCAGAAACTAAAGAGACGCACGGATTTTGAGAATATCGAAGGAGGCGTCGGGACAGTGTTCACATAGTTTCTCTACGGTCTCTACGAACCACGGTGCGAGGGGTGCGTGTCCGCGGATCGTGGAAATAAACGGAATGACTTCGGACACCTTGCGCGGCAGATTATCTTCGCTGGATGTAAGCATAAGCTGCACTATTGAAGGTTCAATCAATTACTGAGAGAACAAAATTTGAAATGGGCCTAGGTACGTACTTGTATTGTTATCGGTCTTCATAAGACCGGATATAGAAGGGCCGTAAGTGAAATGCTGGATGTAGGCATATTCAGAGACCCTGTTGAACGCGGATTGGGGGATTGGAAGCTTGGATTCGATTTCGGGAGAGACAGAGAAGCAAATGGTGACATAGCGGATATTAGGCTTGTAGAAGCAGCGCACGTTCGCTGGGAGGGTGTATCCTGCATTTCCAAGCCACTTCACACCTGCTTGACTCGTCCCTGTGCAGTCTACAGAAATATTGATTCAGTAGTTTGAGAGTCCCGACCATCGCCAGTAGAGAACGCTCACCGACGACTAGACTGATATCGTTAACGGCGAGCCGCGTCCCATCAGGCTTGCGGACGATGACAGACAGAATCGATGTGTTGTCTTCTGATGGTTCGACACCGCGGACTGTACCAGGGAAAACAGAGATATTCTCGGCAGCGGTTGAGTGTTGGATAAGGAGTCTATACAAGGCTTTCTGTGCCTCAGATCGCCTCATCGCCAGCGTGTCAGGAAGACGGCCCCTGGGGAAGTCGCCATAAGGAGACAGGATTGGGATTCCAGAGTAGTGTATGTTGTAGTCGGCGGATGCAATCCTATAATCAAATCAATTGACCCATTCGTTAGGCGATTGAGAAGAAAAGTCATCTCTATGGGCTCACCGTCCGCCCGCAGCGCTCAACTCCTTGTCAAAATCGGGACACAGACGCCTGACGCCGTCGACAAACAGGGTGAGAAGACCTAGAGGTACGTACTTCATTTATGCCAGTGCTGGGGAACATAAATATCATGGTTACCATGCGCAGCATTGTACTGCATAATTCGTGTCCTGGGTCGTTCCATATCGTCGAGTTCAGGGTCCACAAGGATCACGCGGTCAAAATGATCAGCGAGGACTCGAGCGACGACGGTGCCCGCAATACTATACATTTCTCAGTAACTCGTCCACAGATTGAGGAGGGCTCCGAATACTCGCCTTCCTCCACAGACCACAGCGGTCCCATCCAATTTCTCTTTCCTCGGCCTCCCCAGCACTTCCAGCTCCTTGATCCATTCGGGCGGTGATGTGCAATGTTTTTGCCATGTGACACCTAGGCCTGCAATGAGGAGTGCGCCCGCTGAAGCCAGAAAGACGGAAGAATGAGAAATGCCCATGACAGTGGGAAGCAAGGCATGCACGCGATGTCTCGTTCCACTATAACTATTTACGGTGTTCGCTTTACGCAATCAGAAGTTCGTTTTGCAGGGAAACAGGCAGCTCCAACAGCTGATAGGGGTCAGTAGTGCAATGGTAGAACTGTGATTATTCCGGAAAGACTAAATAGCGGGATGCCACCTGCCATCGCCGTCACATCCTTACTATGGAGCCAACTTATAGGATATTTTTCAACCTACTTTAGGACTAGGAAGCTCCAACTGCGTTGGCGGAGACCTTGCTTAGCCGATAGCAAAATTAGACCTAGACGTTAGGCCTGTCATTCCTATCTTAATCAGTGTTGCGGATTGTTCCGGCGGAGTTTTAATAAATGATAAGAAAACACAAAGCGAACTAATAAAAGCTTGGGTTCGAGCTCGGGAGAGACAGAAGCATATGAAGCCTTGTAAAAGCAGCGCAAGTTCGCTGGGAGAGTGTATCCTACATTTCCAGCCATCTCACCCTCGCCTGAGTCACCCTTGTGTCGTCTACAGAAATATTGATTCAAGGCCCCTGAAGACAAAAATAAGCGCACAAATGAAAACAAAAATGGTCAGCTTTGTAGAATTTTATTCAACTGATTTCAGCTTTAACAACGGATGAACTGAAAGTACAAGAATCAGTTTTGATTTAGGCCCAACTGCTGGGCAATTCAAAACTTTGCATTCAAAATTATACATACTTAGCAATCTCCCATGTGAAAGTAACATTGATGCAGCGGCGCACAGATGAAATTAATTGTGAACCCCGCAACCGCACGGATCCGGAACCGGCGGAACGTGCGAAGGCTTGATGTCCTCTATAACATGCGCAGCCGCAATTTTTTCGCAGCAAGTATTGAAAAGGCAGTGCCAGCGTTGGGGTAGACATCTTGGAAACAATACCCAGGGCTTCACACAGCAAGGAATTTGGATCCACAAGATAATCATTGTATGACAATGTCGGAAGGATTTGGAGACTGGAGAAGAAGGCAAGAGGCAAAAATTGACTGGATCACTATCACAGCCAACACAGCCACCCGCTGAGTCGCTGCAACATTGGATCAGTGTTGAATCTGGCAATTCTGCCAAGCCATGAACATATTATGTGAATATTCGAGTAGGATTCTATCACAGGAATACTAAAATCACGATCAAGAGTACCCGATTCCTAATTTCTTACGACTCTAAATACGTTGAATAGCCGTTGATTTCGTACGGAAGCTTTGGGAAGAGGTTTCAGTATTCCTTGAAGATAAATTCGAGATTCATCACATTTTGTGTACCGGAGAGATCCGATCGTTGAATTCTAAAAGCGCGACGGGGTCCACAACACCTTCCCCAAAATTCTCGGCGCAAACAGGGCTTTATCTGCAGCAATTAAATTGTGAACATGCCATAATACCGAGGCGACGTCTTCATACTACATTGGTCATGGATGTCAAATCGGAATGCATGATGAGTTGTGATCTGCCTACCTGCGTGGCAGCAGAAAGTATTTTGAGCCTGAACCAGCGGACAAGGCGTCCTGTATCTCTTGTTTCGCCGCCCATAGGCTCGCAGGTCGATGCCCCATAATCTGTCAATGGTTTGAGGGCCTAGAGCACCACACCAGGAGCGGAATTAGTACATACCATGCATCCTCGTAGCGTTCCTGCAGAAAATGTAATTAATATGCGAAGAACTAGGACTATTATGATCATCTCCTCTCACCACAAGCCTTCAGTGCGAGCAGAGTTAGTTTTAAAGTAGCGCGCCGAAAAGTCCGGGGGAAGGGTTGGACCAGCAGAGTCAAGCGAGTGAAGAAGAGAGTTAAGCGTGATGGCGTTCAACATGATCTTTGCGAAACCTTGTCTGTGACCGAATTTTACGAATTCTGAGTCGAATTCAGCGAGGAGGGCTCGGAGGAAAGTATTTACCCGTGGACGGGATTCAGCTGGAGATTTGAATCGCCAACAGCAACGAAGTTACGAGGCAAGCTTCCTTCCGGAACGGAATGATACTTGACATACGATTGGTCGGCTGATTACAGTCTGACTAAGTTTCGACTGAAGGCAATATGTAGAAACTAAAGAGACGCACGGATTTTGAGAATATCGAAGGAGGCGTCGGGACAGTGTTCACACAGTTTCTCCACGGTCTCTACGAACCACGGTGCGAGGGGCTCATGTCCGCGGATCGTGGAAATAAACGGAATGACTTCAGACATGGTGCGCGGCAGATTATCTTCGCTTGATGTAAGCATAAGCTGCACTATTGAAGGTTCAATCATTTACTGAGAGAACAAAATTTGAAATGGGCCTAGGTACGTACTTGTATTGTTATCGGTCTTCGTAAGAGCGGCCAAAAAGGAGCCGTAAGTGAAATGCTGGATGTAGACATATTCAGCGAGTCTGTTGAACGCGAATTGGGGGATTGGAAGCTTGGATTCGATCTCGGGAGAGACAGAGAAGCATATGGTGACATAGCGAATATTAGGCTTGTAAAAGCAGCGCAGGTTCGCTGGGAGGGTGTATCCTGCATTGCCAAGCCACTTCACACCTGCTTGACTCGTCCCTGTGCAGTCTTCAGAAATATTGATTCAGTGGTTCCAAGCCAACCACCGCTAGTAGAGAACGCTCACCGACGACTAGACTGATATCGTTAATGGCGAGCTGCGTCCCATCAGGCTTGCGGACGATGACAGACAGAATGGATGTGTTGTCTTCTGATGATTCGACACCGCGAACTGTACCAGGGCAGACAGAGATATTCTCGGCGGCGGTTGAGTGCTGGATAAGGAGTCTATACAAGGTCTTCTGCGCCTCAGATCGCCGCATCGCTAGCGTGCCAGGAAGACGGCCCCCGGGGAAGTCGCCATAAGGAGACGGAATTGGGATTCCAGAGTAGTGTAGGTTGTAGTCGGCGGATGCAATCCTACAATCAAAATCAATGTCATGTTTAATCCATTAGGTGATTGAAAAGAAAAATCATCTCTATGTGCTCACCGTCCGCCCGCAGCGCTCAATTCCTTGTCAAAATCGGGACACAGACGCCTGACGCCGTCGACAAACAGGGTGAGAAATCCTAGAGGTACATACTTCATTTATTCCAGTGCTGGGAGCATAAATATCATGCTTACCATGCGCAGCATTGTACTGCATGATTCGAGTCCTGGGTCGTTCCATATCGTCGAGTTCAGGATCCACGAGAATCACGCGGTCAAAATGATCAGCGAGGACTCGAGCGGCGACGGTGCCCGCAATACTATACATTTCTCAGTAACTCGTCCACAGATTGAAGACGGCTCCGAATACTCGCCTTCCTCCACAGACCACAGCGGTCCCATCTAATTTCTCTTTCCTCGGTCTCCCCAGCACTTCCAGCTCCTTGATCCATTCGGGCGGTGATGTGCAGTGTTTGTGCCATGCGATACCCAGGGCTGCAACGAGGAATACGCCCGCTGAAGCCAGGAAGACGGAAGAATGAGAAATGCCCATGAGGGCGGAAGCAAGGGGTGCACGCGATGCGCCGTCCGTTGTTCATGGCGGTCGCTTTATGCAGTCCGAAGTTCATTGGAGAGGGGAAAACGCCGACTGCGTTTGACGGGCAGTTTTCAACAGCCGATAGCAGATAGCACGAATATACATACCTTTTTAACGTCTAGCTTGGAGTTATCTTGACTTTGTAGGATTAAACCCCGTTCGAGCCCGTGACACGCGGGCCGTGGGTCCTGCATTCGCCGAGAAGGTTCAATTCAAATGCATACGATTCACACGGAGATTAGCCAAATTTCGACCTGCTCGAAGTTAGTTACGGAATGTAACTTGAAATCTTACATTTCGTTTTGCGCCTAAATTAGGCGTCTCGGGCCGACCGAAATGCCTCGGCCTTCCTATATATGGAAACTCCGAAGCATTTCAGTGCAACCAAAAGTTGAAGTTTCGGCTCAAAACGAAACTTCGAGCCACTCGGAATTTCACTAATCTCGGTGTGATTCACGCATTGATTAGGGTCTCTCGATTTAATTGAATCGGCGGAGCGTCTCAGCTTTTCCCGATCAGTGAAAACATTAGAGGTCGATAAGTAAATAAATACAGGTGACACGTACTGTACTCAGGCTGAATTTCGACAACAACAGTTGCTGTCCACGCCAATTCTAGATCTACCTCAGATCCGAAGGAGAACCTATGAAAATCTCCAACCCAGCATCCACCAACGGCCGCAGCCGTGTTCGGACTTTCTCGACAGATGGCCTCAAATTTCTGGAAACCTGAGGTGAAAAGAAAAGTATGCAAGATTCCAGCTTTCCCCTCCTTCCTTGGTCCCCAAAACTTGATCTGGACTCTAGCATCTCCGCGAGACATGAGGCGAAAATCTCGCTCTCGCAGTCCCGAAGAGTCAGTGCCCTCAGTGCCGGCAGGAACGTGGGATCATCCCGCAGGGGCCGAAAGAGCTCGTCGGACAGATGGTCGTCCCATGCGCGTATCTCGACCACCGTGACCGAAGGAACGGACCGCAGACAGACGATGCAGCTTCTGATGGTCATGTCATCCAGACATATCGATCGTAAAGACCATGCTGATCGGGCGCCAAGGGCGAGGAATCGGGCGGTGCCCTCATCCCCTCGAAGGGCGTTGAGTTGAATCGCCTGAAGCCGTGGCAGAATGAGAAGGTCGAGGAGCCGGCCTTCCGGATCGTATGCGAATTTAAGAGTGTGGAGGTGGAACAAGGTCAGGCACGATACCGGCAGGGGTCCCGTGTCCAACCCAGAAAGAAAGACATCTAGCACCTCGAGGTTTGGTGTTTCGTTTAAAACTTGGAGGCAACTAGAGACCGACTCATCGTAGAATTCCAGATGTGTCAACTGGAACCACGGCAGCGAAATCCAATGAAGGGAGGCGCCAGAGAGCCTCGCCTCACGAAGAAGCGGTGCATTTTCAAACGCCGTCATCATGACTGGGCGATCACCCTGGATGATAAAGCTGACAACAAGCTTGGTCAACAGAGGAAGCTGGCCCTGGAATCCTTCATTTGGAAAAAGAAAATGGCTTGTCGAGGGTGAGGCCGAGCGTACGCAGCTTGTGAGAATGGTGGGAGAGTACGGAAAATATCCTCATGGGCATGATTGTGTCAGGTCCGCATCCAAATACACGCAGATTCAAGGGATGGTTTCTCGCGCGCTCAAGCCACCGTTCGAGTAAATGAACGAAATCATCTACGTCCCAAGAAGGATTGGGGTATATCTGCAGGGATGCCCATAGGGATCCGGTCGAAAGACATATGTTCCTCCAATTTCGACAGACGCTAGCCAATATCAATGGCCCGTGTCCCGATGCAGGCGCACGCGTATGACCGAGCTGGGGGTTGTGGACGTAGTGGGAAAATATACCCGACGTGATTTCCGGCGGCAAGGTGATGACGGGATATACGATGGCATTGAGACCATCCACGACACGCCGTCGCTCTGAAGCCAGGAGTTGCAGTTTGGACTCAAGTGCATCCATCTCTTCGTCCACTTCCGCGAGACGAGCGCGAAGCCTGGCAGGAGAGGAATCGGAGGATGTCATGATGGAGGTTTGAGTCAAGTTAGGAATTGAAACTCCGCCCACGCGATGGCGTCAAAAGCCAAACTCCCGACAACGCGTCTCTTCCCCGACCTCGACATAGATTCGAACGAGGAACGCGACGAATGCTTCTCTCATGCAACGTCCCTTGTAGAGAACATCTATAACGAAGTATACGAAGAGTTTTGAGTCTGCCGAAAAGACTACGCGCCAAGACTTGGCAAGGTCAGCTACTGTGGCATGCACCGTATCTTCCGTCGCCACAGAAAGAATTGTCGAAAAAAATGAACACTAGAAGAGGGCCGCCGCATGCCATAATTACCAGCAAATGCCTCGCCAGATTTAATTTTTCGCCATTCAGAGATGCTTATAAACAGCCATCAATGCTCAGTCAGCTTCGGCGGGCTCTACGTAATCGAAACACTGCGACTCTATCGCGCCGACGGCATCTATACAAAAAACGCGTTTCCAGAAGAATCCCGCTCGCAGGCGCGTTCCCGAAACCATCCACAGCGCCCGCTACACCAATGTCAACCGAAGAACAACCAACAAAGAAGTCCAAGAAACCTCCCGCGTGCGATCGCTGCAAGGTTCGTGCAGACGATCTACTCGTTCTCCGTTCTCCTGAAAGGGCCGATGTCAGGCTCGTCGCGTGCTTTGCCATCCGCAACCCAACGGCGAGCCCTGTCCGCGCTGCGTAGAGAAGAACGCCACGTAAGTTCACCTTGGTCATTAGCTTCGTCTGTCTGAAGTCTCTAGATGTACGACGACCCCTGTTGTTCGCGCACGGCCCCGTAGGCGCGCGACCCATGCTCGGCCATCTTCTACGTCTTTCGTGGAATCAGGACAGGGGAAATCTTCATTATCACCAGACTCTACTGCGCTGGTTACGGACAACTCAATGAACTGTCCGTCTCTCAATCCAGAATTTGTCGCCCACTGTTTCGACTGTAGGTCTTGCGGCAGTTAATCTGTCCGACACCTCCACTGACCAGTCATAGGTTTCGACTTCATGCCCCAAGTCGGCCACCCACTTGTGAGACGTACCAAGATAAAAGACGCTATTCAAGGTGCCTCTTTTGACCTATATTCCCTGCATCCACAGTCCCGCGTGCTTGCGCTGTGCATTATCGCAGTCGCGTCGCTGGCGTCGTTCCATGAGTCTGTGCTCGGTTCGGGCCCACGACCTAAATCCTTGGCTGATCCTGAATTCTTTTCGTCGCACCGGGACGTTCGAATGTTTGGCTTGCGACGCGCTGCGGTGTACCGCACCCTGCGGACCAAAGCCATCGAGGCTGCTTGGCAAATCCGGGTTATGCTAGAAACCACGGAGGAAAACGCCCTAACGTGCTACCTGTTGGATGTACTCGACCAAAGTGCGTGTCGTAGTTTTCATATTGCTTGCGTTAATCTGTTCCAGGCGATTCCTACGGGATGACGCGTCCCTTTGCCGGGGCCTACTTTATGCACGTCCGCGCGTTAGCCCCTGGTTGGCGAACAGGGAAATATACCGAGTGTGATGAGGCCCGATGGGCCGGATTCCTCGTATGTGCGCTGTCGACGACTCTCATTTTCGCTGAAAATGGTATGCAGATGTCCGAATCTCTAGTTTCAACGGCTCGACGAATGCCAATGCTGATGTTCGTCCTCCTTTGAATGTGTAGCCTCCACTGACGCGGGTGGCCAGCACACATCACGACCAGCTCCTGCTTTCGGGTTCTGAACCTGCCCCGCTCGATTCCCTTCTGCATTCACTGGAATCATCCAAAAGATCTGGTCTGCAGGCGGTTTGGCCAACGATGAAGCCATGTACGTTCTTGTCTGTCCCAATTCGTCCAAAGCTGAACTGCGGGTCCAAGATACTTTCCATTGCGTGTCTCTTGCGAGACAGCTATCAGAGACCATCAACGGAGGTAAATTCTTTGACATACGGTGTGCGGCTGGTATTTAGACCAACCCCATAGAACACGCTCGCCTCAAACCACTATCGGAGACCGCTGTAATCACGTTCCTCTCTTCTCTCACCCTTCTGCACAGCATCGCTTCGCTGCTGCTGGCACGCATCGATGCCAGTTTTGGTCCTGTCCCGCATAACCGCATACCAATGCGGTATCCCGACAACAACATAACCACAAACCATGCCTGCGAGTTTATCGTCACTGGCCTCGCGTCGCTCGTCCTCCCCTTTCATCGTGAGCTCGAACTCCGTGGCGACGAAGCTGAACCGCGCACTCGTGAGCGCATGCGGCTCTTCCGTATGCAGGCGCGCGAAATAGCTGTCTCATGCCTGCACGAGTTTGCAAGCGCATTGAAGTATCTCCCGCCCCTGCACTACACGCCGTTGATCTGGCGCACCATCTATCCGTGGGCGGAGTTCTGCGTCCAAAGCACGCCTGTCGACACGGCGGACGTCGAGACGTACGTCGCCTGCATCATCCTCTTTTGCGATGCCTATACTCATTTTTGCTGAATCTGGGTTTCCTACAGAATCGTGGATGAGCTGAAGAAAATGGGCTATTCACTGGATGTAATATCCGCGCCGCAGCCGACCGAGCTTTTTTGAACGGCTTGACGCGTGCCTGGGCAAGTCAACCCAGCCGCAGGCCGTACAGGATTTCCTGAATTCTACCGAGCTCGCGGAGTTGTTTCTTCCTCTTGAACAACCGTGGATTGGGATCCCTGGGGAGCACGATGGGATGATCCTCGATGCAATTCAGGATGCATTGCGTCTTGACGGATTCGCCGGCGAGTAACACATGCTGGCTCGGTGTCTTCACTATAGGATATACCAGATTGTTGGACTTGTCAACTCATCAGATAGTCTATGGATAGGTTTTTTCCTTCTTTTTTTGTTTTTTTGTTTTTTTTTTTGTGGCCTACCGCGCACTTCTTTCCCGCCGTTGATTTTCGCTCGCGCACTCGATTTTTCTTACCTTCGCCATACTTCGCCACTGTTTGATTTCGACCATTGATTCTCCTACATGTGTAGACCAGTCATCGAGCACCGTAGGCAGGCACAACTCTTTATTCAAAATAAACAGAACGCTCTCGATCAAGGGGGGGGGGCGATGATGCGGACGCGCGCTGTTTCACCCGCGATGTGCAGAACGGCAACTGTTGTTACACCAGGGGTGCATCTACTGTATTTATCCCGACCTCGTCGCTGATGCACTTCACCGTCCCTCCCACCTTGCTATTATCTATCTCTCCTCAACATTGCTTGCGGCTTTCGGCTCTGCGCGCATGCAGTCCGTATGGTCAACGGCGAATTACGCGAGTGAGTTTGGTAGGACAAATTTTCAATTTGACTGGGATTTTGACGCGACCGGCGAGAATTTGCTACAGAATGGTGGAGTTTACTCCTTCCAGTCGAAGGTGGAATTGAGGGAAGGACCGTTGAGGTAGAAATTCGCATCGGCAGTACCAGTAAGAAATTCTTTAATTGTTGGATCTTCAACAACAGTACACCAAGGTCTTGGGAATTCAAGGAAAAAACGTATAGTAAAAAGCTTTGTAGAGAAGGGGAACAAAAGGGAGTGCTCCGCATGATTCATGCCCACCGCGCTTTCACCAAGTCCGCCCCTCTTTCTGCGATCACATATGTTGCTGCCTGCGTGTGGGCGGATGGCACAATTGGCTTGAGAGTGTTGATCAGAGTCGCAATAAAATTAAAGTATCGACTACATACCAGCACTGAAGCATCAATAATTGAAAGCCGAGTTATTCCCTTCACGGTCAGGTCTGGATCCACGACTCCGTATCGGGCACCACGCGCTGACATACCAGCGCTTCCAACAAGGTGAGAAATTGTTCCCGCATTGTTACGGATGAACTGGTCAAGCTCGTCGGAAGTGAGGTTGGCGATGTTCACAGTCGGCGCCAGAATGTAGTCTTTGAACACCGGAGCGGTGACAAATCTCTGAGCGCGTTTCAGCCCATCCCGGACAACAAACAGGTCGAAGTCGCTTGCGAGGAATTGAGGGTCTATAAGAGGAGGAACGAGAGCGTTACTGCTGTTGAGAGTAATTGAACCTCCTGTTAGGCTGACGTCAGAAGCTTTGTGTTGCAACCTTGCAAGAGAACATGCTCACGGCTTAATGGTGTGACCATTACCGCCCCAATATTCATAAAATGGCCATGTGGGGTGGCTGCAGATCTGAGCGTGAAGCCGGCCTGAAAGTTTGCAACATCAATATTCAAAACTCAGCTTCAGAAAAGAAACACGAACGGAAAAGATCAGCTCGATATGAGGTGCGGTAGGACCTGCCGAGGGATCTGGGAATTCTTCAAAGATTTCGGACTGTGGATCCAAACGTAACCATCCGACATTGGTGCTGCCAACCTCCACAAACGGTCCCGTGTGAGTTTTGTTATATTGAGCAAATGCCTCGTTGAAAGCCGTGGCATTTTGGCTGATCGATTCTATTGTCTTGTTGGAATTCACGGACCAACTAAGGCCCACGGAGACGTGATCCGAAACATTCTGGCCAACGCTCGGGTTGTCAAGGACCACAGGAATTCCAAGTGCACGTAACGCCGTTGCATCTCCTACACCTGAATGCATGAGAATGTGAGGAGTGCCGACTGTTCCTGCGGAAAGAACGATTTCCTTGGTCGCCTTTGCTATGAACGGAGATGATCCTGCTCAAATAGTCAGTGAACAGAATGGAGAAAAAATTCAGGGAAGGAGATTACCAGGTTGCACAAACTCAACTCCACCGAACATTAGTTTGCCATTTGCATGGTTGGGATTCACGAGTCGAGTAACTTGAGCATGTAACAAGACATCCAAATTTTTGCGTTGAGCGATCGGTTCCAAGTAAGATGTGGCAGAGGTGCTCCGCTTCCCCCCTCCGACGGTCAGTTGCAGCCAGCCTGCACATTAGTGAACCGTTAAAGCCCTCAAAGACGACCTCGTACCGACGCCCAGAGGGTTTCCAGAATTCATGTCCAAATTGAAGGGAAACTCATCGTGCAGCTCCTTTGTCGCTTCCGTAACAAGATTCCCTGCGGGCCAGGCAAATCCGCTTAGGCTGACCGGGTTCATGCCGTGAGTACTGTGAACAGCTGGATTAAATTGGCCCTGAATCACGAGCATTCAGCTGGTGAAATGACAGAGAAAATGCGGAATGCAGACCTTTGTATCATGCAAGTCCGCAGGAGGAACCCATTTCTCGTTCTATCCAGCATTTAGTATCATGGAAACAAGAGGCGCCTGGATTTAATCACCTTCAAAAAATACGGAAAGATGCGATCCCAAGACCATCCAGCATCTCCAGTCAGTTTCGCATAGCGGTCAAAGTCGTCTCTGGGCCCGCGGGTATAGAACATGAGATCTGTGCTTTTTTGAGAAGAAGGTAGCATCAGATAAGAATGAGCCTACTGTGCGCACTGCATCCTCCCAGCATGTGTGCTTGAGACGAGGTTCAAATTGGTTATTGGTTGCAAACCTCTAAGAGAACTGACCTCTTAGGTAATTCAGAACTCGGCCATTCAAGCCGGGTTGCGGCGTTGTGGTGTAGTCTGTTGGGCAAAATAAGACTCATCTTCTTGAATAAACATGTGGGTGTCATACTCCATTCATAAATGTTGGGTAGCAGCAGGTCGTTGATTAAGAACGGTATCGTTGAGGAGATGACACCCTCATTACTAGAAAAAAAATCGGCAGACTGATGGCCGTAGCATTCATGATCACAGACCTGACTCCGGCCTCAAGCACCAGAACCGAAAATTTGGGATTTTCCGTCAAGCGATTTGCCACAACCAGACCGGCTGTTCCACCACCTCCCGAAAGAAAGAAAAATTAGTGGTGAATCTTTTGAACAAGATAATTTCCATACCAACTATAACGAAGTCGTACTCAAAGCGAGGGAGATCATTCACATTCTCGTATATCTTGCCCAAGCAGGTGCGGAAGGAGATGAAGGCAATAAGAGCAAGAGACTTGAGCATTCCTGCAGCTGGGGGTGACATCCACTGTGGCATATTTTCCCCATCTTTTATATATCATCGGCGAAATTGAAGGTCGCCGGGGCGCTCAAGCTACGCCAGATGATACTGGCTGAGAATCTCTTGAGCGTACAAGGTCCGCAGATGTGCCTGATCGCCCGGACAACGCCAGTCTGCCAAGACCAGCTGAGATCGAAAACTTCGGGTCCCATGGGAGTACGTAGCTCCGTGAAAGGCTCCGGCGTGTTGAAATAAATCGTGAGCGCACATCTCACACTCAAAGGCAGTCGAAACATATATACCTACCTGGACAGTCGCGGCTATTTATCTGCTTGATCTTACAAATTTTCAAGCACCTGGAATGATTTTCAGAGGGGAGAATCCAAGCGAACAGTAGTTGTCGAAGAAAAGAAATGAGGTGGGGATCACGGCAAGGGGAGGAATAACAACACTCAGGCAGGATTACGAATAGTACCAAATCGGACGAGGGCTTCGATTTTAACATGTATTCCATTGCCAATGGGTAAAATGGAATATAAGGAGCATCGTCAGAGTGCTGTTATGACATTGGAAGTTCATGTCCACCGCGCTTTTACCAAATCTGCCCCCCCTCTCTGCGATGACATATGTTGCTGCCTGCGTGTGGGCGGATGGCACAATTGGCTGAGAGTGTTGATCAGAGTCGCAATAAAATTAAAGTATCGACTACATACCAGCACTGAAGCATCAATAATGGAAAGCCGAGTTATTCCCTTCACGGTCAAGTCTGGATCCACGACTCCGTATCGGGCACCCAGCGCCGACATACCAGCGCTTCCGACGGGATGATTTATTGTTCCCGCATTGTTACGGATAAACTGGTCAAGCTCGTCGGAAGTGAGGTTGGCGATGTTCACAGTCGGCGCCAGAATGTAGTCTTTGAACACCGGAGCGGTGACAAATCTCTGAGCGCGTTTCAGCCCATCCCGGACAACAAACAGGTCGAAGTCGCTTGCGAGGAATTGAGGATCTATAAGAGGAGGAACGAGAGCGTTACTGCTGTTGAGAGTAATTGAACCACCTGTTGGACTGACGTCAGACGCTTTGTGTTGCAACGTTGCAACAGCATGCTCACGGCTTAATGGTGTGACCATTCCTGCCCCAATATCCATGAAATGACCATGCGGGGTGGCTGCAGATCTGAGCGTGAAGCCGGCCTGAAAGTTTGCAATATCAGTTTTCAAAACTCAGCTTCAGGGAGGAAACACGAACGGAAAAGATCAGCTCAATATGAGGTGCGGTAGGACCGGCCGAGGGATCTGGGAATTCTTCAAAGATTTCGGACTGTGGATCCAAACGTAACCATCCGAGGTGGGTGCTGCCAACCTCCACAAATGGTCCCGTGTGAGTTTTGTTATATTGAGCAAATGCTTCGTTGAAAGCCGTGGCATTTTGGCTGATCGATTCTATTGTCTTGTTGGAGTTCACGGACCAACTGAGGACCACAAAGACATGATCTGAAACATTCTGGCCAACGCTCGGGTTGTCAAGGACCACGGGAATTCCAAGTGCACGTAACGCCGTTGCATCTCCTACACCTGAATGCATGAGAATGTGAGGAGTGCCGACTGTTCCTGCGGAAAGAACGATTTCCTTGGTCGCCTTTGCTATGAAAGGAGATGATCCTGCTCAAATAGTCAGTGAACAGAATGGACAAAAATTCAGGGAAGGAGACCATTACCAGGTTGCACAAACTCAGCTCCACCAAACATTAGTTTGCCATTTGCATGGTTGGGATTCACGAGTCGAGTAACTTGAGCATGTAACAAGACATCCAAATTTTTGCGTTGAGCGATCGGTTCCAAGTAAGATGTAGCAGAGGTGCTCCGCTTTCCCCCTCCAACGGTCGACTGCGCCCAGCCTGCACAAGAGTGAGTCGTTGAAGCCTTCAAAGACCCGCCTCGTACCGACACCAAGAGGGTTTCCAGAATTCATATCCAAATTGAAGGGGAACTCATCGTGCAGCTCCTTTGTCGCTTCCGTAACAAGATTCCCCTACGGGCCAGGCAAATCCGTTTAGGCTGACCGGGTTCATGCCGTGAGTACTGTGAACAGCTGGATTAAATTGGCCCTGAATCACGAGAATTCAGCTGGTGAAGTGACAGAGGAAATGCGGAATGCAGACCCTTGTATCATGAAAGTCCGCAGGAGGAACCCATTTCTCGTTCTATCCAGCGTTGAGTTCCATGGAAACAAGAAGTGCCTGAATTTAATCACCTTCAAAAAATACGGAAAGATGCGATCCCAAGACCATCCAGCATCTCCAGTCAGTTTCGCATAGCGGTCAAAGTCGTCTTTGGACCCGCGGGTATAAGCCATGAGATCTGTGCTCTTTTGAAAGGAAGGTAGCTCAGATAAGAATGAGCCTACTATGTGCACTGCATCCTCCCAGCATGTGTGCTTGAGATGAGGTTCAAATTGGTTATTGGTTGCAAACATCCAAGAGAACTGACCTCGTAGGTAATTTAGAACTCGGCCATTCAAGCCGGGTTGCGGCGTTGTGGTGTAGTCTGTTGGGCAAAATGAGACTCATCTTCTTGAATAAACTTGTGGAAGCCATACTCCATTCATAAATGTTGGGTTGCAGCAGGTCATTGACTAGGAACGGTATCGTTGAGGAGATAACACCCTCATTACTGGAAAAACAAATTCGGCATGCTGAAGCCTCTAGCGTCCATGATCACAGACCTGACTCCGGCCTCAAGCACTAGAACCGAAAATTTGGGATTTTCCGTCAAGCGATTTGCCACAACCAGACCGGCTGTTCCACCACCTTCCGAACGCAAAACAAAATTAGTAGTGAATCTTTTGAACAAGATAATTTCCATACCAACTATAACGAAATCGTACTCAAGGTGAGGGAGATCAGCCACATTCTCGTATATCTTGCCCAAGCAAGTGCGGAAGGAGATGAGAGCGATGATGGCAAGAAACTTGAGCATTCCTACAGCCGGGTGGGCGTCCACTGTGGCAAATCGTTTCCCCATCTTTATTTATATATCATCGGCGGAATTGAAAGTCACCGGGGCGCTAGCAAGGTACTGGGAGCATGACAGCATGCCAGATGTTACTGGCTGAGAATTTCTTTAGCGTATTAGGTCCGCAGATGTGCCTGACTGTCCGGACAAAACCAGTCTGCGCTGAGGTCGAAGCTTCCGGCGCCGCGGGAGTACATAAGTACCTCCATAAAAGGGTTGAAATGAATCGTGAGCGCCCATCTCGTGGCGGGAGTCGAAACATATGTGCTTGGACGGTCGTGGCTATCCATCTGCTTAATCTTTCGAATTTTCAGGCACCTGGTAGGTAGGTAGCATTACACAGCACGCTCCCGCTCAGAAAAATCGGTTTCAAGAAGTATCCCGGCATACTACGGGCAATTTATGTACGTCATCGCCCTAACCAATGATCTTCAGGAAAGGCCGAGGCATTCTGACCGTTACCCCGCGCGTGTCGGTGCTCATCCACGTAACGTTCAAAACAGGTTTAATAACAACTTGCACTGTAATCAATCATCAGCCCAAGAACCAAGAATTAAATACACCACTGGAACAAAACAAAACGAACGTGAGCCTAAAAACAACAACCGAGCGGTCCAGTCCGCAATCCAAAATATCATTCACAATGGATCACCTATACGCCTCCCCCATGCTCCAGCCAATCCAACGCCGTCTTCGCCGACTCGATCACATCCTCATTATCGTCCATCGACGATCCGCGCAGCTCGGTACTCCCGACCCCGTCCATATGCATATGCAGGCCATCCCGCTGGAATCCGCTCCCGCCCCCGACGGGCGAATGGCTCGTAATCGCATGGAAGCCGCCCGTCCCAGCACCGGTCCCAGCGCACATCTACCTCAACGTCACGTTCACCTCCGCCTCGCCCAGCGCGCGCAAGCTCAAGTACATACGGCAGAGTCGGCGGGCCGGCGCACGTGCGGCCCGCGCTCGACTAGAGCGGCGCGGAGGCGGCGAGCAGGGAGGTGCGTTTGGTAGGTTGCGGCGCCGTTGGCGAGATTTGCGAGGACGTAGGTTGCCTACCAAGCAATCAGACTTCAGAATAAGCAAGAAAGAAAGGAAACTGGGAGTCAGAAGGCTGGCTGACCTGCAACACAACATCGTCGTCTTCCGCAGAGAGCGCCCCGGTGTCGCAGGAGCACACTGGCACCGAGCCACGAAAAATCATCTCAATCCCTGCCTCGTTCTCTGAGAGGTTCCGCAAGAGGTGGAAGGCCTGCTCCTGTACCGCCCCATCTGCGTCTTCGAGCAGCCTTGAATGAGAACGCGAAGTGCATAGAATCAGCATACTATGATGAAAACAGAAAGAAAACAGAAAGAAAAATTGAGGAATGAATAACTCACTCCGCTAACCTCCCCCACCCAAGACACTACATCACATCGCGCTTCGTCTCCCCGCTCGTTTTTTTTAACCGCCCACAACGCACTCCAACCGCAACCTCGGGTCGCCACCGCCGAGCAGCTTCACGAGGCGCGGCATCAGGCCGAGGTCGAGGTAGATCTGTGGTGGGAATCGAAGTCAGGTTTTTATTTTTATTTTCTGAAGAACAACAGGGTTGGGATAGAAAAGGCACTCACCGGCCTCAACGGCGAAAACTCATTCACAAAATTACACGCCGCCGCCAGCGCCGCGGTCGTCACCCGCTTATCCTCTTCTTCCCCTTTCCCCCTGAATCCTTCTTGAAGATCTGGAACACCGCCATCCCGAGCCCGCTGTGGGCGATGTTTGTGCGCAGGACAGCGACCGCGCGGCCTGAGTCGTGCGTGAATTAGCATGGTATAATATAAAAGAGCACTGTCGGTATGAAGCGAAGGGAAGGATGAAGGGAGGAAGGACAGACGGAAATAAAACGCTCACTCAACGCCCGCACACACTGACACGCCGCATACCGTACCCCAACTTCGCGGTGCGCCAGCGCGGCGTGGATGGGCGGGAGGAGCCGCAGGTCATCGGTGACCGAACGGCGGATGGTGTTGTCGAAGAGCGAGAGCGCGGCGATGGCGGTGAGGGCGACCTGTGTGCCGAGTGCAACGAGGGACATTGTCAGTATTGGTAGGTGGATGGGTTATAATCACAAGAAATGAGAAATCCGAAATCGGTCACTGAGCAAAGGGATAGAAGGAAGAAACCCCACGCACCTCCCTCAACTCCGCAACCCCATCAGACTCCTCCTCCCACTCCGCCCTCGGCCCAATAGGCGTGATATCGCTCAAGACCGCCGTCAATTTGGTAAGACACCCGCGGTCGTACGGCGAAAAGGCGAGTGCGGGGTGGTCTGTTATGAGGTAGTCTACATGCCGTGGGTGCATTAGTTTACGCAAAACAACAATAATGTTACGAAGGAGAAAGAGAAATGGAAATGTGTTCGAAGACGAGTGCCGGACTCACACAAAACAAAACACGCCTTCGATCTGTTCCCAAGGCTCTCATTTTGCGCCGAGACGATACGGCTGATAACGTTCATCACCGTGCGCGTCGACGTCGACGTGTCGTCTGCGCCCGCCGGGAAGGCCTGAGTGTTGGTCGGGTGGGTGTGAGTGTGGGTATTGTGAGAAGAAGTGGATGGAGATGTGGCTGAGGATGTGGCGCGGATGATGCTCGTTGCTCTGCGGGTGAGGGAAGGGGATTAGGAGATTGGGGATGAAGGAAGAACGGGAGAAGAAGGGATGGGATGGGAAGAGGAGATAGGCAGATACGCAGCGAGCTGTATCTCGGTTGATCGGGATTTTGCGAGTGTGAGGCGAAGGCGAGGAGGGAGGGAGCTATGTTATAATCATCATTATCAGAGGACGCAACGCAAGGGACTCAGAGGTTGGTATCGACTGACCATCGCGGTCCGTAGATGATTTACCGAGAGTGGTTACAACAGTGGAATTATCCTTCGCGATTGCCACACAGAGCCGCCTCTTGAACCTACTCGCATATAAGTACACAAGCTCATTTGAAAGCTCTCTTTGGAGCAAGACAAACACGCGCCTTCGCATCGTTGCTATAAATCATCGAAGTAAGATTCCGACACACTCACCCGCCCTGCCAAATCGACCAGTCCCCTCGCCAACTCGCTGACCCTCTCCTTCAGCCCAACATAGCTGATATACTGATACCTGCTCAACTCAAAGTACTTGCACTTCTCCTTAACCTCCATCCCCTCCACGATCTTGCTCACCTCCTTCTCCTCGCGCACCGCAAGGACGTCCCACCACCCGAGCACATCACGCGTGCCGCGCGTCTTGGCGACGTACTCGAGGACGTCGTACACCGTGTTGATGCCCTCGTGTCGTGCCCTCGTGTCGATGCCCTCGATGGGCCGTGTCACGAGCTTGTCGGCGGAGATCGCGAGCCGCCACGTGGGGCCCTCGTCGCCGACGCTGCTCGGGGGCGCAACTTCGACAGAGCCTTTGCGGTAGTTATCCGGGTTTGTTCGTCTTGGTCGCGATGGTCAGCATTGGGAGTAAGTGTGCGTTTGGCGAAGAGGGATGGAGACAAGCTGTTAGCGCTTTCTGACGTCTGAGGGTTTACGATGCTTAACATTGTATTATGTAATTTTCAAACGGACAACTGCAATTCACGTTGCGAGCTTCCATGCTTCTCCCCCCGCGTGAATCTGGCACATTGGACATAAAATTCAATTCAAGTTTGCCCAGCTGGCTGTCATCGCCGAAGCGCCATATCGATGTTCGATGTTCACGTAAGTACGCGCCGGACGCAAACAATGAGGCCAACCACTTTCCCGGATCTGCCGTCCCAGCCTTCAGTCTAATTTAACGCGCAACGTGGCCTGTGCATGTTTCTCCGATCCTTCCTCTTATACTTCTCTTTGTCCCACACATTCTTCATACTACCGCCCCCAAGTCTACTGCAGCAATACATCTTCCTTGGTCAGTTCTGTCTCTTGTCTGAACTTGGATGTTGGCTGACATGGTGCCGTCCCTTGTACATAAGCTACACACTTAACCTCTCTGTCACTGACGACTGTAACTGGCCATGTCTCATCAACGCAGCAAATCCCAGACATTGGAAATCTATGGTGCGAGAAAATTTGATTAGGATACCGAGTTCAGTATTTATTTTACCCAGGAGGCATTGGGGGTGCTGGTGGACCAGCCACTGAACAGGGTGGTCCTGGAGGTCATGGATATGGTCCCACTCTGCATTTTGATGCTGAAATCATTCACATTGAGATAAACCGTGATGACAAGAAAAAAGAAATAGATATTACACGCCAAGACTTTCTTGACTGGCTTTCACCTATCAATTTCTTTCCACGGCAGCAAGCTATTCTGCAGATGTGGCAGCAAGGAACTGGTACATGGTTACTGGAGAATCCACACTTTGAAGAATGGAAATCTGGTTCTGGAAGGACCCTTTGGTGCCATGGAATTCGTGTGTAACTTGTTGTCTTCAGCTGCTCTCAGACTAACCAAGTGGAAATTTACAGCAGGTGCAGGGAAAACCATCCTTGTGTGCGATCATTTTCCACATTGAATGACTGCCACTGATTATGACAATCCTAGATCAATGGTTGTGGATCATCTCAGAGCTGCATGCAGAAACAACAAGGATATTGGTGTAGCTTGCATTTATTTGAACCACAAGGAAGTCGACAACCAAACACCATCTAAGCTTCTGGCAGGTCTCTGGAGACAACTTGTACTTGACAGAGGCATCAACTCTGATGCAATAGAGTTATATAAGCAGCACTATGAGAAAAACACTCAACCTTTACTGCAAGAAGTTGCCAACATCCTCAGGTCTAGCATCAAGGAGTTTTTGAAGGTCTTTGTTATTGTTGATGCCGTGGATGAATATCCTGAGCTTCAACGGGAAGTTGTACTTCAACATCTATCAGCAATGGGTAGCAATGTGAACTTGATGATCACTTCACGGCCAAATATTTCTCCAGAGCCTTCCTCTTTTCCCAATCTTGAAAGACTGGATATTCAGGCAGTACCAGAGGATATCCAAGGATACATTGATGCACAGATCAGGTCATCTCCATGCCTGTCCAAGCATGTTCAGAAGCAACCTATGTTACAGGAGGAGATCCATGCAAAGATCACTGATATTGTGGATGGAATGTAAGTGGTGTTGATTCATAGTTGGAAAGCAACTGAAATAAATTCTGACTAGGTTCCTTCTTGCTAAACTTCACATTGAATCTCTCAGTACAAAGAACACTATAAAGGCTGTTCGAGAAGCACTGCAAGAACTACCAAAGAATCTTCATGATAGCTACAATATTGCAATGCAGCGAATTGAAGATCAAAGTGAAGAAGGCAGGACCATTGCTAAATCAACCATTACTTGGGTTGCAAATGCAAAGAGGCCATTGATGGTTGAAGAATTACGAGTTGCTCTTGCTGTTGAAACAGACACACAACAGCTGAATGAGGAGAATCTTTTGGACATTGAAATTATTCTTGGAGTCTGTGCTGGGCTTGTCATTGTGGACAAGGGGTCTTCAGTGGTGCGACTTGTCCATTACACCACACAGGAATATTTGGACAGCATTCAAGCCCAGAAATTCCCAGATGCACAAATAGAGATAACACGCACTCTGCTCACATACCTTGCCTTTGATAAATTTCCAAATGTATCCACAAGTATATCCTCAGATTTGTCCTCAAATGCATCTACAAGTATATCCTTGGATTTGTCCTCAAATTCAACCCCCCACCTTCTTGATTATTGTCAATATTGCCTGGCACATGCTGCTGGACAGCCTGAAGTTCAACTCAGAGAAATTCTTGTAGAGTTTCTTCATAGGGCTGACAGATGGAAGCAAACAATGTCTATGAGATGGAACTCCCCACCATGGAATTATCCAGATTGGCAATCACAGCCCTCTGCATTGTGGATTGCAGCAGCTGCAAACCTCATGAGCACTGCAAAGTTTCTGCTGGAAGGGAGAAATTTACCAAAGCAGTCAGAGAAGGCAGGGCTCATAGTAGCATCATACTATGGCTATATGGAGATTGTCAGCATCCTTCTTGAAAAGGGTGCCAAAGTCAATGCAACAGGGGGATTATATGGGAGCTCCTTGCAGGCTGCTGCTTATCAAGGCCACACAGCAATTGTCCACATCCTTCTTGAAAAGGGTGTCAAAGTCAATGCAACAGGGGGACGATATGGGAGCTCCTTGCAGGCTGCTGCTTATCAAGGCCACACAGCAATTGTCTGCATCCTTCTTGAAAAGGGTGCCAAAGTCAATGCAACAGGGGGACGATATGGGAGCTCGTTGCAGGCTGCTGCTGCTAGAGGCCACACAGAGATTGTCTGCATCCTTCTTGAAAAGGGTGCCGATGTCAATGCAGCAGGGGGACAATATAGGAGCTCATTGCAGGCTGCTGCTGCTGAAGGCCACACAGAGATTGTCAGCATCCTTCTTGAAAAGGGTGCCGATGTCAATGCAGCAGGGGGACGATATGGGAGCTCGTTGCAGGCTGCTGCTGCTAGAGGCCACACAGAGATTGTCAGCATCCTTCTTGAAAAGGGTGCCGATGTCAATGCAGCAGGGGGACAATATGGGAGCTTGTTGCAGGCTGCTGCTGCCGAAGGCCACACAGAGATTGTCAGCATCCTTCTTGAAAAGGGTGCCGATGTCAATGCAGCAGGGGGACGATATGGGAGCTCGTTGTGGGTTGCTGCTGCTACTGGCCACACAGAGATTGTCAGCATCCTTCTTGAAAAGGGTGCCGATGTCAATGCAGCAGGGGGACTATATAGGAGCTCATTGTGGGTTGCTGTTGCTAGAGGCCACACAGAGATTGTCAGCATCCTTCTTGAAAAGGGTGCCGATGTCAATGCAGCAGGGGGACGATATGGGAGCTCGTTGCAGGCTGCTGCTGCTAGAGGCCACACAGAGATTGTCAGCATCCTTCTTGAAAAGGGTGCCGATGTCAATGCAGCAGGGGGAGAGTATGGGAGCTCATTGCAGGCTGCTGCTGCTGTAGGCCACACAGAGATTGTCAGCATCCTTCTTGAAAAGGGTGCCGATGTCAATGCAGCAGGGGGACAATATAGGAGCTCATTGTGGGTTGCTGTTGCTAGAGGCCACACAGAGATTGTCAGCATCCTTCTTGAAAAGGGTGCCGATGTCAATGCAGCAGGGGGAGAGTATGGGAGCTCATTGCAGGCTGCTGCTGCTAGAGGCCACACAGAGATGGTCAGAATCCTTCTTGAAAAGGGTGCCGATGTCAATGCAGCAGGGGGAGAGTATGGGAGCTCATTGCAGGCTGCTGCTGCTAGAGGCCACACAGAGATTGTCAGAATCCTTCTTGAAAAGGGTGCTGATGTCAATGCAGCAGGGGGAGAGTATGGGAGCTCGTTGCAGGCTGCTGCTGCTAGAGGCCACACAGAGATTGTCAGCATCCTTCTTGAAAAGGGTGCCGGTGTCAATGCAGCAGGGGGAGAGTATGGGAGCTCGTTGCAGGCTGCTGCTGCTAGAGGCCACACAGAGATTGTCAGCATCCTTCTTGAAAAGGGTGCCGGTGTCAATGCAGCAGGGGGACGATATGGGAGCTCGTTGCAGGCTGCTGCTGCTGGAGGCCACACAGAGATTGTCAGCATCCTTCTTGAAAAGGGTGCCGGTGTCAATGCAGCAGGGGGACAATATGGGAGCTCGTTGCAGGCTGCTGCTGCTAGAGGCCACACAGAGATTGTCAGCATCCTTCTTGAAAAGGGTGCCGATGTCAATGCAGCAGGGGGAGAGTATGGGAGCTCGTTGCAGGCTGCTGCTGCTAGAGGCCACACAGAGATTGTTAGCATCCTTCTTGAAAAAGGTGCCGATGTCAATGCAGCAGGGGGAGAGTATGGGAGCTCATTGCAGGCTGCTGCTGCTGTAGGCCACACAGAGATTGTCAGCATCCTTCTTGAAAAGGGTGCCAATGTCAATGCAGCAGGGGGAGGATGTGGGAGCTCGTTGCAGGCTGCTGCTGCTGGAGGCCACACAGAGATTGTCAGCATCCTTCTTGAAAAGGGTGTCGATGTCAATGCAGCAGAAGGACGATATGGGAGCTCATTGTATGCTGCTGCTGCTAGAGGCCACACAGAGATTGTCAGCATCCTTCTTGAAAAGGGTGCCAATGTCAATGCAGCAGAGGGAGAATATGGGAGCATATTGCAGGCTGCTGCTGAGGGAGGCCACACAGAGATTGTCAACATCCTTCTTGAAAAGGGCACCAAGATCAATGCAGCAAGGGGAAGGCATAGAAAGGCAGGCCAGATTGTAAAACAAATCAAGGCATTCTTGTATGACTCCCTGAGGTTGCAGATGTCAGGATAGAAGGTGGGTTATGAATGGATGGCTAAGTACAAATATTCCACCTGCTTTTATACTTTTCTATTTGCTGATTAATGCTTAGAGGTGTTACGTCCGTGCACATCTCCGTCCGAAAACCTCCGTCCAGAATCTCCGGATCTCCGGATCTCCGATATCTCCGTCCTCCGGATGCGTACGTCCTAACCTATGGGCCCGTGTCCGATTACTCTCTGTGCATTATGCTATGATTTGATGCACTATCCTCCGGGGTTTTTACGCAGTGAAGTCTTCTGAGCGTTTCCCCAGAATCACTTATGATCATATGCCCTATGCTCCACATGCTACTCCTTATTGTTGTTATTGTTATTCGAAGACCTTATTGTCTTTTACTTACTTCTCCGTCCACATCCAGAAACCTCCGGATTTCGTATAAATACGTAGTCGTTCATGGATGTACTTTAGTTTGTTAATTAACGTGCTTTGCCTCCGCATTGCTCCGGTCTGACCTCCGCTCCTACTCCGTCTGGCAGCCAAGAAGAGGGCGCTCACCCTTAGACCCCTGTGGTGATCTGCGTTAGCTCTGTCTTACCTCCGGCTAGAATTCTCCGATCCTCCGGACTCCGGCCTTCCGTCCCTCCGGCCCGACACGGATATAACAGTATTAACAAACTCACCTTTCTTGGCTGTTCTACATGTCTTTTTCTCACCTACCGTCTACGCCAGATGCTCAAGGCAGACGGCGGCGCGAATCGTCCATCATCCGGGCGATGGTTCCCTTGCACCCACCGGCTCTTGCTACCAGTAATTTTACTCCCGCCTATGCTACTGCGACTCTTTCGACACCTGTTTCTACACGGCAACCTCATTTCGAGGAAGGCCGTGCTCCCCGGCCTAATGCTCCGGTTTCGTGGTCTCGTCCCGTTCTGGAGGAGTTGGCTGGTCCTTCCAGGCGGGCTCCACGACTTAGCCTATCACCAACTCTTTCTGAGTTCCATGGTCACGCTGGAATGGAAAGCATTTTGGAGGAGCGGTTCGAAAACCTGCCCTCCGGTACGGAACATCATTCGGCATCAGGTAGTCATCATAGTTCTCCTCATCGGCATGGCTCACCACATCCATCACAACACACACCATCCGGAACACCCCTCGTACCTCCGTTAACCGGAGTTCCGGTTGTTCCATTAGTTCCGGTCCCTCCAGTTACTCCTGCAGTCCCCGCAGCCCCTCAACCGATGGCTGCTACCCAAGGTGTGGATCCTAACAACCCTCCTATTCCACCGGCTAGACCTCCTACCCCTACCGGAACTGGTCCGGCAGGACCTCCGGCTCCAGGAGGTGGTGGAGGTGGCGGAGGAGGAGGAGGTGGTGGAGGCGGTGGTAATGGTCCTAATAATCCTCCAGATCCAAATCAACCTCCGGTTAACCCTCCAATTCCTCCCGCTGGACCGCCCGTACCTCCCACACCTGGAGGTGGAGGAGGTGGCGGACCTGGCGGAGGAGGAGGTGGTGGTGGTGGCAGACCTCCGCCACCAATCAATCCGCAAGGACCTCCTGGTCCCCAGGGCCCTCCTGGCCCTCCGGGATTTCCGGTTTATGTTCATAATCCCCAGCTTGACGCCGCGATGCAAACTTTTGCAACCACCATGACCGCTTTCGCTCAGAATGCCAATGCTCCACCTCGATCCACCCGGAGCACTCTCAAAGCTCTGGATACCTTCGACGGATCTGATCCATCAAAATTTCACTCCTTCCTATCCCAGATCTATCTTCACATTGCGGAACGTCCCCAGGATTTCCCCGGCGACGACGAGAAAATTCTCTACGTCCGGTCTTATCTCCAGGGTACTGCACAACGATGGTTTGAGCCCAGCATGTATGTCGGAGCTCCCATTCCGCTCTGGGACGGAAACTTCCGTCTATTCATCGAGGAGTTGCAAGCCAATTTCGGTCCCCATGATCCGATTGGGGATGCGGAACAGGCACTTAAGGCATTGGTCATGAAATCGTCGGATCGAATCGCCACTTATCAGGTCGATTTCGACAATTATGCGGCAATGATTGGGTACAACGACATGGCGCTCTGTCGTTTCTTTTACAACGGACTTCCACGCCGGATCAAGGACCTACTTGCACACACTGACTACGACAACACTCTTAATGGTCTTAAAATCGTGGCACGCCGGATTGACGCTCGCTATTGGCAGCGTCAAGGGGAGCTAGAGCATGAGCGTGCCCAACAGAAAGCTACCTCTGGCGGATCTTCCGGTAAATCCTCCGGTGACTCCGGTTCCTCTCCGACCACCTCCGGTAACACTAGCGGAGGTAAGGGGAAGGGCAAAGGCAACAAACCCCAGAAGCCTAGGCCCTCCGGGCAATCTTCCGGACAATCCTCCGGATCATCCTCCCAGGCCGCTTCAGGTAATGCAGGCCAGGCGTCGACTTCAACGCCGGCCAAGCCCAAACCGTATGCCGACAAGCTCGATAAGTCCGGTAAACTAAAACCGGAGGAACGCGAGCGGCATATTAAGAACAACCTCTGCCTTTTCTGCGGAGGTTCCGGCCACAAGACTAACGAGTGCAAGAAGCGTCCGGGCAATCAAGCCCAGGGCAAGGCAGGCTCCGTCTCCACTCCGCCTGCTCCCTCTGCTGACGCATCCTCTTCGTCCGAGTCAAAAAAATAATTAGCAGCTCGGATACCTCAGCACCGAGCCCGAGTTGCGTTGACTCCGAGGTGCTTCCAGAGGTTTGTCTCAACGCTTCCACTCTTTCTCCGAACGCTTTATATGTTGATCTCGATATATCTTTACTCTCCGTGGACTATATCTCTCCCTCCGATTTTCTCTCCGGACTCTTTTCGGAGGCAGGCCAAACCCTGTCTTCGTCTCTTGTAAAACGAATTGCCACGGGATTCAACTTCCGCTTACAAGCACTCATTGACTCCGGATCTTCCCACTGTTTTGTGTCCACGAATGTCTGCGAATCCAATGTTTTTACCCCGTACGCGGTGTCTCCGGTTAAGCTCCAGTATCTCGACGGCTCTTCATCCATCATAAACTGACAGCTACAATTGCTCCCTCGGTTTCCCTCCGGCGATGTCCAATTAATGGAATTCTACGTCACCCGTCTCGATTCTCCCTGTGATCTGGTATTGGGATACGATTGGCTTGCCCGCTTCAATCCGTTGATTGACTGGCGCAGTGCCACTATCACCTTTCCCTCAGTTCCCTCTGAGTCTCCGGTGTCGACACCTCCGGAAATTATTCCGATCCCTGTTGCGGCTGCTCCTACTATGGACGAGACGGAACCTCCGGCATCCCCGGCGGACCTTCCGTCTACGCCATTGACGTCTTCGCCAGAGTTTGGTCCTTCAATGGACGTCCCCTCCGATCCTTTAATGGATGACATCCCTGAGGTTCCAATGCCTCATCCTTTCACCTCCGCTCCGCTTGTTTCACTAGTCTCCGCAGCAGCATACAGCGCTATTATACGAGACAAGAGTACAACGCAGTATACTTTGCGTGCAACCCTGACCGATGAAGCCCAGGCTCGTCGTGCCTCGGCTGAGGAACCGGATCTCTCCGGTTTACCTCCGGAATATCACGACTTCGCGGATGTTTTCTCCGAGGAGAAGGCATACAATCTTCCTCTGCACCGCGAATTCGACCTCAAAATCGAAACTATCGACGGCGAGGAACCTCTGATCGGCCATGTTTACTCCATTTCTCCGGCTGAACTTACCGCTCTCCGGGAGTTCATCGACAAGAACTTGAAGGCGGGATTCATCTATCTGTCTAGTTCTACTCACGGAGCTCCGATTCTCTTCGCTAAGAAGAAAGACGGAAGTCTCCGTCTTTGTGTCGACTATCGAGGTCTTAACCGCATCACGAAGAAGGATCGTTATCCACTTCCTCTGATTGCGGACCTCCTCGATGCTCCGGGAAAGGCACGTATTTATACTAAACTCGACCTCCGGCACGCTTACCATTTGCTCCGGATTGCTCCGGGCGATGAGTACAAGACCGCATTTCGCTCCCACTATGGCTCTTATCAGTTCCGCGTCGTTCCGGAAGGCCTCACCAATGCTCCGGCCGCTTTCCAACGCTTCCTGAACACGCTATTCTTCGATTTGCTGGACGTCTATGTCGTCGTATATCTCGACGATATCTTGATTTACTCCGATGATCCGTCCGCACATACGGCTCATGTTCGCGAGGTGCTCCGTCGCCTCCGCGAAGCGGGACTATACTGCAAACTGCCGAAATGCGAGTTTAGTGTCACCACTTGCGAATACCTCGGCTACATCCTTTCGTCGGAAGGTTTCCGCATGTCTCCGGTCAAAATCTCCGCTATCACGGAGTGGCCCGTCCCTCGAAAAATCAAGGATATCCAGTCTTTCCTTGGTTTTTGCAACTTTTACCGACGTTTCATATACGGGTATTCCCAAATCACCGTTCCACTCACTCGACTCACTCGTTCGAACGTCGCATGGGATTGGTCTCCCGCCTGCCAAACCGCTTTCGAAACTCTCAAGCGAGCATTTACGGAGGCTCCGGTACTTCACCACTGGATCCCCGGTCGACAAATTACAGTCGAGACGGACGCCTCCGACTATGCCATTGCCGCCATTCTCTCCATTATAGGGGATGACGAGCTCCTTCATCCGGTTGCGTTCCGGAGCCGGACCTTAACTCCTCCGGAGCTCAACTATGACACGCACGATAAAGAGTTACTTGCGATTTTTGACGCTTTTAAACATTGGCGCCACTACCTCGAGGGAGCTCCGCTCACTATCGACGTTGTCATGGACCATAAAAATCTCGAATACTTTGCCACGACAAAGACGCTTACGCGCCGGCAAGTTCGTTGGTCCAAATATCTTTGCCATTTCAATATGGTAATCCGGTTCCGTCCTGGAAAACTCGGAGGAAAACCAGATGCTTTGACTAGACGATGGGACGTCTACCCTAAAGAGGGGGATACGGCTTTCAGCCAAGTTAATCCTCAAAATTTTCGCCCCATTTTTACCTCCGATCAACTCACTGCATCCCTCCGGACGACACTACTCGAGGAAGTTGTCCTCCGAGCCTCCGTCGTTATGGACGTCGACAAGCTCCACAGCGACATCAAGTCCCATTATGCGGACGATCCCGCCACTGTTGACGGACTTACCTCCGCAACCTCTGGCACTTCATCGCGTTGGTCTATAGATTCCTCCGGTTTACTCCGCCTTTACAACCGGATCTATGTACCTCAAACCTCCGGCAACACTCCGGATATTCTCCACGTACGTGTTTTACAACATAAACATGATCATATACTCCCCGGTCATTTTGGGCAGAATCGCACACTTGCCCTCGTACGCGGGAATACTCCTGGCCGGAGATGCGGACCTTTGTACGCGACTATGTCAGGTCTTGCGTGATCTGTAAACGCAACAAGGCCCCACGACATAAACCTTACGGACTCCTCCGTCCACTTCCAGTTCCCCTCCGTCCTTGGCATTCCATTTCTATCGACTTCATCGAATTCCTTCCTTTATCCGGCGGATATGATGCAATTTGCGTTATAGTCGACAGGGCTTCGAAACAAGTTATTCTCTTTGCCTGTGATCGATACATAACCTCCGCCCTTCTAGCTAAGGCATTCCTTACACATGTCTTCACCAAACACGGAGTTCCGTCCCATGTCACCTCCGATCGTGGCACGGAGTTTGTCTCCGCGTTTTTCCGTTCCTTGGGGGAACTACTCAGCATGAAAATGCATTTTACCTCCGGTTACCATCCGTCGGTGGACGGACAGACGGAACGGATGAACCAAACCCTCGAACAATACATCCGGATGTACTGCGCTTATCAGCAGGACAACTGGCACGAGCTCCTTCCGCTTGCAGAGTTCGCACTCAATAATGCTCCAAACACCTCTACCGGAGTTACCCCGTTCTTTGCCAACAAGGGTTATCATCCCTCGATTACTTTCTCCGACGTCGAAGTCTCCGATCCCTCCGCTCGTGAATATGTGTATGACATCCAATCAGTTCACGAATACCTCCGGCAGCAACTCACTTTTGCTACGGAGCGTTACAAGGAGATTGTGGACAAGAAACGTGAACCGGAACCCATCTTCGAAATCGGAGATGAAGTATTCATTACTGCCGAATTCATTGCAACGACACGTCCGACTGAAAAGTTTTCAGAGACTCATTTCGGGCCATACGAAGTTATCGAGAAACCATCCGCTGCTTCCTACACCATCCGCCTTCCTAAAGCTCTTTCCCGCATCCATCCCGTATTCCATGTCTCTCAACTCGAGCCTCACTTTCCGAATCCATTCCCCAGACGAGAAGCGGAACCTCCGGGCGCCGTCCATACACTTGACGGCGAGGAGTACTACGAACTCAGCTCCATTGTCAATTCCAAGATCGACCGGAGGTACCGCGTAAAGCTCCGCTACTACGTTGAATGGTTGGGCTACGAGGATACCGACACCCGTTATGAATGGGTCTCCGCGACGGACCTGGATGCTCTGGAACTTATCGCCGCATTCCATGAGCGCTATCCGGAGAAACCGGGACCGGAGCTTACGGATTAACCTCCGTCTTCTCTTCCTCAAATTTCCGACGAATTGTGACAAGAAAATCAAATATACAATTTCTTTTTCGGTGATATATACAATATAAACTAATGTTCTTATTCATTTCTCCGGCTCCGGGTTTTCCTCCGGGGCCTCCGGCATCTCCTCGTCGCTGTCCACCAATTTGTAAACAATTTGCTCGTCGACATCGACAATGCGACGGAGGGCCGGTGGGGTTGGCGGACGGATTGCGATTTCCGTTTCCTCCATCTTCACCCGGAGGTCTTCCGCCTTCCTCTGCTCCGCTTCTTCCTCCGCCTTCCTCTGCTTCTCATCTTCTTCCGCCTTCTTACCTTCCTCCAACAACTTGGCTATCATAGCCGCCCTTTCCACCTTCGCCTTCTCCGCCTCCGCGCGCTCCTTCTCCCTCTTTGCCTCTGCCACCTTCAGCTCCCGCCGTTTGGCGACGTTGGCCTGGATTAGTGCCATTTGGTCGGCACTGTCGTTTTCGATCTTGACCGGAGGCTCCGTCTGAATCTCCGGCTGGACCTCTGGCGCGGCCACCACACTTTCCACCATCGACAACGGGCTTTCCGCCCGCACCTCCCTCTCCTCCGGTTCTCCCTGTGCATCCACGATCTGTTGGAGCACAATTCCTACTTCAACCTCATTGTCGGATACCGCACGACGCCATTCGTTGATGCGGGAATCCTCCGGCGCTCCGTCATCCTCCGCCCGCCCATCTCCGTCCTCATCCGCGTGCCCATCTTCGTCCTCCGCTTGTTGAGCCTCCTCAGTCTCTGTGCTGACCATCGCGTCGGAGATGCGTTCGCGGGCCGAGGCCTCGAGGTAGTGGGCGGCTTCGACATCATCCATTCCCTCGTCAACCAACTTTGTTGCCATTGACGAGAGGAAGACTCGGTCCAGCGCCTGGCACCGGCGCATGAGACGGAGCGTCTCCCGCATTTCCGTCAGCTCCGCCCGCATGTCTCCGGATCGGGTCCGAGTTGGTTCCTGCGGGCCAACCCACAGCGGAACCTCGCATGCGCCCCGGCCTTTTCCCTTCCGCTCCGTCCTTCCCTCCGACTTCTCCGTCCTCCGTTTCTTCCTCACCCCTCCGTCCTCCGTCGTCGCTGGCGCCCTTGGCTTTACAATGGCCGGACGCGCCTCATTCTCCGGCAGGAGCTGGCACTTCCAGTGTTTCCGCTTGCAACGGTTGCAAGCGAGGTTCCGGTTCCGGAAGTGATTCTGCACGTAGCAGATACTTCTGTCTCTTCTGCAACTAAAACAAGCTGGAAATTATCAATAAAAAAATCCCTCCGGTCAGTCGGGCGGAACTTACCGTTCTCCTCCCTCAGCGCTCGCCATTCTATTTCCACGGGGCCCTTTCGCCCAATCCGCGTGGTGATGAGGCGGCGCGGTTTCCTCGCACTATCCTCCGACTCCAAACTCGTCTCCGCTTCCGGCTCACGTTTTCGCTTGAGGCGACTAGGCCCCCGGTTGGCCTATCTCCGGCTCCGGCTCCGTCGCTCCGTCCTCGCTCATATCATCCGACACCGGCTCGTCGGGTACGTCGTTACGGTCCGGCGAATCCCCGCGGTCGATGTCCGCAATGGTGACGCAGTCGTGCGCCGTTAACTCCCGACGCTGCGCACGCGCCAGAAGCTCCACGACTTCACGGCGGCGTTGTTCGGCCCCCCGAACTTCGTTCTCCGCCTCGAAGAGAAGCTGGGAGAGGCGCACCTCATCCCGTTTCGCCTCCTCATCGACCTCCTTCTTCTCCTGCTCCCCCCGCGCGATATCCATCGCCATTTCTTCGTCCTCCCTCTCCTGTTCCTCCCTCGAACCCTCTCTCCCTTTGCCTTTGTCCTTGCGCGGAGGTGGGGTCGCGTTTGATCCGTCGGACATGGGGGTAATTGGGGATGGTGGTGGTTGAAAGGAAGAAAATTTTTGTCTCACGCCACTCGTTCCTTGATTCAACATGTCAACGACCCGTGACCAACTATACAACTTTCTCAGCACTCCGTTCCCAGCTCCATCGTCTCCGTCTCCGTCTCCGTCCAGTACCTCTTCAGTTCCTCGTGGGTGAGGAACCTTAAGAGGGGGATACTGTTACGTCCGTGCACATCTCCGTCCGAAAACCTCCGTCCGGAATCTCCGGATCTCCGGATCTCCGATATCTCCGTCCTCCGGATGCATACGTCCTAACCTATGGGCCCGTGTCCGATTACTCTCTGTGCATTATGCTATGATTTGATGCACTATCCTCCGGGGTTTTTACGCAGTGAAGTCTTCTGAGCGTTTCCCCAGAATTACTTATGATCATATGCCCTATGCTCCACATGCTACTCCTTATTGTTGTTATTGTTATTTGAAGACCTTATTGTCTTTTACTTACTTCTCCGTCCACATCCAGAAACCTCCGGATTTCGTATAAATACGTAGTCGTTCATGGATGTACTTTAGTTTGTTAATTAACGTGCTTTGCCTCCGCATTGCTCCGGTCTGACCTCCGCTCCTACTCCGTCTGGCAGCCAAGAAGAGGGCGCTCACCCTTAGACCCCTGTGGTGATCTGCGTTAGCTCCGTCTTACCTCCGGCTAGAATTCTCCGATCCTCTGGACTCCGGCCTTCCGTCCCTCTGGCCCGACATGGATATAACAAGAGGTCCATCAGTCATCCTGATGAAATGCTTTCCCAGTGTTTACAACAGTACTGATATAGTTGAACCTCAATGAGCAGAATGTTGCCAATGTCCTAGTCACTGACCACAACCACTAATCAGAATCTAACTACTTTCTTCTTTTTATGGTTCAGACACTTCAACAAGTCTTGGTTCTATGAACACTTCAACAGGTTCAAAAGATGCCAAGAATCAATGTATGAGTGTGATAGTTATACTTAGGCTAGAAAAAAGTGATGAATGGTAGGTTTTCAGGCACTGCTGGATGACAAGAGCATATTTTAGGACAGAATAAATTGTCAGATAGGTCAGAATCATTGGGCACAGCTGACATCCACATGAAAAGAAAATGAAAGATTTTCAGAAAGATCAGAAGGTTATCTGATCTGACCTGAAAACCATTTTGGAATGTTGGTGGGCCAGAAAGTCTGTCAAAACTGGACTTTCTCACGACCCAATGCCATGGCTCAGTCACCAGACAGTTAATGTTGAGGATGGACTTGCCTCTTATGGCATCCAGCATTGGTGATTCTGGTTTCATATTTATTTTATTTACTTTACTTGGCTCTCTCAACTGATCATACTTACAACCGATTGTATCTGCACCATATATATGGTGTGGGTACCTAATAATGCCCTCAGTCTTGACCATGACGTTGGTGTGGCTGAGGGTACATTCTCATATTTATTCCTACTTTGTACATCATATTTACTTTACCTGTAGACTACACTTCACTGTATATCTTCTACAGATTTGCAGTCAGAACAGCAATTCTCTGCACAGTCCAAGATCAGCCAAGAGCATCCCAAAGGTACTGAAGAAGACTCATTGCGAATATTTCCCCCTCATTGTCATTCCCCTATGTTGTGGTGTCCCCCCACTATTGTTCTCCTCCCTGCTGACCAGAAGCTGAATGACAAGAATTATGCTGTGTGGAGCAATACCATATTCAGCATGGCCCACAGGTATGGAATGGAGGGTTACCTTGATGGTACCATCCTTTGTCCCTCTGTGACTGTTCCCCAAAATCATCCAATGCTGGTCAATTCTGCCTTTCCCAATGCCGATGAACATCACCTATGTGAAGGATTCATCAGCTCACTTTTGTACCAAAATATTGAGCAACTGAAGGCTTGCAGTCTGAAGTCAAGCAATAGTGCATGTAGCATATAGGTGACTCTGCAGAACAAGTTTGGCCAGGCATCTAATTTAATTGTCAGGCTCGCAATGGACAAACTGCATAACGAGGAGCTTTAGAAAGGGTGAAACCTCCCCACACACCTTGATAAGCTTACCACCCTTCATGCAGATGTTTCCCAGATCAGAGGGCATGTCACTGAGGCTGAAATGATTACTGTTGTTCTTCAGTCGCTTCCTAAAGCTGAGTTCAGGCCATTGATAATTACCCTGCAGGCTTTGAAGCTTGTCTCTCAAGTCAATAGCCAACTTCACCAGTACTGGAACATTGTGCACAGGAAGGAGGTTGAGGAGGACAGAAGGACCATGGTGAACACCCTAGCCATTAATGCTCCACATGCTGGCACCACTGAAAATGGGTTATACTGCATGAACTGCACCTGGGATGGCCATATGCATGACCAGTGCTTTGCACACAGAGGCAGAAGGGAGGGCCAAGGCAGATGACATTGGTGTGCACCTGCTGGGATGGAACCTTGTCAGTTGTTTATTGATGCTGCCAAGACTGCAAGGAAAGTGAGGCAGGCAGCATTTAATGCTGCAGTCACCACTGCCACTGCTACCACACCGCCTGCTGCTGCACCAACTCCACCTGCACCTGCTACCCAGACAGCTTCATCCCCATTCCCGATGGTGTTGTATGTGAACCCAATGACCACCTATGTGCTTGGAGTTTGACACCTCATTAATGACACTTTTTGCAAAACATTATGGCAATAGCCCAGCAGACTTATTGCAATAATTTATGGGAACCATAACAGGTAGCAGAAGGGTTCTCTTTGTTATAAAAGCTTATGCAGCTTCACGACACCTGTGAGAGGCCATCAGAAAGAGATGCGCTGTTCAGGCCATCATTTTTGAGCAACACTGACTCCTCGGCATCTTGCTAAACTTTTACAATTGGCCATCACAAGAAAAAAAAAAGCACTTTGGAGTAACATGTTCTATGGAAAAATGTGCGGATTTTTAGCTGCCATGTTTCTGTTATACAATTTGTTCCTTGCTCTCCTTCCAAATTCCGCCTTATTCCTTGCTGTTTTGTCATTGGCTGCACTTGGTTCATGTTACCAATGTCAGATATGTTATGTTTTTGGAATGTTGACCTCCAACTCACATATTTATTACCAATTTCCAGATATCGGCACACTGGCTCTGATTGCAAGTTCGCCACACCTGGCTCTACTTGAAATTCAAAACATAAATTTGAGTTACAGAGAACAGAGTCTTGGCAGAGTCGGCAGATGAGTCGACACTGAAAACAAACTACAGATAGGCAGGCTGGCTGCTGGCAGAAATGGTGGACACCTAGGCTCTATAACAGAAGCGGGATTTCCAGCAGGATTTTGTTTCAAAACTGCATCCCAAATCCCGGCCTTCCATCTGCCCAGAAGCTGAAATGTGACATCAACAACCAGTCATTTCCGGCCGCCCGAAAATCAGAGGCAGCTGCTACATATTAGTATATCCATTCATATTCTGGCTTGCCTGGCATGTAGCTCAAAACCTATTCTGAACCTTGGACACATGTTCATATGAGGCTTGAAAAATATTATATGCTGCTGCTGCTAGCTAGACAGATTCACTATTTGCAAGTGCATCCACGGTTTTCTCCGTAGTCGTGATTTGCCGAGATCCACTGTCAATCAGCCGTGTTGTGATCCCCCGCTGGCATTCAAGGTTCAAAATGTGTATGGATAATTGTTGCATTGACAACAAATGCTTATTTAATCTCCTTGCCCAATTTTCGGCAAAGTACCATTTCAGTTTTCAAGCATTTCAGGTAACGTTGATCAAGTAACATTGATCTGATTCATCATGAAGCTGTAGGCCATGGAAGAAATTCGAGGATAACCAGAGGCTACTTATATATATATATATCACTCCTTGCCACACCTCTTCTCTCTTATATCTTCTGAATCACAGCAGAGCAGCCTGACAATTTAATTGTTGAATATTAATCAGATCAATAAGCTCCATCTCCAACTCGGCACTTCCCCTTCCTTCCTTCCAGAATCACATAAAAGCCTTCAAAATCACAGCCATGAAGTATGTACCAAATACTGCTGCAAGACAATTTCTTCCGGGATTTGTGGAGTAGCTAGGAGGCTGGGGATGTATCTATACTGGAAACCTCGGGACCAAGATGGGGGAAACACAAAGTGGGAAAGAAGGACAGAATCCAGACCCCTTAGGTGCTTAGACACAATTGAATTGCACTGTTTGATAAACACTCATTCAAACCATAAAGGTTCAGCTCCTGCCTCACCGAGGCCTAATTCCATGTCATTTATGTATCATCGGCGAAATTGAAAGTCACCAGGGCGCTAGCAAGCTACTGGGAGCATGACAGCATGCCAAATGCTACTGGCTGAAATTTCTTTAGCGTGTTAGGTCCGCAGATGTGCCTGACCGTCCGGACAAAACCAGTCTGCGCTGAGGTCGAAAGCTTCCGGCGCCGCGGGAGTACATAAGTAGCTCCATAAAAGGCTCCGGCGTGTTGAAATGAATCGTGAGCGCCCATCTCGTGGCGGGAGTCGAAACATATGTGCCTGGACCGTCGTGGCCATCCATCTGCTTAATCTTTCGAATTTTCAGGCACCTGGTAGGTAGATAGCATTACACAGCACGCTCCCGCTTCAGAAACCGGTATCAGGAAGTATCCCGGCATACTACGGGCAATTTATGTACGTCATCGCCCTAACCAATGATCTTCAGGAAAGGCCAAAGCAATCTGACCGTTACCCCACGCGTGTCGGTGCTCATCCACATAACGCAAAACAGGTTTAATAACAACTTGCACTGTAATCAACCATCAGCCCAGGAGCCAAGATTTAAATACACCACTGGAACAAAGCAAAGCAAACGTGAGCCCAAAAACAACAACCGAGCGGTCCCGTCCGCAATCCAAACATCATCCACAATGGATCACCTATACGCCTCCCCATGCTCCAGCCAATCCAACGCGGTCTTCGCCGACTCGATCACATCCTTATCATCGTCCATCGACGATCCGCGCAGCCCGGTACTCCCGACCCCGCCCATATGCACATGCAAGCCATCCCGCTGGAATCCGCTCCCGCCCCCGACGGGCGAATGGCTCGTGATCGCATGGAAGCCGCCCGTACCAGCACCGGTCCCAGCGCACATCTGCCTCAGCGTCGCGCCCACCCCCCGCCTCGCCCAGCGCGCGCCTTGCGGCGGTGCTCGCGCGCGCAAGCTCGAGCACGGCAGAGACGGCGGGCCGGCGCACGTGCGGCCCGCGCTCGGCTAGAGCGGCGCGGAGGGCGGCGAGCAGGGATGAGGAGGTGATGAGGTGCGTTTGGTAGGTTGCGGCGCCGTTGGAGAGGTTTGCGAGAACGTAGGTTGCCTACCAAGCATTTAGAATTGGGAAGGAGCAAGGAAGACAGGAAACTGGGAGAAAGAAGGCTGGCCGACCTGCAACACAACATCGTCGTCCTCCGCCGACAGCGCCCCGGTGAGGTGCCTCAACAGCACACTGGCACCGAGCTCTCGAAAGATCATCTCAATCCCTGCTTCGTTCTCCGAGAGGTTCCGCAAGAGGTGGAAGGCCTGCTCCTGTACCGCCCCATCTGCGTCTTCGAGCAGCCTTGATTGAGCAAAGATAATCAGCATACTATGATGAAAAAGAAAGAAAAATTGAGAAATGAATAACTCACTCCGCCAACCTCCCCCACCCAAGACACTGCATCACATCCCGCTTCGTCTCCCCGCTCGTCTTGCTCAGCAGATTTTTAACCGCCCACAGCGCACTCAACCGCAGCGTCGGGTCCCCACCGCTGAGCAGCTTCACGAGGCGCGGCATCAGGCCGAGGTCGAGGTAGATCTGTGGTGCGAATCGAAGTCAGGTTTTTATTTTTATTTTTTTGGAGGAAATCAACAGGGCTGAGATAGAAAAGGCACTCACCGGCCTCAACGGCGAAAACTCATTCACAATATTACACACCGCCGCCAGCGCCGCGGCTGTCACCCGCTTATCCTCTTCCTTCCCTTCGCCCCCTGAATCCTTCTTAAAGATCTGGAACACCGCCATCCCGAGCCCGCTGTCGACGATGTTCGTGCGCAGGACGGCGACCGCCCGGCCTGAGCCATGCTTGAGTTAGCATGGTATAATATATAAGAGCACTCTCGGTATGAAGCGAAGGAAGGGGGAAAGTCGAAGGAGGAAGAACTCACTCAACGCCCGCACACACTGACACGCCGCATACCTTACGCCCACGGCGCGGTGCCCCAGCGCCGCATGGATGGGCGGTAGGAGCCGCAGGTCGTCGGTGACCGAACGGCGGATGGTGTTGTCGAAGAGCGAGAGCGCGGCGATGGCGGTGAGGGCGGCCTGTGTGCCGAGTGTAACGTCAGTATTCGTAGGTGGATGAATTATAATAAACGAGACACAAGCAAAAATCAATAGCCACTGAACAAAGGGATAGAAGGAAGGAAAACCCCACGCACCTCCCTCAACCCTGCAACCCCATCCGACTCTTCCTCCTCCTCCCACTCCGCCCTCGGCGCAATAGGCGTGATATCCCTCAGGACCGCCGCCAATTTGGCAAGACACCCGCGGTCGTACGCCGAGAACGCAAGCGCGGGGTGGTCTGTTACGAGGTAGTCTGTGTTTCTCGGTCAGTTTCCCGAAAAATAAGTAGATACAAGTTTTCGGAAAGAATAGATAAATATATAGTTTTCGAGAGAAAAAAATGGAAGACGAGAGCCGGACTCACACAAAACGAAACACGCCTTCGTCCTGTTCCCAAGGCTCTCATTCTGCGCCGAGACAATGCGGTTGATGACGTTCATCACCGTGCGCGTCGACGTCGACGTGTCGTCCGCGCCAGCTGGGAAGGCGTGAGTGTTGGTCGGGTGGGTGTGAGTGTGGGCATTGTGGGAAGAAGTGGATGGGGATGTGGCTGGGGATGTGGCGCGGATGATACTCGTTGCGCTGCGGGTGAGGGAGATCAGGAGATTGAGGATGAAGGAAGAACGGGGAAAAGAAAGGATGGGATGGGAAGAGGAGATAAGCAGACACGCACCATAAACACGCAGCGAGCTGTGTCTCGGTTGATCGAGATTTTGCGAGTGTGAGGGCAAAGGCGAGCAGGGAGGGAGCTATGTTATAGTCATTATTATCAGAGGATGGAACGCAAGGTACTCAGAGGTTGGTATCGACTGACCATCGCGGTCCGTAGATGATTTGCCGAGAGCGGCTGCAACAGTGGAATTATCCTTCGCGATCGTCGCGAGGCCCCACAAAGCCGCCTCTTGAACCTACCCGCATATAAGTACATAAGCTCATTTGAAAGCTTTCTTGGAAAATACGCGCCTTCGCATCGTTGCTATAAATCATTGACGTGAGATTCCGGCACACCCACCCGCCCTGCCGATTCGGAGCGTTGGCACTCGCAATGGTCTTCTCCCATCCACGTTTTGTTTTCACCTCCTTCAACCGGTCTTCGGGCGGGAGCCAGGTCGATACGGCGGTCCTATGCTCCGCATTTCTTACAGCGAAGCCGAGCAGCTGTGCAATGGATGTCCGAGTTTGAGGAGAGGGGTCAACGAGGAGCGGGAGGTACAGGTCCAGTGATTCTGCCTGTCTCACTGTAAGTAGCCAATAACCAGACAAGAAAGAATTCACACCTGGAAGAGATAATCCAACGCCGCCTCCGCCTCATTTTTAATGCTCGCCCGCTCCTCGCGGAGGCCCCACTGCGATGGGCCGACGGTATCCGCAATAGCTATCGCCAACGCACGCAGTCCCCGCGCAAAAGCTGCCCTCAGCGCCGTCGTTTCTTCCGCCCCGAACTTGGATATGGCGTACAGAAACGCTCGGGGCGCATCACAGCGTAACAGCGTCCCTAAAACCGCCTCCGATCCTGGGAGCGAGCTTCAGTCAATAATTCGGACCATTGTGCGGGGCATGATACGCGTACCATAGGATATCGATGCAATCACATGGGCCGCCTCGATGCGCAGGTCCTCCTCCCGGGGATCGTCGTTCAGACATTGCACAAGGCTGGAATTGAGTGAGGGTGAGAGGGGTACAGCGACTGGGCTTTCGGACTCACGTTTGAACGAATACCTCGTCCTGGGCGAGCTGGACCTTGGCAGACGGGTTGCCTATTACTGTGTTCTTGATGGTCTTGAGGCTGGAGAGCGTTATGGGCGTGAATGTCATCCTGGCGGAGACAGAGTCGTGGCCAGCAGATCACTGATCGGCAAGCGGACCGGCACAGCCTCAACGCACGCTTATTTAGGCAACTTTTCATTTCGCCGAAAAGAATTCAATTATGCATTAGATTAGACTCATGACCCGTATAATACTAGATTCCCCTCCACATTCATCCTTCAAACCCGCGTAATGCACAGCGGTGCCCCCTTCTCGCCACTCGGCAGGATAGGCGAAAGTGTGCCCATCAACCGCATCCGAATAGTGTCGCCCTCCTCTGGGAAGGTAAAGGAGAACTTCCCAACCAGCTCGGCGAAGAAAACCTGCATCTCTAATACCCTGCAGACAATCCCTTCAGTATCACGAATGACATATTGATGGGATCCACTCACGCGAAACGCCACCTGGATTGGGATTTATTTAGCATGGTAATAATGTTGGTAATACATATTTGAACGCTCACCCGAGACACACCCGTGGTCCACCGAGGAAGGTTAGCCTGCAAAGTCGTTATTGTTATCAGCTCGCCCCGATCTAACAAGAGTAGACGCGACGTACAGATTCGCATACGGCCCGACAGCTTGTCCCTGCGCCACCGTCCCATCCAACCACCGGGACGGCCTGAACTCATGTGGGTTTTCGCCCCAGCGCAAATCGAGTCTTCATATTCGTGAATAAATCAATCATCGTGCAGGACGGGGTAGGTACCTTTGATACGACGCAATCCCCACATTCAAAATTTGCCCCTTCCTTACCGGAATCTGGGTAATCACTTCGCCCTTCGTGGTCCTAATCTCGTCTGCGAGGGGAATAACCGTGTCGCACTTGGCGATACGTTCTGGGATAAAGCCTACGGGGTACATTCGGAGGGTTTCCTACATCGGTGAATTTAGCCAACGCTGCAAGATGAGATAAGTGACGACCTTACCTTGATAAAAGCGTTCAACAGCGGCATGCTATCGTATGCTCCGGTGCCTAACGAGGAAGACGCTTGGATCTCAGCCCTCAGTTTGTCTTGGAATTCGGGATTTCTGGCCAGCTCCAGGAAGCCGATAGCGAGGGTATTACTCTGCGGAAAAACGCATTAGATAGAAGATATTGATATGGAGAGTGTTTGTACGTACAGTGGTGTCCTGACCGCCAACTACAACCATGTTTAGTCATGAAGAAAGCCCGTTACTGAGATGACATACGAAGAAGAATTCCCGTCTGATGCGAAATCTCTTCAACACTGAGGGTCGTTTTCCTCTTCTCCGAGTCGCCCAGCTGCACTAATGTCCGTGTTTCAGTTAAACAAACCAAAGCAACGGGAACGCTTGACTTAAACTCACGCAACACATCAAACACATCCTTCTCGTCCTCCCCCGCCTCCCCCTTCCTCGCCTTATCCACCTTCTCACGAATAATCCTCTCCCCCAGTTGATTCGCAAGCGTTTTCGCGGTTCGGATGATATTGAACGTCCCTGTGGAGATGGGTAGCTTGAGCGCTGCTGGGAGAACCCACTTCGGCATTAGGAAGTCGGCGAGGAACTGGTTTTGCGATTGGTTGGACCCGAGCGCGAGAAGTTGTTCGTTATAGTGCGCCAGCTCTGGGTCCAAGTCCTGGACTGAGTGCCCCAGGGACGCTGGGGTCAGATAGTCAGTCAGTCAGGGATCTCTGGGAAAGTAAAGCAACGTAGATTGAGACTAGTGAGCATACCTTCGCTTACGATGGTGAGCGTAGCGTCGCTGAGGACGGGACAGATATCCACCGCGGCCGGCGAGTCGGAAAATTCTTCCAACTTCTCGGCTGTCTGAGGAACGGAAGAGAGGTCAGGTTACCGGGAAGGATAGTGATACAGGTCTACACACTTTTTGCGCCGCCCTCTCAAATATCGGTTGAAAGCTTCGAACAGCAGCCCCGGAGAACCCGGGGTTCATCGCAGCGCGCAGCCGTTTATGCGCCTTCTCTATCAATCAAAATTCAATCTCATCGTCAACACTGTCGGCACAACAACAACAATCCTGAATTACCCTGTGCCCTCATAACACATTTCTCCGGAAACAGCAAATCGATCCCGGCTTTTTGAGACGGACCGTGTTCGAAATGAGGGCTATTGAGGATGTGCTGCAATGCAACAGGATCCGCAACCAGGAGGCGGTCTTGCTGTGCGCCGATTGTCAGAGCCGAAAGATTGAAGTTTAAAGGGGAGGAAGGGACTGACCCCAAAACACCCTTTCAAGCGGTAAACGGCCCCGAACGACTTCAACCATGCGAATTCATTGTCGCCGTATTCCTCGGGGAGGAACAGTTGAAGCATATTTCCTGGGACATTACATTCAGTACGGCATTCTGAAAGCTGAAAAAAGAAAGGAAGATCCACTTACCAAAGACCCACGAAGGCGATGGCGGGCCCGGAATACATTTGATAGTGCTTCCACGACGAAGGAGCACATACGTGGCGACGATCAGTACTATACCGCCAGAGGCTATTGCATAACCCATGTTGGACTCGCGGGCCAATCCGAGGGGTCGTTGGGATGGATTGAAAATGTTTCCCCCGTTCCCTCGGCTTTTAACTTCTTTTCACCTTCTAGAAGCCCGCCAGCGCCCGGCTATCACCTTTAACCACGCAAGGACTAATTCATTCCTATTTCCGGACGTCAAATCCCGCCCAGGCAGAAACTGAGAAACAACAGCTTCAGGCGTAGTTTAACGTCGTCTGCGTTCGTTTAAGTAGCTTTTCGAAATCTATTTACCATTCGAAACGGTCCCAGTAAGGCTGACAAAGAAGTATGAAAGTGACTACGCAAAAATAGCGTATACCCCATGGTCCGACGCTTGCTGCCTTTACCTAAGATTGTGGCCGTCGAAAATTGGCACTGGCAGGAAGCACGGATCGGACCGGAGCGAAGGGATGACGGACCGCATCCTGGATGAGCAGGTAATGGGACTCAGTCCTTTGAAAGTCAACGTCTGTTTGGTACAGCGGCCGCGACAAGTTGGCGATGAGGCAAGTGGAAGAAAAGAAAAAAGAGACAAGCGCAATTCCGATCACACTTTGATCCGAAATCCGGGTCGCGGCTAAAACTTTTTTTTTTTGGAGCGCTTAATATGACAACATCCAAACTTGGCCGTTTGTATTGCTGGTTATTAGCTTTTGCCGGGAGAGTTGCTCAGGAGAAAATGCCGTTAGTCACCGCACGAGTGTGGGACTCCGGCCAGAGTAATTATCCTATTCAATTGCTTTTAATCATGGGCCACATACTTACCCACTAAAACCTCCTTTTTATTGTCTAGCCTCCGGCAGAGAATCTTCATCTACTATATGCAGACCGCTCCATATCTTAGCTCTTTTTTGAAGGCTAATGCTCCGAATCTAATGTTGTCGGTAAGAGTCGTCAAGGTATCCCGCTGTAAGGCACCATTCACGGCCCTCAATCATAGCTTGTAAATCAGCGGCATAGACGCGACTAAAGCGTCCAACAGGTGGTTGAAAGTGGAGAACAGAGATGATTCAACTGCACATAAGTCCCGTTCACAATGAAGCTGGCCCGGGGCCCCAGGCCAAAATTTGAAATGCCCAAAGACTCCAAACGTGAATTGTAGATAACCAGTCTACCTAGCACGCGAACGAACGAAAGTATAAACGGTATGGAAATCTCGAACCAGAGTTGAACGAAGGCGATGGAGTGTGAGAACGAGAGTATGAGAACGAACGAGGGAACCATACAAATGGTATCAAAGGACTAACCCGGGAAACACAGAGATCAACTCATGATCCGAAGTTAAAAAGCGGTAAAGGGAAAAAAGAAGGTATCAAACGAACGGAAATGGAAGGCCCTTCAGTTACTATTGCCAATACCTTCACCGGCAGTTTGGTCAGGAGCGGCGCCCGCATCGGAATTCCCGCCACTCGCAGACGAATCTTGGGTTTGGTCAGGAGAGGTCATGGAACCCCCACCACCGGATGACGAATCTTGGTTGGAGGTTTGGCCTGAAGAAGTTGTATCATTCCCATTCGAACCGCCACCAGTCGCTCCGCCCGCGTTCGAACCGTCGTCGGTTGATTGGTTCCCGGTAGAGCCGTCGTCCGGACCGCCCGGGGTGGGGTTCGAAGAGGATGAAGCTGAGGAAGTTGGGATGGTGGCTTGCGCCGTGAAGCTCAGGTATCCGCACTGTAACACCGTCTTTCCGCCGAAAAAGGTATCCGTGTAGTCTGGGTTCAGCAAGGCGTTGAATTCCTCCTTCCCAGAGACCACATAAAGCTTCGTTCCGGTACTGAACTGACACAGCACCGGGTAGTGAGCTCCGAGCTCCGAAACTACCATCCCGTATGATGTCCCGCTCGTTGGGTCCGTTATAGCCGCAAATGCACTAAAGTTGAAACGAATTAGTGATTGCCACCACAAGTTTTCGTCCATTGGAAACAACGCACCCGAAAACCCCGTAACGGGGGATTTCATTTTGCGCCTTCATCCGGCAGCGGCTGATCCCGGTCGTGTTCAAGGTGTCGCTGAAGATGATGAGGGTCGTCTCCTTGCCGCTCACGGTAGCGGAGTACGTGACAGCCCCGTTCGAAGTGAAGATCGGCTGAGCATCGGTCCTTGGGGGTGCTACCCCGGCGAGGCTGGCCCCGTCGATATCGATGACCAAAGGGACTACTGTGCCGGGGTCTCCAATCGGAGGAGACGCAACAAACACAGCAGACGAGACACTACGCCCCTGTCGCGCCTCGATTTCCCGCGCACCGAGACCTGGGATCCTGAATACATCTGTCAGCCAATGTACCGGAAACTGAGCGTGGACACGCACTTGAAGCATGCTTTTGCGAGAGTTACATCCGGGTGCTTGAACAGAATGATCTTTTTCTCCGTTTCAGCCGCAGTGGCAACCAGGAATAGCTCCCCAGTCAGCTTCGCTGAGAACACCACTCCCGCACAGTTGGCGTCGCCGATGGTTGGTTTGCCTCCGTCTGACTTGACGGTGAGGGAAAGCGACAGGTCCAGGTTGATTTGGTCCCCAAGATACTGAAAGACAGATTAGCTATAGCCAGGAACAGGGCCATGCCAGCCAGAAGGCTCATCCTTACAATTCCGATCTTGTACTTGTCGGTCAGACTATCCTAATGAAAGAGAAGATATAAGATAAAAAACGAGAAAGCTGGCCCCAAGTACCAAGACGCCAAGAGCAAGCCCAACTTTGAACGAAATAAACGGCGTCAACCCGACCTTCACAGTGGCCTCTGCAAGGAAATGTTTCGTTTCCTCCGGGGTCCAGCCTGAGCTCACCGAGTTCTCCCTATTCTTCAGGTCGAGCGTGCCGGTGACAGCTGGCCAGGTATAAGTGTACCCGGCCGCGATGCGCCCGCTGACCTGAAGGGAAAGCTTCACCCCAATCTGAACCTCGAGCGAGGGCCCAAAGTGGACAAGGCCGGGAACTTGGAACGGACTGTAACATCAATATATGTCATGAATGTCGAACTGAAAAAATACAACCGAAACGCACGTGATATCTAGCGTTGTGTTCAGTGACTTTCAAGTTGCGGAAATTAATTCAGAAAATTCACCTGGGATAGGCAGTTTCTTTTTAACTGTATATTCGAATTTATCTATGCGTCATGGTCAGCGATAAATAGATTTTGCGAAATGTTAAACGAGATACAGTTCGCCTCCAGACCAAGAACGATCTGCATCTCTGCTTCTCCGGTGTATTCAATTATCGCCTTCTTAATTCCAGCCGCGACGGTCCAATCGATTACAATATGGAAGGATAGATACAGCTACGTAGGTATATCAATGTCATTCCACACGAGCATTAATATTGTTCACTGACCTCGGCATGACATTGGACGCAGTACAGCCCGAACGTGAACTCGCTTGAGGAAGACGTCTTGGCTGAGCCAGCTGTACCATTGCTCTCGCTCTTCGTTGTGTTCGCGAACAGGACATATCCATTGGCAGGGCCCCACGGTGTTTTCTCGTAGGGCACTTTCGCCTGCGAGACAAGGCTGCCACTTGCTTTCGTATCGATGTCGCCCAGGCCGCGACGCGAGACCGGCGCGGCGACCACGGGTGACGAATCTAGATAAACCTGTCATCAAACAAGAAACCGTTCGTTGGAAAAGAAACTTTCTTGTACTCAAGTATTGAACCGTTCCAGAGTCAATTGACGAAGTAGCGGTTGCAATGTTGTTGAGCTGCAACAGTCATGAGGCATTGACCCAGTTGAAAAGAGCTGGCGACGCACTTTATCACCGCGGGCATTCCAGACGTCGTCAGACATATTGGGATAACCCTGAATAGCATCGAGCCACATCTCGGGGTCCGAATCATTGTCGATATCAGTGTCAACGTCGCGCCGGGTGCGTGAGGATGACTTCTTGCGCCTGGGTGTTTGATACATTCGAGCGGACATTGTCTCTTCTGGATGCACCGCTTCATGAATCTTTACAGTCTCCATGTGGCAGATTATACTGAGGTCGCCTTTGTTGGAGTTGAAGCTCTGCACGAAATGGAAACTTCTCTCTCCGGACGCAACGCCAGGGCCACACCCGTCGACATACGCCATGATGTAGAAGCCCTGGGCGGGATGAGGTCCAGCTCTTATTAGACTCTTTAAAAACAAACACAGTACCTCGGTATACTGGCTCCAGTCGTCAACGGCAGTCTGCCAGGCCTCAAGGTTGATAAACGACACGGAGATAGAGCTCCCTGTGGCATCTTCACAGTGGACGGACCGGACGTGAGACGAATGTTCCACCGATACCGCGGGTGCCTTGAATGCAGAGACCTCAATGTGGGCGGACATGGGCCCCGCATGTTCCTGCCACGCTGTATGGAGAATTTCAATCAGCGGTTTCACTAATGACCCTTTTTTGGTATGTACCGTAGGGTTCCTCGTAGTAGAGGGTGGCGGACTTTTGAGCTTTGAGATTGTTCAGATCGTGGATATCCTTGTCCGGGTGCTTGGCCGGGAACAGAGTCCCAGGGAGGTGAGGATTTGCTGAGCGGGGGAAAGTCTCCACCTCGGGATGAGGAAAAGCAGCTCTGGTGACGGAGTTGAATGAAATGGCCCAAAAGGCAATAAGGAGTGTGTTAACCCGCATTCTGAGCGTAGGGGGTTGGACGACCACTCTGTCTTCGCGCATTCAAGTACTGCCCATGGTCCAGTACTCGGTTTATGTCTAGCGAATAATCAGGCTTGAAAAGTATGAAGACGGATTCTAGCACCTATCTGATATTCATTCCGACGCTCGAGAGGGAAGCCGAACCTCAACCGCAGTGCAGGGTCGGACACAGAAAAGCCGAAATCAGACTAAATCAGGTCAATGCCGCACTGTCTAGGATATCATCTGCATCTGAGTTAACCTCAACAGGAGTGGCCTTTGAACTAAGGGTAGTGCGCATCGCACCAAGCAAAGTCCCTAACCAAGACAGTAATAACGTCGCGATCAGCCCGCTGAGCTTCCCGATGTGCGGCCTCGCCCATTGACGGTAAGGTGCTCGTCCTCGTCGAGCCGCGTTTTGTCCTATAAGTGCGGAAGTCATTAAGCCTTGTCCCATATGCTCTCTTTAGTGTGTTGTTCGGGAACGGGATGATCGATGCTTTCTCTCCCGAATACCCCCAGGACAAAGGTGTCCGTGAAATTCAGTTAAAAAAGTCTGGAAGACTGCCCAAGCCACGCAACTGCAGAAGCCACTGCCAGTCGCAATTGGGACAGGACAACAAAGCCGCATCGAGCTGTGGAGAAAAGATCACCCTCAGACATTACATTGCCTACGTACTTGTCTATTAGAATTTGGCCTACCACCTCGCTTTGACGATCTTGTCAAAGTATACGAAGGATACCATTAAGACACTCGGTTCGGGAGACGAGTGACTCGATTTGACGCAGCTCATAAAGACTCATACTAACGCGCTATGGTGGACGAGCAGAAAGCACTGTTGTTGCAGTTCATGGTAAGCGTCGTACGATGCAGCGGCGGGGATTCCTACGTAAGCTTGCCATTGTCCTCGTTCGTTGCTGCCACCATGGCGTCGTGACGGACTGGCTGAGGATGGAAGCACCTCGTCGCGTTCTTGCAAGTCCGACTTGGAGAAAAATGGTGCGCATTACAGACCAGAAAGGTCTTGATCATGTCCAACTCCTTTCGAGACAAGGAATTCCATGGACGCGGCCAGGACGCCAGATGGACGTTCATGAAAAAAGGATATTTTCAATTTGTGATCAGTGATTGATTGATTCGGGAGAACGCGGAATCAACGCCCGGGGAATACCGACAGCGATTTATTTCAGCCATAGATTCAAAATTAAGAGATTTTCGATGTCAGGCATGCCTGAGAGCCTCATTTTGTGTTTTCACTCAGAAAACCTATCACAGACTAGTACTCGTTCTACTGCAGCTGATAGTCCAACAAGCAGGCCTCCGCGCAATCAGAATTAGCCTGGTAGTGAAAGACAGGTGATAAAATCGCTTAGACTCAGAAAGCGCAGTCGTGGAATTGTCCACTTTGCCCAGTATCGTCAACTCTGAGCAGGTCTCCACGGCTGTTGTACTAGGATCCCGAGGTTATTCCTCGGACGTATGTTTCCTTGCCTGTTATTTTTCACTGGGGACAAGGTGTAATATAATGGCCCTGTATATTGCCAGAATATCCTCAGAATATTTGAAATATACTGAGAATATCCTCACAATATATGGACCCCATATATAGTCAGTATATTTGATATATCCCCAGAAAATACTGAGAATATACGGGGCCTGTACATGCTCTGTATATTATTTAATATCCTGAGAATATACTGGCAATATACAGAGGTCTGATGGCTACCATATATGGACTCTGTATATTACCAGTATATTGCAACCAAACAATCTAGAAAAGGCAGAAAACACTTGCCTCAAAAGGTAATTGTTCAATGCCTTCAAAAGGAATATCAATCCAATGGAGTATTATAAAAACAGAAATTGTCATCTTGATGCAGCTGATGTAAATACTTATTCAAGTCTTCTCATTTCATTTTGAATTTTTGGTTGTACTACTTACTTACAAACCAGGCAGACATAGCTGGCTCAACAAGTAGTCCTGTAAGCCATGTTCATACAGTTGATTTAATCCAAAGTTTGGTCATGTGACCACTGGACCAGTCTTGTGGTCACATGATCAGATGGATGTAACAGGTTTGGGGCTATGTTTGCCTGGTTTGCAAGTAAGTAGTACAACCGAAAATTCAAAATGAAATGAGAAGACTTGAATAAGTATTTACATCAGCTGCATCAAGATGACAATTTCTGTTTTTATAATACTCCATTGGATTGATATTCCTTTTGAAGGCATTGAACAATTACCTTTTGAGGCAAGTGTTTTCTGCCTTTTCTAGATTGTTTGGTTGCAATATACTGGTAATATACAGAGTCCATATATGGTAGCCATCAGACCTCTGTATATTGCCAGTATATTCTCAGGATATTAAATAATATACAGAGCATGTACAGGCCCCGTATATTCTCAGTATTTTCTGGGGATATATCAAATATACTGACTATATATGGGGTCCATATATTGTGAGGATATTCTCAGTATATTTCAAATATTCTGAGGATATTCTGGCAATATACAGGGCCATTATATTACACCTTGTCCCCAGTGTTTACGACTGTCAGCTAAAAAGCACTAATAGTTTTGGATCCAGGAACGGACAATCGTCTAGATTGTTATCAACATTTTCTTCCGACGTTGAGGCGTTGCTGAAAAATGTCTGAATTCTTTTCGGTGCATCGAAATATCTTTTCCAGAAATTCCCCCCCCAGTACAATTTCAACAGCGACGCAGGCGCACTTGGTGGCTATATTCAACAACGACTGAAACGGACCCGCTAATACTAGTCACTCAGCGCAGCACTCTCGCTAACGCCATCTGACATACTTGGATTATTATTCTACCACTGTTAATTCAATGATAAGATGCACTGATCAGGAACGTCTAGGGTCGTGTCCTAACCGATTATATTCGGCAAAATTCGACCGTATAAAAGGCCTGTGTTCTGCTCCAAAACGCGAGCCCTCCGATAGTGACTCATTGAAATGCAGTGCAAAATCACCCTCGCCTTCGTCGCTGCCCTCTTCATCGTTGCCGCGCACGCGCAAACGGACTGCGTAAATATCTCTTACCTTTCTCACGCAATAGTAAACTGAATGTTATCTCGCGTCCAGCTCACCATTCTTACGGGCCAGTCCTGCCCGGTAGGCTACACAGTCTGCGGACCAGTGATCGTCGGTCAGACGAAATGTTGCCCTGTGAGCTTAATTCTGGATATCTTATGATGAACCCGGCACTGATATTCCATAATGCAGGACGCGGGGGTTTGCCCGCTTTGAATGATTTGTTGTGGTCGAGCTTGTAACATAATTAGTGAAATTGGGTTTGAAAAAGCATTCTGTCCAGCCCATTTACCGATCAAGTTGAGGCAGGAAAGTATCTGCCGGCCTGTCCGGGCCAAGGCATTCAATTGCGCGTCAATGGTTATGCATTATGAGCCATCCTACTGTATTACAATTCGTAGGGATAAACCCAAGGAATCAGTTCAGAGCGCCTTGCAAGTATGTGTGTGAGAGAGGCCGCAGACGCCGCTACCATGGTCTCGAACTCGGTCCACGTGTGTTGTGTATGGACGCATTTCTCCCGGCTTCAATGATCACATCATCCATCCCACTTCTGGTTCAACTAGAGGTTCTTTCTGATGAGGGGATGAACATACATTGCACAATTTGACAATTCTCTTCTACAACAAAATTGTGGGGTTAGCCCTGAAGCTTGTTCGAATGCTGAGGTAACGTCAGTAGTCGGAGAGCGGCGCCGATGGGGCGCCAAACGCTCGCTCGATACGTCGTAGTGCAAGCTGCAAGCAGTGCTATCAGTGTCCATGAAGGCGACATTTACCAATGAATGAACACACCTCCATCGTCGGCCGCGGATGGGTGAAGATCAGCCGAAAGCGCGTCGGAATCGGGTCTGCCATCAGATTTGTAGGTTTCTGCGCCCGTGGGTATGTAGAATGAAAACACTGTTGAAGTAGGGCCACATACCAAGAACACCTTCTCCGAGAGCATGGCGGCGACGGCGAGGTCCAGTTTTTCGATGTCACCCTTGGACGGATCGGCAATGCGCCTAATGAACGGGGCGAGATCTACAACAACGTAGACGCCAGCGTTCGCCCGTGTGAATCTGGTTCGTGACGATACTGAATATTAATGTGCATGAAGGAAGGAAAGATACGTACGGGAGGTCGTGGAAAATCATCCATCGCGCAACGAACTCATAAGCCTCACCCAGGGCCGCACGGTTGTCTGCGAGAAATTTGTCGACAAACGGCGTGTCGCCGAGGACGCGCGCAAAGAGCAGATCACTAGCGGCAGAGATTGGCGTCGCGTTGAAGAGCGGTTTCAGCAGGCTGATGAGTGGAGCGTTTGATGGCGAGACGAGGAGACCCACTGTCGAGGAGAGGAATAAGACTCAGATTTACAGGTTCTGTCCCTGGTATCTCAACTGTAAGAAAATGACAAACATTTAATGCCGCTCGCGCCAAAGTCCTTCGTCGGGCCGGCAAGGACGTGTACGCGAGAAGGATCGACGCCCATACCGGCCAGATCGTACGAAAGGATCGACTCAAATTTGACATTTACAACGGGTGGGTAGGCGGATTCGAACGTTGAAAGGCCGTAGACCTCGTCGACGACGAGGTGCAGGTTGTGCTGGCGTTCGGGTGAGGCATTAAGAGCCCATTGAGACGAACGAGACTTGAATTGTCTTACCTTCTCCGCAAACAGTGCATACGCCTGCACCACCTCCCTTGCGACAACCTGCGGGAGGGGATTGTGCGGGTTACAGAGTAAAAGGACCTGAATTTCCACGCCGCGTTCGGTGCTTTGGAGAAGTTCCTTCTCTAGATAGGGGAAAACTTCCATTGAGAGGGGAATCTACCTCCGCCGGGATTTTGGGGAGCACGACGGATGCAAGCCCGGGGTGCACAATGTCGCGGATGTAGTCATCTAAGGGTAAGCGCGGTAAACGCAGATGAGATTCTAGAGGAAGAGAGATACAAACCGTAGAAAGGCTATAGGGAGAGGCGTTATTAGATGGCGCTTCGGTGACACTTTTAACTCACAGCAGTGATTAACACCCCTGCGCCTTCGTCGGCCAGCGCCCAGATAAGCTGAGCTAGGACTGCACCAACACCTGGACCGGCTACTGAGTTCGCTCCTGCGGGAGAGAACAGCGCTGTTCACGAGTTGAAAATGGAGAAGAAAAAATAAAACACTGACTGGTAATTTGCACCAACGGATTGAAATGGTCATTGACGTATTGCGGCAGAAGATCTTCCACAGTGGGCAGCGTCGTTTTTGTCAGCGTGTACCGATACTTGAGGTGCGGGGGATATATCGTCAACGGACGCGAGAGGTGCTGGCGAACATATCAGCCATGCCCGTGGAACCAACGTGGAACAACAGAAATACCTCGATCAAGCGCTCAGAAAGCAGTGAGTTCTCCGCCGTGGAGATATTGATGACGCCGTCGGGGTATAGGTCGGGATCATAGTAGGGGCCCGTGGGTGATGTACTGGAATAAATGGTCAACAACGCGAGTTGTTCATTTCTTAGCGCCCAAGCGTCACATTATCGAGCAAGAAACCTTACTAAGTATGCTGCGGAAGCAAAGTTTGGCGTTTCCTTGCACGAGAGGAAAGCACGGGCTGGCGGGACATATTGCTGGATGTTGGTTGTGGACAAGATCGATCAGCGCACTGATGTTCCCACCCCTTTTGCTTGTTGCTGCTTGCACAAGGCTCATCAAGAATCATCTCGGCAGATGGATGCCGATCATCTGCAGCAACACAAGGACAAGGGAGAGAGCAAGAAAAAGAGGCGAAGAAGAGAAAACGAAGTAAAACACAATATACAGACTAAAAGGCTCGGAGAAGTCACTGGGGCGAACTTGAAGCGCGGGAGAGCATGTTGATCCGGGAAAAAAGTGCTTGATCCAGGCTGCATGCCGGTTCTGCCGCTCAACAGTTCTGTCCCGCTTGCATCTAGTTATATTTCTCGGGCATTTTATGCTGCGGAAGAAACTCATGTGTGTTCTTTGTAGTGCCTCTTTATCTACCCGAACGTACTACCCAGGCTCTGGACGCGCAAGGACGGTGCAAACACAATGCACCGAAAAAAGCAACAACTGAGAAGTTTCACCGGACTAGATACGGGACTCTGAGATGCACCTTATGTGTGCTATGAGTAGCAATGAAAATTAATGGTAAACTGTGAAATCTAAACAACCTAAATTGCTACAAGATGGACCGGTTCTGGAGCTACTGCCGACGACTCACATCTGATTAATCTGATGGCCACCGGCCCAACTCATAAGCCGTCAAAGTACTGGAATTGGCGCCTCAAGCAAGCCTCAAGGTTATCTTTTACACTTTTTCTCATAGGAAAGACTGAGAACTTTGTGGATCTGATTTGTGGTAAAAAGCTATTGAAAGTGTGATGTTCATCATGTTCATTCATGACCTTCACTGGTTGAACCTTTCAAGTTTTTCAGTGAAAAAACTAGTGAAAAATGTTTTGAATTTTACAGCAATTTTTCACCAAAAAAGTAGGTGAAAAATTTGAAACATTTTTATGACTTTTTTGAATTTTGAAACTTTTTCAGAAAATTTTCACAAGGTTCAAAAAGATCATAAAAGTGTTTCAAGTTTTTCACCCACTTTTTTGGTGAAAAATTACTGTAAAATTCAAAACATTTTTCACTAATTTTTTCACTGAAAAACTTGAAATGTTCAACCAGTGCTTGTGGGGGAGTTACAGCTGTTCTGGAAAATAATGAGACTCGCTTTTTTTTTCCCCGACCGCTTCCCGAAATGGGTTGGCAGCAACCATGCCGAAAAGAGATGATCGACTGCTCGGACTTATCGGAGACTTTCGGGACCAGCCGTCAAAGGGGCCCATCCAAAAATGGAAGAATTTTTTTAGGAACGATCGAAGGAAAAAAAACCACCTCAGGAACAGCTGTGAGTCTTTGTCTCATTTTTTCGGATCATTGAACCGATTTGCTCAATTATGTTCTGCAAGAAATAGCACGACTATGTATGCGCCACAAGGCAGGAACTTACACTTATCGACTTCTGTTTGCATTTCAATGTTCCAAACTTCTGAAAAGTCAAGATGCACCCAATTCCTTGCACAGTGAATGGAATATGCCATATTCAAACAACAGTACTTCCTTCACGGTCCTGTTCCAAACTGCTCAATTCCCGGCCTACCGTTCACTGGTGAGCATCTTTGAATTTCGTGGAACCATAAGGCATCAATGGAAGGTTCAAGAGGTGGTTGATGCGAAACCACCCACCGAGCGAGGATTGAACCATGATACGGACTGCCAGCAGACGAAGATGCAACGGATCTGCGTCCTTCAACATGACAGTAGTCTTTTTCTGTATTTGCGACCGGTTAAACGTACGGTTAAACTGTTATAATCACGTTTACGCAGCGGACTTTGACTACATAAGATCTGCGGTCCTCAACAAGATGGTCTTTTTCTGTTCTGCATAGGACCTCTGATAGTTACCACAAATGCCTGTTCCCAATCCCGACAAATTTTGGAAATTTTTTGGCATTTTGCCTGTGTCAAATCCCGACATTTTTGGCTGAAATCGCGCTCAGGCCTGGGTATAATCCCGACAAAACCGCGCCAAGAGAGAAATTTTTTCAGAAAATGGCACATGCTGGGCGAAAAATTGACAAATCCCGACAAATTTGGTCCGATTTTCCGCGTAGGCCTGTGCCAATCCCGACAAAATTGCCCAAAATCTGAGATTCCAATCCCGACAAACCCGACCCGCATCGGAACAGGCATTTTGGTTAACTGTCAGAGGTCCTTTCTGCATTCGCAACCGGTTAATAAGATCCAACGGATCTGCGGTCCTCAACATCACAATGGTTTTTTTCTGTCCCGCATTCGCAACCGGTTAAACGTACGGTTAAACTGCTATAATCACGCTTACGCGACGGATTTTGCCTATAATACTTACATGGTGCATGGCCATATTCAAGCTCAGTGTTTTCATTCACGAACAGAACTTGATCCAAACTGCTCAATTCCAGGCCTACCGCTCACTGGAGAGCATCTTCGAATTTCGTGGAACCATAAGACATCAATGTGAAGGTGGTTCGAGAGCTGGTTGTTGCGGAAGCTCCGACCGATCCAGTCACGCCAGCACACGAAGATCCAACAGATCTGCGGCCTTCAACATCACAGGTACCGTCTTTCTTTGTCTTTCTTCTCGCATTCGCAACCGGTTAAACGTACGGTTAAACTGTTATAATCACGCTTACGCGCAGATTTTGATCGTATTACGGTCGGTTAACTTTGATGCCTGATCTTCACAACGAGCCTCTGAATCGCGCCGACATGGGTCTGCTCCCGTAGTCGTGGACACGTGCACACTGTCCAACATTCGCCTTCCTCTGACTGAATCTGACTACTGTCTTCAGTAGACGGTCTCGGGCGGCCTTTGATTTTGACGGACGTCGATCCTCTCCGGGATTCTAAGCTGGACGTAAACGAACAGCATACTATTTCGGGCGCCAATCCGGCGCGCTCGGCAGGCCTGTGTTACACTATGTCGACACCCTAAGTTATCTCTGCCCTGGGTTCCCGGGATTTTCCAAATTAAAAGAGGGCTAGAAATTCCAAGTGATCGTGAACTTCAAGGGGTCTCAAGGCACGTATGATGTTTTCTCCAACAGGCAGGACACATTTTTGAGCGTCTTCAACTCTAACACTTACCTTACGGAAGATGCCATCCACGAAAACCGCGGGGGACCGTCGGAGTCGACATCGCAACACTGATGCGCGCGCTTCTAGAAATGATCGGTTATCCCTGGGAAAGAAGCGCTTAATGAACGCGAATCGCGATGGTGGAGTAGTGACATGCAATCTTAGATTTGCATTTGGCGTGATCAGTACCGGAGGGCTTTTCACCGGGTTTTCGGGCTTCTTTGGTAGGCATGAGCATCGAATCTGATTCAGAGGCCACACTGCAAGAAGAACCAACCAAAAGTCACATTTTCGCGAAGCATGAAGGCCACGGAACAAAGTGGAGGTAAATTCGCCGATGATGATACTCTGGACGTTACTGTGAATTGTTTTCTGCCATCACGTCGTCGGAGGGGTATGAGGGCCGGGATTTAATTGCGAAGGAAAGGCCGACCGACTTTGGAAGGAGTTAACCCAGTGGCTAATGTGATCAGATTCCCCACGATTCATTCTTTATCGAGAAGCATTCAATAGATGGATCTGCAGCTAATACATGTTTAGTGTCTCAAGTGTAGGGCTCCCATCTACTAGAAATGCAGTCGCGACCGATTTTTCTGATAATGCATAAACAGGTTGCGAATCTCTCTGGATATTGCTTGGAAGCGTTGTCGGAGAAACCCATCTAGTTTTTAACTTGGTGGCCTACCAAGCTTGGCGATTTCGCAACTTTACTCCCCTTCTTTCGGTCAACTCACACACGAGAATCCTTGTTCAGATTGACATTCCCCTGAAAGAATATCAGGGTTTTCTAAATGTAACACGATTAAAAGAGGGACCTCATCGAGGCCGTGATGTGCCGATCTGGAGTCGGTACGTTCAATCAGAATCGCCGTGGTCGATCCATTTCGAAAGTGGATGCCGAAAATTACCCAATCTGGACAGTGCTGCTGATCTCGAGTTGTAAGGTTGTTTCATGGCTTGCCACTACATCCGAACAATCCAGCTGCGCGAGACAGATCCAAGCTCGCAGTGGTCGCTGTCGCAGAAAGAGTACAAGAATTTCCCAAAGCGGAACAAGGAGTCCCTCTGACGGGCAGTGCATCAAGATACGACACTGCATCACGCCAATCAAACAACTTTATCGACTCTTGTCAGCTCGTACCGCTGAGAAAATTTATCCGCCGCCAGGCGCCGCCACAGAGCGAGAATCTCCGTGAGAAGCGTGTGCAGGTTCCACATCGAGCGATCAAGCTGTGAGCAATGATGCGGTATTGAATACAGGTCATCTATAAAACCACACCCTCATGGTCGTTTGAGATCATTCTTACCTCCACATTCGCTCATGTCGCAATCCCTCTTCGACATACCCAAACGTGTTGCTGTTGCGTGTTCAAACTGCAGGGACCGTAAAGTAAAGGTGCGTCCCCCAACCGTTCTGTCTTTGAATTTTATTCTGATTGGCATATGTCAGTGCATACACGAATCCTCACAGAGATCATGCATGCGCTGCCGGTTCAACGGGCTTCCGTGTCAATATATCGCCACCAGAAAACAGCGGGCCCGTTCACGGAATGCGGGGATAAAAAGCGCGAGTTCCCGCAATTGCACGAGGAATCCCAAGAGAACTTCGCCGCTTCCACCACCCTCACCCGTGGGGGCGCCTGGTAGTCCCACCAGCGAAGGTAGCGTCGAATCGTCGCTCGACGGAAGCCTTGGCGGGTTTTCGCCTTCTGGATTGGGATTTCTCGACCTCGATTTCTCGTTACCTCCCCCCGCCACCGCGGAATACATATTCCCCACTACCTCCCACCACATTCATCCCTGGACTGGTCATGACTATCGGCCGGTCGGCCCTCCGCCGTCGCCCTACCTGGCCCCCATTCGTATCAGTCGCCACGGATCCGGAGTAGCATCACCGATGGTTCCAATCCAAAACGACCTGCAATCTGAGATGTACCTCAGTTCAGCCCCAGCAGTATCTCTCGATTGCAACTTCGAAATACCCACAGTCTATCCCATAAACCACGCAGAATATGGGTGGAATGAATCTATCCATGCGTCTCAATGGTACGTTGGTATTCTCTTTTTCCCAACTCTCGTTCCTACTGACCGACTCTCGTGCACAGTTATTGTGTTTGTACCGCTGTTGACCCATTATATTTTTAGCCTTGTGACTGCTTGCCATACTGTATGCTGTAACTTATGTATTAATGAACTCGGCATGACCGGAGACCCGCGACAATACCTGTATCCCGCGGGCATGACCCCACTTGACCTTCCGCCACATCTTGTTTTGCACTTCAAGGTACCATCATTCCAACAACCGCTCCTTCAATTAATCGCAAATCCTGACTGGAGGAGAGGTCGAATAAAATGGTCTGATAGAATTTGCGGATCCCATTTATTCTGCGTCAAATCGACGCCTCATCATGAATCCGTGTCGTATCAGTTTGACTCAATTATCGTCTCCAACGCTGAGATTCGTGTCTGCATCATCGTATCTTTACCATTCGGACATGACCAACAACCCGAGGACGCGACCTGGTACGGCATGCTGCTATCGCAATGCTCGTGAGTGTCATGCCGCAAAGCGGCTTTGAATAGCGAGTTGTTAGCACCTGAATTAATCATTTGCAAGGAGACAGTTTCTGCCGATCACAAGCCGCAGTACGCACCTACGTGAACTCCCCACAATATGTATTTTTAAGGAGAGCCAGTCGCATTCGCGATGTGGGTCGGGCGAACGAATAGTGCCTAGAACTTCGTTGCTGGTGACGTGCAACACGGAGCGCTCTGTTGATAGAGAGCCATTGAGATTCAAGGACGAAGCTGCGGACGCCTTACGCATGTGAGGGCAGGTGGAGTGTCCGCAGACGTTGCAGTATGACGAGGGTGTTTGCATAGAGGTCCGCCTTGCGGATCATTCAGCCCAGACGCAGAAACGAAGTCATTCATTCCAAAGAATCGGGGAAAAATCCACAAGCACAAGCCACACGCCAGAGGAAAAGGAACTCGGGATGACACCGTATTCTGACATCTACCAGATGGGATATGATCCAGTACGATTCCAACAATACACCTAGATCGTCGAAATGCCCACTGTAACGACAACGTCTCCAATATCTGCCTCGGGGGTTGAATATTGAACTTGGATGGGTTTCTGCTCCTGCGACGAGCAAAAGATTGCCTTCGCGGCCGCAGAGATAGTTTCTAACGTTTCTCCCCGGTGCTGATACCGATACGGAAAACGTATTGAGTGCAGATGTTGTAAGTCGCAAAGGAGTTCCAGGGTGGTCTGTGCGTGGGTTAGTATGTGAATGGCTGAGGGAATTGGTAACCAACAGATGAAAGGACGTGACGAAATCTAAGGGTTTTGATGAAAGGGTAGAGTTGCAATAAGCCTAGATATCAGATATGAGTCTGGCCATCAAAAATGCGAGTTCTCCATACATTTTATGACCGCAATAGAAGTTGTGAAGTTAACGAGATCATCGAGTAACGGGCAGTGTTTATTCGATGCTTTCAATAGTGCAATCGAATAATAATCGGAGGCCGAGGTGTCCGCACAAACGAGGGAATGGATATTGGGGAATGCGGAAAGACAGCGAGAAAGTGAGCAGGGGATCGCGAGGGTCCGTATTGAAGGGAATGATCGAGTTTCTAAGAGCTCGCTGAGCAGGCCAACGTGTGCTCCTGATATATCGATGATGTGAAGAGAGGTCAAATGTCGGGCAGCAGTTAGAAGCCGCACGAAAACTGTAGATAGGTTCCAGTTGTGCTGAGAAGAAGATTTTAAATCAACGACAGTAGTCCTGGGAGTAGTTAGAACTGTGAAGCCAATTAACTTGAGGGTCGTCACCGTATGCAACGCGGCACACTGGGCGTTTTCAAGATTCCCGTCATCCGTCTCGCCAGAACGTCAGGATAGGGGTCCCTACGATCTGAGGTTCTGGTATCCAGCAGCTCCAAATGTTCCCAAACGAGAGAGAAGAAGATTCTCCGGAAGTATTGACACGTCCGAGAAAGAGCGCGCAGAACCTCGAATCGTCCGAAGAGTATCTTCTCAGAGGATGCCTTGGGGTGCCGCTCGTACGGGAGTCTCGTGTTGTGGTAGTATGCAATGATTTCCAGAAAGATTTCGGGGGGTACGCTGAGAGCGACGGAATACTGGCCCTCCATTGTGGTAGGCTGTGAGCAAGCTGTGAGCGGGTGCAGAGGAGTCAAATCGCGTCACGTTTCTGTCCGGGCACAGCCGAGCCTCCGTGATCCCACGATTCGTTAATATTGCGGTTTAATTACAAACTCTGTGAGATCACTTATGAATGAAATTGTTCTAGCGTTGATGATCTTTGTAAGGAATTTTGTACAAAATGAAGCCGGCAGTGCCTTTGTATGTTTGGGCTCGAGTGAGACGACCACTTAATTGTCAGTTAGGTGTACTGAATAGTTGCTCTTCCCACGCCTCATACATTTTTACTGTGAGTGGTGATATGTTTCGGGGTGTCAAAATTCTTGAAGCTCTTGTAGTCCACTGCGCATCTCCACTCAATTCAGAAAGGAGCATTCCAACCACCCCTTACCACTCCCGCTCACCACTCCCACTGTATAGTTCACTCCTCTATGTGGACTGTGTACAGTTAAATTACGATGCAGTACCGCCTTCACTGCCCTTCCGCATACCTGGAGTAGCTATTGTTGTCAGTCGTTTTCTGAGCCCTTCGGAGGTACTTCAATTTATTGCCATTTCCTAAGATAGGCGCATCCATGCGCAGTCAAGTGGCACAGCCACCGATGGGTAAGCGTTCCGCGACAAAGAATTGTATAACAACTGAACGAAGTCGAATTTAAAATTTCTGTGATCCTTTTGAATTAGCTCAAGATGAGCTCCCCAAATTTTCAGATTAATTGGAGTAGATAGGTTTTTGGTGTCCACTGAACCGCTTTTTTAGTGCTACGCAGCACCAAATACCTATCTCGTCCTTCAATTCGTCTCTGATGGGCCTGAAATTTTGGTATACTATTTCTGGGTTTATCTCAAAGGATTTGACAGGATTGAATCTTCTATTTCGACTTTGTTGAGTTGATATTCAATTTTCTTTCTGACGGGGACTTATCGATCAGTGACTGTGCCACTTGGACTCGCATGGATGCCGTCTATCTCAAGTTGCTGATCGTGTAAAGCAAACAGTCGAATTCAATAAATGCTGAAATTAACAGCGAGATATTAGTTCTTTCCAAACACTAGGACACTTCTCGCTTGATGGAATTATTCCTCTGTCGATCCGATAAATGTGAATTTTCAAAGAATAGCCGAACCCACCTCATTACTCGTTCTATTAAGACTTACTTCCCAATTTGTTGGGGTTTATTTGGCTTTATCTCCTTCATGCTTACTCCGTTCCTACTCTCCACAGCTTTACCCGCCCTTCTATATCAACTTCCCTCTTGGGGGAACAGCTGTGTCATCCTTTGGCTGCGACTGCGATCTGTCAATTTCAAGATGGCTCGCGATGACGAATCCTTGCCGTTGTGAAGCTGATCAATTGCATCTCTCGGAAATGAATCCAGATTGGAATGATTCTGTGTAGCAGCCCGCGTCTCGTGGTTCAACAGCTATTAAATGCTATTAAATATTTTTCATTCAGGCACTTTCTTCACACTTCGCCTCAGCATGGCACGGCAGCCACGTAGGCCTGCCTTCACGTCTAGAACAGCCCGCTCCTGCTATCGTACCCATCAATTTCATATACTATGAACTCTTGGGCTATACTCAAGACTGTGACCATTCAATACTATTGCGGATCTTTAGCAAAGTTAACTGATACTGAAGCCCTACGATTCCTCCGTCAAGCTGCTGTTTCTTGTGCATCATAATCTTGATTCAAAACCTTCAACGTCAAAATCAAGTTCTATTCATTGGCGATCCCCCAAATTTCTGTCGCATCATTTCCCGCTCCATGTTTTTTCTCCTCAAACTCGAATGGTTTGCGCTGCCATTCGCGTCGATTGAGGGTGCCTGTGACGCCGCATCTACCCACACAAGCATTTAGGATCTCATGTGGATTCCAGTGTATTGTGGATTGGATTCCGTTAGCCTTATTTTGTCTACAGTAAAGAAAAATATACTCTCATCTGCGACTATTTATTCTGCGTGACTCTGTTGCTGCAGAAGCGAAGCGAAGGCAAATCTTGTCTAGATATAAGCAAACGAGATAGAAGACAGGGTTTGGGTAGGACCGTGCTGCCGATTAATTAATTAAAACAATCGTAAGAGTGTGACTAACTAATAGAGAAATTCGGTTTACATTCGCATCTATTTAAACCGTGTCTAATTCTGTTGATTCAATAGCATTTAAACTCGGAGAATTTTCCGGCAGTTGGGTATTAGTATCTTCATATTCGGCGTTTCCAACGGTAGCACAGTCCAGCGCCAATACATCGACTGAGGTCATGTCAGTAACCAGGATTTAATTTCCCTGAGAAAAGACGAACCAGGACCATATTGCGGGGGTTGGGGATCAGCGGTTTCATCCTCGACGTTTACCGCAGTAGCAATGTCCTGGGCAAATGCACTGGCTGAGGTCATATGAGTACCCGAGATTTCCTTTCCGTGAGAAAAGACTTACGAAGGCTGGATGGACGACGCGGGGTATGCCGGCCAGTTGGAAGGATACTCGTAATTTGCAGCAGGATATCCCGAAGACCTGCCTTGTTGAGGAGGAGCCGCAGCTGCGCCGTATGGAGGCCCAGGCGCGGGACTGAAGTTGCTATATCCTTGAGGGGAATATGGACCATACCCCACAGGAATTTGCTGACTTGAATGATAGGGAGCAGTATTTGGTGCCGATCCCGCCGGCATGGGCGGGGGGATAAGCTGGATTTCCTGACTGAGGGGGGCGGTAATTTCCTGCAGGAGGGTATGCAGAGTAGGTGGGGTGAGCCGACGACGCAGATTGAGCTGGCGCAGTTGCCTGTTCCTGCTCGTCGGCGACGGGGAGGTATTCGCAGACGAGTCCCTTCCGAACACACCGCTGACAAGGTTTGGTCTCCGAGTCGTCGGTGAGACACTGCGAAATATCAAGTTATTTTCCGTCGACCCGCCAAATGAAGTCAACTGTTCTAACCTTGATCTTGAGCCTCCTGCAGGTACGGCAAGCGAGGAAAACTCTTGTGCGTTTGTACGGGGCAGGCTCTGACATTTTGCTGAGGTCTGGTGGAACCGAGGTTAGGATTTATAGTCCATCTAGGCGCTTTGGCTGCTGCACAGCAAGCTTCTAAACGGATAAAAACGGGTCTTTCATGTGGTCAATTGAAAGCCAAGAATGGTTTCCACCTTGAGGCTGGGCTCAAAGGCAAATGGAAGCAGATCATGAAACCTCGCGTGAACAGCTTGGTAAGTATGTGACTAAATGGTCCATGCATTTTTGTTCGATGAAGCCTGTAGCTGCCGCTTACGGGTCCCGGCCATACTGACGGAAGGTCACGGAAACGTTACGAGTCATGCCGCTTTTTCTTTTGGGATGGGAAGGAGCGTTAAGCAGTGCTCGTTAAATTGAGCGTTTGTAAGGCCAAAATTGCAGGGTGATGGATCCATTTGGTGTTGGCAACCCCCGAAAAGGGAATCTATCAATTCTCCAGTGCTTTGATCACTCAACAGTACCCTTTTTTCAAGGATAGTGATGCTGGGAACCAACCGGAAACATAGAAAGTGCGTACATCTTGTGCAAATGTTCGGGTGCTGTATTGTCTCTGATCAGTTTATTGACAGAAGGACTTATCTCTAATAAAGTTGAGGATATGGTAGTGGCTGGGCTGAAGAGCACTCAAATGTCCGAAGTGCCCGGTCGAGCTACTCTGCCTCCTCGGCGCTGGGCACTCGGCGCTGTTGGACGGATGGAGCTTTGACGCATATTATAGAAGCAGTGTTGCGAATGGTGTCCTTGGTTGCCGTTGGCCTCCCGATCACTTCCCAGCTTTCGGCGAGGGCACGGTCAAGACTGTCAAGTATGATGAGCAAAACCGCCTGATTGAAACTCATCCAGAAATTCTCAAAACCTGAGCTCTGAAGCATACAGCCGACTCTCCTCTGCGCCAGGTGAAAGGATACAGAATGAAGAAACCGTCCAATGATGGCTCCCACACCCCAGGATCAAACAGATTACTGATGTTTGTTGAAGCCAAGATGATACAGTTTTCGCCACACGGAAGCGAAGCAATTGCGACTAGAGCTACCTGAAGGCAGGACGACGTCGAATGGCTCTTCCGAACGCATTGGCAGGTACACAGGTCAACCAGCATGAAAGGTCCATCCGGACGTTTCGGTTAAAGGCGCACAGTTTGATCTGTTTGTGGCGCATACCCACGCTATTCTTGAAGAGTCTTCTGGAGGTGCATTCGGCGCTCCGAATCGAAATGCTGCAGCTAAGTTACGGCAATGAATATAGATGAGCTTCATGTGGCGGAAGATACCGAGGACACAACTCATAAAAAACCGCGCGGAAAAGGCACCAGATCATGATGTCAGATGACCGTGGCAGATGACCGTGGCAGATGAGTGGAAGGCGCGTTTGGTACCTGAAGATGACGCAACTGGTAGATAAGTAGGTAGCATTACACGGCCGGTCCCGCTTAGGAACGCCAAACAAGAGCCTTCGGTCGCTGATTGCCGGTCATTCTAACAATATTCTAAGTTGGCGACCGTCTGAATTAGAAAACAGTGAAACAAAACTACGATTAACAACATGAAAGCATCCAACATCACGAAGATCACATAGTAATTGGGTGGCGAAGAACACTGCGGTCTCTTCGAATAAATCAAGTTCAAATACGGTGAGTTCCTGGATACTTCTCTGAATTCAAGATCGTTGAAAAGAGCTTGTTGGTCGCACACCCATGAAACGCGTCAGCCAATCAAACCAGAATAGAGATGTCAAGAACCGATTCTCACATCTGACTTTGCTCATCAATGGAATCGTCACCTTTTCAATTCCCCGCGCCACCCAGCTGGAGTAGCATTCACGGGTTGTTGTCGACAAGCTTTTAGGCTGAAGATACGCAAAAGGATGTTGTCAAGTCGACTAAGAACCGCTTGCCAGATACTAAAACAATCACCGCCCAACGTGAGCCTGTTTGAAGAGAATCCCCAACTTTCATTAGAGTTCGTGTAACCCAGTTGGGAGCTCGAGACAACTCACTAACCAGTCAGTAGAATTCTTTGAGGGGGAGGCCTTCAATCGAAACCTGAACCTGAGCTGTGCAATCACAATGATATCACGGTCGCAGTTGGTACGGAAGGATATCCCGACTGACCTGAGGTGACGGTGATACCGCTCGAAGGACTGAGTGCGCACGGGAACAGAGCTATGCATGAAATTGTTGCTGGACCTTTTTTGCGGAGAAGATTACCAAGTTCTCCACAGTCCTGGTCCAGTCTCCCACAGTCAGATTCAACAATGAAAAATTGAGACAATCCGTTTTTCTTTTGGTTGCTGTTTGCATACTGCAAATGTTGTTGATGGAGTGAGTAACCCGCGAAGATCGCGCGTTGCGTGCAAGCAACTAAGTAGATGACGTACCGCACGACGCACCACACAAAGACCGTTCGGATTAGAACATGGGACCGCGGGATGGAATCGAGCTTCTGCCGCGACAAAGTAGTTAAAATTGAAACAACGCGTAGAGTGGCGCATTCACTGAAGTAAGTCCAGCATGGTCGGTGTGCGCTCAACAGGTTTATGACAGGTCCACGAAGGTCTAAATCGAGAATCCCGGCGAGTGAACGTGGAGGGAGTCATCACCAAGTTCGATCGGGCAGCATATTTGCTATCGTCATAGCCAGACGTTGACATATGGATAAAAGGACGCAGAAATCGAACGAATAACCACGTCCTGAGAACGTGAAAGATAGCGATCTTCAACGATAAATGTGGGAAAGTAAATTTGCATGTGACGACAACCTGGAGGCTCACGTCAAATGCGAGCAATTTAAGTCGAACAGCCCTCACTTTGCGGGGCATCACCTTCGCCTGTCAGCGACTAGGGTACCCTCGACGACTTGATTGATTAGTCGGAAATCACAACAAAAAAATCCGGAACGCTAGTGAGTAGGTAGAGTTACACTTACATTTGCGAGCTGGATCGCATTCCTGTATCTTGTGCAACGAACCCAAATCAGGTGGATCGGGGATCACAGCCCCTGGCACCGCCGCTGATGATGCAGACAATTTCCGCGAAAGTTATCTCCGCACACTGGTACATGCTGCGAAGGGGCGTCAGTGAAGCTCGGAAGGGGTGCGACGTCGGGACAAAATCTGGGCTGTTTACGAAAAGCGGCCAATGAACTGTAAATAACGCGGCTTTGCATCGGCTTAACTGACGACTGGAACGACGATCCCGCATTGCGTCCGGATGCGTGGGCCAATTCCGAGCTTCAAGGACGGTGTGACATGCGACCGTGAGAAAGTACAATGCGCCGCGTGCAGCTGGGAACGATTAGAACCTGATTCTGGGATTGAGTTCGAATGCCCCGGATCATTTCCCCGATTGAGTTTTCGTTAGAACGCGACCGAAAAGAAAAAAAAAGAAAAATCCGACCTAAAATTGCAGTTTGCGGGAGACCATATGGAACTCCATAGCGACCAGGTTTTGTGTTTTCCAGTGCACAACGACTTTGAAGATCTTTAGCCAGCGAATGCGAGGCTCGGTGGACTCGAGGGGGCAGAATATGTCGCATCCATTAATAGCGTTTTAACAAATCCATAGAAACGCAGTTTTTAGGCAAGTACAATGAATTCTGGTACCGTCACCTGGAACCTGCAAGATCCTTGGGTCAGGTCAAATTGTTCACATATCATGAGTAAACGAAACGACACACGTACGCGAAACTATTTCGATGGCCCGGCACCCTCCGAATCCTCGTTCTTCGACTGGAAGAAGTGAATCCCGTAATTGAAAAGCACTTCCTCGCCCGCATGAAGGGGCCGTTCTACAAGTTGCATCAAATTCGCTTTGGAAGTGAAAATGGAACCAAAATCTCTCACTCGCGTAGATGCCTATCCGATGCTCGCCGTTGACCATGCGGACTGCATCCACGCGGAGGCCGAAAGGCGTAATCAATATTGTGAAGGGGAGGATGGATGAGAACAGGAACGGAAGATGGGGAGTCCATCAGCGACGGGCCAGGAATGAAGAACAGATGGCGCAGACGCACCCTTGGGATAACAGTTAAAGTTTTGGGCATCGTGATTGATATAACGTGCGTCGTTGCCCACGTACGCCCCATCAATCGAGAGCGTTTCGTTCAGCTCGAACAGGTAGTTGCGCTGACGGTGCTCGGCGATCGGTCTGCAGAATAAAATGATTGATTGAGTGAAAAGCAGAGCCAGAAAAGAGGAAACAGCATGGGTGAGGAACGTACTCGCGTGAGTCAGTAGTCGGGTCGTAGATGATCTCCCCGACGTATTCTGGGTATACACTTAGATGACGAAGGCCGGAAGTTAGAAGGCTCGGGCAATACAGACCAATGATTAGGTCGTCCAAAGCGGCGTCCTCCGCCATGAACAGCCCCTTACCCCAGCGCGCAGGGGCGACTTTTGTGCGCTGTGCAAAATGTGTATCTAACTACCCAGTATGATCAAATGACGGGTCGACGCACCTTCCACCGCGCACGCTGGATGTCTGCGTTTTGGCAGATGTTTGCTTCCGCGTCTGAGAAGCATCCGCTCAGGTCAACAGTGATAGATAGATGGGAAATATATAGTCAAACGCACCCCTACAAAAAACAAGATGGGTCACCCGCAAGCAGGCAACGAGAAAAAGAATGAACTGCAAGAGAATGAGCGCGCACTTGGCCTGACACTTCTTGCAGATCTCCGGGTCGCACTCTCGATGCGCGAGGTAGCAAGCGCAACGTGGTGTGCGGCAGATAACGTCTCTCTTCGTGACCGAGCACGCGCAGCCCTGCCAGCGACGTGTGCCTGGTCCCATACAATAAGCGAGGAGCAGCGACAGGCGACAAGGATAGACACGCACATTTGCGGCTGCAGCGGCAGGCGCTCTCGCAGTGAGCTTTGATGAGGAAGCACGGACACTGCGTGGTGGCGTCACAGGGGCCGTCGTGTCGGCAGGGCCTTCCTCTGTTCCGAGTTCAGAAAAGGCGACGAAAAGTCGGGGGAAGGAGGACGTACGGGGTGAACTTGCTTGCATCAAAGTCTGAAAAACGCGTGCACAAGTCAGTCAAAAGATCCAACGATAGATGAGACAAGAGTGATCGATAGAGAAAGAGTTGGATGGACTCGCCGGCAAATAACGAGGATGTATTGCGGGTGACCTTAGGCTTGGTCTTGGCCTTTGGCTTGGTCTTGCTTATTGCGATGTCGGGAAGAATTATACGCCGCTGCTCGAGCACCTATAAAGGACAGTAAGTGAAAACGGTACCATCAATGGCAATGGGAAGCCAGGAAGCTACCTCGTAGCATGGTTTGCCACACATCTTGGCCAGATCGCACGGCACCGTGTCGGGACCAAAGTCGAGGATGGTACGCACAAGTTGGATATCGTCGTCGGACCACTGCATTGACTGCAGACGTATGCAAGTCAGGGCACCGTCTGAATCCAGAACATACTCTGGTTTACGCACATCCTCGATGCCAAGAGATTTCACCAGGAAGCAGTCGACCCCGCATGACGTCCCCGCGAGGCTCTTCAGCCGCTGACTCTTGACAAGCGGGACCGTAGTTAGTGGCATCGGCGTAGGATCGTCTGGGACAGGGTGAGCAGCGGCTAGAAAATGAAGATGAACTTACGATGCGTGCTGCAGAAGCTGACGTTGCAGTTCAGGTTGGTACAAAAGTCTGAAACCATGATGGCGAGAAGCTTGTCGGGGGAGTTTGAATTTGTGTCAGTGGGGTCGGGTTTCAGGCGTTTTTCCGAGTCTGAAACGCCTGGTGGCCAGTCGGGAAAGTCTCTGCCAAAGAAGTTGAAGATAAATTCCTAGGTGAGGTAGAAAGTGGAACAATACCGTCGCCGACTTCTATAGATCATGCCACGAGCACCATCTCGATCTAGGAGCTCTAGCGGAAGGACACCAGTCTCATCGATGTGCTGATACAGCATCTGGTGTTCACCATGCAGTCGGCGGGCCGTTTCGACGATTACAACTTCCACTGATGTTTTTGATAAGATCACGGAAGACTGGTAAGTGGGAGAACAACTCGCAATCTGGATCAACGCCCGGCGTTTGCCAACTGACGCCCTTGTACGCCTCCAGATATCGCGCGTGATCGAAAGTGGGGTCGTCTGCGAAGGGCATGAACGGCAAATAGTCGGGGTCGTCGCCGTGAAAAATATTCCGCACAGCCGGAGTACAGTGCTCGTGTTCAGTAACCGCGGGGAACGCGTCTACGATATCATATACCTCCACCGACACCCGCTGCGTCGTCCCCGTCTCTGAGTCCCACATTTCCATGTATTCCAGAGTCGGTGAGGGAGGTGGTGATATCTGTGAACCTTCTGAAGGCAATAGATCCGAGGTTGCGGGGTCAGAAACGTTGTCATTTGGGGATGGCGGACGTGCCACCGTCAGGAGCGTCCTTGACGCGTAGTCGTTTTTCCAGACTCGAAACTCTTCGTATACCTCGTTGAAGACTTTCTCAACCAGGTATGTTGCCTGAGAGAAGGATTCGTCGCGTTCTTCGTCTGACTCCATGAGGTAGACCGCGTCGATGTCGAGGTAGGAGAAGAGACGTGTTGACGTGTTGTTGTCGGTTGTTTTGTTTTTGACGCGATCATGCGATGGCAGAGTTTGAATCCTCCTTTGCTTCCTACCACCATCTGTGACCTGTGCGATGCGTTGGTCGCAATATTTTTAATTGTTCTAATTTTCCAGGCTCTCCTAATCACTGTGTAGCAACAAGGAATCCTGTTAGCTTTTCGGGTGGGTTTGTTATCGTGATTCGTCGCCAACAGACCTTAAGGTGCTCCTACCGGTGAATTTCTTGTTTTGCGCTCCACCCCGAAGAATCCTCTGGTCGCTTATCCGGTCGTCAATCACTTCTCCTAGGTCAACGCAGCAAGTTTACTCCACGAGCTCCACTTCTCCACAGACCCATCAAGGCCATCAAGTTCAACCCCATTCACTTCGCCAGTCTTCCGTCTTCCTCCTGGTGCATACGGTGCAAGAATGGTCCTGTATTGTGATTGTTCAAACGCAGCTTACCTGCCCAGCTGCGTCCTCCTCCCAGGGGGTTTCACGAGATGTTCTTGGCAACCACAGGTTCGGTTCTCCGATCTATCACGCCAGCTAAGTATGGGCAGCGAAGCGCGCAAACTCGCTCCACTGTCAAACGTCCTGCGCAACGGTGGAGCAAATGGTGGGCGTCGTTACGGCTGCCAACGCCAATACTTAAACGCCTGCTCTCGTGCTCGACCCTACTAACCCACTTCCGACCCTCCACAACACGGTCTGCCAAATGCCCCAGGGCGTCGCCCCCGTCGGATTCCAGCTGCGCACCGGCGAGACGTTGCCCATATTCCCCGCAGGTACGTCAATCTTCCTCGCCAGGAAACCGCAGGACGTTGACTGACCGGAATGCGCATTGACCAGGCTGCACCGTTGACCCCGGGCATAACGATACCCTCGCAGCGTGCTGCGCTGCTGTGGGCAGCACCCCTACCCAGGAAGACGGGATATTCGGCTGCCCATACACTGCTGGCTTCACACCCGCCGCAAACCAGACCTTCGGCGCCTGCGCATTAGAACGCGGCGCGAGCAGCAGTTGTGCCCCCGCCGACCGAGCCAATGCCGCAGCTGCATCAGCACAGCCATTGGGATGGAACAGCGTTAGCTGGGGGATGTCTTGTCTGCTGATTGGAATTGTCTCCTCGTTGCTTTTCTCATAAACCAACCACTCCTTAATTCGGTGCGTTTTGCTCTGGCCGCGAGTTTTGCTTTCGATTGGCTCATGTCTGTCTCCTCAGAATTCCATTTGTATGTATACGCGCCTGTGCGCTGGACGCAAGGGGCCAATGCGTTGTAGCGATAAAGTAACTACAAACCGTCCAAATAATACTCGAGCAAGCGCGGAGATGGATTAGACAGCCGTTTCTGTCACTGTACATGAGTTTGACATTCCTCTCGCCTCTACGCCGGCCGATTCGAATCAAGGTACCTAGTTGGCCGGAACCGGAGAATGAATCATCCCCCATCGACGGTCGAGGTTGACAAATATATCATAAACTGATATGTTTGAATTGAACAGGTGAATGTGAAGTGTGGTACGCAGAAAAATACATTCATCGGTGGGCAGGCCTTCGTTCGTGCAGTTTTAACAACGAAGTCCAATTCAATTAAATACACTGTAATCTTGAATACAGTCGTCGGTATATCGTCCATAATTTAACAACGGTCTAGCATGTTCTACGCGCCGGTGAATCCATTGAAACGAAACGGATCCAAAGTTACATCCAGCATCATCCCATTGTGCTCCCCAGGAACGCCAATCCACGACTCCCCCAGAGGAAACAACTCCGCGAACTCAGTAGAATTCATCAAGTCTGGTACGGGCTGCGACTGTGTCGACGTGCCCAGGCACGCGTCAAGCCGCTCGATCAGCTCAGTTGCCTGCGGCGCGGATATAATATCCAGCGAGTACCCCATTCTCTTCAGCTCATTCACGATCCTGGCGAACATTAAAATGAACTCAGGCACGATCATAAGGGTGAATTGGGGATGTGACGCACGTCTCGAGGTCTGCCGCGTCGACAGGCGTATTCTGGACGCAAAATTCCGCCCACGGATAGAGAATACGCCAGATCAACGGTGTATAGTGCAGGGGCGGGAGATACCTCAGGGCACGCGCGAGCTCGTGCAGGCAACCGACAGCTATTTCGCGCGTCTGCACGCGAAAGAGCCGCATGCGCTCACAAACGCGCGGGTCAGCTCCGTCGCCGCGGAGCTCGAGCTCGCGATAAAAAGGGAGGACGAGCGACACGAGGCCGGTGACGACGGCGTACCCACAGGCACGGGCCGTGGTTTCGACGGTCCCGTCCTCATACCGCATGGGCATGCGGTAGTGTGGGGCGGGGCCGAGGCTGGCGTCGACTCGGGCCAGCAGAAGTGCGGCGACGCTGTGCAGAAGGGTGAGAGAGGAGAGGAACTTGATCACAGCAGCCTCCGACAGTGGTTTGAGACGAGCATATTCTATGGGTTGCTGTAAATTCCAACGGCATACCAGAGTCAAACAACTCACCACCGTTGATGGTCTCCGACAACTGCCTCGCAAGGCATACGACATGGAACGTGTCTGTGTACCGCAATTTAGTCACTGAACTGCGGTGTCAAGCGCGCGCGCAAGCGAGAACGCACACGGCTTCATGGACGTCCACAGCACCTGCAGTCCAGGCTTTTTAGACGATTCCACCGACGCCAGAAGGGAGTCCAGCGGCACTGGTTCAGGGCCTGAAAGAAGGAGCTGGTCGTGCTGTGTGCTGAAGATCCGAGTCAGTGAAAACCACAGATTGAAAGATTCAAAGGTGCACGAACATCAACATTGGCATCCGTTGGGCGGTGGAAAATAATATGTCAGACATCTACTCGCCGAATTTTATACAATATAAGGGAGTTATAGACAAATCACGTACGAGCAAGCCCATCCATCGGACCTCATCGGATTCGGTATATTTTCCTGCCCGCCAACGAGGGGCCAGCGCGCGGACATGCGACAAGTAGGCTCCCCGCAAAAGGACGCGTCATCCCGCACGAGTCGCCTGTGAGAAAAAAAAATCAGGGCAAGCAATTTAACAATGACAACACACACTTTGGTCGAGTATATCTACCAGGTAACACGTTAAGGCGTTTTCCTCCGTGGTTTCCAGCATGGCTCCGATTTGCCAAGCAGCTTTGATGGCTTTGGCCCGCAATGCACGGTACACTGCGGCGCGCCGCCGGCCGAATACTCGAAGGTCCCGGTTTGACAAAAAGAATTCGGGATCAGCCAAGGATTCAGGTCGCGGGCCCGGACCGAGTACACACTCGTGGAATGACGCGAGTGACGCGACAGCGACAATGCATAACGCGAGCACGCGGGACTGTGGATGAAGGAGGTGTAGGTTAAAGGAGGCGACTTCAACTGCGTCTCTGATCATGGTGCGTTTCACAAGTGGATGGCCGACTTGAGGCATAAATTCGAAACCTATGGGAGATCAGTTTGGAGTTTCGAACAGATTAAATCGCAAGACGCACAGTCGAAGCAGTGGGCAACAAATTCAGGACTTAGAGACGGACAGTTGACCGCATAGTCCACAACCAGCGCAGTAGAGTCTGATGAGGATGAGGATGCCGCCCAAGACGACCCCCTTCCTGATTCCAAGAAAGAGGTTGAAGGTGATAGCTGAGGACGGGTTACGCGTCTACGGGGCCGTCCGCGAACAACAGGCGTCGTCGTGCATCTAAAGACCTTAGATAGACGAAGCTGCATCCGAGGTCAACTTACGTAGTGTTCTTCTCTGCGCAGCGCGGACACGGCTGGCTATTGGGTTGGGGATGGCAAAGTACGCGACGAGCCTGATATGTGTCTATTTTTCAGGATAATGGAAGAGTAGTGTTTGCACGAACTTTACAGCTATCGCATGCGGGGGGCTTCTTGGGCTTTTTCTGTGGTTCTTCGGTTGACATTGGTGAAGAGGTCCAGCTTCAATTTGGAGGTCGTTAGCCCTTGCTTAGCCCTTTCAACAAGGCGCTTTTGATAGTGATTGGCGCACGGAGTCGATTCCCCGCCGTGCCGTGTGATACTCTACCTACCTACCTCCGGGAAATGCCGTAAATCGCCAGTCCTATTCAGTGTCGTGCGAACTCCGTGTTATGATTTTCGTTTGTAGCGCCCAAAATCGGCAAATCCGGCGAGGCATTTACTGACATTTGTTGGCTCATGGCGTCGGCAAACGCTGTTTTTTCTCGCAAGCGGCTATTGCTTCCCATAAGTCTTCAATTTGATGATTTTTTCGTGGATACAGGGTTCCGGTAGGTCTGGGCGTGCATTCAGCTTCGGAGCCGAGATGTGCGCGAAGTTTCGGAGCCTGCACGTGCGGCGGTGAGTTTGAGACCAGCAGAGGGACACGTAGTTGGGAAGCATCCTGCGGTATTCGTCTTCGTATGTGTCTGCGAGGTCTAGGGCTGCACGCCGTCCCATCGACGGGCACGACCGTCGTTTTGACGGGTCCTGGACGGGAACGGTCCGTCACGCGACGGCCGTCATTTTGCTTGTCGGAACTATCGAGTACGTTCAAAACTGAAGAAGCGACGAGAGATGTACCGGTTGTCGCCCTTCAATCAAGGATAAGAGCAGAATTACGGGTTTGGATCGCCGCGCGGATGTGATTTTAGTTGAAGTCGCTGTGTCGCATTGGAAGATGAGAACGGAAGACGGGGTTTAGGCGTGAACAGGGGCTCGAACAATAACGGAGTGGGGTATGGGCGAGACGGGGACGGTGGGCGGAAGCTCAAAAAAAAGGGGAAAGAAGTGTGGACGAGAATGCAAGTCGAGACGAGTGAGGCGGAGTCTAAGCCCCAAGAGGAGAGAATTGTGACAAGGAGAGGGGTGAGCAGCCGAGCGCGGCCGAGCGGATGATAACTCGACTGCGGGGGTGACGGTCCAGCTTCCCAGTCTCGACCTTCCTAGAAACGGGAAATTCCAGCGCGGGTGTAGGCGCAGGTGGTGAGGCTGGCTTAGAGCAGGGAGGTGGGACTACGCAATGCGGGAGGAGTGGAGACTCGACTGTGGCTACCCGTTTCTAAGATTTGCGTGATTGCTCTGACGCAGACTGGGGGGGCCGGATTGAGTGTATCGAAACCCTGTAGGGCGGGTTCCAAATCGGCTGCATCGAAAAAGCAAGCGCTGAGCGCTGAGCGAGACAGGCGGACGGAGAGAAGCCGAAAGCAGTGTTTCAGGGGTAAGCGAAGCTATGTATCTCGCACAAGGGTCAGTACATTGGGGTTACATCGAAACATCAATTATTCAATACACCCATTAGAGAACTTTGAGGTACTTTGAGGCTACGTTTTATCCGGATCGTCGATAACGATGAGCGTGAAGATGGCGTCGCGCATGCTCAGTGGCATGCAGCCTGCCAGCAGGTTAACCGTTCGCCTGCGTTCGTCACTCGGGAGAGAGTATGTAAAGCAAGAATTCATGAGGAGCGAGTGGAGGAGCGGACTTGGATTATTGATAGCACCAGCTCTGCGTACAAGGTGGACCGTTGGACAAATGACCGAGTCCTGGATTGCTTTGCACTACTGTAATCAGATCATTGGCGGCGTCGAAGTCGACAGTCTTCGGATCGTTATGCCGAAGCCTTGCCGTAATGACCAAGTTGGATTCTTCTTCTTCATTTCTTCTCCATTCCCTCGCAGCACAATGGCACCGCCGGATATAGTCGTCCATAGCGAAGCCATTATCTGGCGATGGTCCTACAACTCAAGCTGCTGCGCAGCTCGCGCTCGCGGTGGACCAAGTGGGTGCACGTCTCGACTGCGACGATTCTCGGCTCGTCGGTGCAATTAGAGATCCCTCCTTGTCGCGATTATCTGCACAAATTTAATCCTGGCCCTGACCTGAGTTTTGAGGTGGCATTGATTGTATTCAAAACCAGACCGCGACGCGTCAATCACCCTGCCCGAAGAATGAAATTTTTACGCCAGAGATTCCCTGACATGAGCTCGCTAGCCTAGGATAAAGCAAACCAGGATAATGCTGTTGAATTTCGCTGACGACATCACCTCGGTCATACCCTCCGAAACTTCTTCATCGAGAAAGATGTGAGACGACAGGCGGAAATTTCGAGGTTGAGAATGGATACAGATGGAAGGGCTAGGATGTTGACGAATTACATGCGCGCTTCGTTGCAATTGCCTGAGGGCTGGTGGTTTGGGAAATTCATCTCAAAGAAAGGTGACCTACCTGGAGGATCGTCTTGGCTATCTACAGATCCGGAATCAGACAATCCTAGCTCTGACTCTGAGTCTCCTCCGAGCAGCTCAACAAGTTCTTCGAGCCCCGATTCGCAAGATTCATACCCTGCTTACAAAAGGAAACGTTGGAATGTGAAGCACGCTGCGAAAAAGAGGAAAGAAAAAGATGAGATGAAAAACACAATGATGGAATTGAAGTTGAGTCTTCATCTGTGTGGAAAGGAAAGCCTGATCTGGATGCTTTTGGCGACCGCAAAAGGTGGGGAATTTTCCTACCTGTATGCAGGTGGTGAACTTTTTGAGTCGACTGGCTCGGGGAGGTGAATATATTTGGCGAGGATACCGGTAAACTGTGATAAACTGTAAAGGTATGCACCGAATGATTATGGCCCAGTATTACAGCCATACACAATAGATCTGTATTCGGAGAATAGTCCGAGGTCTATTTCAAGTCTCCACCCGCACCTTCACCAAGCTCAATCACAAGAAATAGAAGATCGACCCTTTTGTAGAAGCATATATAATGGTACAATGGAATGGCCTATTTTTCCACCAGGTCACACCATCTCAATCTCCTAAAAAATTCGATCGACAGGCCGGAAGTGATCATTGCTACACAAAGGTAAAAATCTCTTCATACAAGCGCCACGGAATTTGTTGGATTACATCAGTGGAGCGCCTCATAATCGCCGTTGGCCCGTGGTTATGGTGGTCAGTCTGCACCTTTATTAAAACAGTAATATATCTCTGTTTTTTTGTGATATATCTCTGTTTTTCATGATATATCTCTGTTTTCATGATATATTTCACGAGCTTGAGGAAATGTTCGAAGCCCGAATATATTTCTCAATGTGCTTTTTTGTTTTTTTCCGTCACTCAGAAGTTTTATATATATCTCTTTTTCGGCATGACCGAGTGGCAGTGCCCGCCGAATGATGGCCTTTCCGTGGCCGAACTTGACAGACCAGTGCAGACTCTGCGCCTGATTGGCTGGTCATATGGCTGTTGAGGAGCCTTAGCTTGCACAGGGAGGGAATCCACCTTGCGAACTCTCCTACAGGCTCAACAATAGACAATGAGGTGCATACTAGTCTTATGCCTGAGTCTGGCCTGGGCCGTGGCCATCACTCGGCTGGCACAGCCACTCAGTTGTGCCGAGAAAGATATATATATAACTTCCAAGTGAGAAAGATATACAAGAAAACTCGAGTGAACAGAAAAAAAAAAAGTGGAGAAGATTTTTTTTTTGGTGCTTTGAGAAAAACATATATTCACATCTCTCGACATATATTACTCAAAATCAAGACAAATATCACCTTTTAATAAAGGTGCACATTGACCGTCATACGTGGTCGCCTGTACAACGTTGGTGTACAGTCCCCCGGTCTACTATCGCAGAGGTGAGATGCGATGAGACCCCGGCGTGTGCCGAACTGCTGGTGATCCCGATCCGATGAATGTGCCGCTTCGGCCCATCAACTCAAAGAGAGAAAAGTCCTTAAAAGCCATGCGACCAAAAAAATCCGATTGAAGATGAGTAAGTTTCACCGGAAAAGAAAGGAGGTGGTATCAAAAGTCTATAAGTAACTGAGAGATACTAGTCAATTCCCGAACTATCGCGAACCGAAAGAAAGTGACGGAGGTAATGATTGAAGCTGCGGTCGTTTCGAGAAAAATGAGTCGAAGTGGGCTCAGCCCTAGAAGCTGTTAGGCACATTTCCAGCTCCGTTCACCCCTGCGTTCAGCACATTGCTCCCCTGCAGTCCCTCCGGCATTACCAACCGCGTTGCCGGCCTGTACACCTGCATTGCCGGCCTGTACACCCGCATTGCCGGCCTGTACACCCGCATTGCCGGCCTGCAAACCCGCAGTGCCACCCTGGTAACCCGCGTTGGCGGCGCTGATCCCGACGTTGTTTGGGCTTAGGCCAGCCACGCCACCCGTCGCGTCGCCTAGAATGGACTGTACCGCGTCGAAAACCGTCCCCAAAAGTGTAGCCACTACGTCGACAACCGATGTAACAATGCCGCCCACTGGAGTGCCCTTCAGTTGGGCTGCAACGGCCTTAAGCACTTGGGTGAGCGAGGCCAGCTGCATAGCGTTTTAGAATTAGACAGGGAACTCGAGAATGGCAACCCAAAATCCATACCAAGGCATTCAAATCTACACGTTTATCGAGGCTCATGCCATTGATATCGCTCCTTCTGGTCTGGAAAGCACATGACCTGGAAGAAAAAAATACTTATATAACAATCCGTACCTCGGTCAAGCCCGATTTGAGAAGATCTTCCAGGTTCTAAAAGGTAGCCATCATAGGAACGACACTGAGTCGCTTTCGACTATTGTAGATTGTGGTACGTGCCTTGTTGATTTCGGAGATTTGGTTAATTGTATCAATATCAGCCTCCCTGTTCTAAAACGAGCATGTGAGCGAATATAATTTAATCGGGTCCAAGTATCCGCACCTGGGTGGTGTCTACACTCATGGCGTTGACAACAGCCATAGTCGCCAGGGCGGCAGAAACAAATGCGAAGAATCTCATGCCGAAAACGAGCGTCGAGGGTTGGAAATGGAGTGCGAGAAAGCTCTAGAGGAGGGTGCTGAAGCGGTCTAGGCAACACTGGAGGGACGTGGATTGGCTGAAGAGCGCTATCCCATCTATCTTAAGTACCCTGTAGTCAATTCGGTTCTGCGTGGGCTAGGCTGCCTTGAGAGCACCCAGTCGTGGCGCCATATCGATTTCGCCGGCGGTTCCAAACCCGTCGCTTGATCATCGGTACACAACGGGCTTGTCGGAGATGTGTTCGGCCCTATTATCTTGCACTCAATTCATTTGTATGTGAGTGTCAAGAATTACCTTACTGCTGTCACAATATTTCAAAGGTATCCATCCCAATTCAAACAAATCCATGTATCATTCACCGGACGAAACTGGCAGAGTTGTACAGTCTTCTCTTCTGGAAACTCTATTCGCAGACTTGGACTAGTTGACGTCGACGGGCAGCCTTGGAGGATCCGCGGTGTTACCTCGTCTGTCGGAATTACCTTTCCTCGCAGCACTCGTGGATTGACGCGACCAATTCATAGGCTCAGAATGGAGTTAATGTCCAACTGAGACTGATTTAGAGCATGGGCGAACCAAACAGAATACGATGTCTAGTGCCAAAAGAGGAAAACCCGGTTCGGAGGCTGGTCGGGAGCGCCTCGCGTACGTTGTCACTGCTGTTCCGAAGAACCGAAGTGGAGCTAGTGATGTACGCACCAACACTACGAGTCCTCATGAGTAGAGCAAAAGAATTTGTGAATGAGAATCGGATTTGGAAAAATTCAACCGTGGGACTTGTCACTTGTTCTTGCGTAAATGGTTGCATTACTCCTTCCCGCGAATGCTTCAACACTAGTCCAAATTTGTGCTCGACACTGTCATTCAGTTAAGCTACGGCTAGCCGATTCGGTCCAGCCTTGCACAGTATCGAGTGGGGTCCGCGGGCGGAAATTAATGAGGATCGATACGAGAGAGGCGGAGGACTGACTCTGCTAGGATGATGATCCAGAGCGTACGATTCGGAAGTAAAGTACCGGGGGCTCGGATCCTCGACCGTAAAACCATCTTGCCTCCAGACTTGTCCGATTGGCTTGGCTGAATGGCTTGCGCCGCTTAGCGGAGTTTAAATTTGGCTGGGCGGGCGTGGCGGGCGTGGCTTGTGGCGTGGCGTGACTTGTGCTCGCTTAACACCAGACCATTCCACTGTAAGTATTTCGATGATATCTCCTCCGGCCTGCTTCCATGCCGTTCCCCTTCATCCGCATCTTCCTATATTCATCCCTGTCTCCCAGGCCACAAACTTTGTCGGCTGGAAACATGACTTGTGATCATCGTTAAGTCCCTTCGCCGCCGGCGAGCAGCCTTTCTCGTATTTCTGGTTGAATATAAGTACGTGTCGGCTCCCAGTGTCCTGCGCAATCAAATCGTTTGATGCAACACCACGTTTCTTCCTTTTGTTCGAACACTTCCTAAACACGTCCTGTATTAGTTAAATAGAAAATCATTACCTATGCCCTCACTCTTACAGTACACCGATGCACTCATAACAATTCAGGCTAATAAGAGCATTCTAATCTACCCCGCAATCTGAATCTACGCTATGAATGAAGGCGCCGAGACGAATGGGATATTTTTCTGGGCATCTTCGTGCCCATTTTAGTTGCAAAGTGCTCCCCGCTGCTTGATTCTCGACATCACCTGTTTCCTGTGCCGAGTGGTCGCACTCTTGCTCGCTCCCCGCTGGGGTTTTCTCTGGTAAGTTCTGGCGTGTTTTGCAGCTTTTTCGTCGTCGAGATTGTCGTCTCCTTTGCGCTTCGACACAGGGTTCTTCGCGCCTGTCCGCTCCTGCCTTGGGTCTACTTTTTTCCATTTGGCCGGCTGGCCCGCCTCGATTCCTTCGTTCTCATTGGGCTTCAATGCGTCAGTCAGCACGATGGGAACGGGATCTGTTGGACAGAAGTGGGACGGCCGATCGTGTCATCAAAATGGTGTAGTCGCGCCTGAAGGCCAACATCTGTTGTACAAAAAACGCTCGAGCGCGCGCTTGCATTGAGCGCCTTGTCCCCATCTAGTAGACACGCAAAAACACTCTCGTCCTTGAGATCCTCGATCAGGTCACCGTTGAGATTCATTGACCCCCCGGGGTCGTGCTGAACAGCAAGCAACTGTAGGAGGACTGAACCGACGCCCAATATTCTTGTTTGGCGCGGGATGGTCTATTAGTGCGAACCTTATGCTGCTGTGAGTGTCACATACTCGATTTCTTCGAGAAATTTGCGACCGCAAAAATTGGTACGAAGTATCAGGACCGGCAGATCTGGAACCGAGCTATGAAAGACCGTGCCGTCGTTGCAGTTGGACCACCGAAACTCGAGGGCAGCCCATATATGTTGTTTTGAGGGTAGGGTGGTTGGTTCGGTGTCAGAGGCGTATTACCCAGACCAAAGAAATGAGCTTGAAGGACATACAAAAATTCCTTGGTGTAGAACATTGTAAATGAATGGTTTCCAATCGTTTCTACACCCACGCCTTCCTATAATTAACTAAACTTCGTCGCAAGCCACACGCCCCGCCCGTTTGATGGCATCAGACAAAGTGGCTTGTGATGCTAATTCGCATGTTCAACTTCGCTCAACCCGGCGTTGATTCAACGATATATTGCTGCAACATGGTAGGATTAAGTCTACTGCATTCGTCTGCTACAGTATTGACCCGATTATCGTATGAATTACTTAACTTTTCGTCGCAAGCCGTGCCCACGCCCGTTTTGATGGCATCAGACAAAATGGCTTGCGCAAGCCACTTTGTCGGCGATGAAAAAGAATAAAGCCTGAGCACATCCCAGGCCTGAGAATCCTCCAAAGTATTCGAATATCTTCACCAAGGCAGTTTACATCAAATATTTGAGTAGTTACGCTCACTCGGTTGGTTGCAGTCAAAACCGTGCTACCACCAACGTCAACTACCTACAGCTACGACCTAGAATTACTGTCTAGAGGGGTTGTGTCAACTCTGAGAGAGTTTGGAAAACTTTTTTATGAAGCAATCTGTGCGGATTTCAGTTTTGGGGACTTCAACACATATGTGGTTCCAAAGTCCCGCAAGTTAAACACCTCCGTGAATATCTTCGTATCGTGGACACTTCTTGCGTTATTTTCAATATAGATGGAGTCTAGGAAGCCTGGTCTATCAGTAAAGTCCCACAAGCCCGCTGACTTGCATGTCGGGCGTGAGTTGCCCTCATCATCTCTCACGGCGATGAGGAGCAATCCCCGAATTTCAAAATTATGCGACAAGTGATATCTTAGGTACCTTGGGGGGACATACAGGAATTTATGTACCACATCAGATTTAATCATAGGGTCCTAGATATTGAGCAATGAGCGCAAGCCACTTTGCTGATGGCAGGCTGGCAGAATGGCTTGCCAAGCCAACAAAGTGGCTTGCAAGCCAAAATGCCGGGCGTGGGCGGGTGATGCCACCAAAATCCACGCCCACGCCCGAAACAAGCCATTCTGCGCGGGTGCAAGCCACTTTTGCAAGCCAAAAAGTTAACTCTCATCTTGCCTCCAAGCCGGGAGTTCTGCTAACGGGTTTTGAAGATGACGGTTTCGCCAGGAATCAGAATCAATGTCCGCTCATCAGCTAGTTCGATATCGTTCTGCAGTCGCACAAGCAGTCTGGCCTCAATCAATCAATTTGATTGACTCATGCAGTCCCTGTTAGAAAGCGAGAATGACGCGGAAGCGAAACCAGCAATGAGTGAACCTCGACTCGAAAGGGATAGACCGGAGACTACAACGATTAAGCTCGTCGTCACCGTCGAATGATCTGTGGTTCGCCTGCGCACCGAAATCATGCGAGATGAGACACGTATAAAAGGGAATAAATCCTCTCTTGGGATCCAGCAGCCCATAACGCGCAGAAATCGAACATGAAGTTACTCAGCTTCGTCTTTCTTGCCATCTTCGCATCTGGCGTTGCCACCAGAGATTCGGTGAGCGAACCTTCACACAAGATCCCGATGTCATGTTGATCCAGAATATTTCCAAGGTCAATACTTCGAAGCAAGTGCTTCGAGCGCTCGAAGGTCGGGACGCAACAGCCGGCTTGGGAGCTACTGCCACCGGCAACGGAACGGCGGCCGTTAATCCCGCCACCGGCGCAGGTAATACCGTGTCAGCAGCTGGTACTAGCGCGAGTAGTGGTACCTGTGACTGCGTACGCCTCAGCTCTTTCACAAAAGTTGTCGCTGATCAAAGTGACATCTGCTGCTGCAGTCGTATAACGCTTGACTCCAAAACTTGATGCAGTTGGCGCAAACCGCCTCCGCTTGTGCCAATAGCAGCGTCATGGCTGGGGCCAACGTAGGAGCGGTTGCAGGAGCGGGGCCTGGAGCGGGGGCTTGAGCGGGGGCGGGAGCGAACTGGTCAGAGCGGATTCGTCCAGTCCCTAGATCTCTGAGTAGCCTGGTTTCGCAGAACCAGCCAGTTGAATTCACCCGGATCCTTTTATGCCTTGCCGCAAGAGTATCGATCGCTGACATCGTTGAGAATCCTGGCCGAACATCAGCAGAGTGAGATCAAGCCAAGCCACGGCCCAACCAACTCACAAATCGATTAATATTCAACCCACGTCGTCCTCATTCCGCAGGTATTAAATAATCGTTAAGTATAGCGCGCCTCCACCTTCTCCTCGGGCGGGTATGTATGTATCTTGTATCTCATCTTATTCTCTACACTCTACAATCCTACAACCGCTCCTGGTGTAACGCCTCCACCGCTGCCTGCGTACGCATGTGGAGTGCGTTCTATGCAGCATATCAGTTAATCCAGCACTTGAAATTAAAGTGGCTGCCGGACTCACCTCCATACTGTACTTCCCAACCTTCCTCCCCGACGGCCCCACTTCGAGGTATTTCCCAGAGAGCACGAGATCAAAATGTCTCCTCGCCTCTGCCTCGTCGCCCAGGCACGCCGTCAGCCGGCCGAGCTCGTAGTCTACGCCACACCAACCATCAGTCTCTTTCCTCCCTCCCGAAAAAAGGAAGGATAACTCACGCGCATGATACACCAAATGATGGTCCAGCTCGATCTTCGGCCCATGCTCAAACACCGCCTCGAACGCGGCCTTCGCGCCCGCGGCCGCCTCGTCGCGCGACAGGTTCGGCACCTCGGTCGCGTCGAGCACCGCGTCGGGGTCCTGTGCAATCGCGTTCGTTATTTAGACTCATCGCGATACCGTTAGAGAAGCCAAATAAACATACCGGAAATGCAACGTATCTCAAGCACACGCCCTCCAAAAACCGCGCCAAACAATAATCGTCCCAATACCCCTGCGCCTTCTCCCTCTCCTTCAAATCCTTCTCTTTATCCTTCCCAACACCCTCCTCCTTCTCCGACGCAGCGGACCCATGCCCCAAACTCGCTAGCAGCCCCCTCACCGCCGGAAGCATGCTCTCTTCTACGATCTTCCGCGGCGCATGCGCGATCCCGAGGAAGACGTACGAGATCTCGAGCGCGGGGAGGGCGAGGCGGTTGTCCTGCGCGAGGAACTTGCGCGCCTTGCGGGCGACGAATTTCTGGGCGAGCGTAAGCGAGCCGAAGTGAGCGAAGAACAGAATAACGAAAAAGAAGGTACAGTAAGAGTAAAAAAAGGACACACACCTCCAACGGAATACTCTTCCCCGCAATCTTCTGCCTCAGCGTCGGCACGCGCTCCATCAGCTTCCGCGCCTCCTCCACGCGCTTCTTCCGGTCCGCCTCGTTCCCCGCCGTGCTCTCGAGCAGACACACCGCCATGCCGTACGAGTAGATCGATTTGCTCCACTGTTCGATACGCAATGCCATATCAGTATTCAAATCATTCCCACCTCCAGCAAAAGAAAAAGAAAAAAAATGCCATCCATAACGAAGACCCGAAGATCGTGTAGAAGCGAATAGAGGGTAAAACAGGAGATAAAAGCACGCACCGTCGCCTCCCCTTCCAACGTCCGCCAACACTCAAGACTCTTATCCACGTCCGCTAGTGCCAAGTAGGCAATCGCCATCTCCCAGAACGAGATGTGGTGCAGGTTGCGGTATTGCGTTTGCGCGACCATGGCCTGCGAGCGAGCACAAAACAATCTGAGCATATCTCAAGAAGCAGTCAGCAGCGACCCTCCCACCTTGGTATAATACTCAATCGCCCTCTCCGGCTGACTCCGCATAAGCGCAAGCCGCCCCGCCCCAAAAAGGAAAAACACGCCCCCGGGATACCTTTTCAAATTCCACTCCACCACCCGCCCCGCCATCCGCGTGTCCACCCCGTCGAAGGTGAAGCTGCTCAATATAAGGTGGAATATGAGCAAAGCCATGTCGCAGATCGCGCGCCGGACGCCTTCGTCCGAGGTTGGTATTGAGGGCTCTCCGGTTGCTTCTGACGAGCCCCACCCGCCTGCGCGGCCCAGGATTTCCAGGGCTTCGGCGCGGTCGGCGGCGTACCTAGAAAAGTCCCGCAGTCCATGAGCCTCATGTTCCCAAACTGCTGAACCGAAAACGAAACATGAACCACGCACCCAAACAACTCAATAATATTCAACAGCCTCGCTGGCAACAAACTCAATATGAGCGTGCTCATCCCCGCGCCGAGATAGACCCCCGAGCGGAAGTGCGCGTCGATCGCGGGGCTTTCTATCCGCTCGTTCTTTTTCGTCTCGCCTTCAGAAATACCGAGGATTAGGATTAATACGAAGGAAGAGGGGGGAAAGTAAGTTGCATACCATTTACGCCATTTACGGGAGAGGATGGAGAGGAAGCAGCTTGCTCGGCGGCATACTCCGCATCCACCGCCTGCACGTACTTGTACAGTGTCCGATAGATGGTGATTATCGTGCGCATGTTGAGGCTACGGACGTCGGTCAGTATCATTTATCAAGAATAACAGAAAGGATGGACATGAACGAAAGACACCGAGAACGGCGACAAAAAAAGAAACGTCAAATCCGGAAGGACCAGAGGTAACAAAAAAAGAAGAAAAGAATAAGAATAGATGGAAGAACAAAGCAAGGACTCACGCCTCCTTGATAAACGCCAACCAATCCCCCGAGTAAACGATGCCGAGGAGAGCCTGTGTGCGAACAATGCGTTAGCATTAGCCGGTCGATGGTTACGACGGAAGCGAAATAAAACCAGGGACGGCGGGAATAGAAGAAGAAGGAAGGGCATTGTGAACAAAAATAGCAACCGTGCGGACCGGTCGCCACGTCGCACGCGAAAGCACATAAATGGAAGGAAGGAGGGGGAGGAAGGGCAGGACGCGACAGTGGTGGCCCTCGCCCTGCTCCGCTATCGAAGAAGTAGTAGACAGAATATTGCGAAGCACAGAAAGAAGGATATAATAGCAGGAACCATAAACGGAGTGGCAAGAGTCAGACTCACCTTCTCAAACAGACTCTCCGCATAGACCAGCTCCGCATGGCGCTCGATGTCGGTCATGGTGCGCACAAATCCTACACCGGTCGTATTTAGGGAGGAGACGACGTACCCCGCGAGGCGGGACGCGAGGTACGGCGCCTTCTTCCTGTGCTGGGACGCGATGAGAACGCCCTGCTTGCAGTGCCCAATCGCAGCGAGGAGGTCCTGCGTCGCACCGTCGTCTCATTAGCCCTCTTTCTTCCTTTCCTTCTCTCCCAGTAGGAAGACAGACGCACCTCATCCGCATAACTCATCAACCCCTTCACACACTGTATGAGCCCATACCCCGTCGCAAAATACAACCTCTCCTTCTTCGCATCGCTTGCATTCATATAGTCCTCGCTCTCGTGCATCCGGCTCGCGAGGAACTGGTCGAGCGCGTAGGAGACGCCCGGGAGATCAGAGAGCGCCTCTGAGGCGCGGTAGGGCGTCTTGACGGGGGGCGGGGAGGTGTAGATGGTGCGGTAAGAGGCCAAGTCGGGCGACGACGAGGAGGCCCGTGAGGGAGGGCCGGCGCTTGTGCGGATAGTGCCATTGGCGCGGGGAGGAGACATCGACGCTGGCGGCAGGGCTAGCGTCTACACTGGCAGCGCTGGCAGACTCTGAGGCGTCCATAGTCGGTGCTTGGAATGACGGTGCGGGGAAGCGGGGAATGTGGAGGCAGCAGAGAACCCGGGTCCCGAAATCAAATCAATCAGATGCGCGTTGTGTGTGTTTGGTGCGGGGGCCCAAGGTCAGCTGAGTGTGGGGTTAAATTTCTTTTTGACTTTAAGGGGAGTCGGTTCATTTCTTGCTTCAGTCTAGGCAGGTAGGATTAAATGGCAAAAGGCAACACTTAGAATTTGCCGACGTCGAAATTCCAGATTTTTAACAGTGGGGAGGCGGGCCGGGTTGGCCGTTCAAGTCATTTCAACCACCTAAATTCCGGTTCACTGTTGAAATAGCTCCTGAATTCGCAGAAAGAGGATTTGTCTCAGTATCTGCGGCAATGTATGTGCGGGTTTGCTATCGCCAGGCCTCCAGGCCCGCAGTATCATGACTAAAGGCAGTGCCAGTTAAACCTATCTGGCTGCGGGCCTGCCGTGGTTCAATTGGCACAGTCGGGATACATTCAATGCACCGAGGTAAATGTCCATCCCCATTCTTCAGGGCGGCGAGTCGACTGCGGGCTCTGTATTAGCATCGGCAAGATCACCTCGGGTTATTCATTGACATGAATCCCATTGAGATATGTACGGCAAGCTGGTATCAAAGTTGCATACTCATTCAAGTCCGCAACTTACTCAGGAAATCGGGCATGGTGTATGGCACACCGCCTCTTTAGTTTGAGCTCTTCCCCCCCGAATTTAACAAGTCGTCCGGGGTTCGACTCCCCGTGTCCGAATCGATGTTCCTCTTTGACCTTTTTCCCTGTCTTTTTTTCCCGTTTCGTTCCCTTTTGCCTCCGTGTTTGCGGGTTTATACAATGAAGCTAAGAGCTAGATGAGATGAAGAACCGGACATGGTGTAGCGTACACCGCCTCTTCAAGTGATTGGTTGAGAGGGTGTTTGCGTGTAGAGGTCGTTGGGGTTCAGCTCCTGTGTCTGAATGACAGTCTTTTTTCTTTTTCTTTTGCCAGCTTGGTTCAAAAAAATGGTTACTTGGTCGTCGCCTGGAAATCGGACATGGTGTAGGGTACGCTGTCTCATCTGGTTACCGTTAAGCAGCAACTGTACCATCGTGAGGCAATCCGGGGTTCGACTCCCTGTGTCCGAATGAGAGTTTTTCAGTGAATTTTTCTTCTTCGCTCTGATACCTTGGTTCAAAGAAAATGCATTAATTCAGGCCCGCAGGTGACCAATAAATCGGACCTGGTGTAGGGTACACCACCTCTGCAAGTATCAATTTCTAGCGTTGAATTCAAAGGTTCGGGGTTCGACTTCCCGATGTCTTCAATTACTTTTTATTCCCTGTTTTGTCTTCCTTCAGCTATAACCCTGCCGGGTAAAGGTTTCCAGTGAAAGCATCAGATGGATTCAGACGCTCGGGGTTCGACTACCTTTGAACATCACGTTTCTTTTTGTTTTGCTTCCTTTCGTTATGTCATTCAACTATACCCAGAACTTACTGCTGAATTTAACCTCACAATAAGAAAGGGTAACTCGGACGTGGTGTAGGGTACACCGGCTCTTCTGGTACTGTTGCTCAACTCGGGTTCAACTCCCGTGTTCGAACATTGTGGAATATGTCCTATCCTTTTTTTGTTGAACTGATCAAGTTCTTTCCACCTTGTAGAAAGCATTACATTCAGCATGCAGCTGAAAACAATAGAATCGACTACAGTTCTGATAAGTCCGAAGGTGTTGCCGAATCTCATTGTTTCGGCGTGTGCCGAAACTGTAGCAGAAAGTATTGCTTTCAGCTCAGCAGAAGATGAAACGCATCACATTCAGCTAAGGTGAATGCATTATATTCAGCTGCACTTTCGGCATGTGCTGAAACAATAAGATTTGGCAACACCTTCAGAATTATCGGAACCATAGCCGAATGTATTGTTTTCAGCTCCATGCTGAATGCACTGCTTTCTACAAGGTGGAAAGCGCAACTGAGTTCATCAACTCCAGCAACATTTTCTATTAAGTCAAGGCTGCGGTTGAATCTTTTACTTTCAGCCAGGTTGAAATCATGGCTTAATTCTTCGCTTTCCGCAACATTTTCTGGAAAGCCAAAAGTAATGCATTCGGTGATGTATTCATCTCAGTTTATTTGCAGCTGAAACTATTACATTCTCAAATGTTTTCTGCCAGATAGACTATTCTTTTTTTGTGGCGTGCGTAGTGTTCCAGTGACGCGGTGGCGGGAACGGCAGTAACCGCTTTGCGGAAGCGATGAAGCTCTTCTGATAGCGAGATAAAAGGTCAGCAGCTGGGGTGGGTGAACCTGACAATGGCATTGTCAGGAGAAGGAGGAGAAGGAAAATTTGTGGCTATCGAGAGTCCTTCCTGGTGACAAAAAGTAACGGGAAAATGTTTCTAACATGGCATCCAGGCCCCAGACGTTATGTCCGATTTGCCGGCCAAAAAAAATGGATTTTTTGGTAGGTTACATCAGTTCGGACAAAGTTCCGCCTCCCTGATCAAAATCAAAATGGGCCATTCGGGTCGAATCGGGATCTGGCCTCCAAAGTTATAAACTGGGGTCCTGATGTAGACTGGTCAAGAAGAGCGCTGTCATAGTGGGAGAACGCGTACAGAACTTCGGAATGCCAACAGTCAATTGATGGCAGTAAACAATGGTGAGAACTGCCAAGGTTGGTGCCGAGGAGTCCCCGAGTACTCCGTGGGTAATCAGAAGGCCATGTGCGGAGTTCTATGAGGATTTTATGCAGTGGAAGCAGTGGGTATAAGCAGGCCCAAGCACAAGTTAGCCCCTGCACAGTGCATGAATCGGCTCACCTAAGCTCAGACTCCACCTGGTGCGTAAGTTAGGATGATTTTCCTTCATAATGACCGAGAAGCATACAAGGCATCAGATTCATATGAATCATATCGGGACGAAGAAACTGGGGGTGAATTGATGTATACATATTCATCGTTCTAATTCCACTCGACAACGGCACTGACGTTATTTGAGCATAAAGCGAATGGACCAAAAAGGAAAGATCAGGCGTGGCGTCCCCGAATCCCACCAGTAGCTGTAGGCGGTTGAAAAATAGAGAGCGAGCAAAAGAAAAAGGTTATATGCGAGGAGCTCATAAACAGCTATCTGCGTGTCGACAAAATTGAAGAAGATGTATCTCCTGTCAGTGTTGTATGCTGGCTCAAGACTCGCAGGTCCAAGTGAAAGCTATGGCTTGGTGACAACTCAGCACTGGCAAGTCAGGATATTTGCTCACTATTGATCATGTTGACTTTCTGATGATTTCAGCGGAAAAGGCGGTGCTGGAGCTAAATGCAACTGAAGGCGAACTTCGCTTAGAAATTTACTTGAAGCCAAGCCAAAGTTACGGCTCTCAACTTAGACACGCCACGGAGCGCCACTGATAGATGAATGATAATAATAAATACACAATAGAAACCCCAGGGAATGCGGGATTATAAAAGAAGCACTACGATACCTGCTCATAACAATGGTCCCACCTATCTCTGTCACTCAAATTCGGTTCAACCATATCAGGACATGCTTCACCTTAACATTAAGTACCTTGGAAGTACTTGCCAAAAGTCTCGAAGCTCCCCTTTTGGAGGCAATTTCTCATACAACTGAGTCTCTGCTGAAACATGCAGAAGTGTGCTTTCCTGATCGTTTCATAACACAAGATATCTCACTCACTTACAACAGGGTGTCAAACAGAACAAGAACATCTGTGCACTGCTGTTGGAGCAAACTCATGAATTGCTCACTGCAATTATTGTTGTCCATACCAGGTCAGATACTGGCGGAGATCTACCCCCAAGTCTCTTGGATCATATTGGCAGCTTCACACGGTACTGATTTGTGCATGTCACTTAGTTTTTATTCACTACTATTATTCAGAACACTGCACAAGATACATGCATTTGTTGAGGCACAGCAGAATGGAAGCAAATTCAAAAGCTTTTTTCGTCAAAGAGAAATGAGCACATTGCTGAGGGATTGCAAAGCGGGATTGCAAGAGGGCCTTGATTTTTTTGAGGTGAGTCCCCCGATTGATAACAACAACAGTCTAATGGATGAGAGCCAGATCAAGTCTGTTGATATCACGAGAAATATTGCAGAAATCCAGCAGGAAACACAGAAGAGGCATCAGGAAGTGCTCAACATGATTAAAGGTCTCTCCGGTCCAGTCAGCTCTGATGAGGCGTCCTCGGTATGGGTTATTTATTTCTGAGGAATCACACCACAACTTTGCACAGATAAGGAAGATTCATTCCAGTATCTATAACAGGTAGGCTTCTATCAGGAGTTTCAAGCAATTGCTCAAGGTTGAATTACTTGCAAAGCTCCACCTCAATGTCTATGCTGCCATCAGAGCCCAAGATATTCCATGGACGGGAGTCAGAACTTACAGATATCTTCAAGCTCTTCAGCCAGGGAACACCCAGGATAGCAATTTTGGGGGCAGGTGGAATAGGCAAGACCAGCCTAGCAAGAACTGTGCTGCATGATGCAAAAATTACTGCCAGATATGGATCACATCGTTATTTTGTTGCCTCTGATTCTGCGGCAACCAAAATAGAGCTTGCTGCTCTTATTGGGGCGCATTTAGGGTTGAAACCAGGCAAAGACCTTACTCAGCCAGTCATGCGACACTTGTCCTACAGCCCTCCATGTCTTTTGATTTTGGATAACCTCGAGACATCATGGGAGCCTGGGATGTCTCGTCAAGATGTTGAAGAACTTTTATCTCTGCTTACAGATGTGGATCATCTTGCATTAGTGGTGAGCAAATACTTTCTTTGATTCCAGTGTTTGACTGTCACAACATACAAGATCACTATGCGAGGTGCAGAAAGACCAGCAAAAGTACAATGGAGTCGGCCATTTTTGCCCCCCTTGCAGCCTTTGGCACAAGATGCTGCTCAAAGAATGTTTATTGACATTGCAGATGACAGACATGATCCAGATGAAGTTGACAAACTTCTTGCCTTGACAGACAACATGCCCCTTGCAATCAGTCTCTTAGCCCATCTAGTTGACTCAGAAGGTTGCTCTGATATACTCACTCGTTGGAACAAAGAAAAAACCTCGCTAGTTTCACTGGGCTATGATAAACGATCCAATTTGGATTTATCTATCTCGCTCTCTCTGTTTAGTCCAAGAATGACCTCTGAACCAGAGTCACATCAGCTTCTGAGCTTGTTGTCAATGCTTCCAGATGGACTTTCAGATGTGGAACTGATACAAAGTAAATTTCCAATCCAGGATATTCATAAATGCAAGGCAACTTTGATTCGCACAACTTTGGCATATGTTGATGAACATAAGCGACTGAAAGCATTGATGCCTGTTCGGGAATACATGCAGAAGACACAGCCACCAGGAGATGATCTCATTCGACCACTTCTCGAACACTTTCAAGAGATACTTCACTTGTACAAAGCGAGTTCTGCAAGTCTATGGACTCATTTGGTTGCTCGAATAGCAGCAAATTACTCAAACATTCAGAACATCCTCAAAATCTGTCTTAAAAAAGGCCATCCAGACCTCAAGAATAGCATTTACTGTGCATGCCATCTGAACTGCTTCAGCCGGCTCACTGGCAGAGGGACAATTCCCCTGATTGAGCAGATTCTCACTGTGCTTCCACAGCCATGCAATCCTCAGATAGAGGCCTATTTTATTACTGAGTTATTGTATTCAGAGGCACATTTTCCAACTCCCACTTCACAAGAATGGATGATCCAAGCTCTGAATAAGGTTCATCAGGTTGATGATCCAGAGCTTCAATGTGTGTTCATTTATTTAATCATATTTCCTAGGACTTACATAGATTATTTAGTTGGATTATACAGTGGTCTGGCTTACTACTATTACCTCAAATATCATGACAACTCCTCAGCCATAAACTGTTGTCAAAAGAGCCTCTCATTGGCAATTTCACTGGGGAATACAGAAAGACAGTCTTCTGCATTGCGCTTTCTCTCATGGATCAAGTGGAATTTTGGTGATTACTCTGTTGCCCAGGAACATGCATATACTGCCCAACAGCTGGCTCAAATCTCTGGTGATTTATACAGAGAGGCAGAAGCATTAAAGATAGAGGTTATGTGCTGGACCTCACTTGGTGAATACAAGAAAAGTATTCCACTATGTCGTAAAGGGAGAGATATCTTGGCATTGTGTAGCATGTCAGGGGGTGAATTGGACCTTGGATTTATGAATGCTCAGGCAGAGATCCATACACTCAAATCTGAATATGCTGAGGCACACAATATTCATACTCAGATTCTGCAAGGGCTTTCAGTTGAGCATGATGCAATCCTTCATGCCACAGCTTCAGTGAACATTGCCCACCTTGACATTTCCATGAATTTAACATGGCATGTTGTGCAGGAAAATATTGACAGAGCCAAAACAATATTCACCAATCTCAGTGTTTCAGCTGGTATCTGGTGTGATGTTATACAGGCAGAGCTTAATCTCCAAGAAGGCAATATGAAACAGGCAACCACACTGTTCAAGCAAGCAGTAATAATGTCATGGGGAAAGCATACAGATGTCCTGTCTGCCTGCTTGGAGAACCTTGGCAATGGTAGCTGCTGGGGTGTCTTACATTTCACACCAACCTGGACAACAGTGTTCCTTGCACATTCCCTTAAGTCAGATCAGAAGCTAGAAATCCATAAGGCATTGCAGTTCTTAGGAGATATCTTCATGACTCAAGGCGATGAAGTTACAGCCTGCACTTTGTTCACTGTTGCCTTGGAAGGATTCACATATATGGATGTTCATCGCAGCAGAGCAGAATGTATGCTTCGACTCGGAGACATTTCCAAGGGGCATGGTAACATGCAGAATGCAATAGAGCTTTGGGAAACAGCCCGGCCCCTGTTTGAACAATCATCACAGACTATGCAGGTTGAAAAGATTGACAAACAGCTTGTAGATATTGCTCATAATGTATTGGAGCAACACAGAGTCAACATAGTTCACTTGGCAGAGCTCAATGCACCTTCTGGGACCTTGGATGAGTTGGAAAATGATCTTGAGACAGTGGATTTCAGAGATGAAAGGGAGCTTGCTTAGGTCCTATTTAATATTTTCAAGAAATTATGTAGTTATCCTAGTTTCTGAGTTGTTTATTCATGTTTCAATATCTTTTGTATTCAGTCAATGTCTGTCTGCAGTTTGTCCCTCTCTTTATAAAATTTATCTGTCTGAAGCCTTTTAAATCTCCACCATCTCTGCTTTAATCCATGGCCAAATCAGTTTAATTTGACCTCTTTGGCACCTGAGAGTACCACAAAATCCCTCCAGTTAGAGGCTAGATTGGTGTCCAAGGTGCCCTCTAACTAGAGGCAAAGGATTAGGTTCAAACTTCCAGTACAGAAAGTGGGACCTGGCTGCTGGTGCCGCAGCCTGATTTGGCTTGTATTGGGCATTGGCCAGCAGTATCATGGGTTGATCAGAAGATGGGTTAGAGACATGGCAGTTGGTGCCACTGATGATTTTCTATACATACTATTTCTCACAGATTAAAAAGACCCAAGTGGAAAGGTAACTAGCTGCTTCAATTTGAATGATCACAATAGGGTCATGGTCTGCAATGAGGCAGAGCATGAATTGGGCCAAAATACAAATTGAGTCATCTGCAAATGAGTCCAATACGCTCTTGATAAACTGCATCAGAATCAATGTATAAATGGAGTGAGTGAATCACACACCTCAGCTGCTATCATCACTCTTTCTGCTTCATTGGTAGCTTGCAGAGCAATAGAAGGAAGTGGCTCATGAGGCCCAGTTGCTTCAGCCTTGGACAATGATCAGCAAACCTATGAAGCAACCAAAAGAAGGACAGTAATCCAAGACACAATGTACCCATGTTGTAGCACCTGCTAGAAGTGATATCAGGGAGGCCTCATAGAATAGAGAGTGCTCCATCTGATCATATGATTTTTGAACAGCATACACTGTGAGGCTGGTGTTCGTGCTATGCACTCCACACTGCCACATGGCCCTGCTAAACAAAGGCTGTGAACCAACAACACTCATCTTTGCCTGAGGACAACCATCAACACTGGACTCCCCATTGTTGCCAATCCTTGATCATGGACGACAACCATCTTTGCCTGCATCGGACCTTTGACCAGCGTGAATCCCACCCCCTACTGTGTCCCCTTAGAATCTTCTCAGCATCACCCCTGAGCCTCCCTACACCCTAGAATGTTCCCAAGAGAGCTCTCAACAATTCTCATCGACATCTTCCCTATTAGGAAATGACCTGACTGAATCCAGAATCTGCCTATTTGCAGTCACCATAGACATTTTGGGCATTTCCTGCACATGTGGTAACAACCCTCAGACACCTAGTGACCTATGAGGACTGTTTCTTAGGACCACAGGAATGGTATCATGGGCAGGACTCTGGGTGCACCCCAAATTGGTCACTACTTAGCCAATGAAGAGGACCATTGAGTCAACACTCGTGATGAAGGAGTGACCCCTGGTGAACCGGTGGCCTCTGTGGCACCTCAAAATGCTTCCTGGACCTCCTCTCTCACTTGAGGAGTCTGTTCTGTACCTCTTCGAAATGTTCTCTTGCAAACAAAGAATAACTTCACCATCCCAAAACAGCTTCCCCAGTTTTTGCACCATGTGGCTACCTTGAAATGACACCCATGATGGCCAGCAGTTTCAAGGAGAAGGGAAACCACTTGTGACTGGTCTGGAAAAGGTATAAAAGGAAGAAGGATTTGGGGGAAGTAGACAGACATCTCTCAGGGTTCAGCTCTCAGAAGAGCGGTTCTTGCTGCCTTACCTCCCCTGTCATTGTGTATTCATATAAACTCGGAACACACACACACTCTCTCATTCTCTCTTCCTCTCTCTCTCTCACCAAGGGTCAGAGCAGGTGCAGTCTAAACTGTCTTTGTCACACTCTTCAGAGTGTTAAGGATTTCCTTCACTGTGCACAATCCATCGTAAATGATGTCTGAGGAAGCACCCTCACAAATAGAGCGAAGTGTTCACAAGGTAATTCTCCTCTCTCCGTCTCTTGGCTCACAGCAGGTACATCCACCAGGTGGAAATCATCATCGCCTCACCCTACCTGTTCCCCTCATTGCACTCTATGCACATCTACCCCTCACATATCCTCATTACCTTCCAGCTCTACTACCCCTTAGAGGCTGAACATTGTTGCTCTTCAGACCACATATCCTCCAATAGCAACACTGCAGTCATCATCACAACATGAAACAATGCCAGCAAATAAGCTGAGGAGGCTGGGAGAACAATGTATCAGTAGAAGTAGGATGGTGGTGGCAATTTGTCTGGACAGAAAAGTCAGTTTCAGGCAGAAAAAATTATGAGGAAATACTGAAATGACCTCTCAGATCCGATGATAGGGCGTGCGGCAGAGCACACATAAAAACACCAAGTTTTTATTCGTTTTCGGACTATCTAACAGGGAATGAGTGAGGTATTAGATTGAGGGTGTACACTCTCCTCGGAGTGGTAGGCTACACTGCTAATGGCCGAAAGCCAGCGGGCTACTATTAGGGCTACAACTCAACTATGTTCCTACGGGAGCAGAATTCGGTTGGAACTCCTTACCGTTGGGCTCTGGGATGTTGCAGTAAGCACCGTCTCAGTGTGCCGGAGGTGACCAAGAGGAACTATTATATTGAAAGGCTAGCTGCGGTACAAGCAGCGCTCCAGAACCCTATAGACGAGATAAGAAAGTCGTACCGTACGGAGGTTTCTTCCTGCGGGAAGACCAGAATTGATTGACAGAAAGTGTCAAATTACTTATGGTAGCACCATGAGTGCATACTGTGCCAACTCTGTCATGCCGTATTATAGGAATACCCAGACTTGTACCGCACGGTATCACCGGGTCGCTCCTGCCGCACGAAGAAGTCAAGTAATTAATTGAACTGGCTTGTGCCGCACACCAGAGACTTAGAAGAGATGAACGATTGGCCATCCTGCGGGAACACCCAGGGGACGGACCGTCGGCAGTCCTGCCGTGGAACACTTGGGGCTACTGGAGAAGCTTGTGGGGCCTCCCGTAAGGAGTTTCACCACTGATCAAACGGGATGACCGTGCGGCAGGAGCAGTCGGACCTACCGCAGGGACGCCCCCGAGGTCTACCGTAGGACTAGGGGACCGCACCGCACGAGTCCGCAACTCAGGAGTGAGGAATAGATGGTTGAGGTCGTACTGCAGGAACACCTGGGCTTGTACCGTAGGAGGTCAAGGTCCAGTGTGCTTGCCGTGCGATCACGGAAAAGTGTCAAAGATCAGATTGTAGTTAAGCTGTTCGCACCGCCAGCTTGACAACCAGCACGCCATACAGGCGCCATACCGGAAGGACGCATGGGCTTGCCCCGCAGGAGTGCCATTATACCCATGGGAGCTAATATGTCCCTTATTATTGGCCATTCGTCCTGCTGTGGGCTTGTTCCTTAAAGATCCGATATTTTCCTTAACTCCTTATGTGATTCTCAGTTTGTATAAAAAGGGCAGTATTAGTTTGTGTAAACCAGTAGACTACCTACCCACGAATACAGGGCATTGTAGTGGACTCTAGAACCAAATTGACGAGACTTTGAATTTGAACAGAAGTGCGCAAGCCTTTGAGAGAGAATAAGAACGTTGAGCCACCTCGCCGCGTAGTGTAAGAGCCTCGCCCCGTAAGGAGAGCTTGAGCCAGCTATTCCGCCATTGGAGTTCCTTGTTCTGATTCTAAGCGGAGACCAAAGCGTCCGTCAGAACGGAGACCCGAGAGTCCGATGTATACTGTGACCAAGCGCGTCCGGCAAGAGCGAGAGACCATAGAGTCCGACTGAATAGAATAAGAAGTTTGAAGTCCCTCCTACGGCACAAGCGCCCACTAAGCCGCTGCTACCCATTGTACGGTTAGCGTCCTGCCATACGGTGTCCCTTCACTTCAGTCTTTGAAGTTGGTCTCTAGTTTTCCATTGCCTCTACCCTTCGTGCGGTACAAGAGTCGAACCTGCGAGAAGTGCTCGTACTGCAGGAGTATATCTTGCTCGTCCCGCACAAGTGAAACAGTTTGAATACAACATCTTGAAGGGTGATACGTACCCTACCTCCCCGAACACACACACACAAGAGAGTATTGGATTGGAGTTGTGATTTGATTTAGAGGTTTTAGGATTGGATTGAGTTAGTGATCAGTTCGCTGCACTCACTGATTTTATTATCCTCTATATTGGATATTTCACGGCTGCACCCCAGTGCACTGTTTCACCGAACCTTTTCCAAGTTATCCTGATCTTCAGTGCGTTTGATCAAATTATTCATGAGATCAATCAGCGGAGTCTTGGAATCACTGATAAGCTTATTGATTCTATTCTTGCTTTCAATGTAGCCTGAAGTTTGTATACCACAAGTGGGCTCTGGTGTTATGTCCCGAGGAATATTTGAAAAGGTTTCTTTTCAAATATTCAGGTAAATGGAAGGATGTAGGTAGTATTTGAACCCAAACTCTCAATGCTTGCGTGGTGTAGTGGTTATGTGGAATATTTTTCGTAATGTAGTTTTTGCTTTGTGCATGTTCAGGCTGGCCCGAAATCCATTTTTGCACTGCAAGCGAAGCACCTTTTTTCCTCACACCTCAAACCTCATACCTCTGGTAGAAACAGTCAGTCCTAATTCCACATTACATCTCTGTATTCTAAATTATCGATTATACATTGTTATTAGGTACCCAAGACGACTATCACAGAACGAGCTTCAGAGATATATTGATATTACACAAGCTGTAATACATTGGAAGGTTGAAAATATCATGCAGCAGCACAAGGGCCACGCCGAAGTATGATGGCAGCACATTAGAGGCATACTGCACCTGCCTTAGTAGATCGTGCGCTCCAATGTAGGTGTCAAGTCTTACATGTGGAAATGCTCCTGATTCCACTGTTGTGTCCACTCTGCCGCCACATTGTTCATGAACTGGGCACCAACATGGCCTCCGATGTGCCCTCCCCATCTGGAATTGAGTACCTAGTTGTCGGAGGGATTCTTGTCATCGATCGGGTCTGCAAGGGGAAGATTAGCAAAACATTATCAAGTAAAGATCAATGCCTCATACTTGGGCTACCTATGCGAATGGGATAACATTGGATTGGATGGGTTAGGTTGTCATAACATTGGATGATTGAAGGGAGTGTACGAGGGGAAGGGTGCGGGGAAATAAGTATCTAATCATCTGCCAGTGCATCAGTGTTCTTAGTTGCGCAAAGCTGTTAGGAGGCAGCGACAAACTCACTAGTGTGTTGTCAAAGGTCCAGTGTCCCGGAGATATTGCATGATGAGGGTCGAGTCTTTCTGGGTCTTTGATAATGTGTTGAGCTCGGCGGTGGTGTCATCAAAGGCTTGCTTGGCGAGGTGGCATGTGTGGTCAGATGAGTTGGGGATTTTGTAGTGGAATGCGGAGAGGTTGAGGGCAAGACCGAGGTGAATCAAGGGTGTGGGGGCAGCCGATGTCAGATGCAGCCTTTCATACCTCAAGCGACTTGGTGGTGCTGTCCTTCTGCCTGTCGCTGGTTGCGAATTCAGCATGGTAGCAATGGCAGTTGCGCATCCCGAGAGAAAACAAAGAGTTGTTAGCAATGAAACATTTATGTGGCAGATGAACGCTTTTACATCTTGTAGTAGAAGACCTTAGGCTCGTCCAAGGTGGCAGAGGGGATGAGGTACTTGTCAACAGCAGGAATGACCTGGCAGATCTTGGTGAGCTTGGCGTCGATCTTCTCCAAATGCACTCGATGGATGAGATAGGATGCGTGGTGGGCGCTTACGACGTTCTTGTATACAAGACAGCGATGGGATTGCGCTCCTTGATGGTGAGCTCCTGGTCAGATGAGTGGATCTTGGCACGTACAATGCATTAGGACAACAAACTGGGTGCAGAAAACCAGGCAGTAGAGACGGTGGACAATGGTGGTGGTGGGTTGCAATGAGTAATGGCATAAAGAGCGAGGATGGTCCATGCAGACCCTGGCGAGCATGCAGCCGTGGATGGAGATCTGGAAGTAGTTGTGTAAAAATGAAAGAAGAAGGAAAGAAATAAGAGGACTGCGCTCACCTTTGACCCAGACCTGAAATCAAGGCTCCTCTGGCTGTCGTTACTCAGCCCAGCCTAACCAGGGCTAAATTCCCTCACCCTGTCCTTATTCAGTGACGAGCCGTGGCAGTTTAGCATCCTAGTTGGGTGGGTGACTGCAAAAACAGCGCCATTGACATTCCTGTATGCGACGGAAAGGTGATCTGATCCTCAGCATCGAACGAGACAAGGTCCAGGTATAGAATGTGTGTGAAACTGTTCTCCAGGATGCAGAAGGACGAGACTATTCTCCAGGATGCGCAGTGGTGCCAATGATGTTCTTGTATGCAACAGACAGGATTTTGAGGCATGGCGACGAGCACCTGATTGGACGAGGTGTGATGTTCTCGGCCATGCTGATGGCGCATGATAATGCGGTGGTGTTGAGCTAGCACAAAATGTTATTGTTGTTGGAGCTTGAAGCCGACACAGACACTGGTTGTGGTGGTGGGACATAAGAGTGTGGCTGTGACCATGTATGTCCCAAAAAAGGAACTCGGGACACTGCACTAGAGTCCGCAAGTGAAGCAGTGGGAGGCATATGCAAATGCCCACCACTCATGGCACAGCTACAGTTCAGATTCAAGATAAGGTGCCACTGTGGGGTAGTCCAAAAGGAGTTGCTGCCAAGCCAGTTCGAACACTTTGGGGGAAAATGCATAATACACATGCCAAAATGCCTCATGGAATGGTTGGAGTAGAGCACCAAGTAGTCCCCCAAGTCTTTGGATGACATTGCCATCAAGATGGTGCAAGCAACAAGCATAGAATGCAATTTCAGAGACCAGAGTCCCAGTCAGAGAAAAAGACACAGTCAAGATGCTGGGGAAGAACACTGAACAAAAGACTCAGGGCCCATTCATGCTTGTGTGCTGTTTCACTAGAATGAAGTACATATACAAGGTTGCAAGTCTTGAAGAAGTGATCAATGATGACAAAGATGTTCAGCGGCATACTGTACATGTTGCAAAGCATGGCAATATTGTTAATCACCACATCGCTGAACTGCTGTGCAAGTGAAACCTGTTTCAAATGGAATGGAATCAATCACAATGTTGCTGAACCACTGTGCAAGTCAAACCTGTTTTGGAAACATCCAGAAAATGTGCTGGAACTGGTGTGTATCAAGATCAACATGAAAGTGAAAAACCCAATGTTCATCTGCTGCTTTCAGGTCTGTGAGCCACTGCATGACAGCAACCATATCCCCACCAATGCCAGTGAAAGCATTTTGATTGGTCCGGCATGCCTCTGTTATATCCCGGTCACTTCTGACATCAACTGGCACTCCGACCGGTTGTTACCAGCCCTTACCAGCCTTTCCATACTCAACAAGCTTTTACACAATGAGGGATTACTGAGCATTTTCCATTTAACTGCCTTCACAGTTCTTAACCATATGCTTTCCTTGTCTCACTGTGATTCCATCATATGTGTACTTCCTTTGTGCATATAACTGGCCACACCCAAACACTACCAGCATGCCAGCACCCTGCCAGCACTTACCAGTAACATCCTTATTCCCCTAGCTTGGTATATAACAGTCTCATTGAGGAGGTTTGAGACTTGGCACAATTAAAGGGGATGATTGGGGAAGCATATGCTTCAAGGATGAGAGCTGAAGGAGTAGTTGTTTCTATTCATCTGAAGGAGGTATGAATTTGGGAGATCATTGTTGTGAACAGCAGTATGGTTGTGGGTGAGTTCAATAGCAGTGTAGCAATAGCTGCTAGATGGTGTGAGGTCTCTGAGTGTGCTATGCACTGCTCGTTGTCTCATGGCCCCTCCAAGCGGCTCTTGAATATGGCAATCACAACCGGAGTCCGAGACGAGCACCTTCCAAATCAGGAAACCACATTACCAGAACTAGCCTCACGACGAGAACAATGGTCTTCCCACCTTACGGACCTCCTGCACCTTCCTCAGCAACACCAGATGATTCATTTCCTAGCTGTCCTGCACCAAGACGACACACACACATGGATATCTCTCATCTTGCTCTGGGATCTCCTCACCCTCTAGCCCCATGCCTTCTACTCCCCTCCACACGATGAGAAGACGAGTCCTCTAGCCCCTGGACCTTACCCACGTGCACAAGGCCGAGCAGACAGACAAGAGGCAGGTATCTGAGCCATGACCATGCTTGTGCTTCACACAGTGCGCCCGCTAACTGAGAGAGACTACTTGTCTCCACCAGACTAGCACCTCCTGGACACTCCAGAATACGACCAAATGGCTGTGCCTGAAGCCCTGAACCAGTTCTGAGGTCGTTTGGCCTCACCACACACCACATTCCACTAGAGACAATCGGTCTCCCATTGGAGACATCTTGTCTCTTTTGAACTTGTGAAAATTTTCTGAAAAAGTGCTGAAATTGTTTTGAAGTTCAAAAAAATCATGAAGAAGTTTCAAGTTTTTCACTTGCTTTTTTGCTGAAAAATTACTGAAAGATTCAAAACATTTTTCACTAGTTTTTTCATTGAAAAACTTGAAAAGTTCAACCAGTGCTAAAAAATTGAACATTGTGTGCAGAATCCTGCTCTTCCAGTGGCACATTTCTAGCATACAGCCCAAGATACAGCAGCCCCCCCCCCTACTGGAACTCAGTTAAGTTACACTGGTTGAACATTTCAAGTTTTTCACTGAAAATTTTGGTGAAAAATGTTTTGAATTTTACGGCAATTTTTCAGTGAAAAACCGGGTGAAAAACTTGAAACATTTTTGTGAATTTTTTAAACCTTGTGAAAATTTTCTGAAAAAGTGATGAAAATGTTTTGAAGTTCAAAAATGTCATTAAAAAGTTTCAAGTTTTTCACCTGATTTTTCACTGAAAAATTGCTGTAAAATTCAAAACATTTTTCACTAGAATTTTCACTGAAAAACTTGAAATGTTCAACCAGTGTTAGCCGAGTTCCACCTTTCATATGTCTTGTCCAATTAATTACACCAGGAAAATGTTTTTCTCCTCCCCTTATCCGAATCAAATAAAATCTACAAGAATGGGTTTTTTTTTTGTTCTGCTGTTCTGCCACGTTCTAGACAATACACACAAATTCAAGCTTTCAGCTCTCCCAGAAATCGGACATGGTGCACGGCACACCGCCTCTTCCCTTGCACTTGTCTTGAACAAGAAAGATGACGAGGCTGCTGGAGTTCGAATCCCCGTGTCCGAATACACTTCTTTGTGTGTCGGTATATTTTTCCTTCCTTTCTTTTACCTCCAAATCACCTGGAATTACAATAATTGCAATAGTCTCAACCCAAGAAACATATCGGCTGCCTGCTTCCGACAACCTGCTACGGAAATCAACCTCACAACAAGAAAGGGTAACTCGGACATGGTGTATGGTACGCCGCCTTTCTGGTAGGGGTTCCACTGGCATAATTCAGAGGTAGTTTGTGGTTCCACTCCCCGTGTCTGAATAGCACTTCTTGGAGATCTTTTTTATACACATTACATTTCATCTCAGTTCAAAAACTGTTTCCCAAATGAAAAATCGTGGCAGTGTAATACCTACTGAAAAGCGTGATACCACACCAGAACCTTTGACTTTTTTTTCTATAACTTGGATTCAAATGAAGTGCACTGACCCAATTCTGCAAGGAAGCGAGAGATTGGGCATGGTGTAGGGTACACCGCCCTTCTCCGTATGGGTCAATGATATTGATGAGCTGCTGGGGTTCGACTCTCCGTGCCCGAAAACCATTACTTTGTGCCTTGCAACTTTTTCTGTCTCCCACAATGGGGCTCAACGACAATGAACACTGAATTCAGGCTAGCAGGCCACCCAGAAATCGGGCATGGTGTGTGAGAGCAAGCTGGTCTTGAATTAGGATGACAAGTCATGGCACTGCCACACGTCACGTCAGATCCCCGGACTTTGCCAAAAGTCAACAAAACCAAATGCACAATGAGCCTCTGGTGCTCTGTTGGAAAACCGATCAAGCAGAACCAGCCGTAGCTGGCATAACTTGCGATCTGTAAATTTATTGGGCTTTTATATCCATGTCTTGATGCCTCGGCCTATGATCTTACGGCACTAATTGACCGTTTCACTCCAAGTAAATTCCCAAATAAAATGCGGGATTCGTATATAGCATCTAAATCGTTACTTAAATGTTTCAAGGCTGGAAACACCCCGGATGCACCAGAACACACATTTCTGCGTCCTTTCGGCGAAGTCGGGGGCACAAAACACGACTTTGATTGTGCAAATAACGTCAGCTGGCGGAGCCGCCACTCAAACCGAATTAAAACCCAGATCAACCAGTCTGTCTATCAACAGCTTGCTCCATAGACAGATCGGTTACCGGTCTAGAGTGTCTAGACATGGCTATGCTGGGCTAGCCCACACCAATATGCCAAAAAATTTCGCGTCCTACCAGGCCTGGCTCGACGCAGTGAACCTGAGAAAATCCCCTGCGCAATAATATGTCATTGGTGACTCCGGTGAAGCGCTGTTGCTTGCATAAGTTTTTCCTTCCTCGGGGTTCAGAATATCGACGCGGTGGAGTTTGGACTTTGGACGGACTCGCATGGACACTGCGCATATATTCATTCTTGCGTTCCCTGCGGACCGGTCAGGAATCCACCCTAATTTACGTGACCGCCACTGTCAGGCCCCACCAATAACGTCCAACGAACTCTAGAATTCTCCCATTGATAGTAGATGTTGCCTGAGATCAGTTCCCGTCGTATATTCCGTTTCGTACCTGAAAATGTACGTAGCGGAAAAAAGAACGATCCATTCCTCGATGCTAACAACTTGATGGAAGATAGTGTAACAGGTGGGATCTGCCCGAACATTAGGGGCCCGTATATTTAGACTTGGATCAAATACTCACCAGCACATTCTACTATGATTCTCCAATAAGAAGGGACCAACTTCGTACTGTACAGACAACGCGGGGGGTGCGATGGTTGAATATCTTCGTGAACGGTGAGCAGCCCTCCATTCTCGGTGTGCACTGTGCCCTCGTCTGTGCACACAGCGAAGCGTGATTGGGCCCGAATTGGAGAAAGGGAGGTGAAGGTCACCGTAGGGTCAACGGAGCTAAGTCGACGAGGATAGTGAGATATGTGTATGACATTCTCGCTCTCTGACCACGGCTGCGGCAAACACTCGTAGGGTTGGACAGGATGATCTTCTGGGATAATATCGATGACAATAAGGAGATGGGGTCTTGCGGAGACGTGTCCTTCCCCTTGTGAGGGGTTGGAATATGGACTAGGATAGAAGAGATCCTGTACTGGTGACATTGTTTTATATCACAAAACAAATAGTTGCTTATACTCCACGTACATTCTTGTTCCGAGCATGATTCTCGGAGTTGCTGCAATCTACTCGCTATCTGTTTCGCCGTTCTTCGTTCCCCCGTCTTTGTCAAGATATAAAGCGAGATGAATTGGTTTCTGCCCGGATAGCGACCAAGCATCACGGTCTCTCTGCAGACCTTCGGCCGAAATTGTTGAAGCCCTATGCGAATTTGAGCACAGTTCAAACCAAAATTCAATGGCCATCTTTACGACTTGCCTTCCAATAGGGCAGCCTCTAGATGATGAGGCCAAATGGTTCCGCCATCTTCCGAAGTGCGCCATATTTTCCGAGCATCTAGCATGGAGCCGGGAGGAGTGTGAAGGGGTGACGAAGACCCGGAATTGTCGTCCAGAATATTGTAGCACTTGCTTGACCCCATATCTGCAGGAAAGAATCATTGCCTGAATAGGTTTCTTATAAGCACAGCAAATAATTAAGCCATGGCGCCACCGGAGACAGTGAACATGCTTAATGTTAAAATCCAAACTTTCTTCGGAATCTCGCCGGAAATGGAGCGGTAACATAACTGAAGGTTCTCACAATCGGAGGACTCTCCCTCCGGCTGCCAAAATTAGCGCTAGGGTTTTGCTAGGGATCGTAATTATCGCAACCTAGGGCGGCAATCATTTTGACAAAAGTGCCTTCGTTTGTCCGCGGTCCTGTGCATAACTGTAGAACCTGAACGGTCGAAGAAGTATTGAGAAAAGGAAGTTACATAGTATCTGGGATCTTCCTTGCCAGCATTGTATTGGAAACTTTATTCCAGAATCCGTGCTTACTATCACCAAATACCTCTCTAATCGTTGTAAACTCAACCGTCGGTTTATTTCATTTGCGGCTATGCAGTCGGATTTTTCCACTGCTCAAGGCATACTGTTGGAACGTAATGACCCGATCCGTTTGAACGGCAGCTCTACCTGCACGCACGCGGAACCCAAAAGTTGGCTCAAACATTCTGAGTGTCTGCCAGTGCCGCGGCATCCTGAAAATAGTTCAATCTCTCAGCAAACAAGTTGGTCTCCGCAGATGATGCGTGCAAGACGTCAACCTATGAATCGATATCGATGATGACCGGGGTGAAACATCAGGCTAAGATGCACTGCGTTGAAGGAGGGCATATACTGAGACGCCTCGCCAGGGCTTAGCCGTCAGCAACAGTGAGCGGCTTGCTAGCCGGGTAGCAACGGCCTCCAGCCGTGTAACCATGTGGCGAGGCGGAGCTAAGCGGCCGTCAAGGGCTATGGCATCTCGGAGGTGTCGAAGCGGCAAGGGGCGTCCGATCTCGTTATCAGACCCACTGTCAACGGCACCTGCCATTAGGGCCAAATGTTCAACTTGTCGCCTTGACGGATATAGCCGTGCATAGCCATCGGCTCATAAACTTTGACCATTCTAGAACCCGGTTCAACGCAGTGATCGCAACCGTGTGACGGGTTCCTGAAGGTTGAGTCAGATTTAAAAGAAGATCAGTTTCTTCTGGATGTGGATCCAAACCGAGACGAGTTAATTTTACTTTCCCTTGCCAGATAACGTGTAATATACAGAGTTGCCGGAAATTTATAGCGTATGGTTGATTGTGTGGTTTGTGTATTGAAAACCAGAGGTCGGTCATTTACTGTGGTCGCTGGAAGTGGGCCCGTTAGACTCGGGCAGTTTCAGGGCAACCAGATTGGACATACGGAGAGGGAAAGGAGTCGCCGGCCACCGTTTCTGAAGCCTAGGCTCGTTATCAGCCTACTACGATGAGCAACCAAGCTACGGATCCACGGAAACCGTGCGAGATTTCTTATAAGTTGACAGATGGGTGGTTGAAATGCGGATTTACGAGAATCACGAGTGGAAAAAGCTGTCGAGTGGGAAGAAAGTGGAAGGCTGTGGAAGAACTAGAGTAGAGAGCAAAATGTAGATAGACTCCAAGGTAATAAATTCAATCACATGCCAACGAATTGGGCAGTTAATCTTAATACAGTGGATAGCCTGCTTCTATCCAGCCTCGAAGTCCCAAAAAAACACAATTTCGCCTTCCATTCGACGATTTATTTTTATTTTTATTATTGAACCAGAGGTCGGGCATTTCAGGCATGTCACGATGTGGCCGCTGTTATTCTCTCGTGAAATTCTTTGGCCTCAGCGAGTTGACGAGGTTTTGTTGCCGCGCACTCAAGGGGGAATCAGGATTAAAGTTTCATACACAGGGTTGATTTAGGGTGTAAAAGTAGGCAGCAAATCGATATTTCAAGGTTTCAGGTCAAACAGGGCGGCGGTTCTCAAGATAAAGCGATTTTGATGGCAACATTCAATATTTTCCGGGATTTTTAAAATATTTTTTCGGAATGTACACCTCATTTGGAGCATTTGTGTGAAAAAAATGCCCTGGACCCCCCACCGTGGGAAACTTATCAAGAAAAAATCGGAAAAATCTGAAAAAATCAAAAATTGATTGCCAGCCCCTTATAACCAACCTGATATCCAATTTTTGAAAGTTGGTTCCCCCTTGCGCGCACTGCTGCAGCTTAGTGAGGGGCATTGACATTCGAGGAACTGGAACATACACCTGCCCACGGCCCACGGCTGTCAGAAGTGAACAGCTGGAAGGTCGAGCTGCCGGCTGTATGCCCAGAGACACACACGGAGGAAGCATGGCAGCTCAAAATCGAATACGCCCGTAACACAATGGAAGACGACCTTCCGGCAGGTTGAGATCCAGGTCGAGCGCCAATGAAAATATCTCCTGTCTGCCGCCAACCCCGTGTGTGGCTTCCAGGAGTACAGACTACACGGTGTACATGTATAGCAAGATATTGTAAGTGGTACGACTCATGTTACATATGCGTGTACCCATGTCGAAGTCTGCATTTAGCCTGACCGCACAGCCGTCGCAGCAGGGGATTGGAAAGGGCACTGCTGACCTCGGGTCATTCTGTTGGGATTTTGAATGTTCGCTCGAGACAGAAAAGGCCCCAAGGACAAAGTAGAAAGTTAGGGAAGAGCTGCAGTGCCGAGCGCCTTTCACGGGCCCCCCAAACTGACGACGATTGGGCGGGACTGAACGCGTTCAAAACGGACAGTGCTTTTACACCGGAAGAAAACGCCCCAGGCTCAGATCTGCAGAGAAATCAACTGCCATAATACGCCGGTGTCGGCTGCGGTGAGGTGTTGTTCCTTGCATAAATCTACCCTTCCATGGGTTTCATAGTATTCACGGACTTTGGACGGACTCCATGGCTCTGAAATCCTGAGTTCCGTACGGATCGACTAGGAATTTATCGCTCCACGTCAACTCTTTGAGCTGAGAAAAGTCCTTTTTACGATGATATACCAGTGGAGCCACTGGCGGCTCTGGCGAAGTGGTGTTCCTTGCATGAAGCCATTCTTCCTGTAATTTTAGAGTAACGATACAGTGGACTTTGGAGTTTGGACGGACTCATATATCCATCGTCGAGTTCCCTAGGAATACACCCTAACCTATGGAACCTTTACTGTCAGGGCCTACCGATAACACTAGCGGCCTCTAAGATCCTCCTTCTGATAGTGATCATCCCCCCTATTAGACGTCCTGCTGAGTACCTGGAAATGTAGGTAGCGGAAAAAAGAACGGCGCTATCGTCAACCCGGACAAGTTGGAAAATCATGTAACAGGTGGGATCTGCGACAATCTTATGGGCCCGATAATGTGGACTGTGATTGAAGAAACACTCACCAAGACTTTCCACTATGATTTTCCAATAAGAAGGGACCAGCCACGTGCTGTAGAGAAAACGCGGGGGATGCTATATAGCTGGAGGTCTTCGCAGGCTGTGAACAGAGCTCCATTCTCGGTGTGCACTGTAAATTCGTCTATGCACACAGCGAACCTTGACTGGGCCCAAATTGGGGTCGAGGACGTGAAGGTCACCGTAGGGTCAATGGAAGTAGTAAGTTGACGAAGATAGCGAGAAATGCGTGACGTTCTCGCTCTCCAACCACGGCTGCGATGAACGGTCGTAGGGTTGGACAAGATAACCTTCTGGGATAGTATCAATGACAACAAGGAGATGAGGCCTCGCGGGGACACTTCTTTCCCCTTGAGGAGAGTTGGAATGTGGATCAGGATAGAACAGATCCTGTACTGGTGACATTATTTCATATCCCAAAACCAGTAGTTACTTGAGATCCAGGTACACTCTTCACCTGAGAATGATTCTCGTAGTTGCAGCAATCTACTCGCGACTTGTTTCGCCGTTCTTTGTTCCCCAGTCTATGTTAAGATATAAAGCGATAGGAATTCATTTCTCCCCCGATAGCGACCCGCATGGCTGTGGCTCTACAAACCTTCTGCTGGTATTGCTTAAGCCCTATGCGAATTTGAGTACTGTTCAGTAATGCTTGATGCTAGCGATATTCACTACTTGCCTTCCAAATTTCCAATAGGGCAGCCTCGAGATGAAGCGGCCAAATGGCTCCACCGTGTTCCGCTGTCCGTCGGACTCTCCGCCCCCTTGACATCGGCTGTAGAAGAGTTCGAGAAAGCGGTGAAGCCCGGGAATAGCCGTCCGAATTTTTGTGGCAGTTGTTCGGGCACATATCTGCAGGAAAGGGTTCATGACCCAAATATGTGTCATATACGTCATAGCGCATGAACAGGAACATACATCCGGGGAAAGTGAGCATCGTAATCGAGGTTTCTTCCTGGCTCGGCGGTGGAGGGTGCCAGAGTTGCCACTATTCGTGGAATGTTCTGCTACTTTTTAGTCTGAGGATCTAAAAGTCGTTTACTTCATGAGTGGGAGTCCTCAATTATTCTGTGGCACATTTCTGAAAGATGCAAGGTTGCTAGTTCGATGAGTAACTGGATCTTGAGTATCTGAATCCCAAGAGGCTTATGGAACCTTGTCAATTGCTATTTATCCTTGAGGGCAATTTTACCCACTATTTGCATCGCAACAAATGATTAATAAAGTAACGGGACACTCGGTTTGGCGGCAAAGATCTTCTATCGACACTCGTCACCGCCATCGACACTGGCATTGGTTCCGTCGAGAGGCGAAACATGCATCATCTTTCCCGTCGAGACGCCTGTCGAGACTGACGGGATTCTGATTTAATCGGTCGGAGAGCCAATTGCCGGGTTTGTGTCGAGGTAGGACTGCGACTCGCATGCGTGAGAAGAGAGTCAAGGTAGTGGGAATAACAGACCATCAATTTTCAGTGCTCTAGTTGGAACAGAGTCCGTGAGATCTCCCACCAAAATGGTTGGATCCTCATTCTGAAATATTAATAAACAAGTGCACGGTGGTCCTACGTTTGGCGCGTTGGGGAGGCTTCTTATCGGGTGGGACAGACGGCATGGGTGCAGAGGGAGAAGACCCCATGCTGTCATGATACTTATTATGATTACTCGAAGGGTCTTCACCTGAACGCTTCATGGGGGGCCTAACCGGTTCCATTACCATTCCATGACCACAAGTAGGCATTGCGGTTTTTTTCGATGATCTGTGCCAAAGGGTGGGCGAGCCGAAACCGCTTGAAATCAACCTCCGAAATCTAGGCGTGGCTGTACCGCAGTTTTTCGGACCGATCTCCGCAGCCATTTCAGCTTTCCTTCGATCGGCAAATGTCGGGACATCGACTTGCCATCTGTCAACATCGCATGCCTGGTCCGATGTAATTAATGTATACAATATGGCCCCAAAATATGAAAACCAGATAAATCTCTTCGAAGGATATGTTTTACAACTAGGTTCGTCTTGCGGTCGTAAAACAGAAGATGGATCAGATGCCGTTCAAGCCCAAAACACGGTCCGACCGGACTCCGAGCTAAGTCCGGGTCGATTTTCACGGACTTTTCGGCCGTCCACCTCTGTGCCAATCAAAATTCCTGCGTCGGATTCTCCGTACCCATCCCGCTGGCATTTGATCAAGTTGTTGGAAACCCCGTGTCACCGACATTCAATCGATTCATCTCGATGTTCATTTGTCTTCTAAAGTAGACAGGAAAGTCGGCCCACTTGCCCGGCTTGGAGTTGAATTCTTTTTACAGAAAGCTTCCCACAGCGGAGATTGTCCCTGAACTTTGTGGTTCTCCTTTTGACTGCTTGATGTATTCTCAGGATGCCGGAGCTGACGGAGCCGGGGAAGTATATATGAAGTTTTGCATAACCGCAGAGGCTGTGACCTCTCAGTGGATCCGACGTGGTAGGGAGCTCTTGGGCGCGGGCCCGGGTGCGACTTTGTTTCTGGACTTTTCAATTCCACCTGTAAGAAGTTCGATCAATCAATGATGTACTCTCTCCCGTTTTTATATTTCGCACTGTTATTGGCATGGGACAGGCGCAAGATCAGATTTGAACGCCGCATTCTATCGCGAGATATAATGGCTTTCTCCGTTCACTCGTGTCTGTCGTGAGCTCGCATCTCGCCCGGAACCGCCGAACCGCCGAACGAGCAAAAGCGCCACCTCTGATCTATTTTGCCTTTGGTTGCAATCTCTCGCCTGCCAGTAAATCAGAAGCAAATCAATCAGGCCGGGCGATTTTGAATCAGCAGGGACCAACTTTGCTTTCAATCGCGGACATAAAGAAGAAAGTGAAATTGCAAGCGATACAACACATTGAAATCCAAGTGAGTAGAGGAAAAAAACCCTGTACACGATCTAATACAAACCTTTGTTACAGTGACTGCTAATGATACAAGAGGAACAATAAACGAGAAGATATGTACGCGAAAATAAGTAGCCATAAAAGAAATGAGGAGCGTAGAGTTACAAGCAAAGAAAAGAGAATCAGGGCAGGAAGTCCTCCCACTCCGAGGAAAATATCATGTGCCCATTGCTCTTGAGCTCCCCGTCCGCGTGGTACGACGCCGGGTCCTCCAGCTCGAGTGAGAAGCCTCCGGGGGCGGGGACAGCTGGTTCAAAGTCGAATTTGAAAGCATCACCCTCCAGCTCCAGTTCCGCCTCCAGCGCGCAACCCGCCGACACCAGAGTCGTGTATTCAAGAGTGTAATAAGCGAAGGTCTCTACAGAGGGCCCACTTCGGCGAGTATAGCAGCGCAGGCCTCCACGTCGGCTTGTTCGCACACGGCTTGGACCTGGCTACCCCTGCTCCGCGAAGCTTCAGCTACATCGCCATGCAGAGCAGTGAGCTTAGTCTTTTGCGCGGGATGCAGCAAGGTGGGACCTGGGCGCACGGTGGGGGAGACCTCTGTCGCGGCGAGGGAGCACCCGTCGAAGGGAATGGACGAGGACGCGTAGGCGTTGCAGTCGAAAGTCATTGTCATCGCCAAGGGCTGCGTCGGGATTTGTGCGGTGTAATTGTAGACGGGTAGCACGGCGGTGACAGCGGCAGCGTACGCGTACGCGGATTGGGATTGCGGATGAATGCCGTTGCCGTAGCCGGAAGGATAGTTGTAGTTCGGCGCGTAGTTAGGCAGATACCCTGAGGTCGGCGACTCGGAGGACGGGTGGGATTCAGAGTCGAAGGAGGAGGGTGAGGCAGAGGTGGAAGACGCGCTCCACGATTGCGACTGCATCGAGAGGTCGGAGTACATGGATGCGGGGCTCGCGGCCAAAGATGAGGACGATGGAGCAGAGGGGGATGGCGACGAGCTGGAGGAAGATGAGGGCGAAGGCCAGATGGACGTGGGATACGCGTTGTTAGCGGCCGTGGAAGGGGCTGTGGCAGCTGCGGGGACGGTGGCAGACCTGCGATTGTTGCGCTTGGCCTTGGATTGTCCCTTCCGCCGCGGCTGGTACCCGTGCTCCTTCCGGTGTGTGGTGAGTGACGCGGGGTCGCCCGTCGCGTACTCGCAGTCTGGGCAGCGATCGTTTTTTTCGCCGGTGCTACGACGGTGCGTCAGTCTTTGCGAAGGAGAAACTATGATAGATAGGGCGAATGAACGTACTGCGTGCGAAGGTGCGTCTCCAGGTTCGATTTTTGTCTGGTCATATGTCCGCAGCCGGCGTATGTGCAGTGAAACATCCTGAATTGGTTCATAACCACGGGTTAGATGAAAATAAATGAAGGGTGGGATTGATTGCGTACCGGCGACGCTTCTCTTCATCGGACAAGTGCGTGAATTCGTGCCGGTCAAGGTCGCCAGGTCTATCGAACGACCAGGGACAGCCGGGCACCGGGACAGAGGAGGTCGCGCGGCGGGGACGGCGGGGGCTTGGAATTCTGGTTTGCATGAGGGAATGTTCGTCGGACAGATGGGATTCAATGGAACATACCGCCGGGCTTTTGCGCGGAATCTTTGATTTTTAGCGCGGGCCATGTCAGGTGAGGACTGTTGTGATTGAGGAGGGTGAGAAAGAACAGATAAACGGTGAAGCATTTCAAAGCGAGGGCGCTCCAGACTCCCATTTATACGATTCCATCGAGCGTCCAGGAAATATTTTGACGGACTGGTTGGTCAAAATATTCTATACAAGTCAATTGTTGACGGTGGTCTGGATGTACAAGGTCATGGTGTGATCGAGCCACTCGAGGCGATTGGTACGGTGGGAAAAACCCATTGAGGAAGGTCTTTGGTCGACGGCAAAGAGATTTGTCTGAAAAGGAAATTGCTTTGACCATGATGGCGCTTCGTTTTGATGTCGCCCTCCCTGTTCTTTGCGCGCGGTTAGAGGCACGACGCGAGGTATGTCCCCAAAAAGTTCAAGCGAGACCAAAAACGAGAAAACCAGTCGCAGTGTGCCGGACAAACTGCTCTGGCGTGCATCTACCGGAGAAACTGAAATTTAATGGGTAAGATGGGGATGAGAGTAACTGAAGCGCGGTTCTTTAGAACAGGCCGAAGCGCTAGTGAAGCAGATTTAGAGGCAAGCCGCGAGCCTTTGACTGCGATGGCTAATTTCGCCGGACTCGTTGCACATATTCAAGGGCCGACTATTTAAAGTTTCGCCGGTCGTGGCGAGAATACTCCTCGTAAAAGACCAACAGATAATTAGAGCGCTTACAGAAAACATTATACAGAGGACTGAAGAGAAAAGCGGAGGAAAGGCCACGTTGTCCTTTATCGATGCTTCATCACCAATTGGCAATTGATCGGACATCACTGAGACTTTTACGGCGTTCCACCTTCCTTGGTTTCTACTCTCACAGCCGATTGTGACCTGCGCCTACAGACACTCTCCCAACTGCATCACTGTTTGAACATTTCAAGTTTTTCACTGAAAACTTTGGTGAAAAATGTTTCAAATTTTACAACAATTTTTCACCAGAAAACTAGGTGAAAAACTTGAAACTTTTTTGTGACTTTTTTTGAACCTTGTGAAAATTTTCTGAAAAAATCCTGAAAAAGTTTTGAAATTCAAAAAAGTCAGAAAGAAGTTTCAAGTTTTTCACTTGTTTTTTCACTGAAAAATTACCATAGAATTTAAAACTTTTTTCACCAGTTTTTTCACTGAAAAACTTGAAATCTTCAACCAGTGCATGTCTCTCTCCGGCCTTGCAAGACTCTCGCTTTTTGGCCCCTTTTTATACCAAAAATTTTCCAAGAAAACCGATCCATTCTCAGCGGCACACGATTCCATCAACCAAAAGTCTCCGCAAGCGTCAAAACTTACTGAAAACGCAATGAGCTTAATTCGAGTTATATATCTTTCGGCTATGCTATACGTTGATATTTCAATCTTGGTCCGGCGAGGATTCCGAACTCGTATACCGACATGTCTCCGTCGGATATAATAGAGAGGTTGTGCCCAACGGCATGCCACTTTTGTGCATTGTGCAAAAATAGCATGCCGCTTTTTACAAATTCTTCCTGGTAGTCAAATTCCATCGCTCCAATGTCATTGCACATTCACAATGGCATTTAGAGTGAAAAAAGCAAAAAAAGCAGCATGCCGCTTTTTGCACAATCCAAAAGCAGCATGTCGCATGGGCACAACCTCTCTAATGCTACTATTTCCATTGCTCCGGCCATCCTCGCCGCTCACCATGCGCAAGTAGCTACGATACTGGAACTGCAGCCACACTGCTCGGCTGGGTTTGGGTTCATTTCCTCACCTAGCAATCACTGTGACTCTCGCTCCTGGGACATTCATTAATTCTGCTTAGAATCCAGCGCTAGGATGGCCACCCAACCGGAGTCCCATAATTGAGACCTGAAAACCGTGGAATGCATTCGAGCTCTGGCTTTCTGTTAATCTTGGAAGGTGTGGTGCGTTTTGCGGAACTGAGACAGATGAATATGTTCCCTCACGAGTCCTCACAGTGCTCTGCGCCTATGCTTCTCTAGTTCCTCACTGTCAGACCACTCCTTTCTACATGGTGGAGTGGCTTTTCCGGCTCCCATAATCGCGGCTTGTGAGGCGAGCCGGGTTTGCCGTTCAGACGTTCAACCACCTGAATTCCGGGCTCTTGCTGTTGAAATAGCTCCCGATTTCACGGAAAGAGGCTTTGGTCCAGTATCATACTACGGCAACGTAGGTGCAGGATTGCTGCCGCCAGACGCGCAGTATCATGATTCAAGGCAGTACCGCTAGTTACCATCTGGCTGTTGGCCTGTCCACCCGTGGTTGGAATGACATAGCATACAGCCGGGATAAATTCAATGCACCGAGGTAAAATATCCATCCCATTCTTCAGCGCAACGAGTCGACTGCGGCGGGTCCTGTCTTAGCATCGGCAAGATGAAACCGGGATTTTAATTGACATGAATCCCGTTGAAATATTCACAGCGAGTCGGGATTGAAGTTGAACATCCATTCAAGCTCGCAAGCCAATCACCAGTCAGACATAGTGTATGGCACACGACCTCTTCTTGTGAATGGACATCAGAGGATGCTCAAGCTAAGAGCAAGAGGCCGTCCGAGATTCGACTCCCCGAATGATCAGATCGTCCCACAGTTTTTTTGTCTTTTTCCTTTGCTCAACATGGTCAGAGATATTGTACATCGGGCATAGTGCACGGTATACCGCCTCTTTAGTTCGACCTTTTCCCACTGGATTTAAGAGGTCGTCCGGGGTTCGACTCCCCGTGTCCGATATGTGAGATTCTCGAGTCCCTTTTTCCCCTTCTTTTCTTCCTGTTTCTTTCCCGTTTGCTCCCACGCCTGCCAGTTTATACAATGAAGCTGGGAGATAAATGAAGGACCGGACATGATGTAGGGCACACCACCTTTTCGAGTGATTGTTGACAGGGTGTTTGCATTTAGAGATTCTTGGGGTTCAACTCCCCGTGTCCGGAATGACAGTCTTTATTTTTATCTTTTGTTCTGCCAGCTTGAAAGAATACAGAAACTTACAGCTCGCGTGATAATCGGACATGGTGTAGGGTACACTGCCTCATCCCTTAGCCACTGTACATGTACCATCGCGAGGCAATCCGGGGTTCGACTCCCCGTGTCCGAATGAGGTCTTTTAAGACACCATTTTTTGGCTACCTTGGTTCAAAGAAAATGCACCCTAATTCAGCCTCAGAAACAGGACATGGTGTACGATACACCGCCTCTGCAAGTATATGATCTCTAGCGCTGAATTCAGAGGTTGTTCGGGGTTCGACTCCCCGTATCCGAATTCGGATGTTTTCAATTACTTTTTAGTTCCTGTTTTGTCTTCCTTCAGCTACATCCCTGCCAGACAAACGTTTCCAATTAAAGCATCCTTGGATAGATTCAGGCGGTCGGGGTTCGACTATCTTTGAACATCAGGTTTTTTTTTCTTCTTTGCTTTCTTTCGTTCTGTTATTCAACTATACCCAGAACTTACTGCTGAATTTAACCCCACAATGAGAGTGACAACCCGGTCATGGTGTACGGTACACCGCCTCTTCTGGTATAGTGGTCGACTCCCCGTGTCCGAATGAGATATTCGACCAGAATGCTTTTTTTCCCTCTCTCTGCCAGTTGGGTTCAAAAAAAAAGAAAATGCACGACAATCCAGGCTCGCAGGTGACCTATAAATCGGACATGGTGTACGGTGCACCGCCTTTTCCTGTCAAAGAAAAAGATGAGTCGTACCCACCTTCGTCACTTCGTTACTTCGCTTAGAGTTGCGAAAGCTCGTGAGTTTGATGGGAGGCTGAAAGTTCGTCAGATAGAGCAGATTCCGGGAAAGCTGGTCACCTCCACAAAACTCTGGGGAATGCTCGTCACTCGCGTTGTTTGGTCACATCCTGGGTTGACGGAACAGAGACGCGGGAATACCTTCTGTCCTGAACCAACATGTTCAACCCGCTTGGCGGGGAGCTATTTCGCGTTTTAGTCCGTGAGTGGCGCTCCGGTGACTTAAGCGAAGGCAGTTGTCGATTGACTCACCTGCAGGGCGCGCTATTCCTTCCAACCATGATGAAAGCAATGATAACATAACATGGGGCTTTGAACTTGGATGATGTGGGAGCGGTAAGTCGTTGAAATCTTATGTTCCTCATTAGAAGATGTATGATTGTCAATAGCGCCGCCATCGAAGACCGGCAAGTCAAGGACAAGGCTCGTCAAAGTTCACTCACACTTGTCTCAAATACTTAACAGATACTGACGGACGACAAGAGCTCTTGTTAGATGAGTTGATAAATCTTTGGTTCGGTGCGCATTGCAGGTACTTATCCCTCTTTTCCTGGCCTTATATTGCATTGCGATACGAAGTGCTTAATGCGCGGTACATCCCCTCCAATACCTGCTTCAGAATTGGAATTTACACGATTCTCGCCACATGGTGAGGGTTCAATCATTCTTTTGTTCCCCTACTACTGCCTTCTGCCAAGACAATTTATTTCAGACGCATGGAGCAAGCTCACACCTACCTGCCTAAATCTTCAGCGAATACCCCAAAGTTTAAAATCCTACATTACAGTTGATACCGTTTACATCTTCGAACATTTACATTTGTCCATGCATCGAAATCACCGCAGTTAATTTGCGAGTCAGCTGGTTAGTTGGCTTTGATCATGGAATGAAACCCAGAGATCACATCAAGTTGTGCAAAGGGTATAACACGCGTTAAGTATGACCTGATACACTGTGTTGTGTATCGTGTTCCGATCCTTGAGATCCCTGAGACAAGGTCAACATGGCCTTCAGACGACTGCAGCTGCTTCATCGGGATCTATCCTATTTATCTTCTACTGCATAATCAGCATAGTCTAGAAACTGTTGCACTGGGTGACCAATAATAACTGCAGGGAAAAATATAATACTACTTGAGCAGCACGATGTGAAACGCATTGGTTGTCCGTGTCGCACCAATCAAGTGGTTCTCGTGCCATTTCTGAAAGGTGTTGCACTTGTGCACTTCGAAAAGGCATCTCTTAATTTTATACAGCATTTGTGAAGCTCAAAAGGTGAAGGCTTGATGAGTCGAGAACACTCAGCTGAATTAACATCATGTCTGCTAACAACCGTTCACCAAACCACCATCCACGCGCCCACGATACCGCGAATGATTTCTGCAGCCCGCTAATTCACCAGTGGAAAAATAGTGACTTACCGACCGTTAGAATTCCACTGGATCGGCCGGATTTTCCAGCAATCATTTGCTGGCTTTTCTCGTTTCACTAGATTTCCACTGCCGGTTCGGTTGGCGGTGTATTTCGACGTTCGATGGCTTGAACCAACGGAGTTCTTGTTTGAGCAGCTTGAATGCTTCTGCGACAAGCGGTGATATTCCTCGGCGTTGAACAGGAGAATGGTGTTGTTCAACCTATCAGTTCGAAGGCTTGAAAAAAAGAAGTTCCTGTTTGAGTTTGAACACTTCCACGACAAGTGGTGATAGTCTCGATATCGTTCAAACAGTCAACCCTCGAGTTTTTTCCAAAGTGGTTGAAAATAGAATCGTTGGCCTGAACTCTCTCTCGGTTATTGATTTCAAGTTCACAAGCTACATATATGCTCCCGACTATGCATTTCACTTCAAGTTGAACCACTATTGACCCTTACTCAAGTCCGAACTTATGCTTGCCCCCGACCTTCTGAGTCATAGAACGAGGAGGCTACTTCTTGAACTAGAACGGTGTTATGCTGCTAAACGAAGTTGAATTGATGATAGTATACCCTACGCGCGAGACTGGCCGTGAACTATCCTCGCGGTCATGTGGTTATTGTCACTGCGGTCTAAATTACGAACTTTCACGTTATGCAGAGGAAGTGACGAAGTTCACCTAAATCCAGCTGAACTCACTAACTTTCACGGAGTGCGATCAGACTCACGAACTTCCGCAACGCTAAGCGAAGTAACTAAGTGACGAAGATGGCGCGGACTCTGGGGGCTCGACTCCTCGTGTCCGAATACCTCTCTGCCCAATTCTTCTTTTTCTCTCTCAGTGGTCCAAAAGAAACACACTCATTCAGCCTCACAACTTACCCAGAAAATTAGACATGGTGTACAGAACAGTCTGTTTCTGTTCACGCTGCATGAATCGTCCGTGGCTGGCACACGCCTGTCCAAATTTACAAAGACGATAGGACAAATTTCCTTCTTTCTTCTTTCTGTCTCGCACACCGTACGAAAGCAACCTCGCACCTAGAGATGAAAAGCCCTAGTGCTCCGGTGTCCGATTTTTTTTCTTCTTTTTGCCATCGTCCAAAGCTGCCAACAAAAAATTCGTAGCTGAACAAGACATCAAGAGCACCACCCATCACCTGCACAGTCATTCAAGTTCAGTTAGCTTGGTCAAGTTGCGGTCCAAGTTGGGGTTAGGGTTGTTTGGGGCTCAACTCCCCGTGTCCGAATTATCAGGTTGTCCTAGAGTTTGTTGTTTTTTTCCTCTGCTCAACTTGGGTACAGTAATCTGGCCTCACATCCCGCCCCAAATTCAGGCATAGTGTACGCTGCACACCCTCCGCAGTTCACAGCGCCGGATGAATTTAAGAGGGGGTAGTCTGGGATTCGACTCCCCGTATCCGATTCAGTCCAAACTGTGCTGCTAACTATCTCTTTGCTCCCACCTCTTGAATTAAATTCCTAGTCGAGGACACGGAATCGTTATCCTTGAATTCGGGGTTCGACTCTCCGTTTATTGCGACATTTTTGTCCCTAATCTCGGGTCGAAGCAATTCAAGCTGACATAAATCCCATATTGAAACTGATTTCTGCCCCGAACTGGCGTGTATATCGGCGTTTAGGGTTAAATATCCGAACAAGGCCAAGCACTCGGAGCGAGGTACGTAGCATCTAGAGTTCACCTTGTTCCCTGGGCGTGAAATGTCAGTCTACGAGAGACAACGTCTCATGACGCTTAGTCCAGTGGAGGCATCATGGTGTCGGGGAATGGATCCATCTACTTCCGCCGCTCACGCGGCCGTGTTTAGTACTGTACCGATTTGTATCCTGAAGCGGTAAACCGGCCCTTCAAGTTACACCTTGAAACTCTTCAAATCTGTCGTACGATCGGTACAGTGCTCGCCTTCCCCACCCAGACTTAGACAGCCGCGGGGCTTAAAAGGTGGCAGGAACACCTTGCTAAACTAATTTCCAGATCAGCTACATTCAACACTCTTGAACAGGGGAGGGAGCTCAAGGTTGGTTGCAGCCGAAGAATCTAGACTGCCGCATGCGTTGTACAGCTCATCAGTGTTTCGCCCACTTCCTTTTTTGTGCATGGTGTGTAAACTCCTATATTTCAAATGTCAGTAAAATGCAGACGATGACGATAATTCCTGTTTGGTGCATCTATGAATTCGATTCGTATTTATTTATCGGGGGTGGTTAAGAAACCGCCTACCATGATTTTTCGACCCTCACGAGTCTGCAGCGGTGTTTGCTCTGCACTTACCTTCAACTATGTCGTTCAAGCGATATTGTTGCAGGGTATGGAGCAGATTAGTTTTGGGGTTCTTTCAATAACCGAAGAATTAATTAAAAAGATTCGGCATTAACAGAAAGGCGACAACTGGTCTAAGACCTATGGGAGGCGATGATTCAGGTGATCCTTAGTCTCAGGAGGGAATGGAAGAATAGAAACGCGTTTTTAACGAGACAAGTGATCGCGAAACTATAGCCCTACCCTTAGTCGGCCCCCCTTGTCATTTTTTTTTTTCTTTGTTGAATTTGTTTTTGGTAACATTATAGTTTATTCCAGTTAAATCGTGAGTTCGCGCTCATAATATTCAATCCACTGTAGTTCAGTGGATTCAAATATATGATTCCATATGCTGGTACCGTACATCTGAGATGTATGGCCACCAATACCAAATCACTTCTCGCACAAGGTGACCGGAACTGCACTGCGAGCGAAATGGCCAGCTCTATTGCCTACAGATCACATTTTACCCCCGGATTAAGATCCAGATGACTGTATAAGAAGTACCTGAACATGCCTACTCACGATAAATACCGCTCATGTACCCATAGCCCCTCAAAAAAAAATACTCCATGCACAAGGAAAATTCGATGGTTGTGGGTAGTGGGACCGGGGCCGGAAATTGTGCCACAACGAAGGTTCGATTTTAGATCTTGAGTGCACCGTCTCCACCCAAGCAAGGAGCTCCATCTGAATTTATTCCGAAAATTTCGGTCTTGATTACACGAATTGATAGACCACCAACCGCCCCTTCCACCACAGGGAATTCATATACTATCGGCGACCGGGTAGTGGGCCACCTTAGAGTTTATGGCTCTGGTTGGGATCCAGTCAGGACTTGTTATGTCCTGATGGTGGCTATATTGATGGAACACATCTTAGAAGTTGTTTGAACACACTTAGTCGAATTTATATGACATCTCTGGTCTGTCTTGAATTTTTTCCTGTCAAGATGCCAAAAGGGGTAAAAAACTAGGTAGTGGGCCACCTCGTTGCACGAGTCGCTGAGGCCCCAACTGGCGGCAAGATGTATTCGGATTGGAAGATTAGGTCTCTATTTAGGATTGTGAGCCATAGTTATGTCTATATGGGCCCCAGAAAGGGCATAAGAATGGGTCCCCGAAGCCAAGATGTCACCCAAGATGGCATCTATCAGCAAATCGAGCACCTTGTATAAGATTGGAGAGGTATAAGCCCAAAATAAGATGTAATTAAATCAATAAGATGTATATGAACATATCAATCTGAATTTCCCCACCCCTAGTGCCCAACTACTCCTCCCAAAAACTCAGACTTCCCTGACACTGAAATCGGGTGGTTTTGAGTAATATTGGTTGGCGAGAGGCAAGGGAGATAGGTAAAAAAATTGATTAATGCTTTAAGAGGAACAACAGATGACCAAAAAAGTCCTGCACAATGTACAAACCCTGTATGTTGAATAGATCTTGAGATATGAGGTCGCTCGGTGGAGCCAGTCAGAAAAGCAACCACATATTCTTTGGTGATCTGCGCAGCCTGATCGTGTTCAGCTCTAGGATACAGTACTAGAGATTGATGGCCTGCATCAGGGCAGCATAACGAGCCTAAGAAGTCGCGAAACGGTGGAGAATTGGTAGAGAAAGAGCTAGAAAGAGCCGTGACAACCGGACGAAGTTAAGAAATGATGGCTCTCACCCTTCGGATTCCGATCCGACATCGCGTAACTTTTGATCGGAGCATCACACTGGGAGCATAACAAAATAACCTATGCAAAGATGTTGAAAAAACATGCTGAAAATATTTACAATAACTTTTGCATATTCTGGGCCTCAGCATACAAGACACATCCAAAATAACTTCTCCATAACTAGGAGTATGAAGAAGATATCCTGATCATCCAGAAGTTATTTTGAATATCTTCTGAATGTTCCAGCCACCGACATCATAAAGTTATTGTAAATATTTTCACCATACCTTTCGAATGTTTTCGCATAGTTTATTTGGTTATGCTCCCTGTGTCAACTTGACCTGAAATTTGTGATGGGACGTCTTCCAAGTTCGTACTTGTTCCCTCAAGGCCAAAATACTATATTCCTCAGCTCATTCAGGATATATTGGCAAGTGGCCCACTACTTGGGGGTGGCCCAGTACCCAGTCACTGATAGTATGGCAACTGCCAGTGTTTACTTGGCGATCCAGATTGACAGAGCCGTCTGTACTTTTTCTGTGCGGCTGGCGGTCAGCGTCTCATGATCAACAAAGTGAACATCGAATTGAAACTGGGGATCCAAACTGACAGAGCCGTCTGCACTATTATTTCTGTACGACCGACGGCCCGCGTCTCAACAAATTGAAGCTGGTGATCCAAATTGACAGAGCCGTCTTACTATTTCTGTGCGGCCGACGGCCAGCGTCTCAACAAAATTGAAGCTGGTGATCCAAATTGACAGAATCGTCTTACTATTTCTGTGCGGCCGACGGCCAGCGTCTCACCAAAGCGAACATCAAATTGAAACTGGCGGTCCAAATTGACAGAGCCGTCTGTACTATTTCTGGACGCCGACGGCTTCTGCGCGCCGAAGGCTTCTGTGCGCCGACGGCCAGCGTCTCGACAAAGAGAACATGGATTTGAACTGTCGACTTGCGCCGGGCTGACACCGTCTCTTTTCATGATTCCTGGATTTTACAGAACAGGACAATGTGGAGTAATACTATGCGCAAAACGTTAGGTACCAAAGCACCTCTCAGCAATGGAGTATCGACCTAAGCATCCGCTCTTCAAGTTCCGTGTACGTATCTTTCTTGCTAATTTGCATCCACAGGGTGAAGCCCGTACTTGTGTTCTCATCAGGGAAAAACAGAGAGTGTGTGATACGATTCGACGTTATTTTTTATGTGTCTACCTCCCGCTAAATGTAGACTTTGACCGCACAATCGTCGCAGCAGTGAGTTGGACGTGGACCGCAGAACTCGGGTCCTTCCATTTGGTCTTCGAATGTCCCTTTGAGGCTGGGAAAGCCAAAATGACCAATTACGGAAGCAACTCCCAAAACTGAGGGTGCTTTTACACTGACAGAAAAACTCCTCGGTCTGAGAGAAATCTGCTGCGTGGAAACATGCCGGTGGCGGCTTCGGTGAAGTGCTATTCCTTGTATAAATCTATTCTTCTTTCAAGTGTTGACGCAGTGGACTTTGGACGGACTCGCACTGGCTCTGCGCATATACATCGTTGCGTTCCCTACGCACCGGCCAGGAATTCACCCTAATACACGTAACTGTCACTGTCAGGCCCCACTCCCATTGATAGCGGATGTTTCCTGAGACCACCTCTCGTCGTATATCCCGTTTCGTACCTGAAAACGTACGTAGCGGAAAAAAAGAACGGTCCAATTCTCGACGCTAACAACTTGGTGGAAAATAGTGTAACAGGTGGGATCTGCCCGAACATTAGGTCCCAGCATATTTAGACTTGGATCAAATACTTACCAGCGCACTCTACTATGCTTTTCCAATAAGAAGGGACCAGTTTCGTACTGTATAGGAAATGTGGGGGATGTGATGGTTGAATATCTTCGTGAACGGTGAGCAACCCTCCATTCTCGGTGTGCACTGTGCCCTCGTCTGTGCACACAGCGAAACGTGATTGGGCTCGAATTGGGGAAGGGGAGGTGAAGGTCGCCGTGGGGTCAACGGAGCTAAGTCGACGAGGATAGTGAGAGACATGTATGACATTCTCGCTCTCTGACCACGGCTGCGGCAAACACTCGTAGGGTTGGACAGGATGATCTTCTGGGATAATATCGATGACCACAAGGAGATGGGGTCTCGCGGAGACGTCTCCTTCCTCTTGTGAGGGGTTGGAATATGGACTAGGATAGAAGAGATCCTGTACTGGTGACATTGTTTTATATCACAAAACAAATAGTTGCTTATACTCCACGTACATTCTTGTTCCGAGCATGATTCTCGGAGTTGCTGCAATCTACTCGCTATCTGTTTCGCCGTTCTTCGTTCCCCCGTCTTTGTCAAGATATAAAGCGAGATGAATTGGTTTCTGCCCGGGTAGCGACCAAGCATCACGGTCTCTCTACAGACCTTCGGCCGAAATTGTTGAAGCCCTATGCGTGTTTGAGCACGGTTCAAACCAAAATTCGATGGCCATAACATTTACGACTTGCCTTCCAATAGGGTATCCTCTAAATGACGAGGCCAAATAGTTCCGCCGTCTTCCGAAGTACGCCAGATTTTCCGAGTCTCTAGCATGGACCCGAGAGGAGTGTGAGGGGGGTGATGAAGACCAGGAATTGTCGTCCAAAATATTGTAGCACTTGCTAGACCCCATATCTGCAGGAAAGAATCATTGCCTGAATAGGTTTCTTATAAGTACAGCACATAAGCCATGGCGCCACCGGAGACATTGAACGTCCTTGATGCTAAAAACCAAAATTTCTTCGGAGTCCCGCCGGAAATGGAGCGATAACACAACTGAGGCTTCTCACAACCGGGGGACTCTCTCTCCGGTTGCCAAAATTGGTGTGCGATGTTCTGTCGGGGATCGTAATTATCGCAACCTAGGGCGGCAATCATTGTGACAAAAAGAACATGCGCTTATCCCGGGTCCTGTGCATAACTTTAGAACCTGAACACTTGAGGAAGTATCGAGGTAAGGAAGTTACATGGTCCCTGACCAGCAATGTATCGGACAGTTTATTCCAGAGTCCGTACTTACTATCACCAAATATCTCCCTAATTGTTGTAAACTCAACCATAGGTTGGTTTCATTTGCGGCTATGCAGTCGGATTTTTCCACCGCTTGAGACATACTTTTGGAACGCAATGCCGCGACTCGTCTAAACGGCAGCTATACCTGCACGCACGCGGAACCCAAAAATTTGGCTCACACATTTTGAGTGTCTACCATAGCCGCAGCAAATAAGTTAGTCTCCGCAAATGATGCGTGCAAGACGTCACGCGTCAAGCTTAAGTTCTCTTCGGAATCCAACGACGCGGTTGATGATGGCTGAGGTGGAACATCCGGCAAAGACTGCAGAAACGCGACGGGTTCCTGATGTCAGATTCAAAAAAGGATCGATTTCTTCTGGATGCGAGCCCAAACTGAGACGAATTAGTTTCAGTTTCCCTTATCAAACGACGTGTAGTATACGGAGTTGTCGGAAATTTTTATACCGTATTGATTGTCATGGTTGGTGTGCTGAACACGAGAGGCAATTGTACAGGATCTGGTTCTGTAAGCTACGGATGCGAGATTTTTATAAGTTGACAGAAGCGTGGTTCAAATGCGATTCTGCGAGAACCAAGAGTGAAAAAAGCTGTCGAGTGAAAATCTGCGGAAGGACCAGAGTAGAGAGAGCAACATGCCAACGAATTGGGTAGTAAATCTTAATAGAATGAGTAATCTGCTCCTATTCAGCCCCCAAAACATAATTTAGCCTTTCATCTTTTTTTAATTTCACCGGAGCTCGGGCATGTCGCAATGTGGTCGCCGTTCTCTCTTCTGCAATAATCTGTGAAAGAAGGGGGGAAAAACTTAAAGAGGTGGGAATGAAGTGAAATGTTTTGGCCTCAGCGAGTTGACGACGTTTTATCGTCGCGCAATGGTTCAGCTTAGTGAGGCGGGATCGACATTCGGGGAATTGGAACAAACTTACACTGGCCCATGGCCCATAGCTGTCAGAAGTGAACAGCTGGAAGGCCAAGTTGCTGGACATATGCCCAGAGCCAAACAAGTAGGAAGCATGGCAGCTCGAAACCAAATACGCTTATAACATAATGAAATTAGACGACATTTCGGCAGGAAGCGATTCAGGTCGAGCGCCCGCGAGAATACCTCAGGTAGTGTTAAGCACGGGTACGGGTAAACCCGTGGTGTTACGGGTACAGGTGTCACGGGTACGGGTACAGTAGTTGGATTTGGTGATACCGTGTAAACCGTCACCCGTGGGAATACCATACCCGTATTACCGTGGAAAGCCAAAAAAGTGGATACATTGAGATTTGAACCTCCTGTCTACCATCAACCTCGTATGTTGCGCATGGACTGCTGCCAAGCCGGCCTGCGTGCTTCAAGGGTGCTTCCAGGCGTACAGACTACACGGTGTATACGGGTGGCGGCTGAGGTGAAATGTTGTTCCTTGCATAAATTTATCTTTCCATGGGTTTCATAATGTTGACGGACTCCATGGGCTCCTAAAATCCGCGTAACCTACAGATAGACTAGAAATACATTGATCCACGTAGAATCCTCGGGCCGAGAGAAATCCGCTGCGCGATAATATACTGGCGGAGTCACTGGCGGCTCTGGTGAAATGCTTGGATGAATCTATTCTTCCTCTGGCTCCAGAATAACGATGTATTGGAGCTTGGAGTTTGGACGGACTCCTGCGGGCTCTGCGCATATACTCATCGTTGCGTTGCCTAAGACCGGTCAGGAATATACCCTAACCTATGGAACCTTCACTTTCAGGGCCCACCGATAACACCAGCAGCTTCCAAGATCCTCCGTCTGATCGTGATCATCCCCCTATCGGACGTCCCCCCGAATACCTAAAAAAAATGTACGTAGCAGAAAAAGAACGGCGCAATCGTCAACCCGGACAACATACTGGAAGCACGTGTAACGGGTGGGATCTCGATGAGCATCCGCCCGCCCTGCACACGTAAACGACGATACCCGCATCCGAACGAGTGTGCCCCCCAATTCGGTACCGTTCCATTTCATTACAATTCGGCTGATGGTTCCGTCCGACCCCTCGGACCCGTTCCGCTATTATACATCTCCGCTCAGTTATTCGGTTGCAGGACCAACGGGACTCCCACGGTTCGACTTCCCCATTTGGGTTCCGCTCGATCAAAATGAGCATTCCGCTCGACTTCAAACGTCTGCGCAAGAGGTAGGCGGCAATAAAATTCCCGACATCAACCTTTCAAAGTTTTGACATGCTGTGCACCTGAGGAGGAGGACGGTCCGGAGCGGCGGTCCGGAGGGGGGAGGGTGTGGATCACCGGTCCGTGCACAGCCACGCATAGCTTTGTGCCATTTGGGGTTTCCGGGAACTCCCGAGAACAGATATCAATTGCTTCGAGACGACCTCTCAAGGATCAAGAATATCATTCTGAGGACACAAATATATGAGGAATGTATGAAAATGGGAGGGTAGCCAAAATCTGGGAGAGATTTGAGTGGAAATGAGCCCCAAAATGAAAAGTTCGCGATTCGGGCGTAAAAAGCGGTCCATCAGCACAGCTTTCCAAATTTGGGGGCCTTGTCAAAGAGGTCTGGGTGTGATCTAGTCACACCGGAAATTACACACATTTGGTCTAAGCGAATCTTAAACCGAATGCTAAAGTTTTAGTTTGAGATTCGGTCAAACCAAAATTCAAACCAAACTAAGTATTATCAGTTAAATTTTGGCCTCACTAAAAATCAATGTATTGGTTGAGGTTCTGGTCGAGCCAACAGTGAACCAAAACAGATTTTATTGGCTTAAGGATTTATTGTACCAAAACTCAAATCAAAAGCACATATTTTGGTATGTAAAATGGTTCAACTGATACCCCCACCGAAACATAACATATTGGTTGGGTATCAATTGCACCAATGCAAAAACGAAAATCTAAGATGTCGGTTTTCAAATCAGTCCAACTGAATCTTCTAATTTTGATTTAAATTTCAGCACAAGCCGAAACTTGAACCGGAACCACTGGTTTTGGTCGCACTGAAATTTGGTCTGCAGATGATCCGCAGATGATCCGCTGCTCATCCGCAGACCATCCACTGCTTTTCTGCGGTGCATCCACCACTTGTCCATAGAAGGTCTGCAGATGATCTACGGTTTATCTGGAAAGGGTCAGGGCTTGGGTATTTTGCATACATTAATGACAAGAAGTTCTTTGTGGCTGGTTTGAACACGCAATAGTGATTTATTGAGTTTATTGAGTCAAAAAGGCTGAGTAGGAAACATATTGAATTGAATACCCTGCCAAACATACATGCCCCCTCAATCCAGAGCCATATCAGACAGGGGAAAGAAGTAACTCCTCTCCCAATATCACCATTTCCCTTTCCGGATAAACCGCAGATTGTCTGCGGACCTTCTACGGATGAGCGGCGGATGTGCCGCAGACGAGTAGCGGATGTGCCGCAGACGAGTAGCGGATGCGCTGCGGATGAGCAGCGGATGGTCTGCGGATCATCTGCGGACCAAATTTCAGCACGACCGAAACCTGTGGTTTCAGTTCAAGTATCGGCTTGTGCTGAAATTCAAACCAAAATTAGAAATTTCAGTTGGACCGATTTGAAAACTGATATCTTATTTTTCGGTTTTTGTATTGGCGCAACTGATACCCAACTGATATGTTATATTCCGGCGAGGGTATCAGTTGAACTGTTTTCCATATCGAAATATGTAGTTTTTGTTTGGGTTTCAGTTCACCAAATCCTTAAACCAATAAATTGTGTTTTGGTTTGCTGTCAGCTTGACCAAAACCTCAACCAATACATTGGTTTTTGATGAAGCCAAAATTTAAACCGATAGTACTCAGTTTGGTTTAAATTTCGGTTTGACCGAATCTTGAACTGACACTTTAGCATTTGGTTTAAGATTCGGTTTGACTGAATGTGTGTAATTTCCGGTGTGAGTCTTGTAGCAATCACGATCAGATTGTCGAGACACCGACTGATTACGCAATCAGGTGGCTGTGTTTCCGCCCACCCATTCCTTCCTACGACGACGAAAAGGACCCATATAAATCTGAGAATATTTAGGAGTATACTAATAAACTGAAGAATGAGTTTGTTCTGCAAAAGTCAAGCAATTCCTTTGGCCAATGTCCCAATATGCAATGGCCTCTTAAAATGACAAGATATTTTGCCTTCGCAAGTTGTTCGCATATCATCGTGAGGGCTGAATATACTTCTTAGCACTGGGTGAGAGTCCCTAATTTTTTCAGACCTTCTATACTTCCAGATTCAATGCTTCCAGGCCTGTCCCGCAACACGGAGACCAACAATCAGTTGATGTCTCGACAATCGGCCCCTGTTTGCTAACAGACTCTAATATTGATACTTACTTGTTCGTCATCAAATTTATTAGAGTATCTGTAACAGAGACTAGGTGTGATCGCCTACCTCTTGCGTCTGCGCAAGAGGTTAGAGGTAGTTAGAAGCTGTGTACACTCTCGGCTCGGAGCCGAGTCCGCTTCTCTTGTCATTTCTTTTACATATGCCTCCCTTTACTATTTAAATAACCCACTTCTGTACTTTGTATCCAGTCGGAGACCTTGCACCCCACTGAATGGATCTCTTTATTCCCTTGAATTTCTGTCGCTCTCATCATCGAGCCTCATATAGTTAGTTTTAGTTAGTTTTAGTTAGCATTAGTTTGCGCCATACATTGGCCCAAGTTCTCAATCAAAGTCCAGTTCACCCAAGTCCAGTCCGCCCTACTTTCACCTTCGCCATCGCCTCCCTCCAGCCTATATGCGGCGTTGTCACCCACGCCCACCTTCATATTTGTCTTTTCCCTGACCCATGCCAGTCTGCTCCAATGTACCTTGTTGGATCTGGGACATATTGGACCAACTTGCTCACCCACATTCATTCCGTGTTTAGATGCGGAGTGAGCGTATCAGATCTGTGATAACATTATGGGCGCGAATATTTGGACTGGGATTGAAGAAATACTCACCGGGACTTTCCACTATGATTTTCCCGTGAGGAGGGACCAGCCTCGTGCCGTAGCAAAGTACAGGGGATGTGATAGCTGGAGGTCTTCGCGGGCTGTGAGCAGAGTTATATTCTCGGTATGCACTATAACTTTGTCTACGCACGCAGTGAACCTTGATTGAATCCGAATTGGGGCTGGGTACGTGAAGGTCACCGTAGGGTCAATGGAAGTAGGTCGAAGAGGAGAGCAAGAAACATGTGTGATGTTCTCGCTCTCCAATCACGGCTACAGTGAACAGTCGTAGGGTTGGACAGAATAATCTTCTGGTATAATATCGATGACAACAAGGAGATGACGTCTTACGGCTACACTTCCTTCCCCTTGTGAGGGGTTGGAATATGGACCAGGATAGCAGAGATCCTGTACTGGTGACATTATTTTATATCACAAAGCAAATAGTTGCTTGCACTCCACGTACATTCTTGTTCCAAGCATGATTCTTAGAGTTGCTGCAATCTACTTACTGCTTGTTTCGCCGTTCTTCATTCCCCCGTCTTTGTCAAGATATGTATGAAGCGAGATGAATTAATTTCTGCCAAGGCAGCAACCCAGCATGACTGTATCTCTTCAAACCGTCGGCCAGTGTTGCTTAAGCCCTATATGAATTTGAGCACTGTTCAGGAATACTTGATGCTGGCGATATCTACTACTTGCCTTCTAAGAGGGCAGCCTCAAGATGAAGTGGCTAAATAGCTCTGCCGTGTTCCGCTGTGCGTCGGACTATCTGCCCTTAGAGGAGTTCAAAATGGTGATGAAGCCCGGGAATAGTCGTCCGAATTTTTGTAGCAGCTGTCTGGGCCCATATCTGCCGCAAGAGATCATGGCCTGAATATGTGTCTTATACGCCACAACCCATGACCAGGAACATGCATCCGGGGACAGTAAACATTCTAATCCAGGTTTCTTGAAAGTTCCTGCTGTTCGTGGAATTTTCTGCTAGGAATCGCAATTATCGCAGTCACTGCGTGGAAGGAGGGAATAAACTGGGCATATGGCGAGATGTCTCGCCAGGCCTAGCCATCAGCAACGGCAAGCGGCTTCCTAGCCGGGTAGCAACCATGTGGCGAAGCGGAGCTAGGCGGCCACCAGGGGGTCGCAGCTGTGTTAAGGCGGGCCGATCCAGTCGTCACGAAAGCCAACGGGTCTCGGCTGGACTGTGCCTAGGCCTAAATCGGCGACTGCTACATAGTCTAGACGGCTCGACAGATAAGTATCTATCGGTTCAACGGGCCTAGACTTTGCCAATCTAGAACGCAGTGAACCCAGAACGGCAATCGGTCTGAATAAAGAGCATCCGCTGTCCGTGATCCTGTGCATAATTAAGAACCTGAAGTTGCATCGTACCTGAGATCTTCCTGACCAGCAATATATCGGAAAGTTTATTACAGAGTCGAGTACTTATTATCACCACATTTCGGTGCCTAGTTGGATTTCGAACAGAATCCATGCGATCTCACACCGAAATGGTTGGATTGTCATTCTGGAAATGAGTCAGGCCCTTGCGAATTGGAGCTCCGACAGCTACCTGAAAAGACGTGAGCACTGGAACATAATGTTGAATACTTTACACTTTCACCTCAGATGAGGGCGATTTGAGCCAGTTGCAGTAGTCCCACAACTCATACCCCGAGCCGGATCGAATCCTACATCAGTGTTAAAAGAACTCGAGATCGTCCCCTTGTTCAAGACTCCGGGGCTCAGTCACACTGGATGCGCGGTCAATGCGCGGTACATGTAACGTACACTTCCCTCACCTGCCCTCATGGTGGTCGAAGCCGTTCCGGTAGCAGTTTCAAAATCGAGAACCACAGCCAAACTGAAAGCGAATGAGGGTTTAATCAGTGGATGGCAGGTAGTTTTAATGAACCGATCGCTGGATGACGAACCCGACGCAGGCAGGCCACCTGCGAGTCATTCTCATGTGCGCCTCCGTGTCAGAGAAGTAGAATGGGATCTGGTTAAAATGGCCGTCATTATCAAGGATTAAAGTATAGCCGAGGAGAAATTGAGTCCATGAGCTCACCATTTACACACATAAATCCTTTCAGAAACGCAGAGCGATTTTCTTTTTCAAAGCCGGCAACGTCAGTATATCGCTAAAGCTGCCCCAAGGACAGTACTGACCCTGGAGACCCACTTGAGCATTTTACACGAAATATCGGACTCACTCAGAATTTCAACAAACACCTGTATTGGAGAAGGTAATGGTCAGAGAGGTTGTGCTCAAGAAGGCAGGTAATGCGCGCTCCGTTACAGGTGTAACCCAAATTAACTGAGTGATATTACCGAATTATCCCGGGAACGTGACGAATGTCGGCCGAGCTAAAAGGGAGATTCACAATTGTATGTTGAAAGAACAGGAGAGAGGTTGTAGTGTCTGGGGTCACAGTCGGTGGCGTTTCATAGAGTACGTGGTGCAGAGACAGTGAGAGTCATTGGCACCTAGAAAGACAGAGAGGAGGTCATTGCGGTTGCGAAGGCGGTTCATGAAAATAAATTGGCAAACGTAGGGTTGGGCACAATGATAGACAATGGGGGAAAGGGTGGAATGTCGGAAACACGATGGGAAAGGCGTAACAGACAGAATATACGTTTAGCACGAATGCCAAGGACAACACTCTCGTATCTTTGAACGGCTTAAATGACGTCTGTAATTCGCCTAGTCAAATTTCCGATTCGGGATCATGAGGTGCCGGAGAGGTTCTGGGCCTGCAAGTCCTGAACAGCTTGAACAGTAACTCCGGTTAGACGTTGTTCTTGATGTTACGGGATACACCGCCATGTTTCCTCGACAGCCGAGACTTGAACATCCTCAACCACTTGAACGTCGAGCTTAGGTTCTTGCCGTGGCGATGCGCCGTTACACCAAAGACTGAGAGACAGACACCTTGAACATTGAGTCAAGTGAACGATGAACTTGAGCCTCGAAGCTTGACGCGGAGTCGATGAGCGCGGAAGTGGACAAATGGAGCTATCCAGCACATTGCGGATGGGGTGGGAAGGAAGGAAGACGGGAGAAGGCCCTGCTTTTTGAACGGCTGATCGGCGAGGTGGAGAATAATGGCTCGATTGATCGATACTGAATACTGAGCGGAGTTTGAATACGCGTGCCGCGGGTCCGGCAGAGTGACAGGCGTGAGCACGAGTCGAGAGCACCCAAAGCGCACTGCCGTGTCGCGTCGCGTCGCGCCGCGTCGAACGCTCCCACAGCCCGAAATACATCTATTGTCTTGGAATAATTATTTTTCTAACGTTATTCTAAAGATCACCCACCACCTCTTCCACAGAAAGTCTGAGCGAGCTTGGAGCGAGCAGCTCCGTGCGACCCTATACTGTGACTCCGGATTATCGTCTGGCAAAACCGCTATGAAGGACTCTACCGTGGAAGAATTAGATGATGGTCAGAATGAAAGGCGTGTGTTGATATCTTTTTTCTATTTATTTTCTCATAAATTCCAAGCAGTACTCGAGACATCCGAGGATCTCTTAATTCCCCACTCGAGGCCAAACGCCGGCCTGGGAGACTTGCCTACCTGCTACACTGTGCCATGTAAAAATCCTTGCGGCGTTGAAGATGCTGTCTCCTACCAAAAGAGGTGAGGGGGCCGTGCCAGAACATTAGCGAGCACCAGTACTGCTGCGCAGCAGTGCACGCAGCGCACAATGCGGACTCGCATCGGCGGGACGTCCACTGCTTCTCAGCGGCACTGCGTCTAAATGCACGGCCTTGCTCTCCTGTCTGCCAGTTAGTTGCAAGCAGTGGCGCGTGCATCGTGATGGCCTGAAAGAACTCCTTGTAGACCATATTGAGTCGGCTCTCAGTTGGGATGAGCACGGCGAGAGCATATGCTAGAATGCAAAATTGTTGTTGAGCTGGAACTCGAAGAACTATTAGCACACACCCGTGAATTATTCACTGATACCGCATTCACTCTATCCAATACCGTAAAAAAGACTCGGTCTAGCTGTTGCCAAATCCCGAGGATGAATACGATGAAGACAGCGTCATTTGAGAGCGGGACCAAGTCTTTGCCTTTTCGCCCTTGACTTCGTGACTAAGCATTTCCTTATGTAGAAGGTGCTTCCACGTGCTCTCGGCACACCTCCTGCCGCCGACTGGAATTATTCTGTTTATTCTATTCCTCGCCGTTGTAGGTTTCTGTGACATCCCTTTTGGGAAGAACAATGCATTTTCTGGTGGCAAGAATTATGGGACATCTTCCCGGGCTTCACCGACTTTTTCCACACCCACAACGATCTTCTGGCCCGTACCCGTACCCCTAACACCTTCCCGACGCGTCGTTGACGCGTTCGCCCGCACATTCACGCGTCTATATCCTCTTGTGACGTTTTCCGATGTCCAAATCTAAGATCCGAGCATTTATTCCACCAGCCGACCCTCAGGGAAACACCGAATACACCAATCCGTCTGTTGCAGCCGCTGGATCATCTTTCTCAGCATTCCGTCCTTATATTCTGCCGAGCGCACCACTTGTAGAGCCTCAGGTCTTCTCCCAGGCCGTTCCATCCCAGCCACCCTCATTTACATTTAAATCTTTCACCCCATCTCCGGCCTCGACCTCGTACGCCAAATGTGGATCATACCAATATGATCTCGAGTCCGGCAAATATCCTTTAACGTGGCCATCGCATAAAATACCGTGTTCCCGCCCGACGCTCCAAGGACGACTTCATATTACCGTGATAATGGTTTTATTGTTACGACTCCTGGCTCATATTACCGCACTCGTTGAATACATAATTTTCGGACTCTTGGAATCGCTCTTGCCACTCTGCCTCCTTACCGCTGTTTGACGCCGGCCGCTGTGACATTGACTCAAATAAATGAATAAATTATCGAGCGGAGATTGATGTGAGAGGCTTGCCGTGCATGCCGTTCTGAAAGAGGTATTACTCAATAAGGGAATCCAAGGGCGAAAAGAACGCATGTGCGGGACCATGCTGTCGTCCATGAATGTTGATATTTGGATGGTCCGGTCGCCTAACAAAGATTGCGTCAACAACAGAGAGTAGCTGAGGCCTGGCGTCAAGGGAATAGGCCCGGGTGCTGCTGGCTGGGATACATTGAACTCAGCGATGAAGGTGAAGCCAGCTGCTATTCAAATTGTAACGCAGTCTCCAGTAGAATGAATGTAAATTGGAAAACAATCTTCACTCACCACACTGAACTCAGGAGAACCAATAAGTTAGTCTTGTTGAGCAATATTAGAGAATAACAGCTGGTGCCCTTCACCATTCCAAATCGACTCATTGTAGTAGGATGGCCCACTGGTAAGATAGGCCGCATCCGTACTCATCCAAAGGGCACCGCCACTGATGGATAGGTGTTTGCGAGACTTAAAATCTTATAACAACTCGATGAAATCAAAATTCAAAAATTATGTCCTGACAGATCCTTTGAAACTATCTTAGGATGGTTACCCCAAAGTTTTGGATCCATCTGAGCAAAACTGAAGGACGAGATGCATTTTTGGTGGCCCAATCTGTATGTTTTCTAGCATCAGAGTCACCAAAAAACTATCTCCTCCTTCAATTTGTCTCTAATTCACATAGAAAGTTGGTAGTGTACTTCTGGAACAAATTAGAAGGATCTGTCAGGACAGAATTTCTAATTTCGTCCTCGTTGAGTTGTTATTCAATTTTTTGTCGGGCAGGGACTTATTGATCAGTGGCGGTGCCCTTTGGAAGAGTAAGGATGCGGCCTATCTTACCGGCGGGGTAAGGATCACGTCGATCCTTTGCAAAGGCTTTGGCCGGGATAAGAAAGTATCCAAAGAGCAGAATTCAGCGTGTTGAAGAAACTGAGTGTGTTGAGACTGAGAAAGTGTGAAGAGAGCAAAAACAGCGCGGGGCGTGTGCGCCGATCAAGCGCGCCAAGCCAGATGCGGATTGAAACTCCGCTCAGTATCGAAAAGATACCGACCTTAATTTATTGCTGAGCTTACAGGGCCCTGATAAATCCAAAAAGATTCATGCGTACTTAGATAGTATTTTACACTCGCATCTACCCTTAAAACGAGTTTTTTTTGGGGTGGTGCTGAGTATTTCGGCCCGAGCTTCAGTATTGAAAACGGCAGGTGACCGTTGTGGCTGAAACCGGTTATGAATGGTTATCGGAGTCGGAAGGCACGGGATCTCTTCCAATCTCAACCAAATTCCCTTCTTTTCACGTGCAGTATTTTAGTTTCTTCTTTCTTTATTTTATTATTTTCGCCCACCAACATCAGAAGTTGATTTCTGATGCGCAGGTTAGGCAGCCAGACCCCCAAAATAAAATAGAAAATTAGGTGTTCATGTGAGCGCCGATGGCCAGACCATGGGAAAAATGGAAGAACACTTTGTGTACGGCACTGAAAGAACGACAGGTAAAATCGGGTCACGCGTCACACCCCTGTAGATTTGAATGAAAAACCCCAGTAAGTACTATCGCCCGACGGGCGCGTAATACAAAACTGCGATTACGTGACATCATGACACTGCCCGACAAGGATAAGGCCTAAGGATAAGGATATATTACTGCAGAGGTCCCAATCAGGAACAAGCAGGCACTGTACCCTGTACCTATGCACAATGCGTCGTATGTACGTTACAGTTATCTACGGCCCAATCGCTGTGGTAGCCAAAATATAGGAAGCACAAAGACATCTCACGAAGGGTAGCCGGACGTGGCTTACACTATCCAGGAAACTAAAAGCAACAGGGAAGTAGCGAGGCGTCTCCTCTAATAACCGGAGGGTGAGATAGATGTGTTTCACAAATTGCTGGACCACTTTCCGTGATGAAACGAGTTTGAGCAGGAGATCGGAGTTCGAAATCTTGCCGTACAACACACACAATGCCGGATCGCGTTGTTTATATATTTGACCTGGCTCGCGTGCATTTTTCACTGTGTGTCTCAGTAAGGGAAACTCTGAGTCAGAAATGCGAGAAGATCTCGACGTGTACTTCGTAGACACAACCGAAATCGCACCCCCCCTTTTGCGCTACATAATGTCCGATGCTTGAAATCTCGAATGAGGTAAGTTTACTTCACTGAATTATTTTTTCTCCTTCGGAGTTAGGCAACGGTCAGCGGCCTTGCCAACCACAGCCAACGGCCCGTTGATGTCGCGCTGTCCTTAGGTCACGCAATTTTGGGGTGAAGAATATAAATCTCTGTACGTACGTACTTACGTTGTCTGTCAGTCTGGACCTACTTACTGTTGAAGCCCTTCCATTCCGCAATGCTCCAGAACCACAACCAAGACTTCTTCCAAAGTCGTTGCAACTGTACCTCTCGCTTTTAGGGCATCAACTCAGATTTCAGGGAGGACGAGCCTGTCGCACTCTTGAGCAACTAAAGGCGAGTGCTGGAAGGTGCCTTCGAGGTTACTTCAGTCTCTAAATACCAAGAACATGATAAGCTTCCAAGAACAGCCCCCAAGTTTACCGTCGTAGTCTTCCCGTCTTCCCTGCAGGTACATACACCGCTGTGTGGTGAAACCAGGTAGGGTCGCCAAGGGTGCTGACACTAGTTTTCGGGGATCACCGTCGAGCATTGACAGCAGGCAGGCCGATGCGTAATCAAGCAATTGAAAACTTTTGCTATATATGATGCTATCCTCTCATGATTTCCCGTCTTAACACCTCTGTTTCCCCTCACCTAGCGTGCACATAGCTCCCCATGACCAATCTCAATGATCCTCTCGTCCAGTTGACGAGTCAGCAAAGCTTTCCCAGCTTTCCATTTGACCGCAGATCTGAGGTTAATCTACAGTTACCTCTGCAATCTGCAGTTTTTTTCGCTCTGGGGGAGTACCTTATACAGGTTTGTCATCTGCGTCTATTCTTCCGAATACTTATGATTCTCCTTTCCAGACTGTACCAGCGCCGGGGCAAGTTTGGGGCGGATGACTCTTGGGCCGCGTTTTCATCCGTGGCCATGATTGTACAGATAGTTGCTATATCTTTGTATAAGCTTCCCAAGAAAGGAGGAGCAGCGGGCACGTTGCTCTGAACGTCACAGTTATATACGGCTGATCGATTCCTAGTATTTTATATGACTGGCATAACGTTTTATGCCATCGTGTGGGGATCCCGACTCAGCATCCTGTTCAGCATCATTCGAATTGATCCAACATCCAAGAGACGCAGACGCCTGTTTGGGGTTGCTGTGGCCTTCATCGTTGTTTCACTGGTCTTAGTTGCACAACTCTTTTGGGTCTGCGACTCAGAAAATTCGTTTGACTCGTGGAAGAACGCGCCGAACCAAGGTTGTCACTTGCCGCTACAAGTCGCTGTCTTTCAGCTCATCAGTAAGTAGTTCTGATTGTCCAACGGATATTCAACCCACATTACATTCGTAACAGCAGATATCATAGCCGACTCGATCCTGTTGTTCGCCCCAATGTCGTTATTCCGGAATCTCATCAACAAGGCCTTGTGTCGTAGATTGACTCTCATTTTCTCCACCTGCGTTGTGACCACCATCGTATGTTTACAGGTCCGTTTATAGCAAAGCTAACAGCACACCAGGTTTCGCTCATACATTCGGTCCTTATTCTCAGCGGAAACTCACAGGCCCTCATTGCTGGGTTACTTGAGGTGCGGGCCCGTAGTCCGGGAATCTCCATTGTTCTAACTCGGATATTCAGGACTGCGTCAGTTTGATTGTCGCAAACATTCCAGTGGTCGTGACAACAATGGTAGATATTGTCGGCGACGAAGGCCAATCTCGGACCAGTGAAGTTCTCCCTTTCAGCAGCATGTTTTGGTATAGAGAATCGGTGACCACCAGGCATGTGCCGACAGAAGGAGTGGTTTCAGTGGACTTGCCGATGCATTTGGTCAGCGAGGACAGCCGAGACAACTTACAGCTCCAGTGTACCAAAATCATTAAACTTACCCCCACTCCTTCGAGTCAGAATGACTTAGAAAGCGAACAAGCGGAGCAGGGTAGCTAGGTTTTGAATTGATAAATATAAAATAAATAATAAAATATAATTACTGACAGCTTCTGATAATCCTATTAGGGGAATTCACGCTAGGCAATTAATTTCCTGTTGGAGGCGAAAATATTCAAGTGATGGGACGAATATTTTCTCAAACAAAAGAAATTCCACCAACAAGATTTAATCTTGTTGGTGGAATAAACAGTTTGTTGGAGACAAATATCAGTTGGGTTGTAAGAGAAAATAAAATATATTCAGTGGAAGGGATACGGGGTGATCACAGATATATTCCTCCAACAACACTTTTATTCATCCCATCAGTCAAGTATTTTGTGTCTCCAACAAGAAATTAATTGCCTAGTGTGAATTCCCCTAATTTCAGACCGATAATTACTAGACATCATTCCCAGTGAGAAGCCGTGTGGGCTGATATGCTCAGATGTGGGCAAATATGCTTTGTTCAATCAGCCCACATCTGAACATATCTGACCACCTCTCACCATAAAATCTGGACTCCAGATATACTCGGATATGCTCTCATATGTGCAGGTATGCTCCTTATGCTTCCATTGTAATTAGGGGAGTTCACGGTAGGCAATATTTTCCCGTTTGTGAATAAAAATATTCGAGTGATGGGACTATTAATTCTACAAAATAAAAATATCCTACAAACAAGATTTAATCTTGAGTCGTTTATGGAATAAACTGTCATTTGTAAAATATATTTGTGTGCTTGGATAAGCCGCCTGTGACTGATCATTGCCACCCATGGTGAGGAGGACCAAGGCTCCCAGTGCCGAGACAATTGTGCAGCTCGAGGCTCAGTTGACTAACATGAAGAAGGCCACAGCCACCCTGCCTAGAAACATTCCCAAGACAGGCCCAAAGGTTCCAAAAAAAGGCTAAGTCTGTGAAGACCGACATAGAGGATGATGCCAAGGTCAACACCTTCACTGACGCCAATGCAAAGGAGCTGAAACCTGTCAAAGAGCCAAAATCTGTCAAGGGTAAGCCCCAAGGGCATCAGCTTTATTGAATGGTGCATATTTGGTGTGTTGAAGCAAATACTCAATGAAAATATATAATGGAACACAAAATGGGGTGATCATGCATTTATTCATCCCATCACTCGAATATTTTTATTCACAAACAGGAAAATATTGCCTACCGTGAATTCCAAGTGAATTCCCCTATTGAATTGAAATAAATCATATTTTTCACTACATAATAAACAATTTGTACTGCAAACAGTCGCCATCAGGCGCTACCCCACTACAGAGGCTGGGAGGGCAGGCGTTGATAAATGTAAACCTGTAACTGGATGTTAGATAAGGATAATAATCCGTATGACATGGAACTTGTCTCAACTCTTGAGACGAGAAGGGCTCTGCTCATATACAAATCAGTTTGGCATGCTCATAAAACCAGGTAATCGTACATACCACCAGTGCAGCCACATTCCAGTGCTTGCGCTATGATGGATACATGGCATCTGAAGGCAAAGCACACACAAGGGCAAAGTTGTTAGGGACAAAAAGGGAGGGGGAGGGTATGGATCTTACCTGCTTGCAAAGATAAGCAATGATGACAGACCAGGGACACGATGGGCAGAGAGCGTGGGACCCCAGCAAGAAGTAAGCACCGCTTGAGGGAAACAGAGGGGCAAAATATAGACTTGCCATTGGTTTATGGGCTTGAGTAGTAAGCCTGCTGTGGTTAGATGCATTGTGCACCTCCATGAGCAATACATTGGGTGTGAAAGTGACCATGCTGTTGGGCCAGAGGTTGGTGCTGCTAGGAAACCAGAAAGGTAAGTGGGAATATCTAGGAGCAAGATAGCGTGAGCACGGTGGTATGTGGCTGTGTGAGGTATCAAAGGTTAGCAAGCCAAAAAAGAAGCGAATGCAAAGACAATGTGGAGGGGTCAGACAGCTGGGATGTGGAGATCCTTCCATATTCCATTTCTAATTCTACTTTGATAAGCCAGTAATTTACCTTACATCATTTGTTTGTGTTGTAAATAATGCCACATCACATCTTTTGACCACGAACTACCATTTCTGTGACCAGTGCAGGGCATATGCTCAGAGGTAGCATCGGAGCTCCGTTGTGAGGCTGGTGTTTGTGCTATGCACTCCACACTGCCACATGGCCCCGCCAAACGAAGGCTGTGAACCAACAATGCTCATCTTCACCTGAGGACGACCACTGACAATGCACTTCCCATTGTCTGATCATGGACAATGTTGCAGGGTGATGAGCCCTGCCTGTAGGCTCTCGAAATGGGTTGGTAGTCTGTCTAGGGGTTGAAGGAATGATAGGAATAAGATAAGGACTTCAGTCCTGAGCCATAGAGTATGAAAGTGGTGGAAAATCAAAGTAAGAATGTGAGAAAATGGTGTGACAAAAGTGTGAGGTTGTTTGATGTGGATTTGGGGTTATGGATGGCTAGACTGCCCACTGGCGGCTTTCCAAGAGGAAGGGGCAAGGCAGAATGATACTGTCTCTGGGCATTCGCCCTACACTGGCCGTGCATGTCGTGGGTGGTGGTCAAAACATGGTATGTTTGCTCTGTTTACAACACAAACAATGCTGTAACTAATAATGAAAATAGAACTATCGTAAAGCCAAAACCTGTGTGTGGACAAACTTCCACACGCTGGCCATCCGACCCTGCCACAATGATGACTATCTTTGCCTGTATCGCACCTTCAACCAGCATTGCACAAGCGATCCCCACTGTTGCTGCATCCCCATAGAATCTCCTCGGTGTCACCTCTGAGCCTCCCTATGCCCTATAATGTTCCCAAGAGGGCTCTTGACAATTCTCATTGACATCTTCCCAATTAGGAAATGACCTTACTGAATCTGGAATCTGCCTATTCGCAGTCACCATGGACGTTTTGGGTGTTCCCTGCACACGTAGTAATGACCTTTGGACACCTAGCAGCCTATGAGGACCATTTTCTAGGACCACAGGAATGGTATTGTGGGCAGGACTCCGAGTGCACCCCAAATCAGTCACTATGTACGCAATGAAGAGGAGCATCAAGTCAATGCTCATGATGAAGGAGCGACCCCTGGCAAACTGGTTGCCTCTGAGGCACCTTGAAATGCTTCCTGGACTTCCTCTCCTGCTTGGGGAGTCTGTTCTGTACCTCTTTGATGCATTCTCTTGCGAACGAAGAACAACTTTGCCATCCCAAAACAGCTTCCCTGGTTTCGCACCCACCCATGATGGTCAGTGGTTTCAAGGAGAAGGGAAACGACTCGTGATGGGTATGGAAAGGGTATAAAAGGGAGAAGGATTTGAAGGAAGTAGACAGACATCTCTCAGGGTTCAGCTCTCAGAAAGAGCAGTCCTTGCAGCCTTACCTCTGTTGTCGTTTACTCATATAAACTTGGGACACACACATACTCTCTCTCTCATTCTCTCTTCCCCTCTCTCTCCCTCCTGCCTAGGGTCAGAGCAGGCACAGCCTAAACCGTCTTTATTGTGCTCTCAGGAGTGTCAAGGATTTCCTTCACCGTGCATAGCCTATCATAAACGACGTCTGAGGAAGCACCCTCACGAATAGAGTGAAGCGTCCACAAGGTACTTCTCCTCTCTCCGTCTCTCAGCTCACAGCAGGTACATCCACTGGGCAGAGATCATCATCACCTCACTCTACCTGCTCCCCACATTGCACTCTATGGTGCACATCTATCCCCCACATATCCTCATTACCTTCCAGCTCTACTACCCCTTAGAGGCCAAACGTTGTTGCTCTTCAGACCACATATCCTCCAATAGCAACACTGCAGTCATCATCACATCGCCCCCTACTCCCCCAATGTCATCAGTGGGCTTCATAGCCACCAGAACCCTTTGAATCACATATTATGGCTTCACTCTCAACACACAACATTTTCACACCCTCATACTCTATTTTCTCGCACTTTTTGCACTCTACGGGCCAAGATAAAATTCTATATTTATCCCCTATCATTCATTCAACCTCTACACGGACTACTGACCCATTTATGGAACCTACATGTCTGGTGTTCTCCCCTTCCACAATGACCTCACCACTGTGGTCCTCATGAGATGCAAAGCCAGCTCAAGGATGTATAAGCTCACAATCTCTACATCAATCACTCCCATTCTGCCCTTCCGGACCTTCTGCAGTTGTCAAGGATGCAGGCAAATGCATAGAAATGGGACATTGATGATGCAGTGCAAGTTGTGCTGAAAGAAATGAGGAATGAGAATGTGAATTCACTCTCTATAAGACTTGAATATATCATGAAAATGGGAGAGCACTCACCACTGTATATCCGTTACTCGTGGGGCTGGTGCACTAAGACAAACGTAAGAAAGATATCAAACGTGAGAGGACCACATACCACAAATTGCATCAGGCTAGAGCCATTCTATCACTTAGATCAGAGCTCATCGTGCTGAAAACTTATGCAGAGATCCATGTGAAGGGTTGAAGAATGTATTATAAGTATCGCGTGAAAGGGAATGTGAATGGGTGTGGCTTGTGCATCGTGCCAGGCGACACAAGGAGCAGTGTTATCTGTATTGTCAGGCTAAGCGGCGACAGACAGAGGGCACAAGGAGATGGAGGAGATGGTGGTGGTACAGGAACAAGAAGCATTTGAAACTCCAACCGCTGCTGTCAAGCTATATGACTGCATGACTAACGCTCTTTTCCCTTCAACTTCAGCTCAACTTTGTGAGGTTTTTTGAACTCCTCAGACGGAAATGGACTCGAGAAGTGAGAGCGTACCAGCCCACACAGTATTCTCACTGGGGCTGATGGGCTGTGGTTTGCATGGTGCCGCCATTGTTGGACATGTTCGACACGTCTATGTGAGGCAAGTGGGCTGGTGGTGGTGGTAAGAGAGAAAGAGCAGGATGAATTTGTCAACGTGTCAATAGGCGCAATGCCAAGCACAGCACATTCCTAAAATAGAAAGTGCCGCCCTTTTGCACTACTGTATCATTTTGACTGAGGCCGTTTGGTGAATATCATACCAAATTAAACCCAAATCACTTGGTCCAAGCTGTCAACTGGGTCTCGATGCATGCTCCATGCCACAATTTACTGAGTATGAGGGGGTACTAGTAGTGCATGCCGTTGTTGAGAACAAGCCGAATGAGTGGTGAAACCTCAAATAAGTGCAAAGCACAACACTACAACACACCGATTACAGTGCCAGCATGAGGAATTTTTGGATATTTGACTTGTGTATTCGAAATGGGGACCCCAAAACGTGTACACCGCTTCCTCCCTCAAGTCCACCTTCCAATCCTCCTTCCAGCTCTGCAACCCCACCACCCAACTCGCCTCCTACTCCTGAACCCCATCATTCCATTCGCGACCATGCACCAAGCCATTATGTGCAAGACATAGCCCGGGGCATGGGCAATGTCAATAATTTGGCATGCAACCACGGCCACCTTCCAGTTGGCATGCACCTTGCCACTGCTGTTGAGGAACACATTGTGGAAGCATCTCTAGACAATGGCATTGAGTACGCGCTCATTGCAGACATCAGCAAGGCCAACTTGAACCACATAATCAAGTTTTAGTGGGATGAAAGGTGTGTGAAAAACAGCATAATTTTTCCCTGGTAAAAGCTTTCTTTTGTCTCAATGAAAAACAGCGTGAAAAATGATTCATTATACTCTATCTTTACTTGTAGATAAAACACCTTATCAAACAGCTTGAACCTCGAATACTTTTTACTAGCCCGTTTTACCCACGGTAAAGCAAACACATCTCCTCAGTGACTGCGGGATCACGCAATGGCGTCGCCACCGCGGTGCCATCCTCGAGCTCGGTAGGCTTGGGGGCCGTGGTGGGGGGACCTACCACCGGCGGAAGTCACTTGCGAGCCAGCGTGCCATGCAGGTGGTCACCAAAAACTCGGCAGAGGTGAGCCCCTGCATGAACTTGTCATACACCCATGAGAACGCGTCCGCTGTCTGAGTGTAGGCCTTAAACCGAGGAAAGAGAGGAATGTAACGACGGAGAGGATGACATTGCGCTTGAGCATAAGAGGGTGTCGCCCCATGTTGCTCAGTTGAGCGGGACGAGGACAATTGGAAGTTGAAAGAGTGGGAGAATTTAGAAAGATTGATAAAGCTCACCGAAGCTCGAAGAGAACAAGAAGAAGCCTGAATGGCTGCTCTCGCTTGAGATATTGTGCCTCCCGAGACTCCACTCTCTTGTGCGCCTGGTTGAGATCTGCATCCACAATCTTAGCCATATAATGCTCCCCATTTGTCCCTGCGGCGTCAACTTCAAGCTACAGAACAGTCGCGGCTCGTCCCCACCGTATTCGACTCCTCATGAAGGCTCGCAGTGTTGGTTCTAACATTCAGCCTGGGCGAGTCTGATACGACCTTGCAACCCAGCAAGGTGAAAATCCCCCTCAAGCCCCCAATTACAACATTTATCGAGTTAGGAAAGGCGAACTCTGCTTCCGTACATCAGTAGCGCCCTCCTTTATTTGGACTGGGGTCGGGTTGCCAGCACGGGTGGACTTTCTTCACTCCCGCAACCTTGCCCAAGAAGTGGAGCAGGAGGGTACGAAGGTCGTGATTTAGCATATGTGCTTGCTGGAATACATTTCCTTGCAGGCCCTGAAGGCGTTATTTCGTTCATCTCTACTGTACCCGCTCAACACAATCTGAATCTATTCTCATCCCTTTTCCTACCCGCACCTTAGAATTGAGCACAAAAAACCTTACGGCCCGAGGTTGGGTGGACGTTAGATTATGTTCCGCCGAGGCACCGTTGGCAATGTATCAAATGGCTTATTAATAGGTGCGTGTTATCCACTCTGTTGCATTTGAACCAATTGTGGGACCGCGCTATATCCTCCTTCTTAGCACTAGGCTGATTTGATACTTATCTGGCGTTTTACCTTGACAATGTTTGCATCCGACGGCCGCGTAATATACAAAACTGCGACTACGTGACATCATGACACTGGCTGTCTTTATATATTTGACCTGGCTCGCATGCAATTTTCACTGTGTCTCCGTAAGGGGGGAAGGGCGGGCACTCAGAAATGCAAGGTCTCGACGAGCACCTCGTAGAAATAACCAATATCGCGCCTTAATCTTTTGCGCTACCTAACTTGAATGCTTAAGATCTCAGATGAGATGATTTTGCGTCACTGAATATATTTTTCTCCTTCGGAGGTAGGCAACGGTCTTGCCAACTGCCCTGCCGATGCCGCTGTCTTTAGGTTACGCAATTTTATGGTGAAGAATATATACCTCTGTACGTACATACTTACGTTGCCTGTAGGTCAGTCTGGACCTGCTGAAACCCTTGCAAATCCGCGATGCACCAAAACCCACGGCTAAGATTTCTCCCAAAATCCTTTGTAACTGTGACTCTCATCTTTCGGGCATCACTCAGAATTCAGGCGCAATGCGGGGAACGAGCCTGTCGCGCTCTTGAGCAACTAAAGGCGAGTGCTGGAAGGTGCCTTCGAAATTATTTCAGTCTTGGTCTAAATACCAAGAACATGATAAAGCCTCCAAGAACAATCACCAAGTTCACCGTCTTGGTCTACCCGTCTCCCCTGCAATTACATATGCCGCTGTGTGGTGAAACTAGGTAAGGCCGCTAAGTGTGCTCGCTGACACTAGTTTTCGGGGATCACCGTCGGGCACGACAGCAGGCGGCCGACGCGGAATAAAGCAATATATAACCTTGTCGATTTATGGTACTATCCTCTCATGATTCGGTCCCGTCTTCACGCCTCCATGTCCCCTCACCCAGTGTGCACATAGTTCATCATGATTAATCTCAGCGATCCTCTCGTACAGCAAAAGAGTCAGCAAAGCTCTCCCAACTTTCCATTTGACCGCAGATCTGAGGTTAATTCACAGTCACCTCTGCAACATGCAGTTTTTTTCGCTCTGGGGAGTACTTTATACAGGTTTGTCATCTGCGCCTACTCTTCGGGATACTTCTGATTCTCCTTTACAGACTGTACCAGCGCCGAGGCAGGTTTGGGGCGGATGACTCTTGGGCCGTGTTTGCATCCGTTGCCTTGATTGTCCAGGTAGTTGCTATATCATTGTATAATCTTCCCAACAAAGGAGGAGTAGCGGGCAAGTTGCTCTGAACGTCATAGTCACATACGGCTGATCAATTCCTAGTATTCTATTTGACTGGCATAACCTTTTATGCCATCGTGTGGGGGTCCCGACTGAGCATTCTGTTCAGCATCATTCGAATTGATCCAACTTTCGAGAGACGCAGACGCCTGTTTTGGGTTGCTGTGGCATTCGTCGTCGTTTCATTCGTCTTAGTTGCACAACTCTTCTGGGTCTGCGACTCGGAAAATTCCTTTGACTCGGGGAAGAACTCGACGCACCTAGGTTGTCACTCGCCGCTACAAATGGCTATCTGTCAGCTAATCAGTAAGTGCTCGTGATTTTTCGACGGATATTTTACCCACATTACAGTCGTAACAGCGGATGTCATAGCCGACTCAATCCTGTTGTTCGCCCCATTGCCATTATTCCGGAATCTCATCAACAAGGCTTTGCGCCGTAGATTGACACTCATTTTCTCCACCTGCGTTGTGACCACCATCGTATGTTCGCAGGTCCGTTTTTAGCAAAGCTAACAGCACACTAGGTTTCGCTCGTCCATTCGGTCCTTATTCTCAGCGGAGCCTCACAGGCCCTCATTGCTGCGCTAGTTGAGGTGCGGGCCCGTAGTCCGGGAATCTCCATTGTTCTAACTGTGGGATATTCAGGACTGCGTCAGTTTGATTGTCGCAAACATTCCGGTGATCGTGACAACAATCGTAGATATTGCGGGTGATGAAGACCAATCTCGGACCAGTGAAACTCCCCCTCTCAGCAGCATGTTTTTGTATAGAGAACCGGTGACCACCAGGCATGTGCCGACAGAAGGAGTGGTTTCAGTGGACTTGCCGATGCATTTGGTCAGCGAGGACAGAGGAGACAACTTACAGCCCCAGTGTACCAAAATCATTAAGCTTACTCCCACTCCTTCGAATCAGAATGATCTGGAAAGCGAGCAAGCGGACAAGGGTAGCTAGGTTTTAAATTAATAAAAATAAAACAATTACAGAGAGCTTCTGATGATATTTCAGATCGAGGATTACTATACATGATTGCTTTGGAAGGTCAATTCCACCCGACGTTTGTATTCCTAGTTGTTGACACATATATGTTTATAAGGCCCTAGGGCAGAGTAGATGTTCTAGATCTGAGAGGGCTAATCTACTGTTACCCTCTTCATATAAAATCACGACATCTGCCATCATGATGGCTGTAGTCTTTTATGAACAGACACTATAAAAATATCAACTCGTACCTCGTACCCTGTCTGTCTGAAATGTTTTCAAACTCCGCTCAACATCCTTCTTTCCCAGTCGGCACTGTTGATCTCTGCACCGACTGAATTCTAAGTCCGCTGTGCTGTATTTTGCTGTGTCCTGGCGGGCCGTTAATGTAGTGGGTTTTGGGTGCCCTCCCTCGGAGGGAGTGTCTTGGTGGTGGCTGAGTACTCAGCCACCACCAAAGGCGTGGGATGATTAGGACTCAGCGCTGAGTCCTAATCATCCCACGCCTTATCGAAACCCTTCAAGGGAAATTGGGTTCTCCAACAGGAAAGTTTGTCATCTCTACTGTTGTCGGTGTTGAGGATGTGCAAGGTTTGTCCAGTAGCTGCAGGTATCGGTCTTTCGCGACGATTTCGAGGATGGGAAAGTTATAGCATCCAACCCAGCCTCCCAATAGATAGGTTTGACTGAGCACAGGCCAGCACGGCCGCACTCAGCTTGGAGTAAGCTGATTATGATATGAAGCTAAACATGTAGCGAAGTATAAGCGCATACATGAGCAGCGGTATAAGGTGTCTTTCTGGGATCCCAAATGATGCTGAGTAAGCATTGCACAAATAGAACTCCCGGATTCAACTTATCTATTCAGTCATGATGAGTTTTCGAAGAATACAGTCCTTCGATTTAAGCCATGGACAAAGCACTTGCCACCTGGTCTGTAGTTAACCGCGTGATCATCTTAGATATGCGTGGCGTCATTATTATATAATCATCGGAGCTTGAATTACTTTCCTCAACCACTCACTTTTCCGGCGGCTCTAGCCACAAACTTTGAGAGAAGGAGTCTCTCAAAATCCAATTTCCAGGTGAACTGTCCCTTCAGAATCACTACACTGGTCTGCTTCCCTTCAAATTGGTATCTCGGAACATAAATGTGGGGTCAGAAGAGTGAAATACGCGTCGCTGAAGCTTTGGGAACATCGAAAAAATTCTGTGATTTGTAATAACGAGGCCACCAATCATTCAATCAAGGTTAGTGACAGACTACAACAAACGAGGTACGAGTTGATCCTGTTATAGCGTCTGTTTATAAGAGACTACTTGCCACCCTAGTCAAGTTGATATCTGTGCGCTGTTGATGTGTTTATATTGTGTGAATTTCAACCTGAAGGCCGGCAAATCCGGGTATAGTTTCCAAGGAGAATGATTCTTCTAATACAGCTGCAAGAGTGGGATAATGGGTGCTACCGCAAAGCGGGCTACAGTTTATTGTTCGGAAGTCGAAAGTCGGACCCGATTATCCGCAAGGCAGCCTGCGAATTGAACTCTTCTCAGAAATGGCACTTCACAAAATTTCAATCACTGACTTGCAGTTCAAATGAGCTCAGCTGGCATTTTCGAGGGATCATCTTCCCACCATGCAGGCGGCCGATCTGTTTTTGATATATATGAGACCTGACCTCATATCCAACTGCCTCTCCGAAACATGTGTACGTGCTGTCAATTCGTCAATTCGTGAAACTGTCAAACACATCCAAAATTTGAACCATGCGTTCCAGCGACGTGAGAAAGCCGCACAATTTTGACTGGCATTGGAAATATAATTCTACCTCAGTACTGGCTCGGACGGCGCTCTCGAACTGACAAAACTGTCTGTCCGTGCAATAAATATGTTTGAGATGCGCTCGTGTCTATGATGTTCCAAGTATCGCATAAATCAAAAGCTTTTTTTTACTTTCGGAACTTTCTTTTTTGAAACCTCGGAATATGTTCCTATTTCATCCATAGGTAAGTGTAATATGCCCATCCTCCAAGGAAAAGGGCCATTTCTGACCAGAACATCGACAGAACACAATATCAGCTCCGCAGGCTGATGCCGTGTGCTGCCACCATGTCAAACAGGTTTTGCGGCAAACTTGCAGTGTTAGGTCCCAATCCTGTCTGAATGAAGGGCCAGTTCCACCAATCCTCATGTGAAATGCACCTAAGAATTCTTTCTTTTGACCTAACTCATTTTCTCCTCGTTTTCACTCTTGTTCTTAGTTTGGCCATCCCAGGGCCGGTCCTGTGATAAATTCCACCATCTATCCCCTCAACGTGAGAGAGTTAATGCTCGAGAGTCAAGAGGATGCAGTCAGCTTATTGATTAATACTGAAAATCTTCAGAAGTGGAGCTGCAGTGCCCATAATACATTTGTCTAGGCAGCTGTTTATTGCAATAGCCAGAGTTGCAATGTACGATGTACTGTAGACTTTTGAAGCAGAGGCTCGACTGGCCATACAGTCTGTATGGCAGCACACGGCATCAGCTCGCGGATTTGATGTTGCAGTGTTCTGTTGATGTTCTGGTCAGAAATGGCCCTCCTTCGAGGATGGGCATATTACACTTACCTATGGATGCAATAGGAACATATTCCGAGGTTTCAAAAAATAAAGTTCCGAAAGCAAAAAGCTTTTGATTTATGCGACACTTGGAACATCATACGTGTCTCTAACCTCTGCAATACAAAAAATTCACAAAAGTGCAGTACGACTGATCGCGCGCGGAAGCCCATCGAGGCGGAGTTAGCCGTGTATCTTAATATTGAACCAAGACACGATAGATAGCCTAGTGGATATATAAGGCGTTGAACGTATGCATATGGCTACTGTAAACACCAAACAATGGTCAGCCTTGCGATGCCGCATTGACTGCCACTGATCCCATCAATCAACGGCAATGACCGGCGTATCGGCCGTCGTCGGCATTTTATGCTATGTCGTACGGGCCGGATTCAAGTCAAAATCCCAGCTTGTATTCTGGTCGTACCAAAAGTACCCATTCGAAAGCTGCGGATAAATCAGTAGGTACCGCAGTATATGTAATCATTTTTTGGCGAAGAGACCCACCTCCACGTCTTGTTTATTCACCCCTAATCCAGAATTGGTATTAAAATGAGAGTCAGGAGGCACAAGTAATCCACGCATGACATCAAATCCAACCTGACCATCCGTTTTCGCAACGAGCAGTCGGCTAGAAGGCGTATGGCTGTAAGGACAGAACACATAAATACGGCTGTCAAAGATACTGCCAAATTGTCGTTTAAAAACCAGTTTGTTTCTATTTTCTTTCTGGGATTGAGATGTTCTTTCGCGCGCAGGAATCTATTCTTCTACAAAAGAACCGTCACCGATGTCTAGGAGTTGGCATTGATAATGCCCTGGCGAAAATTGAAGGAATTCCCGCGAGATGCGACACGCTGCATCGTAGTTGTTATGGACTCCATCGAGCGGTTCAACTCAATGCCCTGTACGCAGCGGCTCACAATCGCAGTGCGGATTCAACATCGCGTGCCGAAACTTGCCGCCTCGAGTGACATCGTGCGAAAACAGGCATCGTTATCTCATCATTTTCTTTATTTTTCATTCATCTAACGCGCACCTGCCACTACTGACTCACCCGCTCGCATACTTCAACATCACGGTCTCGGGCCTACCCTAGGTCTTCCTCCACGGCATCGAAGGCGCGTTTTACGGGCCCCGAGCAAACTTCTTAGTAGGGGGAAAGGTTCGTATTCGGTGCCTCGGCAGGCGCTCCTCCTCGCTTGCTTCGCGGTGCCTGAGTCACGCGCATCATCCACTCCTCGCGACCCTGCGGGTGTATCTCCATCCCCCGAGCATCGACTCTTGGACACACATGCGCACCGTGGTGTGTCCGTCGCGTCACGTACACAGCGCCTCCATGACTCCCCTGCGGCTCCCCACCCTCCCCTTCATGCCTGTCCTCCATTCGTGCCTGTCCCCCATTCGCGCCTGCACCGTGAAGCTCTCCCCGTTTCGAAACCACCAACACCGCTCCTCGCACACCTCCCCACTCGAGGGCTTAGAGGATGTGCTTGCCGTGTGTGCGGCGGCGGGGCGGATGACGTTGTCCGTGTACATGGTGTCTGGCGTGTACCCTGCCTCCTCTTCATCGAGTGGGGCGGAGGGTGCGCCTGCAAATTGCTGCATCGTAGCTTGGAGCGGCGGCGGTGAGCGTGCAGGACGCGTTTATCACATCGTGCCGCGCGTTTGGGAACGTGGGGGACGTGATGCGATGCAGAGGACTATAGGGTTGGTTTTCGAATGCTACGCCAGCGAGGGCGATGCGTGCTTGTTGTTTGAGCGCTATCCGAGGAGGATGGCTTGTACGGGGACGTACCCCGCGGCGGCCGATGGTGTGGAGGACGTGTTTCTTGACTCCGCAAGCGAAGAATTGGTTCAAGCGCCCAATAAGCCCATCCTCTCGCTTTTTTTTCCGTCTTTTCCCCTTCCTCACATCCCCCTCCCCTCGCTTTCTTTTCGTCCTCCCTCCCGCTTACCCAGCTGGTTCGCTGACGCTCAAAGCCGTGTAGCCCCTCATGATGTCGTACCTCGAGAATCCGTTTGCGAAACTGGGGAGTAAGAATCGGATTTGCGTACTTCTTTTGTGTTCCTTCTTCTGTTTATCTTATTTGGGACTTGATAATTGAGGGGGGGGGATTTGGTGGAGAATGGGATGGAGGGATTGGGAAGGTGCGTTGCGAAGTGAAATGAGGAGAGGTGATTGGAAGAGCTGAGGGATGCTGAAGGGAGGGCGCCTGACTTCGTGGCTGGTGCGGATGGTGAGCCGCACCTGCGAACTATCAACGAAGAACACTCCCAGTCTCCCGCATTGAAGTATACGGCAGTGATCTCCATTTCTTTTTTTCGTTGGCAACACCCTCCTCCCAAGGCCGCCGCAACTTCGATCGGTGTGACCACGACAAAGCTTTCTCCGAACGAGATCCAAACGCCCGCCATTCGACCTAAAACTTGCCTAAAACCTTTTGATGCGGTTCCGGTGATTCTGGACATGCGCATTCCCTAATGCCCCCTCACAAGAAGTACACAAAGCAAATTTTAAAACCTGCTGGCGCGTAGCTCGTGCCTCAAGCCCAGAGGCCCGCAATCAATTTAGAGGAGTCATGGACATGCTGCTAGCCTGTCCGATTCGGGGTCAGGTCGCGCCGCCTGCCACATGAGCGTTTTTGTTTAGTTCGCTGTCATTTTTACTGATACTTAGGCTTGGAGCCAAGGCACACTTACCTCCGCGCATACCCGAAACCTTGATCTTAAAAGGGGATTATCTCCTTTGAATGCAAGTCTGGACTCGTCACAAGAGCTGGGAGAAGTCGCACTTCAAAGCGCGGTCAAAATACACGTATATCCGGACAATTTCCACCAGAGAATGCAGAACCCCCCAAACAAGATACGGAGGTACATCAGCACCAATTCCGTTCGGTCTGGTGCAAAGGAATCCGGCCTCTAGATAGATATCAAGGGCATACATACCCATACCGCTGTCACTGGTAAGTACCAAGAGAATGTTTACTACATGGAACTAGTACGCCTAACACTTAGCCAAGCCGACTTGAGGCCAGGCATCCAGGAACAGGTGCTTAATCTCAATTTCCGGAATGATAGGCAGTTCTCAAGTCATAAAGTGTACCTGAAACTAAACGGTCGCGTCGTCGCTTCCCGCAGGTAGTCGGCAGCATCCAGCTATATAAACGACTATTCCATTCTGGAGCCTACAAGAACCTCCCACCTTCTGAATATGCAGTTCAAACTCATTGCTTGCGTCGCCGCTTTATTCACCGTTGCGGCTGCCCAGTTGCCCTGTGTATGCAGCTTCATTGGTATCACCTCGACTTGCTGACATTCTGCCCAGGCTGTCGTCTTCGTGGGCGAGGCTTGCCCAGATGGCTACCGTGTATGTGGACCGCTGGGTCTTACCCAGACCAGGTGCTGCCCGGTGAGCAGAATTCGGTACCAGCGATGCCTTTGATGCTCACTTTCCGGTAGACCACCCAAGTTTGCTTGTAATTTACATTGGCAAGCCCTCAAGACGTTGATCTTGTTTACTAAACGCTGAAGTTTTCGTGCGATAAGAGTTGAAATTTAGACATTCCCCATCCCGATGCTAGTTTTGTGATTCAACTCAACCATTCAATTGATTTCCTTCAGTCTCGAATACCCCTTTGTTCTTGTGCCCGAGAGAACTCGTGGGTTGTCGTAGAGAAGTCAGGAAGCCATTATAGACGAGGGCACCTTGTTTCGCTGCACTCTATCTGCGCATTTGTTCCGTGGGGTTATCTTGGTCTACGTTAGTAGTCGAGCGGAGGCGGCGGACCAAGAACTACCGATCCAATGTCTCAACCAAAGTATCCAATCCCGGATTTTTCCATGAATTGCCCTAGGCCGCGAAGGGTTGAGAAGGCACTTGTAATTCTTCACAAACGACTGGAGAATGTGTATGGATTTGCCAAGGAGTTTCACATGTATTCGACGTATAGTTGCGAATTTGGGCGGCAGAATAATCTTGGTGTTCTCAACTCTTCCGCACTTTTCGCACACTTCGAGATCAAAGTCAACCAGACTTTGCCAAGTTGGATCTAAAAGTGCACTTGACGTCCATTTAACCCTACGACAGAATTACACGGTGTGCCTCCACGGATATCGTCACTGTACTCATTCAGTTTTCTCCCAGCAATCAGACATGGTGCACAGAACGAAGCCTGAGTCTGTTCACGCTGCATGAACCGTTACTAGTACGACGAAGTTTCGACTCCCTGTGTCCGAAGGAAGTGTTCAAGAATTTGTTTTCTCCGTCAGCTTGGTTCAGGGAAAATGCATTCAGGTGGCTCAGAAACCGAGCATGGTGTGAGGAACATCGTGTCCGTACTGCAGATATATATATATATCGTTTTCTGTTCCTTTGTCAGCTGGGTAGAAAAGTACTTAATCAAGCTCACAGCTCCCGCGAAGTCGAACATGGTGTATGGTACATCAGCACAGGATTTCAAAGACAAAGAAGCGAACATTTCAGAGATCGTCTGGGGTTTTAAATAAAGCATGGTGCAACAACGCAACAATCTGTCTATTCCGCATGCGGCCCATGGAGTTCCGTGGGCATTTGGAGGTCAGTACTATCCCCATCATCGCTCTCAACGGCAAAGAAAGTCTTCACGAAAATAAATATCAGATCCTGAACCACCTGCTCCCCGACTACAGCGGCCTGGAATGCATCGACGTGAATGCGACAAAAATCAGATCGAATTCCAAGGACCACGTACATCGGCGTAAATACGAGGGCACGTTGTCGGCCAGGTGTTATCTCTGTTTCCGGACGTGGGAGCGGGGGCTGGAAAGTCTGTACGTTTTTGTACTGGAATGAGCATCTGCGTGCCCGGGAGTGCGAGTAAAGCGAGCGCCGCATGTGCCCTCCTGGTCATGTTCGATGGCGCCTTGCCAGCTCCATCTGTCTGATTCATTGGGGCGGTGTAGTTTGTACAGCTGTTCTCATCCTCCTCGCCTTCGTAAGGGTTGTCGGAGAATTTGGCGAACAGTCTGCGTAGGAGAATTGCCTGACGATGTTTGGGCTCCTGTAATGCACAAATTTGTGCAATTAATCAGCAAGCGACCCGGACGCTGATAGCATGGAAGAACTGGATTTGCAGAAGGAGTGCAGGTGTCAGTGCGCTGATTAGAGATATGTCAGTTTATTCCGCGTGATTATATCAAGAAAACTGACCAACCCTGGTGTTGTTTACAGCTTCAGTCACATTGATGTTAGCTCCGTCCTCGTCATCCCGAACGTCCACCGCAATCGCGGCGTTAAACAGCGCGTAAAAGTCATTGAGCAGGTTCAGACACCTCTCGTCCGTCTGGGGAACATGCAGTCAATCATGATTTATGTGCCAGTGTGGTCTTTTTAAAGGACGTACAGGTACACAACAGTTGCAGTCCTCGCCAGTTGAAGCGGTGGAATTTGCTGCGGAAATTGCATTTGATGCGTCTACCGCGAACTAGAATGAACGACGTATGGTAAGCTGGAGAATGGGAGGTCGAACACACATACAGCGGTTATGGCTACTGCAAGGAAGCTTGAGAGAAGAAGGGAGGACGCATTAGCTCGCATAATGAATTAGCGTGCAAAAGCGAAGGCATTGAATCCTAGATAAGTGAAGTATATTCGGTTTCGCGCCCACAATCAGTTCTTACTTACTTCGGAGATGAATGAGTCCCTAGGCCACCAGCAGGTAGCTCTGATCGATCTGGACCGCGGAGTCTACCAGCGATAATGCAACAACAGGTCGACTAACGAGTAGAATGGTAGATCGATCCAGTACGCAGCAAATGGGGCGGGGTCGAAGTTTGAGAGCAGGTATCATCGGTTCGAGTCCTCAATTACCACGCGCAGGGATCAAAGATAGTTGCCAGAAATAAGAGGGCCGAAAGTGAACGGCTTATTGGGCAAGGTTGCGTGTTACTCGGAAGAGTCGTCGAATCAGCTACAGCTCATTCCGAGTAGAAAGGGTCAATTGTGGCCAGATAATCGATTTTCGTTAAAATAAGTACAAATGTGTACCTGGAACATGTCACTCGGCGCGTCTGACCCTCATAGGCACATAGGGACCAGACTGTCCTACAACCTTTGGCCTCGGGACGAGCCCGCGGTGTCTTGCGATTTGCGTCTCCGGGCCATCGGGGAACTGGAAGGTGAAATTCCTGATCAGCACCGACAACGCTGCCTGCACCCAAGCACGGGTCAAATCTTCGACTCGTGAACTTCAACACCAGGCAAAACGTACTTTGAACTCGGCTAGATGAAACAAGAATTATTTAATGCACATCAACTTGCGCATGGAGCAGCGGAGGAGAGAGAAACGCACCAAGCGCAAATGATTTCCCTAGACACGTCCGGGGGCCCTCGAGGAACGTCAGCAAGTGGCGGGTCCCCTGGATCTCCTTCGCACGAATGGGGTCGGCGTCGAGCCTCAGCCACCGCTCGGGCTCGAAATCTTTCGCGTTCGCGCCCCAGAAGACCTCGGAGCGATTGATACACCGGATCGGTACTGTCAAAATGGAGCCTTTGGGGATGACAATGCGGTCGACGACGTTGCCGGAGGCGGTGGTGATGGGTTTGGCGAGCGGGACGACGTCATCGACCATTGCCTACGTCCATAGTTAGTACGTGAGTGAGAGCTGAGGGGTCGTCTTTGCCTCGCGCGTGGTTGCGGTGACAGGTGGATGTAACCTTAATATTTCGAGTACGACCGAGTCGAGATACGGGAGGCTCGAGACCAGCTGGTCCCATGTTGGGTCTGTGGGGCCGAATTTGACGAGTTCCTCACGCAGTTTGGTTTGTTTCTCGGGCTGCTTGGCCAGCTCGATCAAGGCCCACTGGAGGACACCGGCGCTGAGAAAAAAATCATATGCATTTGATGCGAATACTTACAGTGAGACTGGCTGCCAACCACTAATCAGCTTCGCATAGAAAAAAATGGATTACACACTCGAAGTCGTTTCATAGCCTAAATCACATCAATTCAGCGGCGCGTCATTGTCCATACACAAGGAAAGACCAACCAGCAACAAGCAAGGTATTCTGGTCGCTGTTCATTAGAACAACATTTGATTCTCATAAAGAATGATCTGTACCATCTACATGAGAGTATCAGTACGCTGAATCTCAGAGGAACGAGAAAAGCATGCCTGAGCCATAACTTCCGTTTGGTTCATATGCAGCTCAGCATCTTCCTCCTCTGCTTTGACTACAAAAACGTCAGTCCTCGGCCTGGTTCGTGGGGAGACATCATTACGCAGCAGCCCAATGACAGATCTGTCTGCGGCTTCGTCAGAGACATGGCTCTTCTTCTCGCGTCGAGTCTTCTCCAGGAGGTCAGTCGCGATGACGCCCATCTCTCGGCGCAGTTTGGCAATGATGCGGTTCCTCTCGATGGGGAGATGCACGAGGAAAGGGAGCTGCGTTCCCAGGATAAACATAAGGATGGAGAGCAGGCTTTGTCCCTCGAAGGACAGCGACTCGAATGCGGCGGCGACTGAAGAATATTCGCCGTCAAGTGTGCGAAAGTCATGCGAGAAGCCGGCGATGCCGATGCTATCCAGTCTATAATAAAATCCAGAGAAACGAAAAAGCGGCGCAATCTCAAAGCCCGACTCACGCTACCAGGTTCATCCTGGGGTTAGACATGAGCACGCGGCAGGTCAGATAATTGACAAACTTGCCAGTGTTGGACCTCGATTACAGTACCATCTTGTGTGTTGTCGAGGATAGAGTCCCAAGAGGCCTTGAGCTAAAACAAAAACAGCATTGCATATGGGAGAAATATGGCAATTTAGGTAAAACAAGAAGATACCTTGTAGGTCGAGTCATAGAAGACAGCGGTTAATCTGCGTATGGCAGCGTTGCTGAACGCGGGTGTCAATGCTTTGCGCTGTCTACCATATAAAAGTGTCGATCAGGCCGCCCGTCCCGGCGTTATTGCGGCCCACCTCTTATGGCCGTCTCCTTCTGCCCACAGAAGACCGCGCCCAAACTGGAAAGACTAGTAAGACATGGGATATATGAAGAATCAAATTGGGCACCAAATTTGAGATGACCGCTCTGTCTAGCTTCGACTTGATGTAGACGGATCTCTCCATTGAATAAAAGTGGTTTACGGCCTTGGAATCGCACAAGATGTATTTGTGCCCTCCAAAAGCAGTTGGTATTTGAAAGACGGGCCCATATTCCGCGGCCCATCGTTGGAAGAACAGGCTCACGTCGGTGGACTGCGCCATCCGTCGACTGACACCAAAAATATAACTGTCATTAGGGGGTCCTTTGAGCTTCGTTCCGAGAGTCTTCTGTTTAGTAAGGTGGCGGGATATCTTGACTACGATCCAGAGTCCAGTCGCGAGGACCAGGATGTCGACGACGCCAACTGGGTGAACGGGTGTCATGGTAAAGGACAAGATGCGTTGCCGATGTGACCACGGATCGTGACTTTGGACGGCTGGATCGTTATCCTGCTGCGGCTGCGGCGAGCCCTGTCAATTTTCGAGGCCACATTCACAAACTGCGCCCAGGCCAAACTTGGGTAAAACGGAGGGTCAAGTGAGAGTGAGAGACAGGAACGATTCCGATGAAAGATCCGCGTTGTTCCGCCATCATTGTTGCCGCCTGCTGCTTTTGCTGTTTTTCAAACTTTTGCACACAACCCACAGGAAAATATTGTGGGCAACGGGTACTTCCACGGCTAACCTGTACGTCAATCATATTTCACGCTCTTTGACCGACTGCTTACCGTTCTCAAGATCTCCGAGGAGTTCCATTCAGACTTCTTCTCATGCCAACCTCACACGTACAGCTACCCATATTTCACAAATATATGAGGAATCTTGTTCATAGTATCCTTACTTTTGAATTATTCTTATATATTATGATGAATTCATCGCCATGTAGGTCTATTGGTTCAACATTACGCTTTAACTTGGAAACACCGCTCTGTTGACTTTGCGTTGTTGCCCCACCAGTTGGGCATCGTGATTCCTGGTAGTTCATCATACAAGGGACACCTATTCAGATGGGAAATACTTACCAGTTGACCCAAATGCGACGAAACTGAACAGTATCGTGGCGTTGAACCCGGTGTCCACTGCATGGAAGATCGGTACTACCAATCGGAGAATAAGTATGGTGGAGACAGGGGAGGCAGCACCGGGCTTACCCCGCGGTATTATACGACTTGAAATTTTGCGCCGTCTGCGACAGAATAAATGGTATCAGCAAGCAGAGTAATTTTGAAAGATGTTCGCACCCATTCGCCCATTGGATCGGCCTTGATTCCAGTCAAATCTATGGAAGTCAGCATCGCCCGGGGATATGCGCTGGTGGGACATACAATCATACTTGCTGTACAAAATCCAGCGCATCACTCCGTCTGCCCCACTTGAGTTTAGTCGACACATGGCGCTGTGAAGCTATACTCACAGTTCACAGGCAGCCCAACAAAAGCCGCCATGATCTGTATCCCGATTACTGCACGCGGGGGGAAGGTGTAGATAATGCGCTATCTAAGAAAGGTGTGGATGGCGCAAGCATGGGGGAGCACACCTTCTGGTCCTCCAGCAAGGGATAGCAGTCGTATCAGACATTTCTGGAGGGCATTGTCAACTGGGTGAGGATGCAAAGGGACCAGAAGAATCGTACCCGAAAATAATTCGGTATGCTAGCTGCCCGAGGAGGTGTCGCGAGGAACCTTTGACACCGTCCTGGACACCATATATCCTGGGAATCAGAAGGGGAACATCACACGTACGATCATGTCTATTCACAGTTGCACAAACCAATCAGCGAGACAGCAGAGATACTTGGAGGGTGGGCGACTCACATCCGTAGATGAGCTCATTCTGCAACTCCAAAGTCAGCTTGTACGTGATTACGAGAGCCCAGCACTTACGAACAATCCAACTTTCTATCACGAGGCTCATCAGTCCTGCCGGCACAAGCAGAAAACGCGATAAACCCACGAGCATGAGCCCCGAAAGCACGTAGATCGACGTCATCGGAAGCGTGGCCGCACCTCCAAAGGCGAGCCCGATAAGATAGGTAAACAGAGGCATGTAAATCCCTCCCTTGATGACAACAACAAGCAGAATGATGAACGGGATGGTGAACATCGCTAGCCATTCGCTGAGGGTCACGATGAGTGAGATGGGAATCGTTGACAATCACATGTACTAGAGTGTGATGTCCTTGTAGTTCGCCTGGATGATTTTACTGTACAGTTCATCCGTGGTCAGCTCAGTGGGGCGGAAGGAAAAGAGGCTGAGGCATACGTGAGGCGGTCTGTGTGCACGCTCCTCGATGCGCGTCGCGCCTTGTAGATGTTCACGAGCTTAGGTTCGACGAAGAGCCCGAACCAGACGAAAGCGGATATGTACGACGCGTACCTGCACGTCTGTTCAGAGACCACGCCCGCAGGTCATATAGAACAGGCATACCAGAAGATCTCCCACCTGTCATGTGAACCATCAGCGAGCTCTCTGTGCACGGTAGATTGAGGTGACGCACATATACTGAGCCCCGGCATATGCGAGACCAACCTCGTTATACTACCCAGAAGAGATGGGCATGCAGCTGGACGCGATGAAGATAAAATCCATACGATCGTCTCATTGAACACCTCTTGCCCATCCACCACAGAAAGTATCTTGTTGAAAGGGTAGGACGATCCATTCTTCGTGAACAACCCGTACTCATGATGCTGTCGAGGCACAGGTGAGTCAAGGCCGCCCTGGAGAGTAATTCAGCAGAACTCACTTGTATGTCGGACTTCCCTAGAGATTCCCAAAATACGCTACGGGGACCAAGATCCAGGTCCTAAATAACAAACAAGTACAGCAATCGGTCTAAGTAGTCTGCAGCACAGAAGGAACACCGACATACGTGATGACAAAAGATACGAAAACGATGACTTGGACGCTGTACGGGTAGGTGATGACCGTCGATCTAAACATCAATTCAATTTGAGAATCAGTGGGACGAGGACGATGTACATACGTGATATTCGACCAATCGAGTGTGATATTCAGGATCCCGATACCACCAATCCCCGAGCCGAGGAAGCAGTGAAGGGGAAGACATATTCCGGCATCTTCCTGTTGTGCGAGAGCAGTCATCATAAAGTGAGATCTCTGACGGACGAGGGATTTACGGCAAGACTCCTTATCGTGTCTTCACAGAATACATATGGACAAGACCCTTGACGAAAGAAGCTTTGGAGTTGACGTAATAGCGAAGCGGACGCGTCGGATTATCGTTTTTGGAGTGGAATTGCACCAAGAGGGCGTGATAAGGCGTCAAGTCCTTAGTGGCATCAATGACGCCAAGTAATAATTTCGAAGAGATTCTCCTCCCCAGGTCATCGGGCAATCCTGCGAGCAAGATATCGGAGCTAGGATAAGGATGCGCAATTTTTCTCTCTCTTAGCGGTGCATCCAATCCATGAGAGGTGCGCTAGTTATTGGCGCCAAATCCACAACCTCGAACTGGCTGGAAAGACAAAAAGTATGTCGAAAGAGACCAAATCCAAGCGCATTTCAGAAGGAAATGACGGCTGCCAGAGATTCTGACTTCGCAAACTCCAGAGAATAGGGTGGCAAGTGGCAGGACCGTGGACGTGGTAAGAGTCGGAAGCGCGTTCCATGACTCTCCGTTTCGTTCCGCGATCAAGTTTGGCCATGTTTCCACCGCCTCTGCACAAAACTGCCACCACAAATAATGTCTGCCACAGATTTTTCGACATCTAGACTCAGGATCCTCCAGTAATCTCTGTTTGGCTTTCTTCTACGGATGCCTTCCCGCTCTCGAAGTCTTAGCCATGTCAAATATTGGAAAGTTATCCACCGCTGATCCAACGGATGCCACACGCACGCAGCTGCTAATCTAAAGATGGCTTGGAGGGAAATTTATGAAGAGACACTTGTTCTTTTGGGCCATGTGCTGGATTTTTTGGCTGTTGGGGCCACCTTCTGCTAGTGTATTTTGAAAGTAAGGAGACTCGACGATGCGTTTCTATTAACGGCGCGCTGGCGCAAACTTATCACTGGATCGACAAGGCTGTCCAAAACTAGGGAAAAAAATTAGCGCCACAAGATCTACACTAGCTGATCACCCTTGCCTCGGCCGAGACGCCCGGTGTGATATGAAGCAATCACCCTCAGCCTTGAGCTTCCTGACGGCGGCGCGACGTGTCACTTTGTGGAAGGTTGGCCGAACTGCTGTTACTTTGCTGACTTTCCAAGTGCCGCGTCGAAGGAGGGATGATTCGCCCAAGTAAGCTATCTGATTTGCAACCGGTGCTCTGGACTTCGAGAACGTGGAGGACTGACGGGATCGTTGTTACGTTGCGTCGAAGAAAATAAGGTTTGCTCAACTATGCTTGCTGATTGACAACCCGTCCATCTGTGTTATTCTGCGCTGCAGAACTCGAGAATGTCCACCAGAGATACCTTCCAGCGATGTGTCCAACGTTTCACATCCCCTAGAAGCTTGGCAACCAAGAATTCTCCTCGATGGAGCACTGTTTCCAATTGCTGCTACTACTACTCTCGGCGCCCCATTGAATACGGCGACAGCGACCTCTGACGGAGTGGCGCAATGCAGACAATAGGTCGGAAACTCCCGTTCCATGCAAATTTACTGTCGCCTTGTCGAGTTGTGAGTGTTCCGCCGATGAAAGGAAGGTTTGCTCAAGTAAAGATGAATTCAAAAGGGGAGATCTCTTCTATATTCTTCTTCCGTCCGACTCTCGGAAATGCCTTCGAATGGAGGAAGGCACCCAGCCACATGCCAATTTGCTCTGCCGCCGGTTGACGAGTACCTCAGTTGCTCGGACTTGGTTCCATTTCGGGGCTCAAACGGAGGCTTTCGTTAGAAGCAAGGGGACTTCGCCACTGTGTTCTATCTGGAATACTGGCGCAATGTCTAACATTGTACCAAGGATATATTTATCCCATTCCACACCGGAGACTTGTGAAATGCCCCATCGGTGTAGCACAGGAACATGAAACTAATGCAACGAATCGGTGGGTCTCATCAATGGCTGTAAAATTTGCTGAAGCACATACTTTTTTCTTAGTGTTTTTAGAACTCACTGAACGCTCCACAAAATATCTCTCTTCCATCGTATGTCCACGCGTGCAGGCCATCTACACGTACCTATCAAAGATCGGCCTATGGATTATCGAGGCTGTTCAAACGATCATTGGACGGTGCCATACGGTCTCGTCCGAGTTGTTTGGCCTTGGCGCTTCGTTTTCGGGAGAAATCGGCGGGAGTCGAAAACCTGATTTCTACAAAGAACACTCACCATTCCACAAGGACGCAAAAAGTTTACTGCTCCGTTGGTAAGTCCATCAATAGGATGAAGATTGGCCCACATGAGCTCGGCGCCGACGCCCGTCTCTTCAATTGTGTTCCCTTCCCTCGGCTCACACGGCCACGCAAGTGATCGTGCTAATAATCACTCGCCGCAGATGAAGATGAAGATTGGCCATGAGATGGAACCTGGATGGGATGCCATCGATCGCCGTGCATAAGAAATCCATCCGTGTCCGAAGTATATTTTAGCTGACTATGTAGAGCGCACAAGGCACCTTTGCGACATCCGCACATTCGCGCGTCGTGCGCATGTACCGCGCTATGTATACATGTCAAGCTCGGAGTCGGGGTGGGAGCCTCAAACGGAACGGAAGGCCAATTGGCAACGTCCGCGGAACGGAGCAACAACAGTTAGTCATAGGAAAGGGACAATTAGCGGGGCGGCGCGGGAACGCCGGTTTCAGACTATGCTTTTACCGGGTTTGAACACCGGAGGTACAGTTCTGTCAGTTCGTTGCCGCTCACAGCATTAAAACTGACAGGCAGTCGGCTCTCGTGCTTCCGGTATTCTCTGGATGATGAAGGCCGGCCGATATGATTCAAATTATAGCCTATTATAGCTTGATACAGATTGCAGATCTATCGTCGTCATGCACTGTAGACGGGGATCACCAGCGTCAATTATGGGTCTGCTGCAAATCATTGGGATTTGCACGGTCCTTGTGCCGAGCAGGTGGAGGATATGTTGGTCTGTATTGAGTCGAACGAAGCAGGCGTTCTTTGCGTATTGCACGCTCGAACAAGTTTCGAAGAAGCGGGAGTAGCAGAAGGCGCAGAACAGTGCATCGCAGACGGGAGTCTGTTGAGGTCTTGGCTCAACATAGGTGGCAATTCGAAAAGCCAGGAACATGGTATGTGGACTATTTTTTCTGGTGTGGGGTGCTGAGAAGAAGAAAAGAGACAGGAACAGGCCATGTCAATGTCTGTTGAAAGTTTCTCGCCAACTGCCAGAAGATTAGATAGGCGCGGCAAGCGAGGATGATCATTTTCTTGGTCTATGCTGGTCACGACTGTTGTTTGGGGACGGAGGCGCTGAAGGCAGAGACGTAGATCATTGCCTTCCGTTGCCCGAGGATACACATCAAAGCTCTGGGTGGGCGGCAGGGTTGATGTCTGATTGGCAGCATCCCGCTCAACGACGGCCGTCGGTAGGAACCCCATTTGGATCGGCAGCGGTCGTTATAAGGTCCTGGTTACCTTGCTTGCTTTCCTCGTTCCACAACGATCCAACTTCACTTTCGCAAACCACCTTCGTTCTTCTTCTTCAACTTTCGTTAACTGCCTTTAGCCTTTTTTGCTATCCGAACCGCTCCCAACCCAAGGCAACTCGCCAGTATTTATCACATTAACGAGATATCAATACCCTTACATCCACCAATGTCTTATCACGCCGCCGCCCCGCCGTCGCCCACCTCCTCAGCGTCGTCCTTCTCCTCCGGCCCGCCTCCGACGCCCACGTCACCCGATCCCCGCCCGCTGTCCGATTACCAGACGTCTCTCGTCATCCCCACTCTCCCTGACTACTCGGATGCCTTTTCGCAAAAGCCAAAACAAAATACGGCAGAGCGCCGGGCTTCACACAACGCCGTCGAGCGTGCGCGCAGAGAGACCCTCAACGCACGGTTCCTCGTGCGTTCCTTTCTTCCTCCACACCCTCCTTTTACTCATCATGCTACAGGACCTCGCCGCTCTCCTTCCTAACCTAAAACACCTCCGGCGCCCGTCAAAGTCGGCTATCGTCAACTCCTCCATCGCACACGTCCGCGCCGCACGCCGATATCGCCAACTCGCGTCGCAGCAGCTGCGCGCGCTGAACGCCGAGTGTGACATGGTCCGCCGTGAGGTCAATCAGTGGCGCGCACGCGCAGGTGTCCACCCCGCTGTAGCGCCGCCACGGAGCGAGGGCTTCGCGCTCGTACTCGGTGGGGAGGAGCCCGCTTTCGATCCCGTCGACCTCGAAGGCGACGACGACGAAGACGCAGACTACCGCGGGATGCTGCCGCACCGCCGCCCGCAGCCCACAGAGGCCGCCTGCGAAGGTCCTCTGCTGCTCTCGCACCCGTACGCGCGCACGTCTCCGCCTCCGACCTACGACGCCTCTGGCCCCGCGCCCACGCACGCGCCCACGTACTCCCCCTCCACGCAGGGATACCACCCCTCCCCCCCGCACTCCGCCTCTCCGGTCGCAGCCTCCTTCGAGGCTCCCAACCCCTACGACGGGTTTCTGCTGCAACAGCAGCAGGGAGACGAGTGGGCGTACGCGGCCGCGGCGCAGGGCCAGCCCGCGTGGTGAGCGCATGTCATGTCATGTCGCTCGTCCTCTCTTTTACGACGCCTCGCTATCGATCACCATCCTTGCATCCACCTTGTACACCACCCACTTGCATACCATTGTGTACACTCACGCTCATACCACTGTTATACCCCCTATACCCACTCCACATCTAGACACCGCTTGTATTGTTAACCACTGTCACTCCTTGCATTGCATCGTATTCGTACTTATACTTAACCTTGTGTAAATCTGTGAATGGAAAAAAATCGTCGAAAACGAATGAAAGAGAGGGATGACAATGAGGACGTGGTGCAGCTCGTAACGGCGCTATCTATGGACCGATAACCGCGCAAGGCGGCGTCGTGGGGCGGGAGCAAAAGGCCGCGATGGGGGCGCTGCTTTGCCGACGCCACACCAAATCAATCAAATAAATGCCTCGCGATTTTTGGGAGCTCCAAACAACACTCATCCAAGTACCACCAGCAAGTACCTCAGCGCGACCGTGAATGTGACTGCGGTTTACAGCTTTTTCTCAGGTGCTCACCGTGCTTCCCGGAGGTGAGTTACCACTTTAGGAGGATCGACTGCGCGAGGCAGTGTAGGCGCCAATCCTCACCAAAAGCACATTTTTGAAGGCTCTCCTTCTTCACCAATGCCAACCCAAGAACAATCACAAAAACGACCCAAGAAGCCTCCCGCATGCGATAGCTGCAAGGTTCGTTCAGAAATCGAGATTGTGATTTATCGTCCTCAACGCGGCGAATGCCAGGCTCGTCGCGTGCTTTGCCATCCACAACCCAACGGCGCGCCTTGTCCGCGTTGCGTGGAGAAGAATACCATGTAAGCTCGTCGTGAACCGTGTGTTTGCGTATCTGATTTCTCTGTTTAGATGTACGACGACGCCTGTTGTTCGCGGACGGCCTCGAAGGCCCATAATCCATGCTACGACACCGCCAACCACTTTCGTGGAAACAGGGCGAGGGTCGTCTTTGGCCGTATCCTCCCTATCACCTGATTCTGCTGCGCTGGTTGTGGACCACGCCCCCAATTGTCCAACTCTCAATCCTGAATTCGTCGCCCACTGCTTCGAGTGTGCGTCTTACAGCTGTAGTTATTGCGTCCGAATTTTCCATTGACCCACTGTAGGTTTCGAATTCATCCCACAAGTCAGCCATCCCCTCATAAGACGCACTAAAATCAGGGAGGAGGTCGAAGTCGCCGCGCATGAACTGCACACCCTGCCTCCCCAATCGCGCGTGCTCGCGCTGTGCATTATCGCAGTCGCGTCGCTCGCGTCATTCCACGAGTCTATACTAGGGCCTGGCCCGCGACCCAAATCCCTGGTCGATCGTGAATTCTTTTCGTCGAACCAGGACTTTCGAGCGTTTGGCTTGCGGCGCGCCACGGCGTATCGTGCCCTGCGGTCCAAAGCAATCAAGTCTGCTTGGGAAATAGGGGCTATGCTGGAGCCGACGGAGGAAAACGCCATGACATGTTACCTTCTGGACCTCCTCGAGCAAAGTGCGCATATTTCCCTTCTACGTTGCTTCCCTAATATTGTCTGGAAGGCGACTCGTGTGGAGCCTCGAGACCTTATGCGGGGGCATATATTCTACATGTTCGCGCACTAGCTCCTCGCTGGCGAGCAGCAAAATATACCGAGTCCGACGAGGCGCGTTGGGCGGGATTCCTCGTATGTGCCATGTCGACGACTCTCTCTCAATATGATCTAAATGCGGCGCGTAGATGTCCGAATCTCTATTCGCAACAGCACGCCGAATGCCAATGTTGATGTTCGTCCTCCTTTGAATCTGCGGCTTTGGCTGAGATGTCTCTCCAGCACGCAGCATGACCAGCTCCTGCTTTCAGGTCCGGAACCGGCCCCACTAGATTCCTTTCTGGCCTCGCTGGAATCATCCAAAAAACCGGGGCTTCAAGTGGTGTGGCCATCGATGAAACCATGTTCGTTCTCGACTGTGCTACTCATTCGATGCTGAACCGCGATCCACAGACGCTTTACATGTCGTCTCCCTTGCGAGGCAACTATCGGAAACCATCAACGGAGGTGAGTTTGAGATCTCGTATCGTTTGAACCCCCAGCGAGTGAGCTGCGTCCCATAGAATACGCTCGCCTCAATCCACTCTCGGAGGCCGCAGTAATCAAGTTCCTCTCCTCTCTCACCCATTTACACAGCATCGCGTCGCTTCTCCTGACCCGCGTCGACGCCAGCGTCGGCGCCACCCCGGACGACCGTATGCCCATGCGCTACGAGGACGGCACCGCCGACACCATGGCCCGTGCCTGCGGGTACGGCGTCGTTATCGGATTCATCTCGCTCGTCCTCCCCTTCTATCGCGAGCTCGAGCTCCGCGGCGACGAAGGCGAGCCGCGCACCAGGGAACGCATGCGGCTGTTCCGCATGCAGGCGCGCGATATAGCTGTCCTCGGCCTGCATGAACTCGCGCGCGCATTGAGGTATCTCCCGTCGCTGCACTACACGCCGTTGAACTGGCGCATTATATACCCGTGGGCGGAGTTCTGCGCCGAGCGCGCTCCGGACGGTGTGGCGGACCTCGAGACGTGCGTTGCCCGCACACTCATAACCATGTCTGTACTGACTGAGCTTCTGTCGTCCAGGATCGTGAATGAGCTCAAGATCATGGGCTACTCCCTCGACGTATTATCGGCACCTCAGGCGACCCAGCTCATCGGGCGGCTCGACGCCTACTTGGGAAAGTCGACCGAGCCGTCACCCGAACCTGTACAGGATTTCTTAAATTCCGCCGAGCTCGCGGAGTTGTTTCTTCCGCTGGAACAGCCCTGGATTGGGGTCTCTGGGGACGATGGAATGATGCTGGACGCGCCTCAGGATGCGTTTCGTTTTAGCCAATTTGCTGGCGAGTAGCGTATGCTGGCCTGCCGGTAAGTTGTAGATGAGATATCTCCTAATGTATTCTAGATTACGGTGTACCGAATTCAAATATGTGGAAACTGAGACTCGCTGCAACCTCTTCCATCATCCACCGGAACGAACGGCCATCGTTATCCATGGCTGGACCTCGAGGGAACACGTCTCGAAAGCGGTGAATCCAACAATGGTACCACCCATCCTGAATGGCTTGTCAGGACACCCTTCCAATTGGGGGCGAGCCGGTTCCATCTCTTCCCGACCTAGGTCTTGAGTTCATTGACAACAACCGCCGCAAAATGAGCGCGTGAACTGAGGCAGTGGTGGCCAGTAGGCATAACCTCGGCCTGCGACGGAGATTTCTCCAATGATAATACCAACCTTCCTATCAATCCAGAGCGGCTGTCAATTCATCCATATGACATGTCTTTTAAACTGCTCTACGGGATCTGCTACCGACGGTCACCGCGAGTCTATACGTCCGGTACAGCACCGTACCTTCTTCCCAATATCCTGACCCCCCCGCTGCGGTTGTCCACCGGTGACCTTTCTCGTGACCAAGATTGGGGCGCGTTCCCACTCAGCCTGAGCCTAATCTAGGAGTACTTTAAATACCTACTTCCACATTCTCTCTAGCGCGAAGCCTCTGCCGTACGACTCGATATCTCTGCCGTGTTGGTTTGACGTTATCAGGGGTGGCCCGATGCTTTCCCTCTCACGAGTTCATCTATTGTCACAGTGTCCGTAGTCTCCGGAGCTAGTGCGAGAAACTCAAAAGCCTAAGGTGACTTGCCTCGGAACTAGAGAACATTCGCCTACCCGCCATACACCCTGCTAATGGAAACCCTCAAATCGATCTCTCACCACAATATGGGTTCTGGACCTGTATTCGTAGGTATTGCCCTGATCCTGGGGACATATATGGCCTTTCGCAGAAGAAGCACCATCCGCAATATTCCGGGACCACCCTCTCCATCGTGGATTTTTGGTGAGATTTTCAGCTTCCTGCCCGCGTTGAGTTTCAAATGATTGTAATCCCACCAGGAAACATGCGTCAACTACTTCTGTCCCGAGAGTACGGCGACTATGAATTCCAATGGCAGAGATTGTACGGACCCGTTTATCGTGTGAAAGGATGTTTCGGGGTGAGTAACTTTCCCCAGCCGTCTCATATCGTTCTCAACTTTTACCGGGATACACCACAGCAAGACCGCCTCATTGTTGCAGATCCGCTTGCGCTGCAGCATGTCCTGAATAGCCCGTTTTTTGAGCACGGGCCCACTCTCGACAATGCCGTGAGCTTGTTGTTTGACGAAAGCTGTCTTATGGCTGCAAAAGGCATTTACGTCGTCTTCGCAGAATTCTCTGTACTGATGAGGAGTGCGTGATAGGGGAGGCGCACAAACGCCTTCGCGCAGCGATGCATGTTGGATTTACTGCGTCCGTCGTTCAGGATTACCGACCGGTGTTCGAAAGGGTGGCCCAAGCGGTGCGATTGAGACCGGACATCTCTACAGCGCTACTGATTGATTGCATTCTGCTATCTCCAGATGACCGAGCAGTTTGAAAAATTCTCTGCCTCACCGACCGATGTATGCCCCACCCTCAGTGAAGCCACATTGAATGCCATAAGCCAAGGTAGGTTCAACTGTACGCTGTTTATACCTTGTCTCATTTTTGCAGCGGCTCTGGGTTACTCGACACAAGAGTTGGGAAAAGAATTCGTCTCTAACAATGCTCAGGTCATGGCCCTTGCATCAAGTCAATCCGCAGCCCAAATCTTCGCGGATGCTGTTGTCGTGCGTCTGCCCAAGTGGATTTGGCGTGCAGCGACGCGTCTCCCGGCGGCAACCCTCAACACCATCCGGACGGCCAAGTATTTTACCAAGGAGCTGGGAGAGAAGGTTGTCGCCGAGAAAATAGACGCAGCACGACGGGGCTCAACAATGGAGATAGATGTGTTCGACATGCTCTGTAAGTGTTCACCGTGCCTGGCACCATGTTGCATCAAGTTCTCATTGGTTGAACTGTGGATGATACATCAGTGAGATTAGGCGATTCGGAGAAGAAGGCCACACTCACTTCATCCGAAGTGATTGCCCAAACGGGCATCATCCTGGTTGGTCCGTGTCTTCCATTAGGCCTCAGTCTCGTGGTTTCGGCCTCAGAAGTTGATCACCATCTTAGCCGGGCAAGAAACAACCACAAATACACTCGCCTTGGGTTTGGTAGAACTCGCTAGACATCCAAAATTCCAAGATGAACTCCGTGCCGAAATTCATTCTTCGCTTGGGACCGTCGATTATGACAATATGCCGCTGTTGAATGCATTTATCAAGGTTCACTTCCCCATGTCATGGGAAATATATACCGCGAACCCATACTAATCATAATCAACTTGCAGGAAACCCTCCGACTCTACCCATCAGGGGCGTTCCAGGAAAAGATGGCCACCCAAGACACTGTTATTCCTCTGGCACGCGCAATCAGGACTAGGACGGGGGATGTGATTAAACAGGTCCCAGTTCGTAGGGCCAAGCCTTAAATATTGCGGCAGCATCATATCACAGGTGCAATGAGATTTCCCTACTTTCTATGCATGTTGATTATCCACGACTGCAGACTGGAGGCGCTTTGGGGCGAGGATGCCTGCGATTTCAGGCCATCGCGTTGGCTCGATGGAACCACATATCAGGGACATGCTCTAGGTCCTTATGCTAATCTGTTCGTATGTTTCATCCATTTAGAAGCACTTTCTGAATATAAACGTAGTCTGAGTTTTTTCGGTGGCCCACGCGTCTGCCTCGGGTAAGCACAACTCGTTCGATTCATTCTAACCGAATCGTTTCACAATACTTACCAACTGCACTCTTGATAATGCAGCTGGCGTTTCGCGTGAGTGATAAAGTAACTGTCTTCACTGTTAACAAACTGAATGACCGCCTGGCAGCATCCTGGAGATGCAGGTATTTTTTAGCGAGTTGGTTGGAAAATTCTCTTTTGCAGTCCCAGAGGGTGGTTCTATCCACACGCGCTTGGCCAACACGCTCATGCCCGCCATGCCCAACGGCAAGAAAGGGGCGCCGCTCTGTATTACTCGTATTTAAGACAGTGGGGTCGGCGACTTTCTTGGTCCCATTTTGTGTACTCGACGTGTACTAAATAAGAGAGTCGATAGTGCCTGACTTGGGACCTTCCGCTGAGTCTAGGTCGCTACCAAAATTATACGGTACCTTATGTATGCTGGATGTTCTTGGTGAGAGCTTAGTTTCTCCACTGAAATCCGCAAATGTGTGGAACCATTTCCTTCTGCCATAGGCAAGAGTCGAGCGATCTCTGGATTTAGCCACAGGAGCCAAAATGGTCTCAAAACTTTTGCTTAATGAACGGGCCGCGCCAAGCCGGCGCGGCACTCTTGACAGCCCGACCACCACCGGTTCGGCACCAATGCCGAATCTCAGTCCTGTTGTCAACCCTCATAATTTATTCTTGAAATACTTCCACTTCCACATAAAGAGCCAGAAAGCACCCTAGATCCTTTCATAACTGAATGAACACTCGCGTCAAATTTCCGCCGAAGACCGGGATGATGGCCGGGAGTACCGACCCCTATTGAGAAGACGAAACAGGAGTTGGATGGATAACTGGTGATGAAATTTCTGTTATACCTGGCCCCTATACTTATGTTTCGCTGGACTGATTAATTTGGTGGCATCGATCTGGCTGTCAACTCGGGTGAGTAGAAATACATCGACGTGCGGTTTTTTCTTTTCACCCTCTCATCCTCCCGGCCGCAGATATCGATATGCTCACCATCCTTACCTTTTCCCTCGCAGCACAGACCGGTGAGTGTATCCACATTCACGAGTTGTCGGCTTGCCCTCATAACTTGTTTCTTGAACCACACAGCTTTCGCGGCAACGATCCCCCGAGTCCTCACGCGCCAAACACTCACACCGAGCGCTGGCTGCGTCGATGCCTGCAGCTCTCTCATGAACGCAATAACGGTAAGCCGCACATTTGTCTCTTCTCTTCTCGTAATCTCAGACTGAGGGCTACCAAATGAAACAGGCCGCTGACACATCCTCTCTCGCTGGGCTCTGCACCTCCACAATCGTCAACGGCTACGCCGAATGCTATGACTGCATGGTTGCGGATAGCGTGGTCACTCAGACGACCGCACAAGAGACTATCGACGGTGTGCCTCTTCCTTTTTAACGTTGTGCTATCCTGTTCATCATTATTATTCTTTAGACTACGTGTCGGGCTGCTCCGCGGCCGGATTCCCCGTCAGCGGTGCCACGGTTACGGGAAGCTCAAGTGGCAGTGGTTCAGTGAGCGACGAGTCGACGGGAAAGAGCACGGGCACGGCTACTGGGGCCACATCCACGTCGACCGCGACCTCTTCAAGCGGTTCCTCCGGCTCGTCGAGCAGCAACTCGGGGTCGTCCTCCTCCAATTCGGGTTCGTCCAGCGGCGACGCAGATCCATCCAGCAGTGGGAGCGGACTCGGCAGTGGGAGTGGCTTCAAATCAAGCAGTGGCGAACGCGTGAGTGCCGAATATCTTGCAGTATCCCTAATATTTGGGATCTCTGCTATCCTACTCCGGAATATATGAGGTGGTGCGGCGGTTTATGTAGAGTTCAATAGTGTTGAATAATATATTCGAATTTCATGCCATTTATGAAGAACGGCGTAATCCAACTAGGCACGCAAATCCGAAGGTTCGTTAATCCCAGAATCAAGTTGGAAGAACAGATGCGTAGTTTATGCCGTGCAAATCACTTGACGCGCCTGATACATACGATCCAGGTTGTCAAACCTCGGGTCAAGCCCGCAGTGTCGTGCGATTGGTCCTCTTCATCGGAGGCGGAGGAGGCGGGCCTTAGGGGAACTCGAATGTGAAACTTTTGATCAGACCGGACAACAACGCCTGCCAATAATACGCGTCATGTTCTGTAAACTTCAACACCGGCGGGAAAAACGTATCTTGAACTCAGCCACGGTAACATTTACATACCTCGCGTCGATGGTGTATGCACAGAGCAGAGGGGGAAATGCACCAAGCGCAAACTGTTTTCCGAGACACGTCCGCGGGCACTCGAGAGTAGGTGATGGGTGCCCTGGATTGCCTTCGCACGACTGGGGTCGGCATCCAGCCTCAGCCACCGCTTGGGCTGAAACTTATTTGCGTTAACACCCCAAAACACTTCAGAGCGGTTTTATGCATCGGACCGGCACGGTCACGATGGACCTTTTGGGAATTATGATGCGGTCGACGACATTCCCGGAGGCGGTGGTGATGAACTCCCGAAGCGGGACGAGGTCGTTGATCATTGCCTAGAAATAATTAGTATAGAGGTGAGAGGGAAGTTTCAAGTGAGGCAACATGTCTTGCCTCGCGCAGTCTCAATGACGGAGTGACGGGTGGATGCAACCACCATATCTCGAGGCCATGCGGACACGGAGATTAGCCAAATTTCGACTGGCTCGAAGTTAGTTCCGAAATGTAACTCGAAATCTTACATTCCTTTTGCGCCTAAATTAGGCATCTCGGACCGATGGAAATGCCTCGGTCTTCCCATATATGGAAATCCCGAAGCATTTCAGTGCAACCAAAACTTGAAGTTTCGGCCCAAAACGAAATGTAAGATTTCGGGCTCCATTCCATAACTAACTTCGAGCCTCTCGGAATTTCGCTAATCTCGGTGTGACTGGAGGCTCGATACCAGTTGGTCCCATGTTGAGTCTGGGGCCGAATCTCAGAAGCTCTTCACGCAGTTTGGTCTGTTTCTCGGGTTGCTTTGCAAGTTAGATCAAGGCCCACTATTATAAGGACCGAGTGCCGAGACCCGAACATGCCGTGAGAACACGCACAGTGAGGCTGGCTGTCAACTACTCACCAACTTCGCAAAACATAAAATGAATTACTCAGTCGAGGTCGTTGCATAGCCCAAATAATTGGTATTCGGCCAGCAGTTTGTCGTTCGAGGCAAACATGGAACGGCCTATCAGCGATAAGTAAGGTTTTCTGGCCATTGCAGGTTAGAACAAGGTCAAATTCTCGGTAAGAATAATCGGTACCGTCTAAGAGTGTATAAGTATACTGCTCCCCAGACGAATGAAATAGCGTACCTGAGCCATAACTTCGGTTTGGTTCATATACAACTCAGCATCTTCTTCCTCTGCTTTTACGACAAAATCCGGTCGTTAGTCTTTGACATGGCTACCCTGGAGATATCATTACGCAGTAGCCCAATCACAGATCTATCCGCGACGTCGTAAGAGACCTGGCTCTTTCTCTCACGGCGCGTCCTCTCGAGGAGATCAGTCGCGATGACGCTCATTTCGCGGCGGAGTTTGGCGACGATGCGGTTTCGCATGACAGAAAGATGTACGAGGAAAAGAAACTGAAACTGAATTCCCAGAATGAATTGCAGGACGGAAGGGGGTTTCTGGCCTTCGAAGGACAGCGACTCGAATGCCGCGGCGACCGAAGAGTATTCTCCCCCCAGCGTGTGGAAAAACCGGCTATCCTGATGCTATCCAGTCTAGATTGAATTCAGAAGAAGTCCAAGCATGGTGAAGCCAAACTCACGCCACTAGGTTCATCCTAGAGTCCAAGATCAGAGATGTGTGGTCAATCGAGATGGAAAACTTGCCAATGCTCGACGTCAATTATTGTACCATCTCAAAAAAACCTGGTGCGGATGTGAAAGCAAAACATTTGGCTTTGATGGCCGAATCGTTCGGATGATACATTAGGGTTCACAGTAGCCCTTTTTCACGCCCTTTTTCACGCCCTTCTTCGCCCTTTTTGCCAATCTCTTCCTTTTTTGCCCGGCTTTTTTCTTCTTTTTTTTCAATTAGAAGTGCAAAAAGGGTAGAAAACCGAAAAAACGGGATCCTACATGCAATTCTGTGGGAAATGGGAAAAAAAGGCGCGAAAAAGGGCTACTGTGAAACCCCCCGTCTGAAGCTTCCTTTTTCCACGCTTTTTCTATTTCATACAGCCTGGATCGTACTATTGTTCCTCAAAGGTCAGATACTAACTTGAATGTTCAAAATGGACTGTGGTGAATTTTTCTGGATTTTATAGCTCACTATCTACCGAACTTGAAAGGGGTGCAAAAAGGGCAGGTATGAACAACCCTATTCAAATCCTACAGTAAGTTGAACCAGGTCCACAAATTCACCCTCAGCAGCAAGGGGGTGTCAACTTTCAAAAAATGGACATCGGGTTGGTTATAGGGGGGCTGGCAATCGATTTTTGATTTTTTCTGATTTTTCCGATTTTTTCTTGAGAAGTTTCCCACGGTGGGGGGGGTCTGGCCAAAATTTTTCAAGAAATGCTCTAATGGATGTGTTCATTTCAGAAAAAATGTCAAAAAATTCCGAGAAAATATTCAACTTCACCATCAAATTTGCTATATCTCCCCAACCTGAAACCTTCAAATATCGATTCCCCACCCTCATTTACCCCCAAATTCGACCTGGTTCCGAAATTTTAAAGTTGGCACCCCCTTGCTCAGCAGGCCGCATTTGTCCGTTCTTGTAACAACTCTTGAAATGAGGACTTTTGTTCGCCGGCAAAAGAAATAAGGGTCACACTCGCAGTGAGGGAGGCAACTTGGTCAGATTCCGCATTTCATGGTGCCCAGGGGGAGATACAAACAGTCACAAACATTCCACATCGGCACGTCGCCTCTTCTCTTCCACCACCATCGACGACTAGCCACCGGTTGATCTCAGCCATGGTACTCACACGCAGGGCCTACAAATCCATTGTTCGATGACTTCCCAACGAGGTCCTTTTAGAGGTCTTTGCATCCGTGTCTCCACGCAATCTCGTCGCGCTTTGCAGGACCTCACGTTTGATCAGCGGCCTTGCCACTCCCCTCCTTTACCGCTCTATTTCTCTCTCCAAAATTCGCCACATGGAAAACGCTGTCTGTACTCTAACGAAGTACGCAGACGCCCAAGTACCGCTGTCGGGGCACGTACGGGAATTTTCTATCATCATGTACGATGATTCGTGCGTCACCTGTGTCGATGGTCCGTGTACAACTCTCAAAATAAAATACTTTCCAGTGGATTGCATCCCGAACTTGCCGACCGAATCGGGTCCGCGCTCTCCATGTGTATCAATCTGCGCACCCTCCAACTACTCATGGACAACATCTATCTCAGCAACATGCTGCGAGACGCACAATTTCCTAGCCTCCGTACCTTGCGTTACGCTGTGGCCTCGGATGTTTCCACGATATTGCCCGCTTTCATTAACCGGCATCAGACAATAGCTACGCTGGGATTGGTCTGGAGCGCCGCGAATACAGGGGACTACCATCTAGATACCATCCAACTATCAAATCTCACGACGTATTCCGGCGACAGCGTCTTCCTGCAGTCGCTCAGTTGCGACAAGACCCTTCAAAAAATCTATCTCTTTGTTTTTCGTCACGAATTCGAGGTCGCAGTAGAGCGGCTAGGAGCGAAGGCATCGGGTGAAGTGTGCGAACTGGTTTTCAAGGCCGATGGCATTGATACGCCTGCCTTTTTAACATATGTGGCCGAAAGTGTGCCCCAAGTCACCTCCTTGACGTTACAGAGGCTCAGAGACAACGCCTCGAGTGCTGATCGTTTGGTTTGTTTGCCTTTCCACTCTTTTCTTTGCCACGTCTCATGATGGCTCATTTGTCGTTTTGCAGGTTGAGGCTGACTCCCTCGAAATCGAGATGCAACTCCGCAAATTGAAGCGCCTCCGTGTATTAGAATTCGACAACTTTGACGACGACGACAACGACGAGGTGCAGGAATGGGACACTCGCACGGAGGCTGAGCGCGCAACGGATTCGCTCTTGGTGGAAAAGTGGACTGCGGCGTGCCCATCACTTACTTCGATCCTCTTGCGTGAGTTGACTGTCTTTGTCGTGTATGGCATCTGACACTATTGCGCAGATGGGTATAAATGGGAGTACAAAGGCAGGTGGGATATCGAGGGCGTTGCGTTGCTCTCCTCATGAAATTTGACATGATTATTTATCCGAAGACTCTTGAAATACCATATGGCCGCTGTAATATGAACGGCTCGGTAGACGGTTCGAGCCTCACTAACGCCTGATGAGGCTTCCCGGGACGCAAGTAAACCAATTATCTTTCGTATGATATGCCTGTCTGTCCATGGACTTGCCTTCTCATCTTCTGAACCATACATAACCCGCCACTGGAGAGTTGTCGAAAGCGAGCCGCAATGAACGGCGATGTCAGTCCGAATGATTTTTTAATTTTAATTTTTGGCAATTTTGAGCGCTAATTGATGACAGTGCTCTTCTTCGGGGCAGGGAAGCCGAAAGTTTGCCCTTCGACTTGATCCGTCACGCAATTGTTATCCTCTCCCAATCGTTCTCATCTGGATCGTCAGACAGGACAACCAATTTGGCACTCCCCAAAGAATAGGGCACGGAACCGCGCTAGGGGAACAGAACAGGTCGACGACAGTGAACATTGTCTCTGCAAAAATGCGGCCATCTCTCCGTTGTTGATCGCAACACTCGCTCCGGCTTCCATATAAATCCGAATCCTCATTTGAACCAGTTTCATTCCGCGTTTGTCCATTCTTAAACACATCACATCCTCCGTCTGGGATGAGAAGGAAATATTCTTGTTTGTCTATTGTGGGAGCTCGTCAATTGAACTAAACATCAAACCAATGATGCATTTCCCGAGCAGAACCCCAAAATGAAACTCTGCCTTCGGTTTCGGGGACTCAAGTTCGTAGCTGTCGGGCCATCTACTATCAATGCGAGGTGACGTGCACAACTCGGAAGTAACATCATTATCAGGCAATTATATCCCAAATAATGCGATCTGCCTGCCATAAACGCCCGCGGGGATCCCTTGTTGAATCTCGTGGAAGGTTCCCAGTCTTCCGATATTGGGTACAAGTATGAATCCTTCACAATAACACGGGATGATACCAATGAACGATTGCATTCGAATCCCCTGAGAGATATAGCAGTTAGGTGTACCCGAGTTCACCGTAATGGTTATTCCGGGATGCTTTTCATCGACTGACAGCGAAAGGCTGCCTTAATTCGTCGCACTTCGTCGAAATGAGAGAAAGTTTGAGTTAATTCTGTGACCCTTTCACGGTCATACACTGTCGTGGACATCCGGTTGAACTATGTACGATGTACAGCTCCCCCTCCATTCCGTCCGGCCTGTTGCTCTCTCACCTTACCTCCACCGCAACGACGGGTGACTCTGCAGATCCGGATGATTATTACCATGTGCTGATTTTCACTTGGCTCCTGGTATTTATAGTTTCCGGCAGAATTCAATTTAGTTTGCAACCCCGGATCATCGGTTGCGATGATGCTTTCTTGAGTTCTTATTCTAGACGACGAAGCCTTCACCACCGTCGTACTTATCACCGCAATTTATTCTACCATGGATTCAACGTTGGTGGAAACCACTTGCCGGGGTCCCCAACAAAGCCAACCTGACATTATGTGTACCTTTCTCTCACCCTCCGCGGTTGAGTGGTCACTAAACTTGGCCCTCTCTAACCATTGAGGATTATTCTGGAGTGTCGGAACGGACCCAAATCACGAAGTGGAGCCTACAATTCCCTCGCACTGTGTGTCCAGACTGAGATTGAATATTGAACCCGGGTGCGGGAATCACGGATGATTGTTCCCATGAGTCACCACTATCTTTCTGAGAAGTTCATCTTCGTTGATTCGATATGGATTCAATTCAATTATCAACGAATTATCACCTCGATCACCGCAAAGCAAAGACCCGTGTCGTGATTGCAAGGAACTGCTTGGATTGGCGCCGCTCTTGGGCCACTGGCTAAGATAACGTCAACGCTACTATTCGCCATACTTGCATTGATCCTGCTCCTCTTTTAGATGCCTACTTAATCATGTTCCTTAATCGTCACACATTGTAACGTGTCGATGCGGAATTCACACAGCCATTTAATTAATTTCCGGCAGGTAAGTGAATGAATGGCCTGCGGGAACCGATTACACCGGCTGCTTTGAGGGGAAATCATCAGCCTCGAGGCCTGCTTGCGCAACAGGTATCGCTAGACATTTTGGGGGAAGGGGAAGAGCCGTGAGAGGATCACAGTCATGTCCACTGAAATCATTCTCGCACGTACGGTACGGCCGAAGTGAGATGAAGTCTCTACTGGGTTTTCATCAGGACAGCCTTGAGGCTCAGGTTACTGATAAAACAATTTCAACGTGTTGGTTTGTACTAAGAAACTGATGATAGTCCGGTGCAGCTAAACCGCCGCAGAGATGAAAAAAATATATGAAATTTGACGAGTACGTGCTGCCACAATTGCACAGATGCTAGAATAATAGGTTATCATTTCGTCTCGGCGCCTCAACCATCTAAAATTAACTCACTGAAAAGCAGTCCTTCATACCTTCGTAAGCGCCGTCTTCACAACGTCGACGGCAGACTGTTCTGCGTTTCCACGCAAAGCGATGATCTGCTCTCTCGCAGTGGTGATCATCAGTATCACCTCAGTGCTGAGCGACTTAAGCTCCTCCACAGTCAGCGGCGCTTCGCGGGTACAGACGCTGATATATGCGTCTGTTGCTTGGTCACGGGAAAGATCACCCCGTTCGCATAGCATGATCCTCTCCAGAGGATCCAGATCTGCGGCCTTCAGTAAATTGCCGAGGGCAATCTTCTTGATATTATCCATTTCCCAACGGTCCGCCAACTTCAGGATGGCACGCCAAGTGGTCTTGGGGGCGTCGTAAGTCGTGACGGCGCTGCAAGAGTGAGATGAGGATCTTAGAGGGTAAAAGTCGTACTGGATCGGGGCACGTACGGGTTATAATATAGCCAGAGAAGCTGTTCGAAGTCCTTGCTCCTCACGCCGTCGAGATGAAAAATGGGTTCCGGACCGTTCGGAGCGATTTCGAGAGGCATCATATCCCGAAGTACCGGCGAATCTCGGTGCAAGAAATACTCGTGCACACGGAATAGAACATTCTCCACCTGTGAAAATCCTCAGTAGGCACTCGGCGGCAAAAGTGCTCACCAACCTCGAAAATAAGCATGCCATGATCGCGCAGCCAGTAATGCGTGCTCTGGGAGCAAGGCTTGGGCTCTGGATTCATGGGGCTCGTGCGGCGGTGGGCTGGAAGAGGACGGGGTGAGATCCAAGATGTAAGGTACCACCTCGCCGCGATTTTAAGGGCTCAGACTGCGATGATCGTGGCGCCAGTATCTGCAGGATGGGATGGACGTTGCTTGCTCCATGATCATCCATGATCATCATGCTGGGTAGGAAACCCTTGAAGATATCGGGAGTCACCTTCCAGAATGCCGGAGAAGAACTTCAATAAAGAGAGATATACATCTCTGTGGTGGCAGTTCAGTGCCAGCAGCGAGCATGAGAACATTGATCTGTTTCTAACGTCTCGGATGACCTGGGCTACCTGCAAATCAGTATTTTCCAAATCTCTGCAGTCTCAACATTACCTGTCTTCCAACAATTTAGAAGGGGATTCCCGAAACACGGAAACTCTGGTGTTCAGGTTAGGGTCGATGCAAAGACGGAAATCAAGGCAGAGCATAAATGGAAAAATGTAGAGGCCCATCGTCTCGGGGAAAGGGGCAACTTCTTACCATCGTAACCATCTCTTTTCGGAAGATTGTGTTCTCCGCATCTGGACAACGCAATCCACGCGCGGAAGGAGGACTTGAGGCGCCGCCACCCGATCCAGCGGTCATGGCGAATAACCGCGACGCCAAGGTTGTCACCGTATCCAGAAGATTCCAGGCCACGAGGCTGAAGCCGTATTGTGCGTTGATAGCCAGTGTAAACCGGGACTAATTTCGAAAAGTTCCCCTCTTTCTCCTCATGTCTTTTGAATTCGTGGTTCTAAGACAATACTAAATAGTCACTTTGAGCTTCACTTCGCGAGAAGGATGTCAGTGGCTCAGATGCAGGCAGTCAAAAAAATATACACAGAACTGCCAGGAGAACCTTGAAAAAGGTTGATGTTGGGAGCGTAATGTGTGGCGGGAACCAGATTTCATTCGGAGACTGTCAGGGATCATGCCGGAGTTTGAAATGCGATCAGTGTGTCATGTGATGACGCGGGGTTCAGCACTGACGGTCATGTTGTTCATCTGTCTTGTGGGCGTTATCATTCGTGGCCCAGATTCTCTTTTTTATACTCTATCTCCGTTCTTGATGAACTACAGCCTTCGATGTGGTATCACCAGTCATCCGCCAGTGTACGAGCTGCTGCAGGCTGCGCTGCAGCCGGAATTTCACGGTTCATTGGTGCCTACTTACTACATAGGTGCTAAACTTCCTTCAAGGCTCTAAAACAGCGCTGAATATGACGTATTCATTGTCGGCGGCGCTGAGTATCGCCTTAGTTTTTCTTGCCTGCCCTCGTATACTAAACGTTTTTCGAAGGGATTGCGAAGACCAACCTCGCACCGAATTGCTCATCCAGGTATAGGGAGGTACCCAGCTCTATGTGGGAATCGACAGCACTTAATGCGGTCGCGGACTCAGCTCGTTGTGTGTCCCATATTCGCGCATGCCCTTAACGTGCGTATTTGAAACTCTTTGGATCGGAGCACGCATTTAATTTGAATGCAACGCCTCAGACAAATGTCGGCGGTACACCCCCGCTACTTGCCTAGAGGTTTTTATCTCCCTCCGGTATCTTGAATTCCCCTTGATTGCATGTTCCACAGGTAAAAGCTTGTCGGCTGCTCTTCCATTAATGCGCAAAATGCAAGTTTCCGTCCTAAATCTGGAGAATAACAGCATTGCTTTCACCTAATTCGGACATATTTCATTGGCCATTGCCTTCAGATTGTGATGAGTGGGCTGACAGCTGGCTTGAGTGAACTAGCAAATGGTGGCATTAGCACGACAGTCTCCGAAAGTGACGATATGTGTCTTCTTCACACGCCCATTGCGGAGACCCAAGACATACTCCATTCCGGTACCTCCTTCGCATCGAGGCATTTGCATCGAGCTGTGCTCATCCTGCGGTCCACCGGCCCAATCACGAGTGCGTTGTAAATTACACATCACCTCAACATCTAATAGAATCCCGCTGAATAGGCTGTTAGCCGGGTTCTACGGCTATTGCTCAGGCTTCACCTCGAGATTCGTCGTGGCCTGTGAAGTGATCGGGATCGCATTTGTGCGGACTTCAACACTCAGTTTGGGACCTTGGGCGCCGGACAGGTAGGTTATTGGTTTCAATATTAAAATCCGACTCAAATCTCACTTGTTTTTCCTCGAGCAGTTGAGTGCGTGACTCGTATGCGATTTCGGTTAATTAATGTTTGTTTAGTGACTTACATGGACTCCAAGGGCCTTCGAGTGTCGACCTAATTAGCGTATCTCACCTCAGAGTTCTCCGCCGTACAAGTCTGCGTGTTTTGACGCAGGCCTCCGTTACAAAAGTGGACATCGATAACTCTCATGATGATACTCCCGTCACCGCTGTTAAGGCATCCACACACAAAGAAATCACTTGCATGCTGATCTGAGCTCCCCGAAAGGTTACCCTTTGGTACACCGGTCGTTTTAATAAAATGATTATTTGACTCACGTAGCGCCGGCGCCACAAGCATGCGTTTTTTTGAAGCACCTAACCAACTATCTCCGATACTCTGTGCCAGATCCTGATGCTTTCTGGTTTGGTCCCGCCGAACAACTCGGAGCGCAGAAAGTTCCCGTGTTTCTGGATCTTGTCCGCGTTTGATGGATCATCCACTTGTAGATGTGGTCTTTGAGGATACCAGCGACGCAGCTCTCACGTATTTGGAGCCGTGTAATCCGATGCAGTGCCTCAAATTTGCCGTGACAGTGGCACGACTGACAGTGATCCCTTGTTCAATGTGACTATCCTCCACTACGCTGTGTCAATTTCAATTGTGGCCCATCAGTGGGCCGAGTTGGCGGAATTCTTTTGCCTCACGAATCCGTCCTTGTTCCCCGCTTCATGATACCCGTAGATCATTGAGGAGTACGGCGTCCTCTGGCCCTAACGCGGAATTTCGAGTTATTTTTGACTTGCTCGGTGTACCTGGATCATTCATGCGTACTACTAGCTCAACGTATCGACACTGGGCTCAGGCTTACACATCGTGTTTCTGCGGTACGTCCACGATCATGAATACCTCCCCTGTCAGCCTGCACAGTCTTGGGACTGTTAGGTTGCAATCGGCAGACCCTTTCCATGTCCCCGCCATCGATCCTAGGTACATATCTCTCCGTTTTGAGTATTACTACAGGGTAAATAATCAGCTCCACCTACATGGTCATCTCTCGCCGGAGAACGACGTACAGATAATAAGTATCATACTTCTCGCGGGATGCACATGCTGAATCGGATCACACGTACCCCGCCGTTAGCAGATACACTCATCCACGATGGCCAATTGCCTCTCCTCGGGCAGTACTTGGTGGGCGCCTCGGACGCCGGGTTCACAGAGTATATTCGCGTTCATCTGGAGACGCTCTATCACCCGATTTTGACTGCACGGAAGGCGCCTCGAACAGCGGGTGGTGGTGTCGATATGCAAAGCTTCGCGTCAATGGAGTAAAAAACTTGCGAATTGCCGACGCGTCGCTGTTTCCGACCATTCCAGCGGGCCATATGGTGTGTGCAGTGTGCACCGCCGATTCACAGATCCTGTTGACGTACGTACTTGTAACGCCACCATCGCTGTCGCCAAGAAGGCCGCAGATATGATGAATAAGAAATATTATGTCCAATGGGTATGAATTTGCACAATGGATCTGAATTTCGATATTTTCTTGCGCATTTCTTCTGCTTCAGCCTCGGAATTATTTGGGATTATTAGATACACTGGTCATTTACAAATACACCAAAAAACTAAAGGATCTGGGGAGGGGAAGCTTTTGAGAAGAGTTTCCGATCCATCAAAGTCAGTGATAGCTACAATGTTTCCAATTTTCTGGCCTCATAGTCCACCTCTGACCTACAGAAAAATCTGAGGTACTTTCTAGACTATGTTAAAAGACTTGTCCCTTCTACGGTCCCTTTTCCAGGACGATGTCGCTGTGCTTTGGAGGTCGAGACGGGTTTGAGACCCCCCTGTGACATGCGTCACAAACTGAAATTTTGCCTTTAAAACGCAACGACGCGTCCTGGTAAAAATTGGTAATGGCACGAAAAGCCCAACATACAGTATATAAGCCCCTTTGCACTTTTTTGGAGGTCGGGGATCACCCTTTGGTACAGGACATCCATGACTTCCTCAACATTGCCGACTTCGATGCTCCGGGTATTCATTCTCAATACCTTCCTCAAGCCGTATCTCTTTACATTTCATGTGATTTTAGCCTACTAGTACATGTATCAATGCCAGAAAACCCCCGGGGCAAAGAGTGAGGGAGGAAAGAGAATACTTAGCTCGAAATTCAGACCCATCGTGCAAATTCATACCCATCGGCCATGATAGTTGTAGGGAGTTGTTTCCGGAGAGGAGACGTAAACGAAAAGACTTGTATTAGGTGAGAAGCACAAACACGCGCGTTTGAAGCAAAGTCAACGTGTTCGACCATCATTGCATCCGGAATTGCCCGGTGATTCCTGGTTGATTCCCGGCCGAGGCGATGCCACTCACAACTTGTGAGACAACGACCATGTCGTCCAAAGAACACGGACCCGACAGGACCCCCGCTGACGCTCCCACCGTTGATCATCCTCATACAAAGGCCATCCTCTTTGCAATATCATCCTCTAACATTACCGCTTTGTCCTCCCTCCTCGAGAAAACCGACTTCGACCCTGACGCATGCCCTGGCCCTCCCCGTGAAAGGATGTTAGGATGGGCCGCAGTCGAGAACCAGCCTCTCGCCCTCTCGTATTTATTTCAGCTGTCACCCTCAAAAGAGGACGTAACGCCGCAGTTGTTGCGCTGCTATGTAAAGCACATTGAATGCTACAAAGCTCTTGTCGCCGCCCATCCTCATGCCCTTGCCTTTGGATTCGGCCACATGGGAGACGTATTCGGGGTTGCTGTCTTAACGCGTCACCTGGACTTCATGTGCAGCTACGCTGCGAATGCGCCATCCTGGAACATCGACCTAAACAAGAGCGAGGTTTGTCACCGCCCTGTCCTCGAGTGGACCGCCGAATACGGCGAAACTCGTGTCCTGCGGTGTTTATTGATCGAGTGCGGTCGAGGTGAACTGTTACGAGTGCGCGGAACGGACGCGATACGGGCCGCAATCAGGGGAAGGAACATGGACAACCTGCGATGTCTGCTCGACCATTCTCCCGAAGGGCCCAGAGCGGTGGTTGATGGATGGCCCCTGAAGGAGGGCGAGTATCCATGGCAACTGGACAAGAGAAGGAAGGACGGTTGGGACGTTCCGAATTTACACTACGCGGCGGCGGTGGGCATTTCAGAGGCGGTCCATATCTTGTTGGATGCTGGAGCCGATCCGGATCTCCTGGATGGCAATGGAAGAAAAGCGGATATAGCCACCTACAGAGTCCCTGCGCCAATCAGGTTTGGAGCGAAAAAATTGCGGTGCTTAATAATGTAGAAGTAATGCATGAGCATATACGTTATGTATTTCTTTGGGTTTTCTATCTCGGACAATGAAGGCAGCACCATCATGCGTTTGGGTTTCGAGGGTATTTATTTCTGCGAACTTACCATCCCTGATAAAAGTTGTCAGAAAACTCCCTCTGTAAGAGTAAGTGATGGACACACAGGGTGACATTCCCCCCCATCCCACTGCCACACATTCTCCGGATTCCCCAGAATCAACTTTGCTAAATGCATTCCATGTCCATTTTCCACCTTCTCAATCCACCACTTCACTACCCAGTGCCGCGTGATGTACTTCCACCACACGTATTGCTCCCAGACATAGCTGTTTATCACGCGCGGATTCACGTATATGTCGTGCAGGTTGAACTGCCGCCGGAGGTCGTACGGAAGGTTGAAGGATTCGGACGAGAAGCACTCGTCGGGGGCGGATACGCGGAAACGCAGGGGGCGGCGTTGTGGCGGGCGTGAGGTTCGCGGGCTGCGGGTATGAGGGATGGGTGGGAGCCAAGGGCCGGGACAACGGGGAGGTCGAGAGTTGGCCCGTTCGCAGGTGCGGTGGGAGGAAAGGCTCCGCCCGTATGCTTACGATGCCATTCCAGCAGGTGAAAACTGGGGCGGGCTCGTCAGCCATCACAGCACGAAACCCTGTATCCTCAAGGAAATACGGCCACAAAGTAGACGCTATCCGCCCTAGCCGGTCTCGAACGACCTGACTAAAATATTAAAGCGGAAACAAAACGGCGGCTGCAAAATCCTCACCCACTGATCGTACAATCTGTGAGCACCATATTAAATTTAATTGAGCAAAACGAGGGAGAAGGGAAAGGCTGACCCCCAGTACGATAGATCCAGCCCACACGCCATATCATATTTTCCGCCTTTCGTATTCAGAAGTTCCACGACCGATTCAGCCTCCACAAAAACGTCGTTGCTGAAGATTACACGTTCATACCCGCCGTGCTCCACTAAAGGTTGCATGACTAAATTTTTTGAGGCCGCAAGGAAGTTGATGCGGGGTGGGGCGGTTTTCATGGATTCTGGACGCACGAGGGAGGTATCTCGGATGAGAATACGATGTGGGACGCCCATTTGTTCGAGGCGGAGCTTGAAGGCGTACAAGAGAACGGGGCTATTGTCCCAGCTATACGATTCGAGGATTGATACAAAAACATTGTCCTATATGATTTGCCATAAGCCAAAAGTGATTTACAGATGAGATAGAAACACTTGCAGGACCCAGATAATGTATTAATTTCGTCATCTGATTTATCCAGTATGGGAGGACGTCGCCGTTGTTGTGGAACATCGCTGCTATGAAGATCTTCTCTGAATGGGAGTCAAATATCGCTCCATTTGGAAAATTAAGGGCACTTACCGCCCGTCCCGTAACCTGCTCGTCTCGGGTGACTATTTGCAAGTTCCACATCGAGCTTGAAACGGTGGTCCACGGGCTGCTCGTATGTACACAGCATATACATGCCTAGAACGGCCACCGAGAGATACCCCACGTATGCCGCAAACCACCATCGATAACCATGCACGCCGCTACGGTGAGTGCGGTCCTCTATCTCATTAGATCCTTCCCCTAGATCCACACTCGCTCTCGACAAGTGCTGCAGTGGCCAGTAGTGTTCTCGGCGACGGTTAGAGTAGCGAGACAAGGACCTCAGGAGGCGATTCCACAGCCAGAAAGTCGCGCTCCGAAGGGGATAAAAAAGCGCCATGACGAGCCCCCAAATTGGCGTGGCGACGAGGGTGAGGACAAACACTATGCGCGGAACCGGGACGGCTGGCGGCCACACCTCCGCCATCCTGTCCAGCCACATGAGTCGGCATAGGTAGAAGACGAGAACGAAACAAAGCGCCGGCCCAAAAGCGCAGACCAGTCGGGTGGATGTGCGGATGGCAATCTTCAAGATGAAAATTGCCAACGCGAAGAGGTTTCGAGAGTGACGGAGAGAAGAGCGCAACCTGCCGGTTGCGAGCCATAGAAGACGTCGATCCGTCATTGAGGGCTGGCGAGGTGTGCCAGAGGTAAGAATCTTTAGATGCGGAAGAGGACACAGCCAATCGCGTAAGCTCGGGGAAACAAGACCGTCCCGCTGAATGCCGTCTGAATGAAGAGGTTGCAACCCCATGGGTTTCAGAGGAGCTAGAGGACCTGAGAACTGAGTTTCAATTGTCGCTGATACGACTAGTGGAGGTGAATGCAGAGATTAGTACAGGACTGTCAGTGGAGTGAAAGAAATTTTTAAAAAGACCAGGAACGACCGAAGGACGGTACGGAAAGCGACAGAAGCTTGTCGTGGTGTACGTTTTCAGGCAGCGAAACGGCTCAGACAACCCCCGCCAGAGGCGAGATGGCGACGACGATGAGGGCCAAAGGCGCAAGCGCACATGATACCCCCGTAAAATCCCGACGATCAAAGGAACAATCGGAATGTCTGATTCCTGATTCCCGCTTGCTTGGACTCGTCCACCATGAACGATTTTGGCCGTGAACGTGACACAGTGGTCCTGGAGAGCCTGCTCTACGGTATTCAGCTGGTCGGTCTGTTTCTCCGCCACCCTCTACCTCCCTGTTTCAAGGTACGTAACACCTCAGGCTCGTACGCAATCCACTCCGCGCGCTCCGTTCGTCGTGATCTTCGAGCCTTAGACTGGAGTTCTCGGTCTCGACGTCTTTTGGGACCAATTTCAGGGCCATGAAGGAAATTGAAGGCGAGGTCCCTTCAAGCTCTGCGATTTCGATGCTCATATTACATACATAGCTTCAAAACGATTCCCTTTCCTAACTATGTTCCAGCTCACCAAGCGCATTGGCCACCGTCCACCTTGATGCTGTACAAAAATTTCAGACAATCTCATATCTGAGTTATACATAAATAGCAAAGCAACTCACTCGGTGCCGGTGCAGAACGTGGACGCATCGGACGCTAGCCAGAGCGCGATGCCGCGCAGCTCATCGGTTCTGCCGAATCTGCCCATTGGATTCTGGGCACTCAATCGCGCTTCGAGACCTGTCTGAAGGAATGCGCCTCGGGTCATTCTGTTCACCGTTCGTAAACACGTAAGACAAAAAGTCAAAACTAAATCATACTCGGACACGATGTAGCCTGGGCTGATGCTGTTCACGCGAATTCCTTTGGGCGCGAGCTCGCACGCCATGGAACGCGCCATTTGAAGCACTGCGGACTTGCTGGCATTGTACGCAAGCAGGTGTTGTGTCTGTGGCGATATATCAATCTTGCCCACAAATGAAGGAACGAGGAGGCGTACCGGGTTCGTTATACTCCCACTAATCGACGCCGTCAGAATTATGCTTCCTGGAATTCCGAGCCGCTCCATCTGCCTTCCTGCCGCCTGGGCGGTAAACAGGACTCCCGACGCATTCACATCTAGGACCTAGATCCTGGTCACCGACTCCTCAAAGCAATCATGAAAACACGACCAACCTTTCTGAAATCTTCAGCTGAATATTCGAGACAATCGCACCCGTGAAGGATCCCCGCATTGGCCATGCATATATTTATCTTTCCTTCGCGCGCTGCGATGGATTCCGCTGCTGCCCACATCGCCTTCTGGTCCGTTACGTCTCCCGCGATATACTCCAGACGACCTTTCAGGTTCTGCTCCGAGACAGGCAGCTTGGCGACATAATCCTGTACCTTGAGCCAGTCGCTGTCCGGCTGAGTGGGAAGGTCGAGACAATAGACGACTGCGCCAGCCTCTGCGAGGGCGAGCGCCATCTCTAGCCCGATGCCTCGATGTCCGCCTGTTACGAGCGCAACTCGGTCCGCAAGCGAAAAAAGCGAGAGGCTGGTTCGAGCAGGCGGGGATCCTGCGAGCGCAGCTGCTACTCCGACGGCTGCTGCCATGGTGGTGGGGGAAGTTCTGGGTGAGTGTGTCTTATGTGACCCGGTGTCGAAGCCGAGTAAAGGTTATTGGGGTCAACTGACCTTGGCCGAGCGGCTTCTACTCCCTGGGACATCCAGAAGATCTTCTTACGCGTAAGGCTATTTTTGCGCGAGACGCGATCGTAGTAAAAGCGCAGTATCCCCGACGCTTCATATCCGGTAAGTCGGATTTTTCGATTGTTCTTGTGCGTAACTTACCTCCTCCGCGTGTTCGTGGATCCCATTGCATGCCGCCAAATTTGGCCAAATTCAGCTCCCCGGTCCAGACTGATCTAACAGCGATTTCCCCGGCCTTAAAATCAACCCTGCAGCGGAACGCTATAGAAATCAGCATCCCTGCGCAGCTCGCTTTCCTTCTTGCCCGCCGCTACATCGCCCTAACTTTTCTGGAGGTCACGATGGGGTGTTTCGCTCATGCTTCTGACTCGCAAAAATTGTGTCCGTCATCATCATCAAGTTAATGTCACTCTTTCCCTCGTCAAGTTGGTCGGGATAAACTCGTCGGGCAGTAGCGGGGCGATCCATCTTTTATATTTGATGGCTTGTACTATGCGCTCGCACGCGTACTGCGGAAAGGCACCGTTGCCGGGGACGCGTTGGATTCGGCTTACAAGACACGCGTTCCCGGCATCTCAGTTCAAAAGCCCAAGCAATCCATCCAACAAATCGGTCGATTCAATTTCTACACTCGAAATACTCAGGATACCGTCCACTCGAGATGATCTCGTTGTTCGTTATTCCACTACTCCTCCTTGTTCCGGATTTTGCCACCGCAGACTCATCCACCGTGTCTCTGTCATATGGTACCTTTCGGGGATTCGTCTCAGGCAATTTAACCCAATTTCTCGGCGTGCCATTTGCTCGAGCGTACGTACATGCCGCTGAGATTATCCTGTCCTGGATTCAAGTTGACTGTCATTTTCCAGTGCGCGATTCCAAGTACCCGAAGAACCGGAGCTGCTCCGTGGTCTGCAGAACGCTACGAGCTTCGGGCCAGCTTGTCCGCAGCAAGCATTGTCTCCTCAGCCTGTGTTCGTTCCTACGACATACCCTTCCATTTCTGAAGATTGTGAGCCTTCTCTCGAAATCAACTGCTTAGATTTTCTAAACAGTTCCAAAGGCCTGACTCTCAACGTCTTCAAACCTACAGTCACGGAACCCACCGCTAGGCTACCGGTCCTCGTGGTATGGTCCCGAACACAGCATGGCAATTCGACATCTAACCTAGTACCATCAGTGGATCTACGGTGGTACACCTTTCTTACTTTCGACACAGTAAACTTTCATTGAATTCCTTCAGGCGGTTTTCAGATAGGAAATAGTCGTGACATCGATGTCCCCCCCGTGGTCGAGCGATCCATCGATATTGGTGAACCAATCCTCGTTGTAACTCCGAATTATCGCTTGAGCGGTCAGTTCTTTCGCATAGAATCCTTGATTTTCCGACTCAGTATCCCTGTAGCACTTGGCTTTTTGGCCGGAAAAGAGGCCCAAGCCGCGGGTATAAGCAATCTGGGCCTCAGAGACCGTTCGTGCGCTCCTACGATACACGCATGTTGATCTGATTGAGTTCTATCAGAGATATCCGCTCTCAAATGGGTGCAGAAACACATCTCGGCCTTCGGTGGAGATCCTAATCGAGTGGTGATGTAACCTAGTTCAAATTTCACAAATAAACGAGTGCTGATGAAACTTTGAAGCGGCGGCCTAAGCGCAGGAGCTGTATCCGCCTCCTTCCTGTCACTGAACAACAATCAAAATTCAAATGTGTTGTTTCGCGGAGCATTTCTGGTGAAAATATTCGATCTCTCTGCTGCTTAACGATTGTTCATTGGTCTTCAGCAATCCGGTCACGCATTCTACGCTCCTCCTCTCTCCGCTGGCCAGTTCGACTATGACGAGCTAGTGGCTGCCAACAATTGCACTGCATCGAATGATACCTTGGAGTGTCTTCGCCGTGTCCCTTTCGAATCCTTCATGGCCACAGTTAACAAAACTGCCGATTTCTTCTCATATCGCAGCATAAACCTCACTTGGGGTCCCCGCGTTGACGGAGACGTTATTGTGCGTGATCCATGGGTATCAATTTCTCGGGGATCGTACGCCAAGGTAACGCCGACGCTTCTCCTCGAAGGTCATTACTTAATGCCATGCGCGCAGATACCTGTGATGACGGGATTGTGCGACGACGAGGGGACGTATGTGTCATCATCTCTTCCACGAACAAGTACATATCTGACGCCCGTCGCAGCCTGTTCTCTTTTACAACTTTGAACATAACGTGTGTCGATTCTTTCACAGCAGACACGTCTACTTGACTACTTCTGTTTAGGACTGGCGCACAATTTTTTGGATTACGTCCATTCCAAGTGAGTGACCCAGGATAATATCGTACATTCTGGTTGTTAACATTGGAAAAAATAGTTACCTACCGGCCACTTCGCAAGACCAAATGGCTCAAATCAGTCATTTATATCCTGACGATCCAACACAGGTATGCGTTCTCCTGCGGAGACACATTTTCTTGACATAGATTCCATTATAGGGCTCTCCGTTTGGCACAGGGACCGATAATCAACTCACGTATGTCCGCCAAATGAAAGTTATCTTGAGAGACTCTGAATCACAGTTGCATTAGCCCGGAATTCAAGCGAGTGGCAGCATTCCAGGGAGACCTATCTTTCACATCGCCGCGTCGATTCTTCCTGGAACACGCATCGTCAACGCAAAATGTATGGGGCTGGGGTAAGTTATCCTTATCTCCCACTCGATGAACTCCACCGCTCATTATTTACTCTCAAGTGAACAAACGCGGGAAGAGTACCAATGGGCCGCTTGGTGCATTCCACGCCAGCGATACTCCCATTTGGTATACAACAAACGAGACGACTGTCGGAATCGATGCCATGAGTAAGCTCCTGCCAATATTGGTGAAAAAGAGCTCACGGACGGCGTTCCAGCTAATTTCATCAATACATTGGACCCCAATTGTCACGCTAAGCACTTGACGGCAAACACATCCATTTTCTGGCCAAAGTGGAACACACCTTCGTCATCTGGTTCTTCCTCGCTGCTGACCTTCACTGATGCTGGGATCAACATCACTGCCGAGAACTTTCGGCTGGAGGCCATTGAGTTTCTGAATGATTTGCGTTTGGAGGAAGCCACCGGCAAGTAGCGATATTGGGCTTGCTCAGAAATGCGCTTCACCGGGAGTTGAAATAAACCTTGTTGATAATTGAACTGGCTTTCATACTGGAGCTATATTCTGCCTCATAAACAAAAATTACATTTCTAATGAATAGCCGTGACTGATAGCTCTCCGAGTTCTCTCATGTGTCTCATTGTTCATTCCATCCCGATGTCGACTATGAAACGACGCGAATTTCTAGCGTGTCTCGTGGAGGCATCTTCGGACGCCCATTTCAACCTTCATCAATGGCCTAGACGCTATGCTGCTGGTGTAAGTCACTAATGCAGGGGGTGGAATTTGAAGAAGGTAACTTTTCGTGCACCCCACGTCCCAGCTCACCGTCGTCTGGGGAAACGTGATGCCGTGCCTGTTGATATGGCGCATTGTCTGAATATTAAAATATCGAGTTGAAGCAAATACATATGACATGATGTTGAAATTTTTTCATTTCTGTCAACCAAAGAGAGAGAGAAAGAAAAACAGAAGACTTAACATATTGATTGTACTAACTCTTGAGAACATCCCCCGGAGCGGCCGGCATCAAAGCACCCTCAGGGGGTTGGTTCTTACTCTTGAATTCGTCACACATCTGCTCCATTGTCACCCACTCAACCCCTTCGTGCTTGTTAATGTGCTCGATGATCCTAATGTGGATATTAGTTGGGCAGAAAAATGAGCGGGCGTCCAATCCACCTTTCTTGCATGAGAAGTGCGTGCGGCCGCCCAGAAACGTCCGGGTGGATGGTCATCGGGAAAACGAACTCGTCGTATTCGCGATAGAAATAATCAAAGTGATCCTGCAGCAAAGCCAATCAGACATTTTCTCTGCAGAGGAATAAGATAGAAACAGACCATCCAAAGCGCTTCAACGTCGCGCGGGTTAACCCAACCGTGGCTGTTCGGCGAAGACTTGATGAACATCATCGGGGGTAGATCGTCGATGTACCAGCTCGCGGGAATCTCAACGAGTCCCGTGGGCTGCCCGGCAACCAGCGGCTTCATCCACGTCTCCGCCTTCTGCGAGTAATCTATCTTCGTCCACGAGTCTCCCGTCCGCAGCCAGTACATTTGACAGTCGTGGTGGCTCATGGAGTGGTCGTACTCGATTCCATAGCTCAGGAGCAGCTCTGAGCCTTCGCGGCTCGTCTCCCACCACGGCGCAACGCTCCCGCGGGGCGGCTTCCCGCAGAATTCGGTGAACATCCGGTACGTCTTGTCCAGCACGGCCCGCTGCTGCTCTAGCGTCATATCCGCGGGGTTCTCGTGCGAATACCTGCAAAGGCATTACACAGATTACTCGTCGTCCGCCCCCCTGCTCGCTTACCCATGCAGTCCGATTTCATGGCCCGCATCGCGGACGAGCGCGCTCTCTTCGGGGAACGTTTCGAGTGAGTGGCCTGGGATGAACCAGGTGGCCTTGATGTTGTACTTGTCAAAGAGCTTGAGCAGACGCCGCGTCCCCACTGTTCCAGCAAAGAGGCCTGCGGCAAGGAACTGGTTAGCCGCGGAGTACGGAAAAGAACGATGGACCAGGACCTCTGCTGATGTCGCTTGTCGAGTCTTGACCGCCGTATGATCCTGTATCAGACGAAGCGCGCGTTAGTAGCAGTAGAGCCGATAAAAGAGTGCATCAACCGAGCCATCCAGCGACCGCATCGACGTCGACACCATAGCTGCAGAGAACACGCTTTTTGCCCATTTATTGTTGAGAATGAAGCAGAAATTGGGGCCTTGGCACTGAGAGAAGAGATGAGCGGAGAGGAAGAGGAGTGCCAAGCGTCCGCGGATGAGAGCCGGAAGCAGAGGTGAGAGCGCATAAAGATAAGGAGAAGCAACTCGGCCGTTCTCGGCAAGAACACTGCGTTCCGTGGAGTTGTCGGCAGCGTTTGAAAGTGTGCCTGGACATCGGTTGATAACGGCCGATCACTGTTGGCCGTGCCTGCCGACTTCGGGGCCGCTCAACGTAATGAAAGTGACCAATCAAAGTCATAGAAATTAACTCGGGTGCAGACTGAAATTTCAAATTTAAAACGAAGAATGCAAGAAATGATCCTATATTCGTGTACTGGAATCAACAGTTCGTATGTAGAAAAACAGGAGAGTCCGCGACATTCTTCTGCGTGTAGAGAAGAGTTAAGGGCAGTAGACGTTAAACGCAGGATCTGATGAAGCGAGGATACTAGTCTGAAGACCCCGGGCCGTAGCCCTCGCGTGTTGGTCGGTCTATCAATCAGAAGTCAGCCTCTGAAAGCCCTTGAGAGCATTTTGCTTACCGAGCACTTCCCCACCAACGCGGTAGAGAAGGCCACGGTCACGGATTTAAGACTCTTGAGGATCGTACAGATGTTTGCCTCGAGGTTGGCGACATGTAGTTCCTCCTGGATAACAGTTGAGCTTATTTACTTAAAGAAAATGGAGGGAATGCATACAAATTCTGCGATCTCCGCGGAGGTCTTCTTGTATGCGTCCACTATTTCGGTTCTAAGTCTTGAACCTGGTCGAGGATAGCCGAAGTATCCACTGAGCTGAATTGGGGGCTGGTCTAGAACAATTTAAAACCTCCGCTGATGTCACTTGTCGAGTCTTCACCGCGGTATGACCCTGTATCCGACGAGACCAGCGTTAGATAGCATTAGAGACGGCGAAAGTGTGCACTGACCCAGCCATCCAGCGACCGCATCGACGTCGACACCATAGCTACAAAGAACGCGTTTTTTTTTTGCCCATTTATTGCCGCCAATAAAGCAGGGATTTGGGACCCTGACACTGAGAGAGGAGATGAACGAAGAGGAAGAGGAGTGCCAAGCGTCCGCGGGTGAGAGCCGGAAGCAGAGGTGAGAGAGCGTAAAGAATCAAAGATAAGGAGAAATAACCCCGCCCTTCTCGGCAAAGCGACAAATCAAAGCCAGTTGCCGGGAAAAAACATAAAACTCGAAGTGGACATGGAAAAGGGACTTCAAGTTTCGAGCAAAGAATCCAAGAAATGCGCTATATTCGTGTGCTCGTGTGCTCAAATCAACATGTAAAGGTTAATAAACAGGAGAGTCCGAGGCTGAGGCTTCGTAGAGGGGGGAGGAATTAAGGACAGTAAGCAGCGATTCCGTTGTTCAACGCCGCCTGGATCTTGTTCAAACAACCGGTCGCTTGTGCGACAAGGTCCTTCTAAGTCAAGCTGCACTCAGAGTCTTGTTCCTAAGTGAATCGGAGACACTCACCGGGCATTTGGGAAGGAGATTGTCAGAAACACTTTGTTCACTGCTCTCGTTATTCTTGATGTCGGTACAGACGAGGGCGAGGACTCCGTGGACAGGTAAGTTATTCTGGATGGTATGACCAATAAGTTTAGCGAAAAGCCGATAAAGAGAACCGCTCACGAAGTTGTCCTTGTTTTTAATGAGATTGTTTATCGTATCGGCAACGGCGTCTGCGATTGCGCAGACGGCGCCCACGATCGTCTTGCCATCGGCCTCGCTGATAGCAGCGGTATTCTTAAAGCCCTTCAGCGTTCTTTTCGCACTAGAACAGAATGTGAAATCACCTGCGCGTCCCCGGCGGTAGTTTGAAGCTGTTTCTGTAGCGTGACTGCGGCAGTGTGGATCGACTATGCAGAAGGATTAGCCGTTTGATTGTATTGTAGATTTCAGAGGTACAATAGCTTTCGTGGGATTCTTCGGGTCTGCAGAGAAGTCGCCACTGGCTTTGTTAAGGGCCCCAACGCCGTCGGAAATGAGCTTGAAATCGGCGATAATGGTGGCGCCATTGGCCCGCTTGACGGACGCCGCGAGTCCGACAGAGACGACGGCGAGGAGAGCGAAGGCGCGAGTGAGTTGGACCATTTCGCAGAGGATGTACAGCGGTGAACTGTTGCTTTCACCGTCGAGCCCAACTCACTTTATACGCACGTCGAGCGGAGAGCAGCACCGAGTCCCACATGGCAGCGTCGTGGAGGGCAATCGCAAATAGGAAACGAACTTGCTCTGACGGTGGGGTTGAGGGTTCTACTCGCCTCTTCGTCGAGCGCGTGAGCAGCACCGGATCTAGAGCTCCCGGGCCTGCGCTCTATTTCCTCCAGCGAGCGGGTCGTTTAGCGCGCTATCCCCGACGCACGCATGTCCTGCGAACCTGAGCAAAATATAAGAGGGAAGAGAACTACATACACTGTGCTGCCGCACATGCGAGCTTTCTGGCTAAAATCGCGCAACAATCAGCGCGAAGTCGGTGAAATGGATGGCCCCACTCGGTGGATGGGGCACCGGTTTCTTTTACATACTGTGGACTCGTTCTATGTCCACCGCTAGCTGCAAGCTCGGGCAGCGAATGAGCGCCGCGAGCATTTCAACAGGGCGAGGCGCTCACGGATCTCAAACGTTTTGCGCCAACGGTGAATCAGGGGAGCCGCAGTCGGAAAATGGGGTGCCGGTGGGTTCATTCTTTTACGTGGCAGGACGTGAAGTAGACGAAGAATATTCTCTCAGCAATGAGGTAGATACTAGACCCCCAATGGAGATAGTGGAATGTTCTGTACCAATGAATGGATCAGGCCGAAGGAGACTTGGAAAAAGCAAACTGTACACCAAGCCGACACTGGCGGCATGGCCAGGGATCGAATTTTAGACGCAGTGGATATGAAGGCTGATGGCCCTCGGGATTGTGAGGAGGAAAACGTTACAGAGGCGCTCAACGATAGAAACATTCACGCGCGCCTAAGGGCGGTTGGGCGGTATGGTGGCGGGAAGAACCTGAAGAAGGCGCTGTGTGGTTGTGCTTGCACTCGGTGATTGGGCATGCCGTTTTCGGCGTGAGCCCCTATCTGGGTAAGTATCTGCATTCAGAATCCTAAAGCACTTTGATGATTCGAGTACAGTGAAATTGTTTATCCGCAGCCTTTCAAAATAATTACTTATAAATGTACAAATTGGCTGGGATCCCCCCAAATTTTCAGCTGCCAATCATCCACTGTCCACCTTTGAATCCAAACGCACATTTGATTCAGGCAATAACACACAGCCCGTGAGGCGGCTTTGGCTTAGCCTCCTCCTCGTTTCCAATCTGGAATTCAGTCCAAGAATAAAGGATTAGTTTGCGTAAAACCGACGAAAGGAAGACATCTGGCCAGCGCACATGAGGTAGCGTCTCGTTTACTAACTGGACGGGATTGAATATATCTCCCTGCCCTTCCGACGTGGAATCGGGATGTGATGCTGCGGGACTGGGCTAAAAATTTGCTTTGATTAGCCATATTTCATTGCACTGAGAAGAGGTAAGATCTACCTCAGCTGGAGCGGCCCCAGAGCTAATGGATGGGTGATTTGCGGGTGGTTTGTTGGCAATAGGGGATGCCACGGCGGCCAGCATCAGAGCCGACGCGAGGTAGATGACGGAGAAGATGTACATGGCGGGAAAGAACGAAAGAACTTGATGGCCGGTCCACGGGGGAGAAGTGAGTTCGAAAGGGAGTTGTATGAAGAACGCTGTCCGGAGCGATGGGGAAAGGGAAACGTCTGAACATATCGCGGTGTGTCCTTTTGAATAGTCGGCTGACATGCTGGCGAGATAATTCTGGAACAGTGCGTTAATTTGGATGATACCTAGCCGATCACAGAAGGGGTTCTACTGTGAGCCTGTTCATCTATCTGTGGAGATAGCAAGGTGTTGGTTGAAGCCATCAATAACAGCTCGTCAATTTTACAGGTTGCCAACTCATGATATTATAATGCAGGCACTGGGATTGGACACCTCGACCGGGCGGCTCAAATTCATCTGTTTGACAGTTCGATAGGGAACGGAAGGAAGGCCGTTGCACTTCGAACAGCTTCCGCCTCTCACTGGAAACCAGGGAAAAACCGGGCCGCCGTAGATCCGAGTCCATTTTCGTGCCTCGCAACGTGCACGAACTGGAAAAACTCCCCCAAAATATCGGGTCGAGAACACGCCACCAGATTAGGCGCCCATTCTTGACCTCCACTCCTGCTTTTTGAACCGTCACTGTACGTGTCACATCCAATTACAGCTCCTTAATCAGCGGTGAATGACCGGCGACCAACAGTTGTTATTCAAGGATGAATAGATTATATATTTCGCCGCATGCAACCCTGCAACCGACGCTCTTGGGGTCCAACCTCAAATTTTCGCGCATGAAACGATGTCTTTTATTATCCGCAGCAGAGCCTGATCCGATTGAAACGTTTGAATTTGAATTCTCATATAGTTGGCCACTTGTATGTCGGTACAGTCCCTGTATGTTCCTCAATGGGACCACCGCGGGTTATACACTTCCTTCCTTCCTTCCTTCCTGACGAATATCCCATGAAACAGCAAAAACTCAAAAAGCCCCCATTACACCACGTTGTAGTCGTGCCAGGCTGCGGAGGACGTCCATGATGCTTCACCTGCACATCATAGTGTACAAGATGGGCAGATATGAGATGGCCTGGTTTAGACGAAGATGATCATGGCAATAATCGAAAATAGAGTGAAAGAGACAGCGATGGGGCTACGAATATTTAAGAGGAGCGCGCAACACGCTTACCGGACAGTTTGCATTGCTCTTCCACACCTCGAGCTGAACCCCGGGAGTTACTATTTTATTTGCGGCGGACGGAGTTTCGGCAGTCGCACCGGCAGTTGTCGGCTGAGGCGCTTATCTATAGTCAGCGCCGCGTAGCGATGTGCCAGATGTCATTCAGATGGCGTTGACTCACCCTTCTCAGGTGGGTTCCGAGGAAGGTTCGACTACTTGATCTTGATTGTGAACCCAGCCGTGTTTACAATACTGTCCATTGAGTTGTGCGGTGAACACTAGCCTCGATACCCGACGCCCGTCCCTACCAAGATGCTCTAGATTTGAGCCTTTGTATGTCGTACCTGCTGCTCGACTCTAAGATGCCTCAAGTTTTTTAAAATTTTGCTGAGTCCTTCACTAGGGGCGCTCAATTCTTAGTTCAGTTCAGTTCAGTTCACGTTTTTGATAAAATATTATTAATGTTGCGATTTCGGCTAAGCTTAAGCGGATTTTTTGCCGTTATTTTCTTACGGCACTTGTACGGCACCCTGAATTTCTTTGACCTCTTCTGAGGCTTTCTGAGGGTGCAGAAAGGAGCGGAAAAAACTGAGATTTATAGATGGAGGAGCCAGAAAGCGATGGATTCCAAAAGAAAGAAAAATGAGGCGAACAAGTTGCACACTTTCTCCCACCGAGATCCCATCATTAATAATATTTTTATTAAAACTTGAACTGAACTGAACTGAACTGAACTAAGAATTGAGCGCCCCTACTGGATGGTATAGGACTATTGAGCCATTATTAGCGGGTTTTTTTCCAGGTGGCCTTTATTCATATTGGGATCGTTCACACCTGCCGACGTTCCTCTTCGCCATCATGTGCCCCTTTTCACGTCCTTTTTCCGTCATTTTTCCGCCCTTTTGCCATTCTCTTCATTTTTTGCCCGGTTTTTCCCCTTTTTCAACTAGAAGTAGAAAAAGGGTAGAAACTTCGAAAAAACGGGGTCCTACATTCAATTCTGGGGGGAAATGGAAAAAAAGGGTGCCGAAAAGGGCAGGTGTGAACCCCCTCTGGGGCTCCCTTTCCCACCCTTTTTCGCACCCTTTTTGCCTCCTTTTCTCCATTTCATGCAGTCTAGGTGCTTCTATTGTTCCTCAAAGGTCACACACCACCTCAAATGCTAAGGGACTGGGGTGATTTGTTCTGGATTTTATAGCTCACTCAGTTACATTATCTGCCAAACATGAAAAAGGGTGCACAAAGGGCGTCAAAAAGGGTGGGTGTGAACAACCTTATTAGTCGCTGGGTGACTTCCCGTAAGCTAAATCTATTCTGAAAAAATGCCAGAGGGGTACAAACTGGAGGATTGGCCAGGCAATTCAAGCATTCTGAGCCTCGTCTTTTCTCCCAGGCCTTTGTAGCATCCTTCCATAGTCCATGGAGGTCAGATCCAGGTACAACGAGCTCAAGATATGGGCTTCGGCATCTCGGCAGATTATTTTTCGAATAGATTTACCTTACGGGAAGTCACACAGTATCATCATCATTATTCAGCAACCGATTAAATTTCCCAGTGAAACAAGGGCTCGGGGGGTATTGCCAAGCATCGCCAGAGCACGTCGGGATCGCTAGGTATTGCCAGGGATCGCGTCTGCGAAGAAAATGCAAAAGAAGGAGTCCGACAATGTCAGTGAATTTTTCAGATGTTTCCGACTCATAAATTTAGAGTGGTTTCTACAATAAACTTTCCAAGTCCGCCTCAAGCGCGGCAATGTTAGGCCGCATGACGTAGATGCCAGCGCACTACCTCTCTTGACTTTTTTGCTCTTCTTCTTCGACCACCACCATCTCCTCTATAACTCTACGGGCCAACTACCTCCCGTCCACCAGCGCCCGATGTCTTCGGCCAGCCAGCCCGCAAGCATGTCGACATACATCCAAGAAGGACCTGGCACGTTGTGCGACCATGAGCCTCGCCATGCCACCGCGGCGGTGTGTCCGAGTACTGTTTCCTAGAATTCTACTGAATATAGTTGGCATTCTCCCCTAGATACAAGCCATATTTGTCTGCCAGGTGGGTGATACTCATGCACTGTGTTTTCCTATAAGACTCACGCGATGCATAGGTTCGCCCTTGGTTACCTTGAACTTTTTTTCCGTCCGACATTGTATCTGCCTGTGGACCCATCGCCGTACCAGACATAGTCTCTCTATTCTCATAACCTTCTGTCCCCATCTTCTCTGCGTCTGTCGATGTCGGCCGTGGAAGCAGAATGCAGAATGCGAGCACGTCCATCTTGGGCTTAGGCAGTACGTGTCTCGATATTTCTTAGACAATTTCAACTAACGCAGCCCGTCCAGGCGAAGGCAGATGTTTTCCTTACATATCGATATGTCGTTTAGTATCTATTTCTCTCTTCGTAGATCCTAACTATGTTCCTTCAGATACTTTCTAGCTCGGCGCCTTTCCCTCCCTCTCGCACGATTTCCACGCCCCTTCCCGGCCTCGGGTAACCTGGCGTCACCAACAGACACAGCAGATGGTAACGCTACCATCACGCGGGAGCGTGTCGATGGAAAAGGGCGGCACGACGATGACGAGCATGGAGCGAACGCTAGGGTAGGCGCAGCAGCGCAAGAAGGAGCAGGGCAGGGGCCGTTCGCAGCCGCAGGCGCGGGGCAAGGAGTAGTCCGACCGGTGGGCGGTACAGCGAGAAGCGGGTGGGCTGGCGGCGCAGCGCCGGGTAGTACGGCTGCGCTTGTAATTAAAATAGCATGAATATAATTGGTCTTTTTTTTTTTGTTTTTCGGTAGAGCGATACTGTACGATACCCTGGCAGGTGCGCTCAATTCTCGGCTCGTCCGCTCCAGCCAGTCTGCGCGATACTGCGCGATAACCTTGACAAGATTTTGATGCGCCCATGTCATCGTCTGATATCGTCGAGTATCGCGATATATTGTATTTTCGACTCTGGATTTTGACGTGAGTTGACGATGCCTGACCATACCTGACCATAACTTCCGAGCCCTCGTTTTCACTGGGGGTTAAACCCGGCGAAAACCAGGGCTTCGTAGGTATCGCGAAGTATCGCCGGAAATTAATCACGCCAACCCTAGACTTAAGAATCATGGTCAATTACGATACATAACGATACTCGACGATACCCTACGATGCTACAAGTGGCATTTGTGAGACTGGCCATCAAGTGAATGTTGTCAAGTATCGCGCGGCATCGTCGGTATCGTGCTGTATCGCCGAGGATCGCATTTATGGGAATTGTATTCATGCTATTCAATTACACGCGTTCCTAGTACTACCTGCCGCCCACCCTTTCCGCCTGCTCTTCGCTGCAACGCCCACCGACCGCACTACTTCTTACCCCGCGCCTGCCGCCGTAAACGCACTCCCACCTGCCCGACCTGCTCCTTCTTGCGCTGCTGCGCCTGCCCTCGCACTCGTTCGATGCTCATCACCGTCGTGCCACCTTTTCCATCGACATACTCCCGTGCGCTGGCGTATCGCCCACATTCCTACGGCAAATAGTAGCGTTGCAACCTGTTGAGTATCGCGCTCGTCTGTTTGTGTAAACGGGTTACTCAAGGCCGGGAAGGGAGTGGAAAATCGTGCGAGAGGGAGGGAAGGCCATCGAGCTAGAAAGTGTCTGAAGTAACATAGTTAGTATCTATAAAGGGAGCGATAGATGCTAAACGACATACCGATATGTAAGGAAACATCTACGTTGACCTGGATTGGCATTGTTAGTTGTAATTATCTAAGAAATATCGAGACACGTACTGCCTAAGCTCAAGATGAACGTGCTGGCATTCTACATCCTACATCCACCGCCGACATCAACAGACGTAGAGAAGATGGGAACAGAAAGGTTATGGGAATAGAGAGGTGACCGTATGACACGGCGATGGGTCCACATGCAGATACGATGTCGGAGGGAAAAAAAGAAAGTCAAAGTAACCAAGGGCGACCCTATGCCTGGCGTCAGTCTTGTAGCAAAAGATGGTGCACCAGTATCAGGTACCTGGCAGATGTGGGTTGTCTCTAGGAGAAAATGCCAACTATATTTAGTATAGAGCTGCACGCCGTGCCCGTCGCGCCGGTTCTACGGGGTCCAGCGACGGGCATGCCGTCCCGTTCCGTGGCCTCTTTGGCTGCATTTTTGACGGCCGTTCGCGTCGAAAACGGCCATCGACGGGTCATGAAAGCGCGCCATAAACGGTTAGATACGGTGTAGGCCTTTTGCGAGGCATGTTCTGTGCAAAGGTAAGCCCAACACATAATTTAGGGCACATATTTTGAACTTACTTGGGAGTTTGAACTGGCGAAATGACGGCCGTCGCGTGACGGACCGTTCCCGTTCAGGTCCCGTCGAAACGGCGGCCGTGCACATCGACGGGACAGCGTGCAGCCCTAATTTAGTAGAATTCCAGGAAATAGCACTCGGACTCACCGCCGGGGTGGCAAGGCGAGGGTCATGGTCGCACAACGTGCCAGGTTCTTCTTGCATCTATGTCGACATATTTGCGGCCTGGCTGACCGAAGACATCGGGGACTGGTGAGACAGGGCGTGAGCCTGCGAGTTGTAAAGGAGATGGTGGTGGTCGAAGAAAAAGAGCAAAAAGTCAAGAGAGGTGGTGCGCTGGCATCTACGTCATGCGACCGTCACTGGCATCGCCGCGCTTGAGGCCGACTTTTAAAAGTTTTAAGTCGAGAAAAACTCTGTAAATTCCCGAGTCGGAAACATCTGAAAAATTCACTAACATCATCGGACTACTTTGCATTTTTTTAAGACGCAATCCCTGGCATTGCCTAGCAATCTCGACGTGCCCTTGCTATACTCGGTGATACCTGCCGAGCCCTTGGTTTCACTGGGGATCAAACCCGACCGCAACACCCGAAACTCTCACGTGAGATAAGTGATTGGCAAGCCAAACAGTGGCTTTATCCTCTTGCCACCCTGTTGCCGCCATAGACGGACGTGGCGGCTTGCCCCCTGACAACGATGGCCCAAAAGCACCTCGACCCACTCGTTAAGCCTGGCCTGGCAAGTTGGAAGAGTAATTCCAACCCACAAGATGTTGGGCTGGAAAAAATCTGTAGATCGAAGTGAATTTCCCCCGGATCTTTCTGAATAACACCTGCAGACGCCAGGGCGAGCTGTGGTTTTGCGACACGCAAAATTACACAGTGGCCGCACCGCGCTTCCCGTTCAAGCTCTCGTTATGGCTCATGTCTTCACTTCCGCTTATCCGCCGCGGCAAGAGAGGTATGTCCGCACGAATGCTCTGCTGGTGATGTTTCCACACGTGGCTGCCTCACTCTACGAGGTTTACGTCCATTTCGCCCGTCTGTCAACACTCCCTGATATGTCGTTTTTTTTTTTTTTTCCTTCCTCTTCTCTCTTTATTTATCCACTCTGGTGCGAACCCGTCCCTTGCCGGTGCCACAAATTGCTGGTCCAGGCCATCACGAGGCCTACCTACTCCCACCGCGACGTTCCAAAGCAGAGCCTTTGCCAGATGGTAGAGGTTACTTCGCCGCGCCCTTTGACTGAATTACAGCTCCGCAAATCTGCATATCTCCCGCCACTCCTGTTGTTATTGGCTATTCCTGGCTTTTGCGCCACCTTCCCGTATGTATATAGACCTCCATTTCGCGCGAAGCTAACCATTTAGCTCCGCTGACCTGCGGGAAGCTTTGCAGCTGTCCGCGCCCGTTCTGCCGGCATATAAATATTTCTTTTTCCCGTCCTCGACGGCCACTAAATCATCTACTGACCTATCTCAGTTAGTGATGAGCTCTTTTAACTGGATCGCTATTCGCTCGGCGCAAACGACTGGCGGTATTGCCGGCAGCAGCGTTACGACTCGAAATGTGAACTTGTGCTCGGCTGGCAAGCCGTAACAGAACTTCGATATGATCGACCCGCGTCCGCTTCTATCCGACAAAACCCATTTTACAATTGCATTCGCTCGGTGTCTGTAAGTCTCGACTGGTGGTATTGCCGGCTCCAACGGATTTCTTCAGCAACTCTGATTCGTGTGCTACTCGGAAGGTTGACTCGGGGTCGTATAGAAGCAACGACAACATCAACATGATCGACTCTGGTGTCCGTCCACTTCTATAAGCGCCGGCTATGCGTTTATTATCATTCGGCATGCCATCCTCTTTCATTCGCGATATCTGGTACTACATGTGCTGCCTGTTCATCATTTTATGCAACGTTCGAAAAGATTCAGGTTTAACTTATAGTTTAATTCGATGGGCTATACTTGGATGTGTACGGCAGTGGCCTGCAGTCATGTTCGCCCACCGTACGGTCGACCACAATGGTAGTTTTCAATGCGTTTGATGTTAGGCCAATGCTAAATATTTCACTACGCCAGGTGTTGCATGTACACGGGCGACAAATTCCTGGTGAACCTCCTACGTTCATAACATTACGGTGGATTTATATTCATCCGCAATCCTCCTCATGATCAATTACCTCTGCCGTCGCCAGCAACGTTGTTGGATTGCCGCCGTGTCATGATCTGTCTTTCAGGCTTTTCCATGTGCCCCTCAACGTTATCGAAGATTAATGGTATACAATTCTGATAGCTGGGATTATGTTACATGTGGTCTGCTACAGGAATCCATTCACCCTTTCATTCTAGTGCATCGCCTGATCGGCGTCTTGGCGCTGCTGATAATCCCGCTCACCGGCCATCGCGTCCATCGCGGGCCGACTCCCCATCTGAGTTGGGTGTGTGTTACCCATTCCAGCTGTCGGATTAAAAATGGTCAATGCCGAACCTATTAGTGGATGCCGTTGCGCTCACCCTTGAACTCCTGAGGCGGTGGGCCGCCAGATGCAGGGTATTGGGGTGGCTGCTCCGTGTTGCCGCTATACGCATTGGGTCCACGACCGAGATCAGACTTCATGTTCGCGGTTGTGGAGTCTGCACCTGCATTAATTCCTCGGGATAGTTAAATGCCGAAGACTAAACTTACTCTGTGCGTATTCCTGGCCCTTAGGGGCAGGAAAGCCGGTAGCATTCGTAGTGGCGTTTGCGTTGGCCCCGTTGATGCCTGATCCCCAACCTGAACAGGGTCAAATTTTGTGATTTCGTGGCGCCGTTCGAACGTACCTTGCAACGAGCCATTTGTGTTCATCCTGTTATGGCCATCCATCGTGGTGGTGTCGACAGGACGCCCCTTGATCATCGCGATTCCTTGCTCGATTTCCATTCGTCCGCGACGCGCGATCTCATCATTGACACTCGAATCACGCTGCTCGACAGTATCAATTGCTCCGAATGTGGTGCCGCGGACGCTATCACCGACACCCTTGGCCACTTGCATACCGCCTCTGCCGTTGTTTATGTCAGTATTATACGCAATTGGCACGAAATCAAACGAAACTGACTTGAGCTTTGTTCCGATACTCGCGGACGCGGAAGATTTATTCTGATTGTTCGTTGTTGAGGCCATATGGTAAGAGATAAAAATGTAAGTGAGCTCTTGCCTGTTCGTTTCGTTCGTTTTATATGTGCTCCCAGAGCATGACGAGGGATGGAGCCTCTATGAGTTCACTGTGGAAACTTGAGCAATGACGTTCGGGTCCCGTTGTGGGCGCACGATTTCCCACGGGTCTAAAACCCGCTCCGGAGAGGCCGGTTTGCTTCCCGCGCCACGTACGGCATGACAGGAAAGCCGAGACCGGCGGCCCAGATCAGGGGTTAAAGGAGCTGTGGAAGGTATAAATATCGGCAGTCAAGCTTATCGTCGTCTCCAATCGCCCTTAAACCCCCACTCATTTCCTCTTTTTCCCTCCCTTCATGCGCCGCGTTCCCAAATACACTGGGTGCTTGTCTACATTCTAACGGTAATCTCTTGCGCTCCACATACCCTGGGCGGCTCGGCATTCGATGTTTCGTCTGTTCCCTGCTTCCCTGGGTCGTGGCGGCCGCAAGGATTACCGTTCGAAAGAACGCGCTCGGTTTGTTTGTGCTGCTGCTTGCACTGACTCCCACTCTATCCTACCCCACATCCATATCACTTTCTTGGCCATTATTGCGCCCCCGCCGATTAGCAAGTCGAATACTGGTGTTTCCGTCCTTTGCGGGCTCATTACCGAAGCTCCTCGTTGGCAAAGACGACTGTGGTTAGGGAAACTGTGAGTTTCAATACACTACCGTCCCACGAGCATCGGATCTCCCTGTATGCTCCACTGATAAGCGGTCAACAGGAAATCTCGAATACCCCTCCGCCGGCTGATCAAGATGTGGACCTAGGGAGCGATCTTATGTTACGTGAACACCCAGGCTTCTTTGAAAGTTCATCTTTACATGGCAAGGTCCATGCCAATCATCGACTTCCGGATTGCAATCCAAATCCGGAATTAGCGTTTGGAACAGGTGATTCCGGAAAAAAGGCGGCGGCAAAATGTGGCGCCTGGCCGAGGCAACGCCACACGGAGGACACTTCATTTAAGTCGCTGCGGGGTGCTTTATTTAGAACTCTTCTCGAGAGGACACAGCAGTCTACGCGAGTAGTCGCTGCCGTCCTAATTTAACTGAAGGAATTAAATTGGTCGTGGGATTTTTCGACGGAGACGCACTAGGTCTCGGAACGTGCCGGTTGAACAGCACCCGTTGCTTTTGTCGGCGGTGAAGTCGAGTGGTGTCCGTGGGCCGGTCAAGCAAGCAGAAAAACCAGAGCATCTTACCAAGTGTATCTCACTGTTCAGTGGATTTTGGCCACCAACGCGAGGCTCAGCTCACCTAGCGGTCAACGCTGCTTGCCTATTTGCATCTAGCGCTTGGTACAGAGACCGCGAGAATTTCGGCGGGCGTCGGCGTCTGCAGAAGCACAACCTGACGGAAGTGTAGCCACCTCGCCTTACAGTAGTGTGAATGGAAGGAAGGGAACGTCAACATTGGTTTGGGGCCTTCTCCCGCCAACGTACTTTCGTATGACTCCACTTACATGCTCGCTGTCCGAGTGTAGCGTTGTTCTGGCTTTGCTTGGCCCGGAACCATGGATTCGGCTTGGCTTCGTCTGGCTCAGACTTCGTGAATTTCAAGCCAAAGCGAAAGCTTGGGCGGGGAGATATTACAGGCAATTTCGGAGCTTCTGGAGCTATTGTAAATGCAGTTCGACTGATGAGTCACTGCGGAAACGTTGAAGAAGACAACAGAAATGAATTTACTAGCCAGAATCAAGCTGGAACAGCTTGCACATTCCAAAGCCGTTGTCTCGATTTGAATGGACAAATAGTCACAACACTATCCGAGTACCGCAACTGGTCAAGGTCTCATGCGCCAGGAAATGAATTCGATTCTGGCATTATGCTACATACTTGATATATACCGCTCCGAATCCGGGCGAATAAAATACACGGAACTTCCCACTTCTAATTCTGTTCCCGCGCTTCAAGTTCCCAGCTCCTCTATCTAATGCTTCGTGCGCGGCCGAATCTTATCGTTCCTCAGCTTAAGCGGCCGGGGTTTCCCGTTCATGCGCTCATACACCCCACACGCATTACACACCTGCTCGCCTGCTCCATTGCGCCTCCATGTCGACGTCTTGCGCGTCCCGCAATTAACACACTCTGGACCGTCGTAGTCTCCGTCCGAGTCGCCCCCCGCCCGGGCCGTCGTTATCTACGTCAATAAGGTTTTGCGGACGGAGCATCCCGTGCTGATTGAGATAGAGCCCGCAGGCGTTGCAGAGCGTCTTGTGTGTGCGCGGGTCGCGGCGCCAAAGCGGCGTCGAAGTGGCGTGGCAATGGGAGCATTCCTTGCCGTCCCTGCCGCCGTAATCTCCCGGTTCGGATTCGACGATAACTATCTGCGTCGAGGAGGGATGCCGACCATGGTTACTCCGCGAACTCGAACCACCTGCGGCGTATGCGGGTGTGTTGCTCCTGGGGTAAGCCTGGCTGGAATTCGAACTGTACTGTGGCCATGGCGTCGCCGGTGACCCAGCGTTCGAGTTCACTGCAGGCTGATACTGCCAGCCCGAGTTCGGCGGGTAATTCATTGGCATGGTGGCGGCTGAAGAGGCCTGGTTCACATATGTAGGACCTGGGTTGCCGTAGGCGGTCGGATAACCTGAACCCGGAGTGTACTGTGGCCCATAGGACGCATTCTGCTGGGTATACGGGGTCGAGGGATATACTGGTCCAGGAACAGCTGCACCAGGATAATGCGCTGGTTGTCCCATTGCATCTGCAGTATTTCTTTAGCATTTCAGAGACCGATTTCAACGTGCTTGTTACCCAAATTGTATGGTCCTGCGGAAGACATGTATCCCGACGGCGGGATGAACTGCTGGCTGCTGCTAGATCTTGAATGTCGTGCACTTCGCTGCTGGTCAGCGTCGCCGCCCATATTGTAGTTGAAAGCTGGGTTACGATGATGGCTCATCGTTGGCTGTTTGCTCGCTGGTTTGTTGGTTAAGCCACTTTGCAGCAAACGTTCGGTTTTTATACACAAGTCGTTGGGCGAGTCATCATCTTCCTGAAAGTATCTCCGCAGGACAAACGACTTCGCTTTTAATCACGTACTGACATCTCAGTTGCAATACGGTCCCGGCTCGCTGCAAAGAAATGTCAAGTGATGGGCCTAGACAGATGGAGTGTGCTCTCACCGCGGTAACATACATACATAGCACCGACCGGATAGATTAAACCACTGAAGCGATGGTCCCGAGCAGCTGAATCAAAAAAAAAATATCAGCTATATGCGATGACTCGCAATACTATGCAGATCTTAACCAGCGCAGAACTGCGGTTGTTTACCTGTTGCGAGACGAAAACCTTCGTACTAGTCAAAATGACTGGAATACTCGCTAAACGGGCTGACTGCGCGAGATGCTGTGGATCAGCGTTCCAAATGCGGCCAGCGGAGCTGTAAGAGAATCTGTTAAATAGGGAGTAGATGTCAGGTCAGTGTCAAGTGTCATGGTCTCCAGGACGTTTCGACCCCGCTGTTTTGAATGGATTCTTCAGATATCATTCACGTCCAGTTTACAAAGGTCTTCGTGGGGGCAAGGACTCGCCGTGAAGTGCGGCCTCCTCAGCGAAGATGCACTGGATACACGGCACCGCTAATTTCGAGGAAAATGGAGAGTCAAAGAATGGCACAAGATGCTTGTCAAGGGTCGTCCAATTGCAAATTGCACTGCTGTCTATGTTCATAAACCCGCGGTGACCCGTTTTTCAATGCCTATAGTTTCAGTCTATCGATTGATCAATTGCATTCTGCCAGGAAAATGAAAAATAGCCTAAAATCTTGTGGATTCGGTGGCGGATCCACGAGGATCCACGGGGACATCCTGACAATTAGTCGAGAGCGAAATTAAAACGACGCACCGCCTCCATGCAGATCTTTCAAAAAAGGAAATAGGCAGATCGATATCATCGAGAGTGTTTGTAAGGTGATAAGGTGGACATCGCATCAGCAAAAAGAGACAATTGCTCGTGGTACGTGACTCACGGAGTGTGCATACTGTGGTCCGTGAGTTCAAATCGTATTCGAATTTGCAACGAGCGGGATTGCATTACTCACGAGAATATCTCTATCTCTCCACTGAATCTTCGGCAATGGGAGAGCTGAGAAAACGAAGCCCATAGATGCGGGGCCAACCGATTTCAAGGGTTCGTGGATGTTTCTCTTGAGCGCATAGATTCCTGGCCCTTGTGGAAGACTATGGATTAGGGGCACCGACGCAAAATGGGTCCAACCGCGAATGTCACGGTGTGAATCCTTCACAGGTAAGAGCTGTTCCTGGAGGAGGGTGGAGCTGCCAGTGAAGGAGGTTGATGACAGATAGCCGCCAATTGTAGTTTCGAACAAAACGGATACCGAACGTACTGTAACGCCAGAGTTTCTTGTCATCAGCAAAGTACCGCGCTCCCTTGAAATTGGAGCGGATGCTCTTGATTTCTTCCATGAAATAGCTAGATGTTCAACATAGGCGATCATAGACACAAAGACCTACGTTTCGGCACTCTGTGAAACCGCAATGGCCTAGGCCAAAGTCAAGTGGCAACGGCACTGCCCGCGAATCCTGATCGGGACCTCTCGGAACAAACAGGGTTCGGCCGCAATGCAACTGGCTTTCACACGGAGATGTACTATCAAAACTTATCCCAAAGACTTCGAGCTAGGAGTTGAGTTAGTTTGAACTCTCAAAATAAAATTCAATCAATCCAAGAGGGAATCCCATTCTCATTCAATTTCTTTGTTTCATCGTGACGCCGCTAAAATGTAAAGAATCCTGACGTCTCATCGCATATTTTGCGCTGAACGAGCGACTATCTCCCAACGGCACATCCGTCGAGGACAGCATTTGTAGGGACCCCTTCGGCAAACAAGCTGCTGATTCTGGGACTTTTTCGACTTGCGCTTGCCCATCGGTCATGATGTGGTGCCGTCTCCTGGCACTTCTCTTACCCGATGTCGAAACCCACTGTTCGCAAGGAGTAATGTTACCACGCATAGCTTATTTTATTTTCATTCACGCAGTACGTAGCGTGGCACTTGCGAGCCTTCTCTTGGTCCTTTACCGAGTCTCTCACTCAGATTAGACCGGAGTCGGTCTGCCTAGAAAGTGTCGATAGACTAGACAGGCTGGTTTGAGCCTACACTCAGAGTAGATCTTGAACTGCCCATCGGCCACTTGAAACTGACTACTGCTGTCCACGACTTCTTTCATTACACTACTCTTGTGATCTCAGTCTTGTGCTACAATGCTGCTCTTCGACGCCATGGACCTTCGTCTGCGGGGTCTTGGGACTACTAGTACACAGTTATTACCTCTGAGTCATTTGTCCGGCTCCAATACATAGATCTGCATCGTTAAATCGACCCCCCCCAGTGCCATTCACCTCTTCAGCTTGACTTTCGGCTCTGGCCGTCCCTTATTTTTCAAGCGTTGGATGTGCCGTTACCGATCGCCAGCAATACTGACCAGCGGGTCAAAAGCTGGTTATCACGCTTCCCGAAGTCATTCCACGGGAGGCCGATTTAATTCTTGCACTTTCCTACCCCCCATACGCACCGTCCCGAGCTTTCCTTGACCGCCTCCATCGTATCTGCCAACTTACCGCTGTCGTCGGGCAACAGACCAATACCGGGTTACACCCTGCGCGTGCCTAGCACCCAGAAAATGTCATCCCAGTTCTGGGCAGCCCTACAGTAGGTACTGGCCCTGAGATCCAGAATTTCTCGGGCTTAACAACTAGAGCTGACTGCGTGTGTTCTATGCAAGTGTGAAATTTCTCAACAAGCGGAGGTTCACTGACTGCAAAATAAATTGCGACCTCAGGATTGAGCTCGACGGAAAAAAGATGGAAGTCACGCGTGATGGACCGTGTGGACAGGAATCTGCGAACACGAACGCGAGCGTAGTGAAGGATAGACCGCGATTGTGATTTTTTTTTGGCTGCAATTGTTTTGTCTGTATGAGCCGCCTCGCGAATGAATTGATGAATGGGCAGGACGGAAGTTCAAATGCTCTCGGGCCTAGCATAATGGCCCCACTTTTGTGATCATGAATCTTACTATATAATAACTAGTTGCTGCCCGTGAATAAATTCACGGCGGGTTGAAGTTTCCAGCTCCTGTGCCAGCTGGTGGTCTCAAAGTCTAGGAGACAAAGAAGGTTCTAAATAGAACGTCATGTGCAATGACCTCATCTCGGCACAACACGGACTACGGGAAATCCCGACAAGCCGAACAATGCAACTGTGAAACATGGAACACGACACAAATAATCGAGAACCAGTTAGGAATAACCCACCAGGTACAAGCATGAGTTTACTCATGAGTACTAATGGTCCAAAAAAAACAGGTACTACCTTTGAAGCCAATTCGAAGCATGCACTGGTGACAATGTTCGATACAGAGCAAACTGAAAGGAACAATTGCAGGATTAAAATTAACCACCTATTCATGCAGTGGGGAACAATGGAACTAGAACTCAAACTAACAGCCACAAACCCGTGGCACGAGAAATGGGGGGAAATGAAGCCATGGCAATGGAAACCAACAACCGGTCCACCAGGAACAACGTAAGGAAACGACAAACAGTAACAATCAACAGGAAACAGGAACTGGGGTAAACAACCCACAGGGTCAGTGAACAGAACGCAGAGAATGTTTGTGAGCAAAGCGAGCAATTCTACCTTAACACGTGACGAGGGCGATGGCTAGAATATGCATGTAAACAAGAACAAATGATGGCACAGTGGCTGACAGTGCTTGGGGGAAAGAATGCCCTCAAAAACATTCAATTCTGGGTATACTGCAATGAAAAGTGGTCCAACTGATGCACCTTCATGATGTCATTCTACTCATACCAAAATCTCATGGAGCGGGGGAGAAGAAAAACGTGCCTAAAAAAGGAAATGTGTAATCATGATTACAATATGCTTTGCGAGCACTCCGCGCTTTCAGCAGATTCCTAGTAGAAAAGGTTCCAAAGGAAGCATTCTCATGCTTATGATCAGTGTTTGATTTTTTGCCCTTGGATTCGTGACTAAGCATTCCCTTACTTGGAAGGAGCATCCACGTGAACTTTGGCAGGCTTTCAACCTGCGATGCACTTTCAATCTCTGCTGGCTGGTGTATTTCAATGCTCTTTCTCTTCCACCACCATGCCACTGCCCTTTTGCTCCCTTGCAACTGCCCTGCATGTCAGCCACCACTCTCCTCTGCATACTACAATCAGCTGTTGCATATGTGCCAGCAAGGCGCGACACTGCACCAGCCCCTATTACCACATTTCTAATGCACCAACCTGCAACCACAATGGAGAGTATGACTTGAGGGCAACTAGAAGAATTGGGGGTCATCACTTCAGATGGTGAGGATTCACCCACAGCTCTTGATTTTGTGCCATAGAATTCAACACAAACTTTGAGGAAAGCAAACCAATGACATTCAAAGTTCCCAGAGCAAGCCATATAGAAAGGGCTTACAGCCAAGCTGCACAATCACAAAGGCCAGCATTAATACCAATCCAGCTGAATTGTGTTCCAAGGTTCATCAGTGGCGGCAGTGGACATCTCGTGTGGCTAGATCAAAGTCCATGATCCAGAAATCGCTTGCCCCTTGGTAAATGTTAATGACACTTCTTGTTCTCATATATGATCTTTGTGTGTCTCAACGCGTCTTTGTTGCACACTGTCTTGTGCATTCCCACACCATGATGTGCGCGGCCTGGAGTGATTGAATTCATGAGTGAGTCAAAGTATGTATCATATCCTAGTCTATGGCCTGTATTGTATTCATAGCATTTTTTTCCTTATTCCCTACCCGCTGACTCCCTACCTTGTCTACAACAAGTATAAATAATTGCAGCACCAGTTATCATCGGTCCAGATCGATCTGACTGCACCGCGCTACAGGAAACGTTGAGTCCGTCCCTGCGCAATAGTAGCAACAAGGCCACTAGTTTAATCCTCAGAGAGGACTAGGGCGCATTTGTCAGGTGTGTCATAGAAGACCTGGGGACGTTCAGACAGCAAAAGACCAGGTTAATCTCACCTCCCACTTAGTGCAAACGTTTTCACGGTGTCCACCATATTCACTCGAAATCACAAGCACATTCACTTGAATCCGTTCTACCTCCAAAACCCCCACTACTCTGCCCCCAACTTTCCTCTTCCCAAATCCCGCACTGAAACCCCTGATTCATCCATACCCTCTGACTACCTTGATTCTATACACACACCATCCCCATTAACCACATGTTCCTTGTCCCCCACACCTATCACCATGTTGCACAAAGTGCAACTCGCTAAAGTCCCCTCACGCTTTGATGGCACAAAGTCCCAGTGGGACAATTTCCGCAACCAGCCCCTCACTTACCTGACTGCCTATGAAGACAACTTTGACACCGACAAGAAGGCAATCTGGTTCATGATCTCCCTTCTCCGGTCCAAGGACAACAAGCCGTGTATGGCAGTGGACTGGGTTTGCAATTGGAAGCAGAGAACCCTGGTTAATGAGTTAAAAATTCCCACCCCTGACCCAGTGAATAACATCGCCACATACACATATTCCCAGCTCCTTGCAGAGCTAGACAAAGTGTTCAAGGATCAAAACCTTGCGCAACAAGCCCACATCTGCCTCATGTCAACGAGGCAAGGAAGCAAAAGCCTGCAGACTTTCCTGCAGCAGTTCGAGCTTGATGCTGAGCTTGCAGGCTATGCCCCACATGCGGCAGCAACTCATTACGATCAGTTCTTGATCAAGTTGCTCGAGGATCTCATCAACCACCAGATTAGTAGCCAGGTTTACGCTGGCAGGGTTCAAGTCCCCAACACATACAAAGCATTCAAGGAACACTTGATTGTCATTAATGGCAACTTGGAGTGGGAGAAGCTCTGGAAGAACTGCCGAGGCGGTTGGAGTCAAGGAACAACAACTCCAACACAGAGGACCACTGCCCCCAGTGGTAATAACAGGGGGACAGCACCAAACTTGGTGAAGAGGCTAGCGCCTGGGGAAACAGCCCCAATGGATGTTGATGCCAACAAGACCCTGAAGGTGGGAGCCTTCAAATGTTATAATTGTGGCAAAGAAGGCCACATGGCATGTGAGTGCCCAGAACCACACCAGGAGCGTGGAAAAGTCAATGTTCACTTGTTGCAGACTGATGAAATGTCCCAGGAAGACTTTAAATTCCTATTTAAGAAAGCACAGGCCAGATTTGGCCAGGATTTTTAAGGAGGGCTCCAATCAAGGCCAAATCAGCACCCCCCACCCCCAATAAATAAATATACTCTACTTGAAGTAGAGCTGACTGAGACCCCACGAGAAGCCTCTATAAATTATATAAAAGAATGCATTAGTCTATGCACCCAGGACATTATAGCAGTAGAAAATGTAGAAAAATTACAAAAAATGTACCCATGCAGAATCCAACTCCTGTTCGTATTTTATCAAAGGCCCATGGAATCCAAACCAGTGAGAAAAATAGTGCGCAGAAAAAGGGTGACGATGTTGCAATGGCTCAATCCACAGTAAGTTCCCTTTGGACTCAAGAAAAAAGAAGCAACCAGGTGGCTTGCACAATGTGCGATGGGAGAGACAGTGTCTCGACTAGCACAAGAACTCAGGGAGTTCCAGAAGCAACGGAACAAGCATGAGATGCTTGTGTCTGTAGAACTTATTGATCCGACCATGGATGCACTACCACATGCATGGATCAGGCATATGCCAAGGTGGAAAACTTTGAGCAGAAGGAACTCGATCAGAAAATTGTGGCCCACAATGCGGACAGATCCGAAAACAAAGGAGGACAGATCACTCATTATGTTAAACTAATAATGGGTGTGGGAGAACACAAGAGATGCCAGCATTTTTTTATCACAAACCTCAGGAAGGCCAGAATATTTATAGGATATGACTGGTTGTTTGAACACAACCCACAGATCGACCGGAAGACCCAGACGATCACGTTTAGTTGATGTCTGCCAGAGTGCAATATGACAGGCACCAAGGCAGCAGAGGGCTGGTGCCTGCAAGAAACACTCGAGGAGGGTGAGTCAATCTTGATGATTGATTTTGCAGAGCACATAGACCTACACTTAAAAGAGACTCAGGTGCAGAAGATGGCAGAAGAGGCCAACCAGGGAAAAGAAAAGATGACAGAAGAAGTGGTTCCAGAACAGTATCACAAATACATCAAGGTGTTCGCAAAAGAGTCCTTTGACAAACTACTGGAAAAAAGGCTGTGGGATCAATTGATCAAACTAAAGCCAGACACTAAGGCTGTAGATTGCAAGATCTACCCGTTATCACAAACAGAGCAGAGAGAGTTGACCAAGTTCCTAGAGGAGAACTTGAAGAGCGGATGAATCAGACCATTGAAGTCATCTATGGCCTTGGCATTCTTTTTTATTAAAAAGAAGGATGGAAGCCTTTGGCCAATACAGGATTACCCGAAGCTCAATGAGATGATGATTAAAAATCGTTATCCACTGCCGTTGATTTCGGAGTTAGTTAACAAACTCCATGGCGCAAAAATATTTACGAAGCTAGACATTTACTGGGGCTATAATAATATTCGGATCAAGGAAGGAGGCAAATGGAAGGCTGCATTCAGAACAAACCAAGGCTTATTTGAGCCCTTGGTGATGTTTTTTGGGCTGACAAATTCCCCAGCCACGTTCCAGACAATGATGAATGACATCCTTCAGGAGTTAATTAACGAAGGAAAAGTCATCGTCTACCTTGATGACATCCTTATTTTCATGGAGTCCCTAGAGGAACATCACATGATCATAAAAAGAGTATTGGAGATACTCGAGAAAAACCAGTTATATTTAAAACCACAGAAATGCGAGTTTGAAAGAGAAGAGATTGAGTATCTCAGAGTAATTATTGGTCACAACTCAATGTGGATGGACCTGGTGAAAATCAAGGGTATAATAGAGTGGCCAGAGCCAAAAAACCTGAAACAAATGCAAGTGTTTTTGGGTTTCACAAACTTCTATCAGAGATTCATGCGAGGATACAGTGAGGTGGCTAAGCCTCTCACACGGCTGACAGGGAAGGAAGGCTTCTCCTGGGGAGAAGAGCAGAAGGCTGCATTCCAGAAACTCAAGGATCGGATCATGGAGGACGCAGTGTTGGCACTTCCCACATACAACGGGAAGTTCTGGTTAGAAGCCAATGCGTCAGAAGGAGTGACAGGAGCAGGAGGGGGAGTGGCACCCAGTGACATTCATGTCCCATAGGATGAATGAGACAGAGTGGAACTGTGAGATCTATGATAAAGAGATGCTCGTATTGGAAGAGTGGAGGGCTCTCTTGATGGGAGCAAAGCAGACATTTGAGATCTTGACAGATCATCAGAACCTACAATATTTTAAAAGTCCTCAGAAGGTTAATCAGAGGCAAGCAAGATGGATAGTTGAACTATCCGAATATGACTTTACGCTTTCACATTGGGCTGGGGCCCTTAATAAGAAAGCTGATTTATTATCCCACTGGGCGGACCACAACCAAGGGAAGAATGACAATGAAAATGTTGTTCTTCTCAAGCTGGAGTACTTTCGATCTCAGGAGATTATCATGAAAGGACCGGAAGCCGAAATCATGTCACAGATCAAGGCTGAGAAAAAAGTAGACAAAAAACGTAAAGCTGGCGCTACAAAAAGATCTTCCTGGATGGAAGAAGGTGGAAGACATTATCTATTATGACAACCTTATCTCTGTTCTGAGGAACAAGGAGCTTCGAGACAAGATAATCAGGCTTCATCATGATAATCCTCTTGCGGGACATCCAGGTGAGAACCGGATGCAAGAGATGATCGAACGTAATTATTGGTGGCCCAGGCTAGGCAACCAAGTTTCAAAATATATAAAGGCATGCAAGGCATGTCAACAGACAACCATCGACTGGTTTAAGCAGGGAAAGCTTAATCCACACAAGATCACCGAGGGACCTTGGCAGATCATATCTATGGATATTACTGGTCCACTCCCAGAGAGCAACGGATTCAACGCCATCCAAGTATGGGTTGACACATTTACAAAAATGCTCCATTGTGAGCTGACAAGCATGGACTTAACAGCCGAAAGAGTAGCCTGATTGACTCGGGACTACGCTATCAGGTATCACAGGGTACCACGTAAAATTATATTGGACTGAGACAAAAGATATGTCTCGGGATTCATGAAAGAGCTGAACCGACTCATGGGAATCGAAATGAACCTGAGTACAGCATTCCATCTGATCACAGACAGCCAGACCGAACAGATGAATCAGGAGATTGAGAAATATCTCCAAGTCTTCATAAATTATTGGCAATTGGACTGGGCAGAGTGGCTTGCTTTGGCTGAGTTCACTCACAATGACAAAGCAAGCTTGTCAACGAGCATATCGCTGTTCTATATGAACGCCGGATACCACCCCTGGAAGGGGATAGAAAACTAGGTGGAATCCCACAATGAAACTGCAGAAGAATTTGCCAAGAAAATGAAAAAAATCCACGATGAAGCGGCAGCTGCGCTCGAAAAAGCACAAAAAACAATGAAAAAGAATTATGATGCACATGTCCAGGATGCACCGGTATTTAAAGTTGGCGATAAGGTCCTTATCAAAGCAAAGAAGATAGAGACCGATCAGCCAACAAAGAAGTTGGATCATACAAGGGTAGGACCCTAGAAAAAGTTGGAGCATTGGCTTGGAAGTTCAAAATACCGGAGACAAACCAGATGCACCCGGTATTTAACAAAGATCTTCTCAAGCTGTATATAGAACCACCAGCACACCAGAGAGAAGAGCGGCCAGGACCAAAAATCATATCAGGATATGAAGAATATGAAGTCCAGGAGATTTTAAAACATCACAGAAAGGGTGCAGGATACCATTATTTAATCCATTGGAAAAACTGGCCAGTTGCAGAGCGAACTTGGGAACCAAGAAAGCACCTGATGCATGTGGATAAAATGCTCAAAGAATATCAGAAAAAGCATGGGATCAAAGTCCGAGCTTTGCCAATATTCCCACAAGGACATTGGGATTATTTAATCCATCGATACAAGCCTCAGGAGGAGTCCCAACAATATTCAACGAAGAAATTATTTAATTGGGCTGGATATACTGGATTCAGAAAGATTTGAAGAAATCATCGACGATACTACACAATCTGTAGTTGCTGAGGACATCGACAGGGGTAATGTCACAATTTGAGCCGTAGTCATTCCATATTATCTAGGTGCTGAACATGTGACAAGATAATGCAGATAAGCGCCAGACAGATTAGATTGTGTGATTGCAGGAATTGCTCAACTTAAAATCATTGATATTTCAAGAAGCCTCATGGGTTTTCACGCAATGAAGGTACTCTGAGCATTTCCCACGATCACATGCATATTTAATGTGTTTGACACAACACATGGTTTTGGGTTACAATACATTTTCTCTTAATTTCCCTTGACATGACATTGACATTTCATCTCATTTACAATCGCTTGAGGCCATGATCCTCATGTTCATCTTTATTTAGTTTTATAGTACAGCCACTCTAGAACAGTATAAATACAAGTAGTAGTACACTGTATTTCCTTAGTCTTTTATTTGATTCATGTTTCGAGTCTCATCAACATCTCACTACCCAATCCCCTAGCGCTGCTAGTGTGGACGAGATTAGATAAAGAGCCTTGACTGTGACATTCAGAACTTGAAAGAAAGGTTGTTTCGCAAATAAATAATATGAAAGTGGGTGGACAAATTTAAGTACGTACCTTCCAGGTGCCAGGATCCAGCATCAGGTTCCCCGTGTAGAAACTACTCATTTTGCTGGCCTTGGACAATGGGGAAATGGCAGAGGAATGATTGTTATTTAAGAACTGCGATGCAAACTATTAAATAATATTCACGCCGGTACTATAGCCTGTAGCGGCGTTCACCTCTGCAGTCTGACTCATGTTGTGCGGCTAAGCATGGGAAACCCATAAAACAGTCTAAATTAAGCTGCATCAGCCCGCTCTAGATGGTTCTGTTCATGCGGGCACGGTATAGTCTTCCTGGTGTCTTTACAGCTGGCAGCGCTAGATAGAGGATTGGGATACAGGTACCACACGTTGCGTGACAATGTTTGTAGTCTCCGCGGCTTCTCTCACCAATGATGTCCTGGATGTTTTGCCCGTTTTCCTCAACCCTTCCGCCCATGAGCTTCATCATTATGTTGTCAAGAGGTGTGGAGTCGCAGCCATGTCAGTTTTTGAGTACTATTGTTGTTATTATGTTCACTCATCATAGCCCGGCTCCCCGTCCCACACATAACTAAATCTCGTTCAGTCTTCCTCAATTACTGCGTCGGCAATAATGGAGCCAATGATATTGTATCATTTCTTAGGGTGAGAGTGTGCGATACATGTGGAATGACCACGAAGTAGAGTCGGAGCGACATTGGTGAAGAGGAATGGTAGAGACGGGATTTAAATGCAAGCGAAATTTTATATACCGGCTCTATGACACCCCTCGACATATGTGGCAGCCCAAGCCTCGGAATTTATGATTATGACAGCACGGATGGGAACATTCCTGAAACTGAGAACAGTTCACCACTTAAGGCTGAACACGTTCTTACACCACGATTTATCCATCACAGTTTCTGTGTGAGGAAATTGACCTGAGAAGTTGAGGATGAACAGATATCCTAAGGTTTCTTCCGTGTCGGCCTGAATTTTATGGAGCATTTGAAGTTACAAGAACAGAGATTTTAGAGTGCGTAGAATTCATGGACAACCAGATGTTATCTGTACATTTCCATAAGATATGCTTTCGCTTCGCTTTGGCACTACCGTATGAAGAATGAAATAAATCAGTATATTGCATTGGGGGACTGAAATCCAGGAAATCAAAGAAATTCCTGAAATGCTGCGAGCTTGCGTGGCCGCAGTTCAAAGCCGTGCCATGCGGCGCCGATCTGCGACAGAAGTCCCAAATGAGGATTGCTTTCAATGGCGGTTGAAACCTGTTGAACCACATGATGTGTCTGCTAACCAGAAATTTTTTAATTCCTGAGCCGCAGTGCAGAATTGCGTAGTAGCAATCTACGGCATACGTTCGTCACCTCGAGCCGGTGGGAATTGAACCGTGCGTGCCGATGTAATCTATTTAGAATTTCACGGTTCTGTCGGCAGGGGCGCGCGTGAAACGGCAACACAGCAATGGTACCTGTACAGCGTTAGATGAACAGCAGAGGACGGAGAGCGAGATGCGATTCACCTCAAGGGGATACAACCAAACAATCCAAAATGAAGCACTAAATCTCAATGGAACAGTTAATCTAGGGAATGAAATATATTCAGATAACATTTGTAGCGCGCTTTGCGGCAGAGCCCACTAACTGCCCCAGAGCACATTATCCAATATGACACTTTGCAAGGATCTTCCCTGTGGGCCAAAAAAATAAACAGTACACCGTTGTGCTCCCAGCATAGTTTCAAACATTGTTGCAAGGTATACACTTACCCAAGTTTCTAGGTGGTACATGGTCAAGATCAAAAATGGACATAACATGTAATCAAGAGGATAATGGCGCCCAATTCTCGCTCGGTCGACCCGTCGACCAGCTCGCATTGGGCTTCGGAACCCCGACTGTGTCGGGGTTCACTGCATGAGCAGAGACACTGATGTCACGGTGTAATAAGTAGAGAACAAAAAATAAAAATAGCAGGCCTGCAACAGAAAGAATGACAAATGGGCATACCAGAGCTTTTAATGACCATTTTAAAAAAGAGCGACATGCGAGAATCGAACCTATGACCTCCGCATATGCCCAAACAAGACCAAATTTTGCATTTACAGCCAAAAAAATAAGCGATCGCACCATAGGACCCACTACCTAAAGTTAGTGGGCATGCCCGAATTGGAAGGAGTCGACGTTCAAGGCACAGCCCGTGTGCTTCGGAAATGGAATATCACCGGAAACCTTGTAGACAAGCGGCAAAAGAAATGATTGGGTTGTCAGAATGTTCACCGACCGTCAACGCGTTCCGGCAAAACAATCTCGCCGGAGATTTCTACATGCTGAGGTGAGTCCTCAGTCCGTTCAACCGAGATGAGGCTCTGGAGTATGAATAGAGGGCGCTGGCGGTTCCAGTCATTTGCTTTGCCAGGATATCTATGCCCCGGTAGTCCAGAACGAGGATGCAGGTGGGGCGCCGCCAAATAATCCCTGACGTATAGTTGAAAAATCTCCGTTGGAGCGAATTGCCCACAACTTTCTACCAACACTGTCCACTGCGGAGTACTTCTCCATAGTTTTGGAAATTTCAGAGCCAGAAGTGGGCTTTTGCGTCGCCCACGGTCCTTTTTTCTTTTTTTTTTCAGAGATTCAACAATGTATCCACATCGGATGCTAGGTAGTTACCTCTCAATATTCCTTTTCCCTCGTTATGAGCTTGAACAAATTATTTTGATAAATTCCAAAGATGAGTTTCAGACTGAACTTCTCTCCAATTCTGTCTCTTCGAAACTCTTCACAAGTGCGAGGCGAGCGTATACTGAACAATTTGACTGAGAATTGATGGGATGCATAGTCATAGTGATGCCGGCGATCGGCTCCCGCCAAAAATTCAAACTCCGTACACAGCCCTTCGGCACAGCTCGAGAAGTACCAGTTTGCAACATGCTCGTCACATGTGTTGCTCATCGCAAGCAGACTGGTGACGAGTCTAATCAGATGCATCGGATGGCCCGTGCACGCCATCAATCGCGTCGCCGGCTGTCAAATTTGGAGTGCTTCTCGCTTCCTCCACTACCATCCCCGTCTCGTCCTTCCCCGCACCATTTTTTGCGCTATTATATCGCTCTTCTGACTCCATTTACCTCCTTTATGATTCTTTAGATGGCTCGATTCTCTGTAGTCTCGACCTGATTGACGCGATATCAGGTGTTTGTTTGACGCTTTTTTTTTGTTGAGATCCTGATGCAGGTGTCATCTACATCGTTCTCTCGTTTCTTTCACGGCTCTCACTGCGTCGGAGATATGAAGCAGATGGGTTGGCTTCAATTGGCGAGATCGCGACACCAACTTTCTTTTGGGCGCAGATACAGATCTAGATATATGGCCCGTGCAACGTGGTGCGCGTTATTCCAGCTCATATGTCATACTTCACATAGATCGTCGAAGTTATATCTATCCGCTCTATCATGTTCCGCCACCCCTTCCTCATCACAGGATCTGCCATAGAGCTGTTCTCATTCACTTGCATCGCTGCGATGGAAGGTAAGTAACATTCTTTTGCAAAAAATAAACAAAATTCTAACGGCGTCAGTCACTGCCCTGTCGAGATGCTCGTGTGCCGTGCAACTGATGTTTTCGCAGCATTGACGGTACTGGTGGAAGACGCGATCGTGCCAGACACCGCAATGATCATGTTTAACTGAGCATTCCGCGTCCTGCGGTGAAGCCGCCCGGGCGGTAGAGAAGGTCATGGCCAGGGCGAGCGCGATCAGGGTGGCTGCACGGAGCTGCATGTGGGTCGTTGGACTAAACGCGTCCAGTTTATAGAGCGCATGGACGCTTCATTCGTCGTACGATGGGCCTTGTGGCGGCGCGAAATATGCCGTTGAGTAAGGGTTCTGATTTTGAAATAAACGCAGAGGGGCAAAGCTTAATTCCACGAGTGGGCTTTCCGTGACTCATGGCAAAGCTATCAAGCCAGGCCGTTTTTACTAGCGGCAAATACATTACTTGGGCTGACGTTCATCATGATTTTCTTGCTGATTCTCTTCACACGCTCCGCTCTCGCAGCCGTAGACTCTTGCCCTGAGGATGCCTCACTAGATCCTGTTTTAGCTATCGGCACACGGCCGGATGTGCCTCAGACGCAAGGGAATTGCTGCTTCCAACCGCTCAGACTCCGTCCAAACAGTATTACGTGTACCTCGGTGTTTTAAGACCACCGCGAGCGCCAAAGAACTTGCATATCCGCGTATCCGGGCGTCCGCTTCTCCACTCTATGGTGGCCCGGTTGCTACTGAAGACGCATCCTTCGGGCTCCCGCTTGCCTAGCTATACTGGCATGGACTATCATTAATTCTCAAAGAGACGTTTGCCAAACGACTCTCCATACCTACGATGCGGCACACGACACAAGGAGGTAACGAGTATTTCAAATGCATCAATTCTACTGTTCAACTTGATGCATAGCCTTTTCGGAGCACATTTTCTTCCGTTGTAAGGGACAGATTCGGTGCCCACACTCCCTGCCTAGTGGGGTGTTTCTGAGTGGAGACGGCTACCTCCCCGTCGCGCGTCTAGGTGAGAGTTGTTCATCTCTGTGGAGTCGACATTTCCATCTTCACCCAGACTGTACACCAGCGCTGATTGCGGTTGCACAGAGGCAGGCGCCATAGATAATCATCATTTCTCTGCCGCCTACTGGCCCACCTGCTTTTCCACACGCATGTCTTCCATGCGCCTATACGTCAGAAGAGACGTCGCGATGAGGGTACGAAAAGTGGCGTCAGGCATCCGTCATATATCAGAGGAAGCGCTGCTTTGTCTACGTTTCCTCTTTCAGCCACGGAGACACTCGAACTCAACCTCTCGTCGCACTTGAGCAGAAACAGGCGCTGGCCATCAATTGATATGAATCATTCCCACCCTTGAATCACGTCGTCCAAAATGAATGCGATGAAAAAAGCGAGGTCTTTTCCCTATAAGGACTACCAGCTTGCTTTGTCAGTACTTCCCGACAATAACGGCTGGCTTCGAGCTTACACATCTGGGTCAGGGCAAGATAGGGCGTACTCCGCAGTAAATAATAACTCAGTTGCGTATTTTTCAGACAATCGGTTTATTACCAACGTTTTCCAGGATTGGCAGATGAACTTGACTTTACCCTCGCGTTCACTGGAGAATACTGAGCTGGCGTCAACGATACCGGTAGTCTGAGTTTTGAAAAAGGTTATCTTCATGCAACAGCTCTGTGCATGCCGTAGCGTGGAACAAATCGAATCATGCTGCCATCGACGGCATGCATACTCCGTGCGCAGTCTCAAGGATTGCCAGGTCTTGCCAATTTTTTCAGGACGGAGGTGTTCCGCAGCAAGAGGTTGTGCTGGAAGGAGAATTGAACGTTGCTGATGAAACAGAACATCATGGTAGTATGAGGGGCTGACAGAAAGAACGCCGTCTGCTGTCAACTTCCCAACCCTCAACCTCGTCAATTCACTCACGACTCCGAAAGCACCCGGCCTCTATTCATGTGAGCATCGCCGAGGACAAAGCCCTCGGTAGAATTGACGCGGTTGAACTTACGGTAAAATTGAAGTCCACCTCAATGTGTCATTTCACACTTGATAATGGATAGATTGAAGACGGCGATAACACCGTCGTGAGGGTTTTCGCATATCACGATGAGCGCTCAACAGTCCTCCACATCATACATGTGCTCAAAATTGTTTGATAGGTTATTTCTGGCTGCTTCACACCGACACCACACTCACAACTCGCCAAACAATTTCTCCACGCTAGGCTCGCTCGCGGTGCTGCCCAGGCACTGCGACTTGGCGTCCGAGGGTGGCCCACGATCATTGCCATGCAGTGATGTTACGGCAAATTAAGATAGCACCCGAACGATCTGAATTCCCACGCTCACAGTAGCCGAACGTGTAATCCCGGGCATTCAATTTTGCACTGGCTCAAGCTCACCCTGCATACCGTCCGCCGCCATAAACGGACATTCCGTCCCAGAGAGGTTCTTCACGGTGCGCTGGTGGGCCATTTTGAGATCAATTGGTTTTGTTTAACCTCATTGACAGAATGTTCCTCCAAGTTGGCGCAATCGGCGAGCTGGATGAAATCCAGAATATGACGGCCAAAGAATGGTCCGTCTTCCGCTCATCGCACTATTCGCCACCATACGGTCGAGGACCCACTTCGCCCCGGCAACACACCGTGTACCCGTTTTGGATTGTGGCTGGAGCGCGGCCAACGTACTTTCTATGCTTTCTCAACCGATGATGCGGGGCTCCGGAGCTAGGTCCCACACCACTCTATCCTGATCAGCAATATGCGCCGCGGGCTCTCTGAATCACTAATATCATCATGCACAGCACTGTAGCAGCAGTGTATAGATCTTCGTGGCAATCACGTTTCAGAATCAATAGCCTCGAGAGATCAATACTAAGAACGGGAGAATATGTTCCGCCGGAAGCTAGCCGATGACCACTTTGTATGCCATGCCTCTCTTCGTTCGAACACTCTAACAATTAAAAAGAGGACCGGAGGTACCGTTTGAGGCCTCTCATCGAACATGTCCAAACCCTCAGTCTTCGTTCTTAGACGCAGGAGGGCAAATATCGCGTGTGCTCGGTGTCGACAAAGGAAAATTAGGGCAAGTGAAAGTGTAAAAAATGATTACTATTACACGTCTAACTCGGTGTGCCTGACTTCAGTGCATTTCCTCCGATCGCGAACGAGACTCTTGCGACCCGTGCTTCAAAAGAGGTCTTGCTTGTGAATACACCATCGGAGAAGAGTCACAGCATGACAATGGTTCGGACACGAATCCTGCGACACAGCAACAGTCCTCTTCTCACACACCTTCATCCACCGCCTACACACCACCCCAGCCTTCCCCCTTTTCCATTCCAGAAAATTATTCTCAACCGAGGGCGGGCATTAGAGGCTCCATCCCACATTCCAACCCAACGCCTGCTTTCGATCGTACAAATCCTCCTTTCCCTTCACAACCTGGTCCGAGTCAAGGTTGGAGACCACCATACCCACCGGCGTATCCTCCCCATCCCGACCAATATGCACAACAACATCCGGTACCAACTTGGGGTACCACGCCTGATCCGTTCGCGGGTTATCCGCCCGCTGCCGTCAACCGTGGCTCTTTCGAAAGCGGAACGGGAATGGGCGTCGGCAGCGAGAGTGTGGGGCAGTATCAAGGTTCCGCGTCGCCATATTTCTTGTATGTTATTTATTCATTTATGCAACATTTGTGCGGCGGACTGACCATGGTTTTGCCTGTCCCGATTAGATGTTGGTGTTCACAAGATCCATGTTTCTGTGGCGGTTTGAGACTCTGAGGCTGGAAGTAAATGACGAGCACACAATCCATAAACGAATAGATCTAGTCTCTAGCGATAATTCTAAATAGTACGGACACTCTAAATCTAATCTGAGCACGGCCGGCCCTCTATGTATCGACTCGACTCGGGACAGATATCCGGTGACCCCGAATCGGGCCCACGCATCTATGGCAAACTCTCAACGTACCCCAACTGCTCTGCATACCGCACTTCCAGTGCACTCTCTGCGCGCATCCTGACGACATTCCGCTCGACCGCTGCGCGGAAACGCGCGAATACCAATGCGCAATGTTTATTCCCCTCCCTCGCCTCAATGCGCTGGGACGTCCCCGGACGTGTGCTCAGATGGTGGGGTATCCCCGCAGCTGCCTTTGCGCCGGCCATAGAGAGCTCCCAGACGCAGAGCGAGACGACGCCACAGAGGATGGCGTCCACCGCCGCAAGGATTGTAGCCGTGCCTTGGGTGCCAGGAAGTGCGAGGTCCTGTTTGCGCGCATGGGCGTCAAGGACGGGGAGCGCGATGCGGACGGTGAGGGTGTGTAAGGCCGGAACCGCGTCGGGAAGGGATGAGAGTGTGGCCGGGAGCCAAGCCGGCAGGATTGACTCCCAGTTCGGAGCGACTTGGAGCTCCAACGTGGTGAGTTGCGGGAGGAAGGGAAGTGTGAATGAGTTCCCGGTCGCTGCACGAATATCAACAACGAAAATAAATAAATAAACAGTGAACAAACGAACCTGTACAGTTCAGCGAGAGCTCCGTGAGAGTGGGTGCGAGAGCGCGTATGAGCTCCGCACTGGTGTCGCTCTGTTCGACCGCTAAACGCTGAAGATTTGCGGTGGTCGATGGCAAAATCAATTCTTGAAACAAGTGCGACTGAATTCCGTGAGGCGAAGAGACCATAAGGTGGGTGAGGCGGGGAAGTAGGCATGGGTTAGGTTCCGCGCGCGGCATTTCCGGGTGTTTCTTGATAAAAACGTTCTGGAGGGATATAACCGGGACGATTTGAGCTGCAATTGTGATGATATGCAAGGGTATGTCACTGATATGAATCAGATGAAGTTTTTCGAATGACGATCCCAACAAGAATGCGGTCAAGGTCGATTGTAGGCCGGGTTGCAAATCGACCCAAGAAATCCCGACGCCATCGAGGATGAAGCGTCGGACATTCTCGAATTTTGGAAGAAGACGCTCCAGCGGATCGTGCTGTTCGGGAGCGGTTGTAAGCGGAAGTCTGATAGTCAGATCTTTCACGTAGGACGCAATGTGCGGGGACCCGTTGAGCAAATTCAACGCTCGGTCGAAAGTTGGGCACCAGCCAGGCGTCCGCGGGCCATGGAGACCCAGCGTTCGAAAGAGGCAGCGCTGCGAAGGCCCCGTAAAGTTTGTCGCGGTGAGAGAAATGGATTTCAGCGAATTTCTGTCCGCTACCGGGTCGAAATCAACTAGGATGACTTCGACAACTTCCTGGGGGATGGAGGTCATTGCCAGCTCACCTTTAGCCTCGCGTTTGCCACGTGGCAGCAGCAAAATCCTAAGGGCAGCCGGAGAGACCCAAGCGGAGACCCCGCTTAGAAGCGAGTGTTGGGATCAAATTCAATATTAGCTTTAACCGTTCCGCCGCGAACGGGCCAGAGCTCACAAAATGCAGGATTTGTGGTCCGAGGTCTCCTTCAGGCTTCCGTATGCGGCCCCATAAACTTAGAGTATCTTCTGTGTGCGCGCCAGGTATCGACCTCCGCAAGTCATCCGGTGACTCTCTAGACAGTTTTCGTACCCATAAATAGCCATGCCGGCAAGTTATAATGAGGAAATTCTTGACGTTCAATTCGAACTGTAGCTCGACGCAGTGTTGAATGGATGTGTGGAACTCCGATCAAATCTCATTCCCGTTTCCGGAGGTTCGCCCGCTGTTCGGCTCCTCGCACAACTAAAATGCTATGTAGCCGTGGCTAGATCCGGGTCTCAGGAGACACTGGATTTTTTTAGAGAGGCAGAGAAACACCTGTGATTTATATATTTCCACCAAATAAAGTAAATACAAATTCCATGCCGATGATGCCATGTTTTTACATTTGAGCCTGGCACCCAACGGGAGCGTCGCGCATATACAGAATATGGAGAAAACAGTTTATATTACCTGCAATACCCCACTCCCCGCAGTTTGTGTTTGGTATACATGTATGTTTTAAAAACCTACTGTGTCTTCCAGCAACAGCAGTGATCCGAGGTGCGGCATCAGCAAGAGCCGTTCAGCACTTTCAACAAAGGTTGAGCTGTATCTGCCAGGACAGTTGCTTCTTTCTGCCAAGTACCCAAGTCCCTCCCCCCACCCTTGAAAAAGGGAAAAAGAAAGAAAGGAAAAAAACCAAGAAAACTTGCGGCAAAATATGAACCGACTCCGAAATAGTGAACAATTTCTCGGCTGGAACGGCGAGATTTGATGCTCTTTGATGGGACTCACGAACTTTCCACGAATCTCCAGAAAAAGAGATCTCTGCGCAAAGAGCGGTCATTACTGCGGAACATATGTTCGAGCAGGAATAGTGGTGGTCAGAGTAGATTTTAATGAGGCGATTCTGAGGGCAATTCTGCGGTCTGGAATTCATTTACCGTAGGAAAATCGTCGAAAAAAAAAAAAAAAAAAGCATCGAATCGTTGTAAAAGCTCCTCTGGAAGAGATTCTCGAAGCGATTCCAATTCTCAAAATTCAAGACGTTGACTGTTGTGAAATTTTGTGAATAGGCTGGCAAACCATTGGCACTTTATTCATTATACCGAGGTTCACGCGCTCCTTTCAGAGTCGCCAAGTGCCCACTGGAGGGGCAGCTTCTTGTGGTGACCTGCTGGCGAGTCACTGGAGATGTCCGAAGCGATCCCATGTCGATGTCATCGGCGCATCAACTGGGCTGGCTGGGTCAGGGCCGCCACATGTCGGCATTGCGCGCGTTGTGGCAAAAGTGAAAGTATGCTGAGTATTACCAGGTACGAAATAAAGGTTTGGGGATGAAAGTTGTTGATAGAGTCGCAGCAGTAACATGGCCCGAGTACTTGTGAGCCAGTGGAACTCGATTCTGGGCGATTCTCACACGGTTCTAATCCAAAACAATCGACATCAGAATTGTTATCAGAGTCGTCTACTCTGACCACCGCTAAGCTTCCTGATGAAGATGTGACGGTACAACATGCGTAGCATCTGTCTACGAGAGACTGGGTAGCGGCATCCCGCCATTTAGTCTTTCCGGAATGATCGCAGCTCAACCATTGCATTACGGACTTCGCTCGACGCTGGGAATGTCAGCGAAGGCGAGACACCGAATTTAAAGGTACCCGAGATCGCCGACTCGCTTTGTTCAAAGATAATAGAAGCTTGAAATGTCGGTGGAAGTGGGACACCGAATTTGAAGATGCCCGAGATGCCCGAATCGTGTGTTTCAAAGATAATAATGCAAATACAAGAAATGGAGCCACACTTCAAAGTGAGATCAGCATACTCCAGGTTGAGCTCATTGTAGGTAGATGGACGCACCATCGGGAGAGTTCAACCCGACTCTGAACTGACTGAACTTCAGATATTTCGAAGTCATCAAGTTGTGTTGGCTGACCAACGTCTCGAACTGCGTCAGGAGATGCGTGCCACGGTTCAGTTGGGTGTTTTTTATGACTACAAATAACGGCGAAGTGACTTCCAAAGATTGAAATCCCTGTGGCCCAGTTTCCTCGACTTTTGCTCAACTGAGCGGGATATCATGTACTGACAAAAGTGATCTGAGTCTATATCATTCCCTCAAGAAAGTTTTCTCCCGCTAGTGCCTCGATAGAGTTATCGAGGAAAATGTCGAAAACTTGAGCTGTGTTCGGCATCGCGGCAATCAATTGTTCAAACAACCTTACAAGGTTTAATTGTTTGAAGTGTCTGGCTCTGAGAGACTAAATCAATTGGTAGTCTAAAAATTAATAGGGGTGTATCTGAAACTCATGTCGTACTTTTGAATGTCAGTCGAAAGTTCGACATTTCAGAATTCTGCAACATTGATATGGTTGATGGTGACAGGAAATCTGGCGTATGTACCCCCTAATACTGTGCCGTGCGACAAAAGGACCTCACTTCTTTGGTTCAAGCCTCGGTGGGTTCCGCGGGCGAGAGATATTTTCATCTCCCGACATCTCGCGCGAAAGGTGATGAGGATCTGCAGCCTTTCTTTCTCCGGAGTCAATCCGCAGCATGCAAAACGTTGCCGGGCGATTCTGCGTTAAATTCGGACCTTTTTTCGCTGCGGTCTTCACCGAACTCTGTGGCTTCTTCTCCTTTCTGTTCAGAAAACTTCGTTTGACAACGAAAAGGCAACCACAATCCCGTCGTAGATGACGACTTCGAATTTCGATGAGAAACGGTTGTCCGGGAGATGGTAATTGATGCGACACGTGACCCATTTTATCCTTTTTGGTGTACGGAATCTCACGGAACAAAGTTTGGGCTTGCGAAATATGTGGTTACCGCGACGTCAAATGTTCTGGGCTCTGCTCTGGTTACCACTGTGTCCGCCATCAGCACGGCGCCCACTCGCCTCAACGCTGGCTCTTCTCTGGAACGAACTCTGACGACCCTATACACGAACAGTGGAGAAATTCCAGCCGAGAGAGCCAGGGGCGGCTAACACACTCTCTTACCGACATTCATGAACCCCGACACTCCTTTACAACGCACATCTTGCTCGTCACGCTTTGGCGTCGTCCGCCTCGATTCCGAGACATCCCGGTCGTCTCTCTTCTCTGGGATGCAGAACCAGAGCTCTACCTCGTCGCGCCGTACTTGGGGCACAAAGAATGGATATGGAATGTATGATCAACGATTTAGGAAGAGGCGGAGGGTCGATAGGTGTGTGGTGTGTCGCAGGTCATCTCAAAGTGACCGATTCTCAATTTCCGTGTAGTCGTCCCCGTGCCGAATCGTCAACGAGTTCCCCGAGCAGCTTGGCCTCAAGTATCTCTTCGTCCGCCTCAGCCAGTAACAGCTTGTCTTCAAGCGTGCAGCGCTCTACCTCGAAATCCGGGTGCGTCGAATGCCTTCAAGTACTCCAAATTTCTCATCCAATGTTCAGATCGATCTCAAGCGCTCGTAGCTCCTCGTCGCACTCAGCTTCGTCAGCTAGGTAAGATAGGTATATTCCCTCCTATAGTGCCAACTTTTGTCCCAGGTCATCTCAGTCCCACAGTTCTACTGGATCATCAAGTACAACGCGAAGGTATGGTCCTAATCACTACGGTCTAATTCCGCGAACTTTGAACTTTGTGCTTTAGCTCCTCTCAACACACCGCAACAATTTCGAGGACATCCGCATCTTCCTCATCGTCGATCTTACGCCCAGCCAGCACATCCGTGTTTTTGTCAACGGTGATCGTCACCGTATCTGGTTCCACCACCACAGTCGTCGCTACTTCGTCCGGAACACTTGGCGCGAACAGCGGCGGCGGCACTTCCTTCTCACATAATGTCGGCGGAATCGTCGGCGTTGCGATTGGCGGAGTTATCGCCCTCATTCTCGGCGCCGCCCTATTCTTCTTCACCTGCAAACGTTTGAGGCAGCGGCAAGCCAGCCCGCCAGCGGAGATGGAACTCGCTGCGAGTCGCGCGCCGGCTGTGGCCCAATCCGCCACTACGGACCCAGAAACTCTTCCCGCAGCAATTACAAACGATCGCGAGTCCAACTATCATTACAGGCGCGCTTCTTCTCGTCCACAGATGCCGCCCACGCCACCGTCGAGCTCCTCTATAGCAGGTCTTCTCGGTCGTCTGCGAGGCGGCCGCGCATCGACATCGAGTACGGTCCCCGCCCTAGAAAGTACGACACCCCTCGCAATTCCCTCGCCCGCGCTGCACGTCCCTGTGCCTCGTCCTCTGAGCTCTACGCACTCACTAGCGTCGCCCCGCATGCCCGGAACGCCTCCGCCCGGCTCGCCGCGCCTGCCCTCCGTACCGCAACCCACCGGCTCGCCTCGTCCCAGCTCACTTCTCAATCCCCGCATCAACGTTCCCAGCGTGCCGCCCAGCCCTGCGCCGGAGTGGATTGGATGGCGCCCCCCTGCGGCGGAGCCTCCTGCGCCCGCTCCCCCAAGTGCCGACGCCGCCAGAGGACCCGCCCAGTTCCCCCGTGGGACTTCTCCGCCCGAGTCTTGCGGTCCTGCAGTTCCAATCAACGCGCACGCTTGACGATCATGAGGACTATTCGCGTCCTATTGGTGGGGTGCGTAAATTTCTGTATTGTTTCTTTTTCCGAGCATTGACACTGACTTTCTTTTCTACTTTCTTTTTGTTTCTCTTTGTAGAGAGTGAATGCGCGCATGGCGAGCGATATCACCGTCCAAAGTGCGGAGGACACGGAGCGGGATGACAAGCACGAATAGATAATGTTTAATATAAAGTAAAATATGACAGTCGCGTATATTAGTTAATTGTTTTTATAGTCTTGAACGTTGATATTGTTGTATTCTCTGTCGTCTGTATGCTTTGCGTTTCTACAGCTTTGCCAAATTCGAACAAGACTGGTTGAATTTCCACAAGTCTAGATAAATGCTGGGGAACCTTTGCGAGCTTTGTCGAGACAGCCGCACCAGCTCGGAGACATGGAAACGGAAAGCGTTTCTGGAATCTAGGATATTGAGGGAGGTAATCCCTCTACAGAACTTATTCAACGGGAGAAACTGGTTTGGTAGCCCTCTTGTCAAGCGAGGCGGCCACTTCGTTGAAAAAAAATCACTGACCTTGACAAACACGGGAGTTCGTTCCGACCCATTTTCGAGGACAAGAACAAGTTCGATTTGAGTAGGCTGCCGTCAGACGTTGAGCATCACTGGCACCATATTTGAGCTTAGTTGAGGCTTCGGAAGTATTCTAAGCTTATCAAAAGTCAACGACTCTCGACTCAACAAAGGATCTTAATTGATTATTCTCATAATCGTAAACTGTTAGCATTCTCGTATTCTCCCGGGTGCTATACATGTGGTATGCATACTGATTCGAGGCCATGTATGTCGGTACAGCACCCGTATGTTCCTTATAGGGACCACCGCGGTTACACATCTTCCTTCCTTCCTTCATGTGCTCAAGGGCATATGGTTTGCATTTTCTTCGGCTTCGAATTCGAGCAAAAGTTCCGACTCAGACAAGGTTGGCGGCGGCAATAGCTAACCTGGCCCGACATGTCAGAATTATAACTCCTTATGTATCTCTTTTAAATTTGAGTAGCCGGACGGCGGAGGATGAAAATGAACTCGCCGTGATTTTTCTGATCCCGGCAATCTTACGCAGATCGGAGTCGGCTAAGTTCCCGACTTCATAAAAGTTCACTCCGAGGCCTAGCCTTTCGCAAGGTCAAGTTTCGTTTCAATTCCATGTGCCGCTGTGGAAGCAGCTGAGTTCGGCTACAGTGAATTGGAACATCATGATTTTATGACTCGGGTCAACTAACCCGAAAGACAACCTGGATATCGGACGAGGCGGACTTGGCGCAGTGCAGGGGTGTTTTGATCCTTTTAAATGTGTGCACAGACCAACGTACGTTAATCCGTCGCTATGATTGAAGATCTCAATCCTATTCTGGTGATCAACGCCTGTCGAGACGTCAGTCATTGTATCCCTGGAGTCCTGGAAGCGGGTGCACAATGGTCAGTCACATTGACAGACATATCATGCAATACACTCAGTATCCGATATATCTGAAAACGGCGACTCAACAATTAATTTTCGTGTTTCAACATCGTCCGCCGACGCTTGAGACCCACGCCTTATCTCACTAGCCTGTTGGCGGATGAAACCCCGCTTGTAGAGCAGAGTGATCCTTCACATGGAACGGCAACGTCTGTTCTTTAATTGCTCTATGTATTGATGAGTAACTTTTGCCTGCATAAGTGACGATGTCATATATAGTAAACTGGCAGTCCCAATCGTAGGATCGTGCCAGTATAATATATTCTCCTCCTACATTTAAAAGCCGAAAGTCGAACTTCTGTGATCGGCAATCATATTGCTACTTGTGCACACCACATGCACCATCTCAAGGAACTCGCGGTACTGAAGTCGCCGTGCGCCGTACAGAAAGTTTGGGCGGTGATAGTCTTACGGGCCTCACAAGCGCCGAACGGCCCCTTACAAATTCTTCAGACTTCGCCGCCTTCTGATGGGTCCAGAGGACGGTCTCAAAACAGGGCTGCCAACGAGCTGTAATCAACTCCCTTTTACCGCCATTGAATGCGATTACGGTTTGGCGTTATCCCTCCAAATATTTTTAAGCATCGAATTGGTACGAGAAGCTAATATCACCCACATTCTGTGTAGAGCGACCTCGGTAGAGGTTGCATTCACCTATCCGTCAGGCGTGGACATATCAAAATAACTGTCCGCTGAAATAAATCCACGTTTCCAAAGAAGCATGCCGCAAGATGGGTGTACCCTCGCGCGACCCGGACCACTGCGTAGAGATTATTCGCGAGGAGAGATGCAAGCAAAGGCGCTCGTGCTAATTTTTTGAATCCTTTGAAACGAAGGTGACTTTATCCAGGCATAGAAAGGAAGGATCTCGCCTTGAACGCAGTCTAGTACGACTGTTGGTGAAGGCAGGTCTATCGAAAAGCGAGCGAGCTGGACTAAAGTTTCTACTCTCAACGGGCTTTTTGTTCAACTCCGCTAGCTCCCGTTCAAAGGTTGCTTTTTTTTGTCGCCAAACTTCTTTTCCCATGAAGCCTGTCTACTCGAGAGTGGTCGAACCCAATTTTACGACCTCTGCGTATGATGCGCATTGGCGCGAGAGTAGCTGAATTGACTCTTATCCCCAGTGACATGTTCAGCAGTATGCATCTTCGCTACTCCAAGCCCGATACCAATGGTGGTGGAGGAAAATAAAAACCAATAAAGAAATAAATTGCCGAACGTTGCCGACCATCAGGCGTAGTATCCGAAAGCACTGCATTGCTTTTAACATCTTCAATAGAGCCTGTTTTCCCTTTGAATTGTGGATTCTATTGTAATGATTTATTCCAAAACCTCCTAGCCACTCCGAAACTAGTTGCGAGCGAAGCGAGCAAATCTACCTTAACACGCGATGAGGGGGAGGGCTAAGATATGCAAGAACAAGCTTCTGAGAGCGTGGCTGACAGTGCTTTGAGGAGATAATCCCTTCAAAAACATTCAGTTGTGGGTCAATCTCGATGAGAAGTGGACCCAAAGATGCGCCTTCATGGCACGAATCGACCTATACCAAAATTATTGCATGCGGGGAAGAAAAGTTTAGCGACCAAAAAAGGAAATCCGTAAGCATGATTACGCGGACGCAGCTTCGCGAGCACCCCGCACTTTCGGCGGATTCCTAGTATCAACTTCCCGATACCGCTACGCTGGTTGCCGGCGGAGTTTGTCTCGGATCGGACGGCATGTCTTCCCTTTTCGGATGTCTTCATCAAACCGTCGATTCGCGCTCCTCTCGTTGCCTCGGTTATCTCTGGCTCCAAAATGAAGGGTTTTTATAGGCCAAAGTTGCCTGCTTTTTGCCAGTCAAAATTCAAAAAAATTTGCCTGCCGGCGGCAAATGACAAACATGTGTGTTTTCATCGGCTTCTGGAGCCCTAGATAAGATACAAGTCAATTACCTGTATACATTTTCCATTGCTTCAATCCATTTAAACTGCCTGAAACTCGGTGGGCTTCCGGGCCCGAGCTGAAATGATACACTTTTGGGCTATAAAGAAATTTCCGGTTGTACCTTCTCAGGGACATCCCATGGCAGTATCTCGTGGCTAGTGAACCATCACAAACCTCACATCAGGACTTCCGAAGGTCGAAATCGCAGGGCAATGTGCAGAGCAGGAACCCGGATTTCCTTCTCGTGCAAACTCATTCCACTACAAGACATACACAAAGTGGACAAAATGATCGACCGAGGGTTTTTAGACCATTTCTGAACAACGAGGGCATAGTTTGACTTGAACTAAGATGCCACAGTGTTTACAGATTCGAAACGGACATTTCTAGGACTTTTGATGCGCCATCGAAATTACCAAAATCCGGAAATTCGTGATTTCTGGCCCGTAATGTTTTTCAGACGAATCTAAATCCTTCAAATTGTAGCACAAGATGCACAAGATGTGCCATTTGGTTTCACAGCTTGATTGATACAAAAATATCCAGGCAATAACCTGCTACAGCGGCCGCAAAACGGCAAATTATGGCCAAAATGGCCATTTGCGGCCGTTGAAGCAAGTTATCCCCGGTATATTTTGACACGGTTGAAATTGGGGAAGTCATCAGCATTATGTGGGCGATTTTTTATCACCCCAAAAATTACTGAGCGAATTTCCGATCTATTTGATGGCGCATCAGAGTCGTTTGATGTCATCAATGTGGCCGGCCTGTTCGACTGTCTCAACACTGTAGCATCTGATTTTGGGTCAGAATTTACAGTGATTGGCTGGAAATGTCTGAGAATCCATTGGGCAATCATTTTGTCCACTCAATGTAGAAAAAAGCAAATTTGGAGCAACAACTGTACTTATGGAGCTCGAATACATGATAACCTTTCGCAACACTAGGAGATAAAGCAGGTAAAAACATGTCAGAAATAGCTTAGGGACCTCGGGACTGACGATTTCAACCTCCGCTGGTATCCGATCCTGGTATCGGATACTGCCATCAGTATCGGGCCATACTCCACCGCGAAATCTGAAATCTACCTCGGATGCGGAATTCTTTTATGGGTTTTCCATTTATTATATCTAGTCATTATTCGATGCGCGACGCGTACTATATGTATAATAAATACACCCAATGTGATTCTAAGTCCGCAGGATGCTAGAAGTGAAACGAATGGTGGTGGGTACAGTGAATGACTTGAGCGGTTGATGGCGTGGTTGGTGGGGGTAGAGTCGCGGCTATGATTTAATTTGGGTCTTCCGAATTACAGCTGATCCGAAGGAAGGGCGTCGTATGTCGGGCAGAGGGAGTCCCAGGCAGCTATGTGATGTCAGTGAAATGTCCAGTAATTGAGGAGGTATCTGGTGCGTACTGGGTTGGACGGACTTCGCCACAGTGGGGGGTGTCTTCTGCAAAGACGATTGCGCTGGGGGAAGGAAAGATAAGTAAGGTAATTTGAAGTGTGGAAGGATGTCAACGAACAGTCCGCTGACGGAAGAAAAAAAATAAGTAAGAAATTTTGATGTGTGTGGAGGAAAAATCGACGAACAGTTCAAGATGGAAATCGATGTGGCAGTGGAGGATCCACGGCCCAGCATTGTCGGTAACGAATCGAATGGTGGTGTTATCGCTGAAAAGAATAAAATAAGATTTTGTATTTGGAGGGATCGCAAAAGGTTGTGGCGTACCTGGTGGACGTGCCGGTGCTAACGACATCACGGATTACCTACGAGAAACGTTAGGAAAAGCTGCAAGGGGTGGTAACAAAACATACCGGGTTGTCGAAGTTGTAGGTCGAGTTCCCGGCGCTTTTGATGACGAAGAAGTTGTGCTGTGCCAAATGGTAAGTAAGTGGATCCACAAACAGACTTGCTGTCAGGAAGTACATACGCCGTGCAAGTGGAAAGGATGCGGGGCACCAGGGGTTCCACCGGGGATGGACAGTTCAATTACGCTGTTAGCCGGGAGAGTGAAGACATTGCCGGCAGGGAGGAGATCCGCTGCAGTCTGTGCGCCGCTCAGGATTTGGAGCAGGACAGGAACCGTAGGGGGCGTGTACGTCTGCGATATGTGTTAGGAAATATAGCAACATCGCCGCATGAATTGAAAAATCATACGTTGCCGTTAACTTCGAACTCAAACGTCGTGAAGTCGAGGGAGATCGCAAGGTTCATGGCGACGTCAGCACCACCGGCGACAGGGGATCCAGGGACAGCGGTGGGCACGAGAGGGTGCAGGTTGGTCTCGACGAGGGCGGCGGTGCTGGTGGTGGCGTTTGTGGTGGGATCGACCTCGTCTGCACCGACGTAGCGCAGGATGGCGGAGTTGATGCCGTTGTCGAAGCCCGCGGTACCCCCGTTCGCGACGGTGCGGATCCAGTAATTTCCTACATCGGCGTTGGCATTGAGGACAAAGGAGTAGCGCTGGCCAGCGACTGAGAGGACGTCGTCCGTTAGTTCAATGGAACGGATATCTTATAGCCATAAGAGAGAGAGACGCACAAATCTGAATGGAGTCGACCGTGAGGGGCTCCGTGTTGACGCTGTCAGCCTCGATGATAGTCATGGTGTGACCGTCGATGGTGAATGTAAAGTTGGGGTCTATATTATTTCTCAGCCGGGATGCAGAGTGTCAGAAGGAAACTACTCACCACACGACATCGAGATGAGGCGCATCCTATGAAACAGGTCAGTCAAAAAGCAACAGACGCAGAGCACGACTAAAATTACGCACCGGTAGCGTTTCCCCTGGGTGACACTAACGACGGCGAGCTGGGACGTGGGCTGCGCGAGGAGTTAGTCCCTTCACTCAAATTCTAACCCTTGCGTTCGTGACTTACACCACCGGCAAAGCGGCCCAAGCCGTTAATGAGCGTTGAGATCAGCGTCTGCACATCAAGTCAGCAGGAGCACGTCAGAACTTTGAAGGCACTTACGGGAACCTTCCCAAGAGTGCTCGCGGGGCCATGATACCTGCGAGCGACAGGAGATGAAGAAAAAAATCAAGATATCAATTAAAAATGGTGACTTGCCAGTCAGCCAAAGTGATCACAGTCGTTTCGTCATCGACATCTAGATGGAAGGAATGAACCAATGAGACACATTTAAATTAGTTGACGAAGAAGTGCGCTATACCATAAAGAGATGCGTGCGGGTCCGCGGGGTCATAAACAACGAGGGGACCGCGAAGACCGTCACAGTATTGTGTCGCTATAAAGGTTCGGCTTAAGCGGGGCACGAGATTGGCGCGGGGGTAAGGACTTACAAAGATGGCTGTGGTACCTACGGGCACAAGCGTCAAGTTAGACGGTCTGTATACTGTCTAGAAGAGATGATGTCATACCAGAACGTGCCGGCCTGGTTGTTCTGTTTTTCTCTCAGTCAAATAAATATCGAATAAAGAGGAATGCGACGGACCGTCGGGAAAGTGTAAAGGAACGAATTGCCCGTGGCAATGGGGCACTGCGTGACGAAGGCAACTCCGTCGGACCAGCTGTTGTTGGGCTGGAAAAAACCGTGCCTATAAAACAGACGAGGAATGAGTCGAATCGTTCGTTATATAACGTCTTGGCTAATTACCAATGAATTGAGCTTGAGAGCAGCATGGTCTCATTGGAAAGCTGGTCGATGACATTGAGGTTGAACTCGTCGCCCTGCGATAACACTCGTCAGATAAATCCGCTCAGGATAAACGCGCACGAGCAGCAGACCTTGTTCCCAGTGATGAGAGGGCCAGGCGCGCCCCCGTTGACAAGAACAGCTCTGGAGGAGCGCTCAGTCGGAAATTTACCTAACGACTGGAAAACGTACTGCCGGGTGAACCCATCGGGTGAAATATCACCGTTTGTCAAGGTCAGGTCTGCTGTGGAACCAACAGACGCAGCAAGGACTGTGGAAATTAAACAAGTCGCGACGAAGAAGGGAGTAAAAGCCATTAGGAAGTGGTCGAGGAAGGGGAAGAACGGATAGTGAAGAACGTCGAAGTGCGTCAGGGGGCTCTTATACACGACGAAGATTGCTGCGCAGTCGCGAAACAATGATGCGATGCGCCGTTCGAACATATGGCTGGAAGCGAGACTTTTCTGCGAATCAAGGCTCGCCCGACCGTTCGGGGTCGTCGTGAAGGGGTGAATGTTGATTGCACCTGAAGAAGACTGCGGTTGAGGCAGAAATTCGAAGGGCGCCGATCCTCGCATTGATGGCAACAGTTCGATCTTCTCAATAAACTGCACGAACCGTCGGACGGTCGGCCGTTGCTAATCGAGGATCTCCTTCTGCTGATGAGATGTGTGTTTGGAGAGCTGCGGAATGCGCGAGGGCGGATCTGCCTCGAGTCAAGACGCTATAATAAGCTCGAGGTGTGAATTCTGCAATCCATCCATCCATCCTCTCACCATCCCACCCACCTTCACTCATTCGCCATGTTGTTCAACGCCCTCCTTTGCCTCTCTGCCCTCGCCGTTGTTAATGTTGCTGCAGTTGTATGTGCAAATAAGATATTTGGTCCCAAAAATCGAACTCACTTCTCCCTGGCCAGCCGCAAGACGTTCCCCCCGCCCTTCACCGTGACCCGCGTCTTCAAGACAATTACCGATGTCGCGCCCTTCATCGTTGACCGTACTACGGTGTTTACCTTCACGTGAGTTACCTTAAGCGTGAAAGCTGCCCATTCCTAATAGCGATGAAATAGCCCGAGCCCGTCGACCAGTATTCCCCACCCTACCGGCACTGGCCTCTAAATCCAGGTCCCGTGGTCTTGCAGAACTACCAACCAACGCCTCGAATAATTTGCGCGCTCTTGAAATACTTGAGAGTAATATACGTTTTGATCGAAATATAATGTGTACCTGGGTTCGAGTGGATATATGTCGTTCTGAGAATTGCTTCGTGGTTTCGTTATTCGCCGATCCAAACCACGTTTAACTCTGTGGACAACATAATAAGGCATGGCAAGTGAAGATCTCGAGAAAATCCGCGGTTCAAATCCCCGACAGACTAGGAAGCCGAAGAAGCCCGCAAGAACGCTCATTACCTTGTTACGCAGACAACAGTAGCCAGAGTCAGTATCTGTGGCCGCCGGTTACCAGGGCGAGAGGACAGTGCCCGAAGGAAAGACGCGGATAACGCTGGGGAGCCTGTGTTGGGCATGAGATAAGAGCCCGGCCGCCAGCGGTTCAACTTCCTGGTTGGTACGAGGCGATCATGAGGGCAGGGACGAAAATTCTTCGGCCCGAATACCGATTCCCACGGGTAACAGCCAGCACTCGCACGCTTACATCCTCTTTCACTCAACTTGAAACCACCGCCGCGGCACTATCTTCGCCCCATTGCCGGCGATCACCATTAACGCTGCCGTTTTTTTTTCGGTTAGCAGCGTACACTTAAGGGCTACAGCTTTCTCCAGGGACCTCAAACTCGGAGCCTCCTCAGCCCAAGACAATCAAAAGAGACAATATTGGACACATACTGTCCTTCACTGGCATCGCAAGCACGGCCATATGGCCAAAGGCTGCACCTCTGAAGTTCCGTGCCATCTCCGACCGCTGTCGGGCCCCAAATCTGCCCTTAAAATGGACCTCGGTAACTTTCCGGAAACAACGGAAGTCTGGAGTCAGAATCAACCCGACGACTTATTTTATCTTGTTTTTGTCACAACTCGAAGCGACCTCTACTATCCACACGGCATCGGCCACTTCAGTCTAACATACTGTTTGGATCTCTCTGCATCGTTCTCGCTTGGGTGTGTTCACGATGAATCCATCTCCCTGAAAAACTGACCCCGACACTGCAGTGGCCAAAAATATCACCCGAACCCACGCGTCTGTCTGTCTTTTCTCCGAGCTCGAAGGGCAGGGCGAACTGGCCGGTATGTCTTTCATGCTTAATCGATACTCCCTCTCCCGATTCCATCGTTCCCGGACCGACTCACAACCCTGGTCTTTAAAACGCGGAGAACACTACCCAGCGATCATCTTCAACAATGAACTCGACCACCTGGCAGTCTGAATCCCTGGACTTTGACCCCGCCATCTTCTCCTTCTCGGCCTCATCGATACCCGCCACTCCGTTGCTGGTAGCCACTGTACTTGCATTTTATGCCTGGAGACACTGGTCCTGGCGATCTACCAACCCCTTTACCTCCCGGACCCCGGGGTCTCCCTCTCATCGGAAATGCGCTCCAACTTCCGCTGGAAAGGCAATGGCTGACCTTCACCGAATGGGCGAAGACCTACGGTACGCCGTCCACGACTCGCCTCATCTATCTTGTCTAACACTGGGATCGGTCTGTAGGCGAAATTGTCCACGTCTCAGCATTCGGCAAGTCGGTTGTCATCCTCAACTCACCCAAAGCTGTCTCGGACCTCTTCGAGCGCCGAAGCACGATGTATGCCGACAGGCCCCAGTTCACCTTTGTCGGAGATCTGTGCGTTAATCGAATCCTCTTAATTTTATTGCTCTCTCTCATGCCAGTGGTATTCCATCCAGAGTTGGTTACGCCGACTCCGTGCCACTCACCAACTACGGGGACCGGCACCGAGAATCTCGCAGACTGATGTCTGAAGTTCTCGGCCCGCGCAAGGTCTCTCAATGGCATGCGCTAGAGGAGAAATGCATGCAAGATTTCCTCCGCGACATCTTAGAGACACCCGAACAATTCTTGCACCATATCCGTCGGTAAGTGAATTGATTTCTACTACCCAAATCTCGATAACCTAAATCGGTTTTTAAATGCAGCGTTGTTGCATCCATAGTCTTTGACATCTCGCACGGATACACAGTGACCAAAGAGAACGATCCCATGATGCTCCTCGCACAGCGGGCAGACCATGAGTTTGCGACTGCCATCTTGCCGGGACGGTATCTCTGTGACGTTTTTCCTATCCGTATGTGATATGCCTCTGCTCTGTAGCGCAACTCAGCCAGTACTAGTACGATTTATCCCCGAATTCCTCGCTGGGTTTAAGCAGGAGGCAAAGCGATTCCGCAAGACGATGGAAAGCTTGCGGGACGAGCCTTATGCTATGGTCAAGGAGCAGATCGTATGACGCCAGGTTCCGATGTACATTTTAGTAGCTGATTCCCACTCAGGCGCAAGGGACTGCCAAGCCCTCCTTCACAGCTAGTTTGATCGAACGGGATGTGAATCCTTCTACGGAACAGGAGTTAACGTATAAGTGGGCGTCGGGTGGCCTTTATTCTGGTAAAGAGCATTCGCTGTCCTATCCATCATCAATTTTCTAATTTATTTCCTTCTTCCCTCTTTCCGAAGCCGGCGCCGATACTGTACGTACTATTCCCTTCTGGTTGGGCCGCGTTTTGAAAGAAAGCCAACAGAGCGTCTCCGCAATCGCCTCCTTCTTCCTTGCATTGTCCACCCACCCTGACGTCCAACGAAAGGCACAAGAGGAATTGGATAGAGTCGTTGGTCGTGATCGGCTCCCCACATTTGAGGATCGGGATAAACTTCCGTATATCCAGGCTATCATCACTGAGGCAAGTTTTCCTGTCTTCCAGCGTTTTCCAACACAATAATCAATCTCGCGTTTCGATTCTCAGCTCCACAGATGGAACCCCGTCGGACCCCTCGCACTTCCCCATCAATGCACGCAAGGCGATGTCTACAACGGCTTCCAAATCCCTGCAAGCGCCACCGTGATTGCCAACTCTTGGTCCGTCCGCCCCTTCCGCGTCTCGACGCATTTAACCAAACCTTGACGCTTACTTGAACGCAGGGGCATCCTCCACGACCCGTCCCTGTACCCCTTTCCAACCGATTTCGTCCCCGAGCGATACCTTCCCAACCAAACCTCCCCGCTCGATGGCCACCTGAACCCGGACCCGCGGCGGTTTTCCTTCGGGTACGGCCGTCGCGTGTGCCCCGGGCGCGATCTGGCCGACGACACACTGTTCATCTGCGTAGCCATGACGCTGGCGATGTTTGATTTGCGCTCTGCTGAGGCAATGTTTGAGTATACATCTTCGATTATCAGGTGGGGTTTCCCGAAATACTTTGTTGCAAGTCAAAGAACAGCCAACTAACATTTCTGGCCAGTCACCCAATGCCGTTCAAGTGCGGGATTACGCCCCGCTCGCGCGAGGCTGCGTTGATGATACTGGGCGATGAGTGATGGTTGGGGAGGAGGCGGGGGGGCATCGATATTTATTTGATGTAACTTATGCTGGTGATACTGATAATTCTGATTGAATTCCGAAAGCCAAGTGCGCGCCTGCAGGCTAACTGTGGATCTCTCATATTCCCCTGCCTCGAAATATCACGCTTTTAGAACGTCGTCCTTAGCCGGAGTCACGAACTTCTACTCCAGCGCAGAGCGGTAGCGCGAACCCACTTGCCGCGCACCATGACTTCCCCTTTCCTGCTGGCTGCGTTGGGGGGTTTCAAGCACACCCCCGGCACAGAGTCAACCACGACCTCCTGTAGACTAAAGTCGGAGAAGCCTAGATGCCGGCCAGTCTGAGATTGGATCATATGATCTCTGGCGAGGTCAGATGAAGAGTGTGACTGAACGGGAGAGCATTCGGGAAGGGGTCTGTATAACAAACACAGCGACGAAGACATGAAATGTCCAATAACGTGGCATGACCGACTCGTTTACAATCGTGTACGGAATGAGACCAAAGGGATGTTCTGAGATGTTCGTCTGAAATATCCACTACATGAGTCCTCAATCGGAGTAACAAGACGATACTAAGAGATCGTTGAGCTCGAATACTACGCACTGTAAACAAAGACGTACTCTGTTCCAAGTTTTACGAGCCCACCGCCATATTCTGGGTCGCTGACGGTTCTTGTGTCGTTGGACTCTGCAACGATATAATGGCCGGGCCGGGGTACGCCCCTCCCCCCACAAGTACACCCTAGTGAACGACACGACCGTTAACGAGCCAGTGGATGAAGAATTCACCCACACGAGAATAACCAGGAGTTGGCGCAGAAGTCTATATGACAAAAACTGTTAACTGGCAAAGAAAGTCAGGGTACGAATATGCATACCAAAGAAGGAGTTCGAGCAGCTCGAGTCGCAACCAAGACAATTGGGGTCGCAGCAGATGCATAAACACTCAAAGCATGATGGGTCGAGATCGCAGCCGTCGCACATGGGTTTTCTGGTGGGGCCAACTCGAAGTTAAAATGCGAATCTGTGTGGTATTTTATAATGGACACCATAGGCCCTGAATTATCTTCGACCTGCGGGCCATTGAGCCCACCCAGGGAATCCGAATCCCGTCAGCACAGAGGCTATGCCGACGACATGAACAGCCTCGCCTTGCCGAACAGAAGTCGTTCATCTAGGTGCCACCAGTACGGCCGGATTAGGAAAGTAAAGCTGTAGATATTGATGCCATTCATTTCGCGGGCATTGGATTGAACCTGGTGCGCTGTTGTCGCTCGAAGAAGTCGGGGTAAAATGCCCGCAGGGCTGGAGAAACGGAAGGCGGCCCTGAGGCCGAATCAACGAGTTTTGTATCTTCCGGATGTATCTTCTTTACCCGACAGTTTTTCTATGTGAGTCAGCGGAAGACGCATCTGAATGGCTTTAAAACGACGGCAGACTCTAGAAAGAAAAATAATAACGGAGTGGTAGGCGAAGAGATTCTTCTCTTGACGTCCAAGGCCCTCGAAACACCGTAACCCGCAGTGAAGAGCGAAAGCTGGATGAATCTGAGGCAAGTCCATGAGGATAGAGCGATGATAGGCCTAGATACGGACTGTTCCGCGCGGTAATCTTAGCTTACCGTTTACCGGCCCAGCTCGCCTCAGCCGCCGCCAGGGAAGCGACCAGCTTCCGAAAAAAATCTTTCCACGGAATATTGGGAGAACTCAGTTCGTCGAGGGACCGACAGGCTGTAAAGCAAGTATAGGCTGATATCATCTTTCATCCAAGAACTATCGTTAAAATCTCATGGGCGTCGGCCGATCTGAACAAGAAAGGATCACAAGGCCACACCTTGGTAATCATGAATGGCGGGGATCTTGCAATTTCAGCCCACGTCGCGAGCCGGGAATGATCATCCCGCCTAAGATTGGATCAGCTCATTCAATTCAATCGAGGATTCAAGGATTCAGACTCGATACGCTCAGGGGGCTCGTCGGGCACTGCCATTGCTACACGCATTGTATCAATGGCAGTCGTTGTCCCGTCTTTGTACAGTCGTGAGAGAGAAGAAAGCTTGGACGGGATGCAAAAGGAGACATTACGGCTGTCATCGACAGGCAGGTTGGCTGCTTGACCGTCAGTCAAATTAGGTAGTAGTACTTAAGTACAGCGCGAGAAATGACTGTCCTCTGAAGGAATATTTTGCATCTGATACCTCTCACATCCCGCATCGCAATCTGGGTGGCCCTGTTCCAAGCTTCAAGCCCGAGTCGTTATCGACTTTGCCGATTTCCGTTTTGTAGAGGATGAAGAAGACCGTCAGGTAGGCTCGAAACCAACCTGTAGATGAGAGACAAGTCTCGATCTACAGGCTGGTCGATCGGAGTTTGAATTGCCAATACGCGCGGCTTTCCTAAAAAGGTTATTAGATAAGCCGATGCTGTTGGCACCTCAGAGGGTCAAAATTGTCAAATGAAGAACCTGGGAGGGTATAGGAGCACAATGTAACACCACTGTGAGTTTAAATGGGTTCATAATGCCAATTTTCAAGCAAGAAGGAATATCTTTGCATTCTATCGGCGTTATTCGGGTGACGTCAGTCCGCCAGAAGCTTGCTTATCTAATAGCCTTTTTTGGTAGTTCCGCGCGTTAAGCGATTTCAAACTCCGATCGACCGGTCTGTCTATCGACAGCTTGCTCCATAGACAGACCGGCTCCGGTCTAACCGTCAGGGGAATTCGAACTCCGACAGGGCATCATGATATCAACTCTGAATACCATAACAAAACACAACACTACCGCATTTTGCTCACAAACGACAAGAACATTTGAAGAACACTCGGAATTCGACACAAATGCTCCTTCGGTGCAAGCCGACCAGTTCTCTGGAATCAAAACACGGATAATGCTCTCAGTTACGCAAGATCTGCGTCCATGGTCTAGCTTCAACTTCTTGCACTCATTGTGTCGATGAAAACGGGGGCCGCGCAGCAAGGCAAGAGTACTGGATTGAATGGTGCTCCAAACCTGCCCCAATCTTCATTGTTACGGAGACATTCAATCTATCCTCTCTTACAGAGCTGTCTAACATGACGAGTCAGACTGAGTGGTTGGATACTAGAAGTAGCCTGCTCAAACCTACCTCCACCGAAGATGAATTCCAGGCATTGCATCAGATGACTACATATGCCTCCACTATCATGACGACCATCTTCGACACTCCCCCAAAAATTGGCCAGTCCAGCGAAAAGTGATGCTCATCGGCAGGCTTACACATTGGTTTTTTACAAATCGCGATGAAATGACAAGCGCTAGGCTACGGGCAGTGTACATCTCGGAGGCAGAGAATTGATAAGCTCTAGTAGATAGATGAAGGTCCGGCATGGAAGGTCTCATATTTGTGAGTGTCACTCAAGTCAGAAGACGAGATATGAGATTTGATTTACTTTCAGCGATAGGCGGGTCTCTTTTCTATAGCGGTCCAAATGTACATTTATTCCCGTGCCCTAAATATAGGTGATTTCGGAGTTCCCACCCCAAATTTAGGTCTTTTGGCGCCTTCCGCACTTAATTGATAATGATAATCACTCACACAGCAAAAAAGGAATATTCTATCTAGCAGAAAACGTTTCAGAAAGTATTAGTTTCAGCTACAAATAAAACTTAGCAGAATATGTTGTTGAATGCAATGCTTTTGATCTGAGATAAATGTTACAGAAAGCAGACAATTCAGCTGCAGTTTCAACTTAGCTGAAAACAACAGATTCAGCTACCGTAGAAAATATAACTGAAATCAAGGGATTCATCTCTGCTTTCAGCCCGGTAGAAAGCATTACATTCAGTCAGCCAAAAGTGCAGCTGAAAACAATAGATTCAGCTACCATTCAGATGTGGCTGAATATGTAGCTGAATCTTATTGTTTTGGCATGTGCAGAAAGTGTAACAGAATGCATTACTTTTGGCTTGGTAGAAAGTGACATAATTCGCTCTGCCAAGCTGAAAGTAATGCATTCTGCTGCACTTTCGGCATATGCCGAAACAATAAGATACAGCTACGTATTCAGCCACATCTGAATGGCAGCTGAATCTATTGTTTTCAGCTGCACTTTTGGCTGACTGAATGTAATGCTTTCTACCAGGCTGAAAGCAGAGCTGAATCCCTTGATTTCAGTTACATTTTCTACAGTAGCTGAATCTGTTATTTCAGCTAAGTTGAAACCACAGCTGAATTGTTTGCTTTCTGTAACATTTTCTCTCAGATCAAAAGCATTGCATTCAACAACCTATTTTGCTAAGTTTTATTTGTAGCTGAAACTAATACTTCCTGAAATGTTTTCTGCTAGATAGAATATTCCTTTTTTGCCGTGTGACTTGGATTGAATTGGGCGGATATCAGTGATTCCCGCCCTAAATATAAACATGACTTCCGCCCTACTTTCGACGTCCGCCCTATTTTTGGTGCCCGCCCTACTTTTGAGATTGCGCGCAACTTTTGTCAATAAATTCAAGTTCCTGTGTCATAAGACTGGCAATTCGGAACATTGAATTAGGGATGTGTAGTATAGTGTGGATTTGCTAATTTCATCAAAGAAAAAAAAAAAAAAGTCCGAGGCTATGAGGTGAGCCGGGCTGCCGGCATCATATTGCTTTTATACACAACCAACCTTGTGGTTCCCATGAAATGCACGGGAATTTTGACGCGACCGTGTTATTTGGTTGTGTGTACAACCAAATTGATGCCGGCATCCCGGCTCACCTCATAGCCTCAGACCTCTTTTTCTTTTTCTTTTTTTGATGAAATTACCAAATCCACACTATACTACACATCCCTAATTCAATGTTCCGAATTGCTAGTCTTATGACACAGGAACTTGAATTTATTGACAAAAGTTGCGCGCAATCTCAAAAGTATGGCGGGCGCCAAAAGTAGGGCGGGCACCAAAAATAGGGCGGACGTCAAAAATAGGGCGGACGTCAAAAGTAGGGCGGACGTCGAAAGTAGGGCGGAAGTCATGTTTATATTTAGGGCGGGAATCACTGATATCCGAAGTGCGTCCCTTATCCATCATTCGCGCCTGCATATTCTCGTACCTCTATTTCGGTATCCAGCGGTTTGGAATGCACTCAATGTTAGCCTGCATCCATCTTCCCCTGCGTATTTTCCTCCTCCTCTTTTTCGCCGGCCTGGTCGCAGTCCTCTATCCCACCAATACTAGGCTCATGATTACAGCGGTGCTACTTGCGCCTACCTGACCGCGCTCTCCATGTTTTCCTCAGATTCCCCGTATCATACGCCTCTCTCGATTGTGGGCTAGGGGTTATTCTGACGCTTTTGGATGCAATTCTATATTCGTCAATCGGCGCCTGCTTCCGGTGAAGCCCACCTCCCATACAAACACACCCGAACTATGGTCGAGATAATGACCCACGATGCCGTCTGCAAAATCAAACGCGATGAATGCGATGCACGGGCTATGGTGCAGACTCTGAAGGTCTTTAGCAGACAATGCAGCTCGAACATACTTTCAAAATTCTGCCACTCTGGAAGGCAGCCCTTATGGATCCGAGCCTACGTGCGCGTTGATCGCGCAAAGCCGTGACTATATGCTGCCTCGAAATAAACGCGTCCAAGATGCCCTGGAAGTTACCTTTATTCTGAGCATCGACCGGCACAGGGACGAGCTATCGAATGGCGAACCTCATATTGATATCATTATCGACACTGTCCTCCACCTCCCCCAGACCAGCGCAGACTCTGAGTCATTGGCCCTACATTCACAGATGCATTAACGTCCTATCTTGCGCTATCTTGCGCGTGATGAAGCATGGAGGGGCGCCTTTGGGCGCTGTGATACAAAATGGCTCGGTACTCTGCTGACGAAGAACCTCGTGTCTGACCGGGTTCCGTCGAGAAGACGGTATTCTCAACTTGGGTCTTGTGTATTCTCAGTAATGCTTCACTAGCTGAGGAAACGCTCGCAATTTTTTCTACTCCGCCCCATGGGCCCACTGTGACTTCTTAATCGCAGTGTATGTCATCCCTGTGCTCAAATTGCAGCTGCGGACCTCCCGTCAGACGAACTTGAAAGCCTGATGGATACGCTAGGGCTCCCCCAATGCTCCTTCAGCGACCACCACTGAACGACAGGAGAATAGTTATTGTGCGATATTATTCGAGATCCTGGAACGATGCAGTACTTTTTCCATCCAGGAACACCTGAGTTCGAAGCAGATGATTTGAACATTCAACTTTTGGGCTCGAACATGTACATCGAGAAGCATCTCCTCGGCATTGCAACATCAATTCGCTATGCGTGTCACGGAATTCGCTCGAATCGCCCACCTTGGCGTTGCATGTACACCATTGCAACCATCGTATCATGGCGAAATTCTGCCTCTTGAAGCGGAGACCTTCAATGATCCTGGTGCCCGGTCAGCGCTTCGGATAGCCCTGATCAGATACAACTCGACTGTAACGGGCGGGGACCCTGACTCAATATCTCGAGTCTAGTAATCGAAATCCGCATCCGGCTCAATTCACCTGTCACCAGTAAGAATTTTAATGGTGTCGTTGAGCGCACCAGAGCGCACCGCTGATAACATAGCAATATTATTATCAGACCCCGACTCGGACGCATCAGGTCAACCCTCCATTAGCACAGGTTCCGAAAATTATCAATGGCGAGAATGAATTCGTGGATAAATTCCGCGCCCAAGGATCTGCTCGGATTGAATGCCAATGAAACAGTCTTCCTCTCGGCGGAAGGCATAATCGTGGAGGAATGCAACTCTTAATATCGAACATTCGGAGAAGACTCGGTCGGCAGCGAATTTGACATAACAGTAAGTAGAAAGATCTACACAACTTATCACTACTTGTGCCTGTGTGTGCTAGTAGTTATATAACGGTGAATTATGTATAGTCTGGTTGATATAGCCTTCGCCCGCTCGATTCTCCTATCTCAAAGAACCATCGCCGCTCCGGCGAGTATTCCGCCGACGATTGCAAACAGGTTGAAGTTGACACCGAGAGCTACGGCGCCGCCTGGTGCACTCGTTTGAGAGCTGCTCCCGCCGCTGCCACTGCCACTTGGGGATGTTGCGCTTGCGCTTGAGCTGCCTAACACCAGCGTTGCAATACTACTAGGGATAGAAGGTGGGGCCGACGCAGAAGCCCCGATACCAACAAGCCCATTTTGCTGTTGCTGTAAAAACATTCCACATCAGATCAAGCAAGCAAATCTCATAAACAGACAAGACTCACACCGACACTGCCCGCCTTGACGGCTGCGGCCTGGAAAGCGGCCAAGCTGTTCGCGCCGGGCTTTACGTTGATGACACCAACCATGCCTGAGAAGCCGGGAAATCAGTCTCGGACAAAGGGAATGTTTGTCATATCAGTCGCTTACCTGACAAGCAATGCGGCGAGGGCTGGAGCTGTTTGCAGAAGAACCAAATCGCTGTTCTGAAAGTCAGAAACCTATCAAGAGGAGAAAGTAATATACGAGACACGCACGGGCTGAATCGTTGGTAATGGTAAGATTCCACTCCGGGAACACGCCGTCCGTGCCGTTCTTGAGGATTTCAACGAAACCAGAGTCAAACCCGCCCTCGAGTGGCTGGCACGGAGACTGGAAAGCGGCTTGGGTGACGCTGTGGAATCCAGGGCTGTGACAGAGGCATCAGGAGAGGACGAAAAGCCAGTGTTAAACAACGCACACCCCGGTGAATTTGAACGTTACGACAGAGCCGTTGGTTGCAGTGATCTGGTTAGGGATAAACTGGAAGGCATTTCCGCTCGACGCTCCGACATTGACGATGACCGTCTGCAGACAATGTCAGACAGCATGGATTGCTACCACCACACGCACACACCTGGTTTTGGGCAGAGACGACGGCCGCTGCAGCGAAAGTTGCGACAAGAGGAGCAAAACGCATTTTGGGGCTGGCGAAGGAATAGGGAGAGGACGCTAAAGGGCCTCGTGTGAAGGCAATGGCGCTTTAAAACCTACTGAGCGTGGGCATCCGATTTCTCCATGCATCGTGCGTGTATTCCTGGCTACTTTCCTTGTCAAATTTGTAAGAGTTGAAGGTTCACATCATTCATTCTTCCCCAAATGGTCATGGGGCTGCCACGATCGAAGCTACTTTAGTCGGCGCTAGTGAGGTCACCGTCGCAGGGATGATGGCGAATCTGTCATGTGGTATGTAGACTCGTCGAGTCTATGCCTCAACGCAACTGAGTGTTTGTACAATGCACGACCCGTGGGATAGACTCTGCACACAGCATGGATGCCTTGCCGCGTCATGGAGCATCAGCCTTCGGGCCTGCTCCAAGACGGACATCCCCGAACCCCGCGGGTGCATTCCCGTTTTCAGGTGTGGGAACCTCGAGCGGAATTCGGGCTAGCGGTAGCCATAAATGTGTCAGGACTCAAGTTAGAACTTATGTGGGAGTGGTTGCTGCGCAGCAGAAGGATATAATTGAAAAAACACGCAAGAGAAGCACAACCCTGGCATGGCAAAGTTTGAGGAAGATGGCGCAGCATCGTGCGTACTTTCAGATTGTGGGAGAGCCTGGGGAGACCATGAGTAAGTTAAGATAGCCAAGTTCTGGGCGACTCCATACGATGATCATGATCATCATGAGGAGAATGCGAGACAAACGTTGGGGAAGCTAGCCGCTTGTGAAGAGGCTTCGATCATCCGTGGTCAGCCCATAGAAGCCCATGGACGTAGGTTGCTGTCACCGGATGTCGCGGCATTCTGCGATCTTGTCGTAGATGAGTAAGTAGCATTTTACTAACCTCGGCTTAAGCCCAACGGAAGGTATCGTACGAGATTTACCGCCAAGGCGTTATTATAGCGGACAATTTCGGGGCCTGTTGAAAACAATGAGATGTTACGTATCTTCAGACCCGGGTTTGTAACATAAATGAAGCGCCTATAATCCAGAAATGAATCGAACGGCCATGGTCAAATGATAAAAGGAACATGCAGTCAGTCAATACAGGTCAAAGACGGTTTGAGCCGAAGATAGTCGATCCGCGGTAGATAGCCGTCGGGCCGAAGTAAATTGTCTGCGGTCATTGGTCAACCAGGACGCGGTTTTGGCATGAACCTCCGCGACAACAAGAGAAGGGATCTGGGCCCACAAAACATGTTGGGTGCTGGTCTTGTGCTGGTCTGTACTTTGCATTGGTTAGTTTGGGCGCCGAACGGAGCTCTTTTCCATCACGGACGAGAACGGAGAGAAGAGCATTCATCACGTCAGCTAGGCCTACTACGTGGACTCGGCGAGCAAAGCAAGCTCCACCTCGACTTCGGCTCTGATGCCCGAACAGGGCCGTCCAGTGTCCACTTACAGTTCCGAAATTTGAAAACACAGGGCCGCCGATTTAACATCGCGGCGATGAGTTTGAAGGCAGTGATTTGGTAATAATTTGGTTTACACCCTGAGTGGCAAATTCAATCCGTCCAGATTGCTGTCAACGGAGAGTTCTTTGTTCTTTCGGCGAGCATTAGGCTGCCCGTCACGGTCTATAGGGTATCGTGCGCAACAGCCACGACTGGTATGGTTTGAAGCTTTCTGCAGCCCTGAGCCTGTCCGTTCCTCGAAACGCTTCTAAATCTTCTTGTGCATCGATTGATATCCTTCAAGCAAGCCAAGCAAGTAGCCGTGTAAATCGAAGAAAGAACAGAAGTAGAAGCTTTTTATTTAGCACGGCGAAATCCGTAGACAGCCCAAGGGGGTACAATTCTCTCACAAAAGTACATCTAGCCAAATTCCAATGCAGAAGAACCCCAGGATGCCAAAAATCAACATTTCAGAGTATCCTAGATGTATTTTTGTGAGAAAAACCTACCCCCTTGAGACAGCGAAGGTGACTCGTGCCAAAGTTTGATCCGAATCCTCGCCGGGAACACCCGACAATACCCGACAGTGTTGACGAAAATCTCAAGGGAGTGTGAGGGTTTGAACACTTTGTATACGGTACTCGGAAGGAAAATTAGGTAATTGTAGGAGAAGATTTTTCTTGTCCTGTCTTCTTTTCCCTCCGGTTTTTGGCCATCGTAGTCTTACATTGCCTGAAGACTCGGATTTTGGTTCAACCCACTCGCGATATCGCATGTGCGGTGTTGCATACTCGACATTGCGTTCCGACACTAATCACACCCCGAAACTTTCTGACAGGCACGAAATCAATCTATTCCTGTTATCCAAACAAATTCAATTCATCGAACCACAAGTTTAGTTCAGTTGAACAGCTCTATATCGGTGGGGCGATTGCCAGGAATTTACGCCTAATTGTTAGGAACTGCTGGGGTCTGAATGTACCTACATCAGAGCAATTCTGAGAGAAAAAAAGATTCTGAAAACCTACCACACCAGCAGCCTCTGGTATCGAGCTCGCCTCCCCCTCGGAAGCCGGAGTGGCAGGGTTCGTGACGTCGTCTTGCTGGGGCGGGAGCCGACTACCCGCGTACCAAGCCATGTTCCCGCGCCGCTCGGAGGGCTAAAGAACGTGCCAAGCGTTTGAACACGACATGAGCATTGAGGCTACGAAACTCACCGCCCCGTCGGTGCCGAGGGGACTGTACTTGGGGATGACATCGATACCTGTCGGCTAGAACAGAATAGAATTTGCGTTAGCATACTTGAAGGTGAATAGAGAATGGACGTTAACGTCGGGAGTAGTGTACTCATACTGACGTTGTCGTTAACCGGGAGCGCGTACACCGTGGCAAGAGCAAGGAGCGCCGTAGACGCAACAGCGGAAGTGAACCTCATCGGAATGAAAGGAAGTCTGTAGAGGGAAATTTCCAGCTCGAGATGGATGGATGGAGCTTGCTTGTATATATACTTACTGATACACGGGGCGGTCGCGGATGGGTTTCACTGGCCATGGAGGAAATTAACTTTAATGTCCGAGGCACACTCACTCGTACCAGTGGCGGCGGGCGCTAGTGGATAGTCTTGCAACTAGTCTAGGGGCCACTAGCAGGAGTACTAGGGTAGCCTGGGGGGCATCAGAATAATAACGGTCTTAAGATCTTTGGGTGCTCACGAGAAGACTGCGGAGGCGAAATGCTTGGCTTATCGCCCATGGCCAGTTCTGTGGAAGGAGATTTGGGCACCGACTACGCGTGCGTCCTTGTATCCGACATCTCATTCAAATGTTCTTGGCGTTGAATGACGCAAAGACTGTCGTACGATGCAAATATCGGTGGCGTATCGCAATCGCACAAGGCGGGCATCGCAGTAATGACCTAGGAGTGCATCAAGGATTAGCGTATTTCCCGATACGATTCGGATGGTACAGGAAGATCTCTTTGAGTGATGGAGTTCGACTTAGTTCGCTCCGAAGAATCACTGAGTGAGGGAGAGCATTGGTCCGAACGGGTTACCGAACAGTGATAAAGATATCCCAAATTCTGCAAACTTGAAGTCCTCAAGAACACCAAAACGTATGCATATCTATCCACCGTCAAATCTCGGTAAGTATAAAAACCAAAAACAAGAAAATAAATTTAAAGGCAAGATCCAAACGCATCGTCGCACAACCGCTTCCTCTGTATTCCCCCGCTCATTCACTCAATCATACCGCGAGACTCGATCACTTACTCAGTCATACTCCCGCGAGAACCGGTCCATCGGATGACGGAATGTCGAGTGGTGCGAAAACGTGAGCAATCCCGCCGCACGCGTGCGCGGCAGCTTCGCTCTCAAATCTGCCATGAAAGCCGAGTAGCGGTCGGGCTCATGCTGGAAGTACCGGAGCGAGAAATGGACTTCTTCGAGCGCGTCGAATTGCGCTTCGTCCTCGTCCTGGTCATCCGGTGGTGCGTTGTCCTCCGGTTCCCCACGCGATTCTCCAACAGGTACGGATGGGGACGCCGGACGCCGATTGTGCGCCTCCAAAAACTGGTCTTCGAGCGCCACCCACGCATCGCTGTGTATCAGCGTCAGGATGCCCCAGTTAAACAGGTGACGGCCCACGGGGCGCTCGCGAACCGCGACGGTGAGGATCCCCAGGTGCGGCGCGGCCGCCAGCCCGGTGGAGATCGCCGTGGGGAACGTGTCGGGGTGGACATCGACCGCGGTATCGGAGTGAACCCAGAGCTCGAGGTGCCACAGCACAGGGAGCGTCGGCAGCGCGAACGCCGCGCTGAACTCGAGCTCAAGGCGCTCGAGGCTAGGCGCGCAAGCGGTGAGGGTCGCAGTGAATGCGCCGCGGAGGGATTCGGGGATGGGCATGATGGTGAGGGAGAGGCGGGAGAGGTACTTGAGATAGCCCATTTTCCGTGGTTGGAAAAGGAAGGGGATGATGGATTCCCAGGCGTCCATGGTGACGTTGAGATGCCAGAGGAAATCGGATTCCGTTGGAGGAGTGGATTCTGTCGAGCCTTCGCCCACATCCCCGGCGTCAATGGTGAGCCGCGAAAGGGAAACTTCCTCGAAGGTTTCGAGCGCCTTGGTGACAACGGAAGCGGGCACGTCACTGAGATCGTCGAGACCAACGCATAACAGCGAAGGTACTGAAAGAAGTTCGATAAGACAAGGATTCAGTCCAAGCTGATTCCTCGCCGGCGCGTTTGCGTCGCCTGTGATCGTCAGACGCTCGAGCTCAGTCATCGTGGACAAGATGTTCTTCAAAGGAGCCCAGTCGGCAGGAATAGCTGCAATATGAAGCGCCAGAAAGTGGACATATTGCCCGAGGTGCGGAGACTTGGTGAGGATGGTAGCGATGCGTTCATACGCAGGGATTTTTACTATTGACATCCACCGAAAAATTCGGCGCTGGCTCGTTTTTACAAACGAAGTGGCTGTTAGGGCACATGCGAGCAGGCTCTTTTCTGGTACGAGCTCGAGAATGGCGTCGATGAGCTCCTGGGGTACTTGCGACATGGTGGTACGGAGACAAAGAGCGAGTTCCATCAATCGATAACAAACAAGAAACGCGCCGCGTGTTCAACCCCGTGGGAGACCAACGGTCAAGATGTCAGACCGTTCCATACTTTGAAGAAAAGAGGTATAGGAAACATTTTCAGGCCCAGTGGATACGATAACTGGTAAAACTCAGAAATGGAAGAAACACATAGAGATCAATTTTGGTTCAATTAATCCTGGCCGACGCCTTCCTGGGGGGGGGGTTCGCGGCGATGGTGATTAGGAATATCAGGATTGAGAAGACGGAATTTCCAAGAGAAGGCTGTGACGTAGGCATAAAGAGGGCGAGCGAAGGATAGACCGAAAACGCACCACCGTGGGACAGATATTATCTCGATCCAGGACACACCCACTCGAAGTTCACTGACAGCTGCCAGCGGACCGGCTTATACGCATGACAGCTTACTGTTAATAGTACGAGTACGCACTTAACGTATCTCAGGATGTAGGATGTGCTGACGATTATTACAATCCTGATGATAATAATGAATTATGAGTCTCTTTCGTCTCGATTTCATCTTTGAATTCTGGGATTTGGCGCGTCCCTCAGTCAGTTCGAAAACAGACTGGGCCTGACTCCGCTAGAGTCCGCTTGGCATTTAAACGACTCGACGGACTATGGTGCTGACCTACCATTTTCTCTAGTCCAAAAATTCGGAATCAACGTGCGGCGTGCTCGTCACTCAAACTCACCTCACGGTGTTCAAATAAGTTTTCAAGATAATGCAAGGACGGTAGGTGGCCGCTCTTGGCCGCTTTCGGTCGTTGGAGACAAGGCTCAGCGCTCATCATAGATCCCATCAGATGCCATTTTCTCTCTCTTCCCCTATCTCAATTCTCGACTTCGACCAGCAACATACCTTCTCAGCCGCTCCAGTTCAGAGTGGTGTGTCGGCTTCACTTGACAATCTACCATGCCTGATCCGTTTTCCATTGCAAGTTGCCCAGAAACTTCATTGGTCCGTACAGACCATGACCCTCCGTCTCCCACCAGAAATCGTCTCCCACATCTTCAGCCACTGCGTTGTGGACGACAATGAGTACGTTGCGGTTGAACCATCTGCAGTTCCCCTCGTACTCGCTGCCGCCTGCTCTCAATGGCGCGCTGTTGCATTATCGACTCCAGCTCTCTGGGTTAATGTGTACCTCGAGTCATGTACGGAAAGCAGCCTCGAAGTCCTCAAATTCTGGCTCTCGGATACCGGAACTCGCCCCATTTCTGTTCAGTTCACCTTCCAACCGCGGAAACGGCGTCGGCGTGTATTTGCTTGGATGCTTATCGCTGTCTTGGCAGAGCATAGCGACCAATGGGAGGATATCAACATCTGCCTTCCTGATCCCTTGCATAAAGACGATCTGAATATCGACCGGCCCCTCCCTGCGCTACGCAAGCTCGCACTCGAGCTGCCTTGGAACGATAGTCCTGATCCAGAAAACTGGGCGTACTACACAGTCGCGGATCTACAGGATGCGCCTTTGCTGACGGAGGTGCACCTCATCGGGTTCTATCAGGACCTCGACATGTTGCTCCCTTGGGAGCAGCTCACCATAATCACTCTCGATTACTATCGCATCCCGCACGCGGCCAGGGGTAACAGCCTCGGGATCTTCCACGGCCTGTGCCCAAACCTCGTCAAGTGTAACTTGATAAATGTAAGGTGGGACGAGCATACGATTCGTGGCAATTTACACGATGTTACCCACACCAGGCTGCGCGAACTGTACCTCTATTCCGATGACATCCCTTACACGACGTGTTTCGTCTTCCCCGCTCTGCAGCGCGTGCGTCTACAGCTCCATTGATGCGGACGAGGTCCATGCACACGAATTCTTCTGTGAGGCCGCTCCAGAGCTCTACTTCCTCGCCCTTTCCACAGGAAAGTTTTTCCAGACAGAGAGTCTGCGGGACCTGCTGAGCGTAACGCCGTATTGGATCACCGAGCTCACCATTGAATACGCCACGGTGGACGCACAGCTGAAGATCGACGACGTGCTCGCTGCGCTGCAGAGTCCCACCGACGTGCTTCTGCCCAATCTCCAGTACCTCGAGCTCATTCCCGAGGACGGCGGCACAGCGTTCCCGTATCCCGTGCTGTTGGCGACTCTCGGCGCACGCGCGGGCAGGAGACGGACCATTGGATGGCGCTTGCTGGATTTGGGATAACTATTGGGGTGGTCTGGACGAGGCGGTGGAGAGGCAGTTTGGTGTGCTCCGCGAGCGAGGGATGGAGATTTGCGTGCGGACGGAGAGAGAGTAATCTCCAGTGAATGGATTCTCGCCAACGGGCAAGTCTAACTAGGTCGCATTTAGAACTTTTCCTGATTTTTGTTTCGCAGCTTCCCGGTGTCCAGAAAAACTACCAAGATGAGTCCATCGCTCCACCGCTTTATTTGGCAGCGGAGGATGTGGTGACACTGGCCAGGCTATGACAGGTCCAAGATTGAGGGAGGTCTAAAAATCGGTTATATTCTGTGTTCGAGGCCGAGTGGCTGCACGACGAGACGAGTCTGCTTGCAACAAAGTTGGTAGTGATTGATTTCTGGATGGTTCATCCTACCATTAAGTCCGCAATTTGTATAGCGGCTTCGACGCGGGAATCAAAACTCCGACCAACGAATAGGACCTGAGGCAATTGACGCCAGAGTTCGTGGAGCGCTAGAGGGTCGTTCTTCGCAATGACCCAGAAAAATCCACGGCGCTCGATTTCAGTACTGCTGGGTAAGAATTATCTTTTCCCGATCTTTCCTGTATCCCTCACGATCTACAATATTGGGTACTTCGTGGTAAGCTATTCAGCCAGGACGCATTTATGCTGACCCATCTCAAACCGGGAGTGAGACCTATTCAATGTCGACTGGATTCCTCCACATGAAGTCGGCGGATCCGTTTGCGCCGCTCGAAGTCAGTATTTTGCTATTTCAAAAGGGGATGAGGACCTACCGATTTTGTGCCAACTTGTACGCACGATGGAGTGTTATCCAGGGGATGCGGTATTAGGCACCCACTGTTATCGACAGGCAGCGAAGTAAAGTGCTTAAAGGCTGAAGGCCCGGAGCTCGGCGTCAGAATTTAGTGAGAGCCCACAGATATCTTCCATCTTTAAATCGCCAGATGTCTGGATGCAGACAACGAAGCAATTGCAAAGTTCCACCGTGCTAGCGGTGAGTCTCGTCGTTACATCACTTATGAGCTGCGCTGAAAGTTAAGGAGCCCCAGATACCTGTGCCTTATAGCTCAGGACGTGCGTTATAAAGCTACCGGAATGATTCGGGGTTGTGGATCCGCGCCTAAATCATAATAAATCTCTACAGTGTTCGGTACGGGGACAATTTGCACGGCTGCGTCCGAATGCCGAAGAATGCCGGACACGGATTTTAGGGAATTTGATGGTCGCAGACTGTATCGCACCTCTCAATGTCGGAGCAAAGACTCCACAGCCCTGTCTATGGAGAGAAGACTCCGCTCATTAAAGTCGGGGGAGGAGTTAGGATTTCTGGTGTTTTGAATGCTCGCTTTTTTGCCGCTGTCGTTGAGTTTCAATGTGACGTGGTTTCGATCGGATCTCGTCATCTCAGTTTGATTCCACTGGGAAGTTCGGTTGGCACACCTGAGCCGAGCCCGTTCTTCCTCACAGGTTAATTATTGCGCGCACATTAAGGTACCGTATTTGGTTGTGTTTGATCGGGAGACGCGACGCGTCGAGATCACGCCGCCTCGGATCCGATTTTTGCCGGTGATGAGGCGCTAGTCTAAACAAAGATTTTGACTTCATTCTTTGCTTCCATCTGCCACTTTTTCATTCACCAATCAGTCTTAGGCTCTTGACGGGTATCTTATTTTCTCTTCGTGGCTCCAAGAGCTTGGCGATGCGAGGCCTCCATCTTTTCAGATAGTAAGAGATTTGTCTGGACCTCAGCCAGCTGCTGGCCCAGCCCACCATGCCTCGGTTTGTGCAAGGGAAGCACTCTCTGTCACGATGAGAAGAAGATGCGGTCTAAACATACCATCTCATCTCTGTTCACTGGCAGACGTGTCCATTTCTAGGCTCACCTTGCGCTTCATCCTGCTGTCGAACTGCCACTGCCAACACATGTTGCCACCTCTGCGTTCCCGTGCTCTAGTCTTCTGATTCACCCACCCATTCCACACCCCCCAGGCGCCGCTGCGCACATCCTTGGACGATGTGCGGCACTGGCCCACCCTACGCTCGTTGGTTCCTTGTCGTCCTTGTTCTCATTGTCACCGGCCGCCTGGTCAGCTGCAGCTCAGTCAACCGCACCATAGACGACGTCCTCGGAGACAGTGTCACCGGGGATTTGGTGCAGTATCTTCCTGAGGTCCCTGCGAGCGAAGGACCCCTCTGGTTCAACCAGACTACCTGCAGCAACTGCGCAGACGTGCCCGATGCGAGCTTGACCTTCGATCATACATGGAGCGCCGCAAAATATCTGGCGGATATTGGCTCGTTGTCTGTCAGCATGAAATTCACTGGTGCGTGACTACTCAGGAATGGTCTACTCGGTACTCACCAGCTCCATTTAAAGGCACCGCCATTTATGTGTACTTCGTCCTCCCGAACTTCGCCGCAGATTCGGGGTTAGCGAGCGCCGTTCTTTGCGACTTTTTCATCGACGGAGTGGCCGTGGGCAGCTTCACACATCAATCGGATGGAAGCGGTGCTTTCACCTACAACAGTCTGGTCTATCGAAACACCTCCATACCTGCTGGAGATCATGTTCTGCTTATCGAAACTACTGGTGCAGATCCTGCGGTGATCATCTTCGATTTTGCGCTATATACGTATGTTCCTTGACTGTTACTATCCTTGACTTCATTGATTCCCGGTAACAGTGAAAATATACCTGATCCTCCATCCTCTGCGCCTCCGCCATCTTCATCCGAGTCCTCTCCACCACCACCACCACCACCACCACCACCACCCCCATCGTCAGTGACAAGTATCTCTCCTCCCGACGTCACAGACTCCTCCACTAGCCAAATTCAATCTAGTTCCACCCAGGTTGACGCTCCACCACCATTCCCGACTTCTCCAGGAACAACATCACCCTCTCTACTTACCACCTCCCCTCCGCCATTCCTTGTCACACCCTTGCAGACCACTTCAGACTCCCCTCTATCGACGGCGCCTGCATCCGACAATGTGGCAAACACTGGGGCATCACAACACTCCACCTCTGTGATTGCGATTATTGGAGGGGTCGTTGGCGCGGTTGTGGTGATTGTCCTTGTCCTACTCTTCATCATGCTTTACCGCCGGCGGAAGGCCCAGCGGGCCGCGACCGGGACGATCAGCGTCTTTGACCTCCTCAACGACAGCCCCCCACCGTCAATCCAACCCTCGCTCCGGCCCCAGCCCTCGCCCAATCCCTCGCAGCAGAACTCGCCCCGTCCCTCGGAAGTGCCCTCCACCCCCGCGCCGGCGCCCGCTCCCAGTGCCGCCCATGTCCGAGCAGTATGGCGGCCGCTCCATCGACGCGACGCAAACCAAAACATCGATGCCCCACACACCGACCGCCTTTGCAGGGCCGTCCGGCTCGAACACCTTCCGCAATGCACAGCCGTCTGGATCGGGGTACCACAGCACACAGTCGTCCATGTCCAGCTATTCAGACGCCGGCGCACGCTCGGACCTGCATATCCACATCCCTATGACGTCGTTCCGCCCTGCATATTCCCCCGGGACCGCAACAGGGACGCACACGCCCACAAACTCTCACTCCCATTCCCACTCGTACTCGCACTCGCACAATCACTCCCATGGACACTCACCGATCACGCGCAACGGCCTGCCCATGCCGCCCGAGCAGGCGGACATTGTACGCGGGCTCGTCCTGGGCTCGCTCGCGGTGAACGCGGATATGGGCAGCATCCACCGCGGGCGCGGGAGCGAGGGCTCGATATACACTCCATCGACGGAAACTGGTATTGAAGACGACGAGCTTTGGGGCCCGCCTGTTGTGCACGTCGACAGCGGCATCCGCATTAGCCGCGCCTTGATGGAGTTGCCGCCGGAGTACGCTGCTGCATGAGAGTGAATAGACTTCTTTTTTCCTTCGTTTCCGATGGACATGTATTCTTATTCTATTTACCGCTGCCGTGATAGTATCCTTCCTCTTCTACTGTCCTTTCTCTTACGAACTATCACGAAGGCGTAAAGCCATGATCTTGCCGTTAATACAAGTATGGCTGATTATGGCCCGAACTTTAGGCCTGATCTTGGAGTCGTTGTTTCTGGTAAGTAAAGGATCTTCTGATCCCCAATTTTTCAATTAGGGTGGAAAAGAAAGTTCAACTTGATCGAGATCAGTACTAGTTCCACACAACATAACTATTCTTCCACCGATTTCCCTCGACCCCAAATTACACCATTTTTTGGTACTCTTATTCTTCTGTATCAGTCGTAGCCCTCGCTCTTCTTGCACTCTTCCACTCTGTTTATCCCAACTCCTTCCGCCTTTTCCTTTCGCACTCCGCTCTTGACACATGCCTACAGCTCCCCGGCTATACTGAAACCTACTTTGATCTTCCACCATCGCACCGTGATATCGCTCCGCAATTCCACAGCTTAAAAAATCCGAGGGCACCGCCTCCAAGAGGACTGGGACGTCGGACACCAGCATCTATTTTGTATACTCGGTTGATCGTGACACATAAGATCGATACAGCGTTTCTTCCTCCGTGGCCATCCATGTTTAAATTCATCATAGAAGGACGTTGACAATTTTTGTTCAGAAGGACTTGTTTGTAAATCTGACGCAGTTCTGAAAGTACATGTAACTTCCATGAAACAGTAACCCTAACAATTTATGCACACAAAAGTCAGCAAAGAATAAGTACAACGAAGGCGGCCAGGATCAAAAGAATCTATACCAAGGTTCTTCCATGTCCCTGGGGGGGGATTTGAACGCCGGTTTCTCCGCTGTAAATCTTTGCCAATCTTTGGAGGGGAAGGGATACCGGCGTGGCGCGAACTAGCTTTTTCCACAGCGACCTATACGCCTATTTTATGGTTCTTTCCTCCGAAAGGGTATGGAGCCACAGAGCGAGGAGGCACGGTACATAGGCTTTTACACTCAATTCTAATTTCGTTTTCACGCCCATGGAAATATTTATTTGTTGAATTTCTGTAGTTTGTTTCCATCGTCAAGTCAATCTCAAAGAAAATCCAAACACACGCGACGCGACGTCTCCCGAGGTCAAGGTCAAAAAAATCTTAGCTCCGTCCGTGAGGGCGGTTCGAACATCCGCTCGCAAGGACATCGACGTGGAGCGAGCTACCGTGTTCCAGGGACACCTGGTGTCTCAGGATGCAAGTACACTGCATGGTTTTCTGAATGGACACTGAAAAGCTACATATCCCTGGTTGCATTTTGAGCGTCCAGGCCAGAAACGGGGCTCTTGGATGATACGATCCCTCATTTCGAGCTGACAGGATGGATGGATGCCCTTGGTCAAGGTCTAAGAATGTTCAACCCTTTTTCTATGGGTGATTTTTTCCCCTGTCCTTCAATTTATGCTGAGACCATTTGAATACATGGACGAGTGATTCATGGTCCACGTCGAGGTAGTTCTGGGTCATAGTGAAGCATTGGCATCAAATATTTGGCGCGCGTCGGCGACCAAAAGGATCACCGATTGCAGACGAACAATGCACTCATAACCAGAATCACCACGTAGTCCAAGATCGAACCTAGATTCCTCCCCCAGATACCGCCCCTGAACTATCACCTCCCGGCTGTGTCCTTCGGATCGTTGCAAGACAGATCCTTGCGACCTATAAGTAAGCAGGTGTCCGTCTATTCATCTCAAGATAAAGTCTGTTGTCCCGACTTGGATCCACAGTCCGCTTTCAAAACCTATTGTTGTCTGTTCTGTTCCTAGATCTGAAAGATAACTCGTTGCACGCCTGCGGTTCAAATCTGACTTCGGTGGGCCGTTCAACTGTGATTTCAACGGATGCTGAGCTCAAGGAAGTTCCGAGACCTCGCACCGCCAGCTTCACCAAGGGGTTATAAGTGTGTTCCACCCAAAACTTTGGTATTCCAACATCCTCGAGTCATCGGCAGCCCAAGTTAGAGAAACAGAAAGACATAGGAACAGACTGATCACTTGCCGGGCTGAAATACTCAACCGCGGAGCTTGAGAAGAACGGTCGATGCAGGTTAATTTATGTCGCCGCTGTTTCCAGTTTCGCTCAACTATCACGATGGGAAAATCATGGATATTGTAGTTGCACCTTAGACCTTCGTGATCATCTGAACAGAGTTGCGAAAAAAAACAAAAACATCCAAAACGTATGACGCTGTCAAGCAATTCTGATCATCTTAACGCCTGCCAGATTCTTTCCCGCTGTTGTGTATCGGAGCGCAACACCTCTATGGATAATCTGCAACAGGCACCCACGTACTGTGGACGAGGCGCTCAGGTGTTGCTGATTATCTTGCGCTGTTGATGGCACACTGTATCCTATTTTACTCTGACTTTCTTTCAAGTACCTTCACATCCAGAACCTTCAACCCCCGTATGGACTCTGTCGTTCATTTCAATCCAGACTCTACTCTCGGTGCGTACGAAATGTCCTGTTTGTGCTTATTAACAAGGTCGACATGCAGGTGCTTTCCAAATTGGTGTTCTGGTCTCCTATGCGCTATTCGGCGTGACAACCACGCAGATGTACATTTATTACAGTCGCTTCCCAGATGACTCTCGAAAACTCAAGGCCTTGGTGCGTAAAGCATCTGATGGAACGACTCACCGACCAATACATTCCTAGGTTGCGTTTGTCTGGTATGCTGGCTCTGCCCTTGATTCGTCGAGTTTTTGCAGACTTGTGACAGGGTCTGCGAAGTGGGGCATACATTTTGCGTTGGGCACCTCCTATACACAATCACAATATTGGACTACGGACACCCGGAGCGGGTCTTTGGCACCATCTCGCAATCCCTCTCGGTGGCCAGCCTCCTAGCCGGCATTATTGCAGTTTGCGGTGCTCACGCCACATTCTCATCTGGTTCAACCTGACACCCGTTCAATCTTTGTAGTGCATGCGTTCCTGTCCTTCCGCATCTACGTGCTCACCAAAAGACCGTACATTTCTGGTCTCATCTAGTGCATGGCGTTCCTGCATCTAATTGCGAGGATCACTATCTGGGTTACCTCTCTGCGCGCAACTTCGTTGGGAAATTTCGTTGGGCAGTGGGGGTGGCTTCTGACGAGCAACTGGAGCATTAGCGTCGCAACCGACTTCGCGATCACCGCAACGTTGGTGGTTGTTCTCCAAGACCACCGTTCCCATGCACAAAAGTATACATTTGCAATGCTCACAAGGATGATTCACTATATCTGACTTGCAGAACCGCGGCAATTATCGACAAGATCATCGGCTGGACCATAGGTCTGTCAGGTTATTCACTTATATCTACCAAGTTGCACTCGTCTTGTGGCAGAAACCGGGATGCTGACCAGGTTTGTTATTCTGTCCCAGCCGAGGGCCGCCTGTCCTCAAGTGTGGCCAGCATCGCAATGCTTGCCAGCGTATGTGAATTCATTTCACAGTAATCGCGTTGGAACCTTAATTCTATCATTCCAGTTTATCTCAATGAAAGGAAACTGTAATGGCGCACCGGGATTTAAGATCAACATAGCTGCTGCTAACCGAGTGATCATTTCCAGTTGTCTGGCTGGCGTTCTTCACTATCGGCACACGATGTGCGCGACCTTCGCAGCAAAACACCTCCGATAAACATTTTAACCGTACTGTCGAGCGTTTTCGAACTCCCTCTTGTCCAGGCAAGTTAATCGCAACCTCAACGGGCCAAAACGAGGCTGATGAAGTGTTATTTCCAGTCTGAACTCCTGGGCGACTCTGCGCGGAATGAACGAAGACACCCTACAGTTCGGCACCTGTGATGAGCATCGGAGTAATCTCTCGCTCCCCCACTGATTGAATTAGAGGCCAGCGAGGGTTTTTTCGAACAACCTGCATATCACAAAGGTGACTTAGATAATGTATGTACAAGGCTGAGATGCCCAGTATTCTGTGCGAGAAAGGCTCCCAAGATGTTTTATACATACCCATCGGTATCAGTGCCTTGGAGATGGACTTGATTTTCTTTTGCCAGACGATATCAATCCTCACTGTCCCGTCATTTCGATCAGGCATTGTGTGGCTCTTTGACGTTCGATATCTATTGACATGCACAATTCTACAATCCCTTAGTGATAATCTCGACTCACCATACTCCCTGTAGTTGTCACGTACTCACTCGCCACTTGTCGAGCCATAAACAATAGTCCTAGGGCTTCATATGGTCCATAGATAGCTTCTTTATTTTTGTGAGGTGCCACGAAAACCGTATGCAACAGCGGGGTGATTCCTTTCACCACAGCGAGTAGTGCTTGCGCTTGTCGATGGTAGCTGCGAGGGCGTGTCTTTCCCATCCCTACCATCTTCTAGCGCACCTTGTTCTTAACTCGGCCAATTCCACACATCAATGTCATCTAAAACAATTTTAAAGACCTCACTACACATCCCCGCGCTTTTTTTGTCGCTATCCAGCCCGTTAAAGCCAAAATACGTGTTTTTCGCCTTTTCCACCAACAACGATGCGTCTGGGCACACTTTCAGGCTCGAACTTATCAAAAAATTCCAAAATGATTGTATTTGATGTTTTTCTTTCCCCCATGGTCCTTATTGCACCCATATGCCGTGGTTGGCTTGCACCAGCGACACCGGCGGGCGGATGATTAAAGTGAGCCATGCCCGGGATAATTTCGTAGAATTATCTTTGTTAATGGCTGCATATACGTGTTTATGCTTCCTCAAGATGCATTCCAATCAACCAGAACGTGTACGGAGTGAAAATATGGTTCGTGGAGGTGAGTCCTTGGATTCAATTCCTTTCATCCATGATCCCTTCTATCTCCTGTCTCTCCATCTTCCCCCGACTGGCAAAACATACCACTGGTCGCGCTGCATGAGTTTCAAACCTGGGCTTAGCAGCCAACCAGCAGCTTTCTATCAATATCTTCATCCCCGCTTAATCTTTCCCGCCTTCCCAAACTTCCCCTCCTGTATTGTATTCCTCCATCCCTGTACCCCTGTTTCTATCTTATCGAGTACCATAAGTTTACAAACCGCTGGCTGGCGGCTCGATGCAGCTTATTGTCATGCATACCTCAGAGACCGAAGAGGATGCAGGCTGGACACTGCTCACGCAGAAGCGCAAAAACGTGGCCAATCGGAGGGAACGGGCAAAGCTCAGGAGCGGGACGAGTAGAGACGCAAGGAAGAGGCGTTTGGGAGCAGGATTTCTTGACATCTTCAAAGATCTTGCAAGATCTTGAAATAACTTACAAGAGAAGCATGATTTGCCTTTCGATCTTGATTTTTGCTTTGGATTTCATGATAAGACCTTTAAAAAATCTCAATAAAACTTGGGGTAGAACAAATTTGCCGTGTCCTGAAATTTTCGTTCTCTTCGATGATCTTTCAACTGATAGGTCCCGGCCGGCATTGGACACCAGGCGCTCAGCGCATCACCCGATCAACCAGCTGTGATTGTATCAACCCTAGGCTAGTCGGCAGGACAGAAAAGAGGAGCCACGGAGGTCGGCTGGGGTCGGCATGGCCTACCGATCTCGGAGCGGCGTACGTAAAGTGATGAACTTTCGTTGAAATTCCTTAGACTGACGAACTTTCATAGAATGCCATCAAACTGATAAATTTAAGCAAAGTAACGAAATGACGAAGGTGGCGCAGACTCGTAGTGACCCTAGGCTTCTAATAAGAGAACGCGCCAAATTACATCCCACGTCTGCATTCCGAGAGTGATGCTTTCCTCGCCAGGGGCCTGTTGCCGCAAAATCATACTGACCATCTGACATGATAATGTGGACGCCGTCCGGCGGCACATGCATCCCGCTGGCGCTCAACACTGTTTGAGTGGCGAAGTCACCTAAAGCAGTTGTATCCCGGAAGGAGCTTCTTTTCTTTTCTTTCAATTAAACACCCGGGATGTCCATTATCGTCTCAGGGCTTCTGATTCAGAATTTACGGTGGCTAGGGCACCCCTTAGCAGATTTGGCAAATATTAGAGGGTACCAATAGCACTGATGGTAATAGGCATCTGGGCCCCCTTCATCACTTCGCCGGAGATGGTAGGAACCATTACCATAGCCGCCTCGCGCCGGACTTTAGCAGCGACAGTGGGGTCCATTGAAAACTCGAAATTCTTTACGAGTTCCACCAGGAAGGTTTGGTATTCGTATACGCTGTGTCAAGTTTGAGGTGAAAACTTTCAAGTAGCTGATTGGACTCACGCGAATCTCCAACCTGGGCGATGACCAGTGAGTTTTAATTTGATACACGAATGCGACAGGGGAAAATACCTATACAAGCACGATGTCCGCTCCCGAATGTCATCCTGCCACAGAAATTAGAGTGGTTTAGCCAAAATAACAGAGGTCTCATACAAATTTCCGTAGACACCGAGGCTGGTTGTCGTCTGCACCCTGCCATCAAGCCAACGCTCAGGGTTGAACACGTGCGCATCCTCGCCGAACACTTCAGTATTCCTACATATCGACCGAAAATGATCAGAATAGGGACAGGTAAACGATGGGTGACGCACCTGTTGTAACCAGAAATGGACACTACAAGTATTGTGTTCTTCGGGATCGGGATTTCTGTGATTGTTTTGCCAGATTTGCTGACAAGCGGCTTCGAAAGCGGCAGGACTTCGTCCCGCGCAGCCTCCCGCATCGTATTGTATCTACACCCGAGCCCGGTCACGTCATAGTAGCTCCTTCAGGGATGTACTTACGAGACGGGGTGGAACCGGAACGTTTCCTTTGTATTGAATTGTCAAAAAATCAAATGAAGATGGAGGATAGAAGAACCAACTTTCATGACGGCGATGGTGTAGGGCATTGCTTCGAAATCAGCATATGTGAATTCTGTATCACCGCGGTTTCGGATGGCTTGTTCCGCTGCTCGGATCTCCTCGCGAAGCTTTTCTTGTACGTCGGGATGTTGTGCGAGCTCGAACAGGGACCAGGACAAGGTGTTGGCAGTTGTTTCCTACAAATGCAAGATTCATTAAGACGAGAGCCGTTGAAAGCCGGGGAACTCGCACATGTCCGGCCCCCATTATCGTACTGAATGGAACGAACCAAATCAATACCAGTCATCGTGACCACAAAGAGAATCCATACTGCATCTGTGCCAGCATCTCGACTTCACTGAGATTGGTGCGCGGATTAGCTGACGCATTGGCCTTGACTAGAAAACAATTCCAATCAGGTCGGCCAGGGGAGATATAAAGTTACAGCGCACCCAACAGACTCATAATGTCACGCTTTCCTTTGCCCGCGATCAGCGCCTTGGCCTTCTCATCGACAAGCTGCTTCGCGACAGCAGAAATCATACTGGACACGCGTCGGGTGTTCTTCAACCTGTTGAACGGCGCGTGGCGGAGGAAGAACCTAATCAACCTCGGGGGTAAGAACTCCAAGAGTGCGACAATAAATATTGCTTTTTTGCTGGGCAAGACAAGCATCTTCGGGCTGTTTGTTGCGTCAATTCATCAGCAAGAGTCGGAGGATTCAAGCATACGAACGCAAGGCTTGCAAACGCCGCCGCGATGGGGTTGTCGTTACTGTGAATTGCACCGAACCGGTAGTCAAACGCAACTGAAAGCGCGAGGTTAGCCCTCATGAGGTGTGCAGCAGACGACAGAGCAATACCTTCACCGATAACATCTAATAGGAACCGAGAAAAATAGGGTGGAGTGTTCACCACAAGCGATCCACTGGAATCTGCGATCATTTCTTTCCATTTCGCAGAAAGCTGATTGCAATGTTGGTTCTGAAAACAAGGGGTTCTGGTTCCCTTACCTTCTAGAGAGGAGTTAGACATAAAATTGGGATATTAAAAAGGATGTATGCACGTTGGCGTACGATGCGAAGATCGGGATGTAGGAGCGAGCCTCGGCAGTCCCAAAGGCCGGGGAATTGATTCTGCGTTGGCGCCTGTGTGTTTCGCCTATTTTGGGCGGTTCGACACGCTGCGGCCAATATCAACATGTGAGCAGACGCACCGCTGTGGAAGTGCGACTTGTCCCGCTCGTCGCCTTCCCATTTTGGGTCGATCTGAGCTGTCAACCGAATTAGGAAACGCCGTCGCGCTTCTTTCTGTTTTACCTTTCCGTTTTGCTCCTTTGTCTGTCTGCAAGCTTACTCACATCATTTATTTCTCTGCTGCCATTAGATTCCTTCATTCCTCAAGATCCTATTATTCCTCGTTTTGTCCCTGCAACATTTCGACGGCGATCAGTTATCACGTAACTGCCTCGGGCCTCGAGTTTGGTCTTCTCTCCCCTTTTGTACTTCCTGTGTAGCAATCCCGAAGTCACCGCTGATCTCGAGGTGCGCGCTTGCTCGGACTGCGCCGGGGAGTCTCGGCTTGGATTGGGCACCCAAGTCGGCACTGAGCGGGGCAGTGTTCCTCCCTATTCGTCTTTGCGCACGTTCCCGGCTTGTGTTGCACTGAAGGGTTTGCGTCGGCGGAGGGGTTTACAACGGCCAATTTACGTATGTTACGTTTCATGTATCTTCTCTCATTTCGCTTGCGGGCTCCGGTGTCCCACGAGAACGGGAGCAGCCGTCCCATCCTGTATCATCCCTCTCTTCCTTCTCACCACCACCACCCAATCGTTTTGACTCGGATTTTCACGGCACACACCTGAGATTCTCTACAGTTCAAGCTAAGATTTGATTATTATTGTCGTACTGATTGTTTTACCTCTAGAGCTCTTGTCTTGATTGCACGAGCGGGGTTTGAGCTGCACGACTCGGCGCTATTTCCGGCACGACCTAGGCACCACTCGGTCTACCAGCAGACCGCCATTCTCTTCGTCAGTGGAGCCCACCGCGAGGGGTGTCGGTTTTCCGTTGCCGGAACCCAGCTGAGTCCTCAGTTCCTTTAATTCCCTCTTTCGAGTTCTCGTTTCCCGCATGCACTCGTTCCTTTGATCATGGCGTCGAGCTATCCTCCCACGCCCTATCCTGCGTCTACTGCGCCTAACGCTCCTTGCACCATGCGCCTTTTTGATTCCCATGCCCGTCCCGCGCACGCCTAATGCCCCGTATTTCGATGAGCACGGACCTCGAGCTTTTCTTGCCCGTATTCTGGAGCATGGTTTGGATGCAGGTATTACCAACGCTGACGAACTCGTTTCTTACATAGTCTTCTACTCCTCGGATCGTGTTCGTGAAATAATTCGGTACATGTCGGAGTTTGACGTCGACGAGCCGAAACGAACCTGGAGTGCGGCCAAAGAACAGATCCTACTCCTCTACGGATCATCGGACGAAGATCGTCGCACTTCAGAGCGGGAATTAATTGAGTTCTGTCGTGCGCAATCCGCTAAGTCCCTTTATCACGATAAACTTGAGGTCGAGCAATACTTACGGGATTTCCAGTTCATTGCGGCACCTCTTGTCAAGCAAGGAGAAATAACAGTTCAGCAACGTGACTTTTATTTCGTTAGCGGTATCCCGACCTCGCTCAAAGACTGGTTTATTTCACGTGTTCCGGAGTCCCAGCGTACGCGTTCCAACCCTATTCCCTTATCTGACTCGCTAAGCATTTTGTACGAGCGCTTCGATCCCGACTCGCTGCTGTCACACCCTTGGAACCGATCAGAATTTTTGATTGCGCCGCCGCCCGATCCTGTCCCAGTGCCTACAACGTCATGCTTACGAGTTCAACCTTCGACGAAACCTGTTTCTATCGCATCTGCACCTGAGCCCTCAACTCCGACGCCAACTGCACCTGTTCCAACATCTACAACGCTGACTCTGGGCCTTAATACTCCTACTTCGATTCTTTCGGATGTTCAAGCTCCGACATCAACCACTTCGAACGCGTTCAAACCCGAGGCCGTATTTCCGATTCCACAAGCCCACATTGCGCCCATCTCCTGTTCATCACCACCGATTGAACTAATCTCCCCAGATCTCGAGCATGCTCATTTTCGACAGCAAAGCCCACGCGCAGAGGACAAACTCAAAGTGTCCCCCTCTGACGAGCTCCCCGACAATATTGTTTGCCGTATTGAGCTTTGTGCTGGAGAGCAACGGATAATTGATCGTCGGCGCGAGGGAAGTCCCATTTATTTCTGCGGTACCAATCAGACCACTGACCACTTCTCGGAGCTGGATCTAAAGCGTGATGGTCAAGCCCTCGAACTTGACGATCCTTCATGCGACATCGATTGGTGTTCGGATTTCCGTGACCTGGAGTCAGAGGGCATTGAGTCCGATGGGATTTTGTTACAGTCCACAGCTCCTCATGACACAAATCCCGCACTCTCTCAAAGCGCCTGCGAATTGCGCCGTATTCTTGATCAAGTCAGTTCTTTACAAGATTTCACGAGTCTGAATGCGGAACTAAGTCTAATCCACTACTCTCTTGAATCCAATGCCATCTCCACTGACGAATTTCACAATGCTTTAACAGAGATTGCAAGGCAGGTTCATGAAGAACTTCAACGACGCTTAGCAGATGCATCCTCCAATTATGCCGAGTCACAGATAAGCCCGAGTTATCCTTTTGACGATCATGACTCAAGCACTGTTACAGGGAGTGATATTGACAGTATCTTTGATTGCGTACCTGACTCCATGACGGATTTGGATACAGAGGCGCTAAGTCCATATTCGGAATATCGTGATGTTGACCATGCTCTTGATACAGACGTGAATACTCACGGACATTGGTTCCCGTGTGACGTTCAAGTCATCGAACCCGGCGACTTATCGTGCAGCATTGGTCTATACTCAGATTCTCGCGACCCCAACCCAGAGGCAATCACTAATCAGCTTGCACTATCCGAACATCTCACGCTGAGTACTGCGTCTTTCAATGAAGTTTCTGATCATGTTGCAGCTAGGATTTCGTTTGAACAACCTTCCCTCTACAATGCCGAACCCACCGAACTCGATACTGTGTCTTGCGCAGCCATGGAAATCGAATCAACTCCGGATTCGCACGAACATATAATTGCTGAGTCACGATTTTCCGTTCCACATGCATGCTACGTTGATTTCTTCGTTCCAGAGTTGTTTGATATCCAGGCTGACATCCGTATTCATGAGCCCGCTGAATTCCCTTACCGTGGTCCTCCAGAAAATGTTCCGCCCGGATATCATTGGTTCGTTTTGACGCTCGTGTCGAGTTTCTCGTACATGCAAGTCCGAATTAAAGCTGAGTACCTGCCGTTAACTTTCACATGGATCATGTTGTGCTGGAAATTAATCTCAGAAGGTTTATGGCTGATCATGACAGCATTCCGAGTGCTCGTCCACGAAGGCTTCACCTCTGAAATCGTTAATTCTGTCGTTATTGATTCCAGCGAGCTTACTGGCAATCCCGACGAATTTGGAGACGGTAACATCGACGTTTTCGCCGAGCCGGCACCCCCAGATAAGATTCTCCATTCTCATTTCGATTCATTCATTCACTCCAAGGATTTATTGCGGCAGAACATCGTACGGGATACACCGCGTTTATCATCATCTCCACAGGTACAAGACACCGAACTCGAGAATTTACCGGATATTACGGATTGGGATTCGATTCAAAGCCACCGACAAGATTTTCAACATAGCAAGTGCTCACCTTTTTATTTCTTTTGAGCCTATCTCCGAGCATCCGAGCAACCATGAGCCTTTTAAACGAGCTGAGCACCAGCCTTTCTTACCTTGCGCAAGTTACGTTGATTATTTTGTCCCACAGCTATTTGAACCGAGTTCCGAGTCCGCCCCATCACCTAACGACGTCTTCGAGCGTATTGTTCCTGTGGAGTGTCCAGAACCAGATGACGATCCGCCAAGCTATCAAGAATCAGTTTTTCCAGCGGAGTCGAGTTTTGTATCCTCAAACCATCGGAAGAAAGCTGCGTATCATTCAATTTTATTTACACACCCCATTGCGCACTTGAAATTATTTTTCAGAGATATTTTCGGCGTATCTGGCGAGTTTACAGCCGCACAATCTCAGTTAAATCCTACGCACATTCGGGAGCCAACAGACGAACTCTACGCTGCGGAGCGAACGAGTCGGGACCATCCAGCTGTTCTCCGCATGCCAAGACACGGAAGCGCTCACCATCGAGACAATGCCGAGACTACTGAGGAAGCCGTTCCACCTGACAAGATTTATATTTGCTGAGCCGATTCTTTTCTCTGAGTTACATATTATACCCAAGCTGATTTTGTTGCTAGATTTCGAGGACGAAATCAAAGTGCCCCCCTCTGTGGAAGTGCGACTTGTCCCGCTCGTCGCCTTCCCATTTTGGGTCGATCTGAGCTGTCAACCGAATTAGGAAACGCCGTCGCGCTTCTTTCTGTTTTACCTTTCCGTTTTGCTCCTTTGTCTGTCTGCAAGCTTACTCACATCATTTATTTCTCTGCTGCCATTAGATTCCTTCATTCCTCAAGATCCTATTATTCCTCGTTTTGTCCCTGCAACATTTCGACGGCGATCAGTTATCACGTAACTGCCTCGGGCCTCGAGTTTGGTCTTCTCTCCCCTTTTGTACTTCCTGTGTAGCAATCCCGAAGTCACCGCTGATCTCGAGGTGCGCGCTTGCTCGGACTGCGCCGGGGAGTCTCGGCTTGGATTGGGCACCCAAGTCGGCACTGAGCGGGGCAGTGTTCCTCCCTATTCGTCTTTGCGCACGTTCCCGGCTTGTGTTGCACTGAAGGGTTTGCGTCGGCGGAGGGGTTTACAACGGCCAATTTACGTATGTTACGTTTCATGTATCTTCTCTCATTTCGCTTGCGGGCTCCGGTGTCCCACGAGAACGGGAGCAGCCGTCCCATCCTGTATTCTTCTCTCTCTTCCTTCTCACCACCACCACCCAATCGTTTTGACTCGGATTTTCACGGCACACACCTGAGATTCTCTACAGCTCAAGCTAAGATTTGATTACTATTGTCGTACTGATTGTTTTACCTCTAGAGCTCTTGTCTTGATTGCACGAGCGGGGTTTGAGCTGCACGACTCGGCGCTATTTCCGGCACGACCTAGGCACCACTCGGTCTACCAGCAGACCGCCATTCTCTTCGTCACCGCTTGCCGAAGCAAGACCTGGACCAGTGATAAGGGTTGTTAGCTCGGATCTGAAACCCTGTTTCCGGATATTGTATCCGTTGTGGTACATATGGCGGAGTGCCTTTGGGTCCGATATAAGAAGGCGTTGGGTCTGCAATCGTTTGTCAAGAGATGCAGGCGCATGTTAAAGTGTAAAATTTACTCCAAGAATACCGTTCAGCCGTAGAACGTGTCCAAAGCGCGCTTGCCATTTAAACTCTGCCTAGCAAGGCTTCAATCACGGTACGAGAATGTGGCAAAGGAGCGTACCTCGCCTGCTTGACTCTGGAAGAATTCCGGGAGGTTTCCTGGTCAAATGTATCAAGGGGAAAGGGGCCTGGACTGCGAATTGCCCTACCCAGAAGGAAAGACTCAGGCTCGGGGCCAGGGATATCTGAGATCGAGATGCGTGTCCACCAGCGATAAATGCTGTAAATGGCCAGCGTAAAAAAAGAGAAAAGGCACCAACATGGATTGCAAGAGAGACTCCATTGCGAATGCGGAGCCAAGGATAAGAAAAAGGACGTCTTTTGTATCATGAGTCGTACTTCTTGATGCCGAAATTGATGATGTGAACATTCATAGTGAACTCGGGGCGTTTGACAACATCTTATTGACAGATTGTCCGCTTGGACCGCCTGAAGGGACCAGATCGTGATACCGCGTTACGTTGCAGCTGCGCTGGCAGAGACGCGTTGACTTCGTCGTGCGACATCGTTCAACTGAACCGTTCCTTAAACGATTTGTTCTAGGCTCGAACCAGCCGCACGACCTTGATGAAAGTTGATCAAGGTGTTACAGCGAAGCGGCTGGAGGATTCTAACTGGGTACTGTACTATTTCGACCAAATGCCAACCAAATGTTCACTGGGTGTCACCTGTCACGTAAGATGTTCATGTCTCGGCAATTATGGGAAATTTCTCAATGGCAGTCGGGCGAATGCCGGACCAAATTTTTTGGTGCTTTTTCGCCTATTTGGGGCACGAAATTGAAAAGTCACCGTCACCCAGGCCAAAAATGTCCAGTCACAACCCGCTAGAGCCGATTTACTGGCGAGTTTTTGGCCTACGAACACTTGGCCATCAGCTCATGGCCAGCATAACGTCATCGCTTTGATGACTTACTGTTCATTTTTCGTATATAGCACACTCAGCATTGGGCTAATGCCTTGTAAACCTCTGTTTACTCAGAATTTTGATTGGGAAGGTTTGAATTTTCAAGGTTGCGAAAATTTTCTACTTGTGTTAAAACTGCTATATAACTTACCTACATAACTTACGACCGTGCTAGCCGCCGGTTAGAATCCTCCTGTCGATTATCTGCCGGCCTACTGTCTCGATAACCCAACCATTCTTGGTGACAATCCGGTGTGTTCCGTGATTGACAGGGGAGAATGAAAAAAGAAGTGCAGGATTGTCAGGGCAAGAATTCGCTCATGGAGAAACTCCTCGAGGATGATCGCAGTTGGCGAGGGAGCGGGCCAAATGGTTGGGAAATTGGACAGATGAAGAGAGCAGAGACATGACATCAAGTGCCGAAAAAATTGCGGGATGATCAGCGACGCTGGCTAGTGACTATTGCGGGTGCTTTGTGATGAACGATAGTCATGAATTGACTCTCAAGGAGCTTGACAGTTGATGGATCGGACCCTTCTATTCAATTTTAGAAGGGTCCCTGGAGATGGCGACGGAGAGCCGACCGCTGAATTCACTGATTGGCTGGCGTAAGGCCGGTTTTTCAGGCCTTCGGGCCAAAGGACAAGTTGGTCAACTTTCCCTTGGCTTCTTCATGCCATGTCCTGCGGACAGCAAGGAGAGCCCACTGAAGATTTCTGCGATGGTTTTGGGTGCAAGGGAGTGAAAGAAAGTACGCTGGGTCTGAAATCAGCCTACTATAACCACGCAAGTAAAATTATGGTGAATACCTGGCAGATACGAGTGGCCATGATGAGGACGTACATTGAAGAGATGCCAGACGTTGTGGAAGATGGATACAAATAACATGATTCGGCCGGGAAATTTTGTAAGGAAAACACATACTTACGGTGAAATTGGCCTGCGGTTAGCTGCTTACAACCGCAATTGACCACTGGATTTTTTTGGGATGAATTTCAAGTCCGTCTTCATCCTTGTCGATGACTCGAGCCTTCAGATACAGACTTTCGCTGGAGAGTGGATCTCAATCAATTATATTCAACAAGTCCACTGTTAGAGACCGATTATCTTCATTGTGGGTCGGAATCAGATCAGGAATGTGTTCCTTCCAGCCCTGAACAGATAGATTGGTTGTAAGAAGCATCAGTTCATAGTACATACCTATTGGTTCACTCGACTTAGACGAGGAGGCGGTCCCAGAGGTATCATGTGTGATTGCCATGGTACAATTTTATTATGGCGGTCAAAGTGCACTTTTATTCGGCCGCAAGATATGTCGGCTATTTCGGACTTCCCGCCCCAAAGATAAGTGATTTGATGCTATTGCCGCAAAAGAGATAGCGATAATCAGTTCGTTTAACTTGCGGGGAAAATGGTGATTCCCGCAAGATATATATCTCCGCCCGCAAGATACAGACACGCGCGCGCAACAACATAAAGACAACTCGTGCCCACAACTTTTTGTACTTTTTTTTGGCAACCTCCCCAATACAAACTGGTAAGTTTACTGGAGCAGAGCAATGGTTGACTGGAGTGTATGTAGGCTACAAATACGAGTGAGACGGCGTATAAGCAAGACTCTACAGGTGAAATACTGTAAAAACTAGTCTGGCTGGAGTTCAACTCAAATGGTGTTGTACAGGGCAGTAAAGAAAAAACTACTGGAATTCCCAATGTTTGCTGGGTAAAGCCCTCCGGAGAAAAAGGCATCTTCATTCGGTCTGTGTACGAGACTTTGGTATATATTCAAAGTAGTTCGGCGATCTCGGGGATGTAGAATTTGCTCGACTGTGACTTCCCATCACCAAGATAACAAGATTAAACATCTCAATGGGTGAATAGAACAGGCTGTCGTGCATTCCACCTCAAATGTATGTTAGGAGTTGAACATTGGCAACATTGAGAAACCGCCCACACAAAAGTGCTCACTGGAATGGAGCACCGAAGATAGAATTCAAGCTCCTTGTAACATCAAGTCGAAGTGAGTACATGTGCATCTTACATATTTCATCTTCTCACCAGTGCGGTTCATGAGCTTGATGAGGTCCTTTCTGAACTTCCCTTTATAGCTCATAGATTCTCGCATCCCTGCAGCTCCCATTTCCCACCTGGATTAATTTCTGCAACAGTTGTCCGTTCGCCGTTCTCACTTGAAGGGTATGTTGGGAAGACATGAAGTTGCTCCAGCGTTGTCACTCGTGGGTGAGGAAGTGGATTTCTTAAACCTTGATTGGTGAAAATGATCTCTCTTTCTGTCCATTATTATGCTCGATCAACGGCTACCGTGAGTTCCATACTTCACCTACCAACATCCTCACAAACCTTTACTGTATTCCTCTTGACTCTTAATTGTACACTGCCTCACTCATATTTGTAGCCTACATACACACCAGTCAATCATTGCTCTGCTCCAGTAAACTTACCAGTTTGTATTGGGGAGGTTGCCAAAAAAGTACAAAAGTTGCGGGCACGAGTTGTCTTTATGTTGCGGGCGCGTGTCTGTATCTTGCGGGCGGAATCTATATATATCTTGCGGGAATCACCATTTTCCCCGCAAGTTAAACGAACTGATTATCGCTGTCTCTTTTGCGGCAATAGCATCAAATCACTTATCTTTGGGGCGGGAAGTCCGAAATAGCCGACATATCTTGCGGCCGAATAAAAGTGCACTTTGACCACCATATTTTATGGCAGAGCGTAGTGCCTCGAATTTGACTCAGTAGAAAGTGTTTCCGAGTATTCAGCACTAAACCGTCAGGTAGTCCGGATCGAGCAGAACATCAAATGCGTCCAAAATGGTGTCAATGCTTGAGTGAAGATAGTAATTTTCTAGAGGTCTGAGGAGCCCCAGGGACACCTATCGCAAAATAATGCAGCATCGAGGGGCTCAAGAAATTCTATAATTTAATTCAGAGACAATGATGTCGAGTTGAAGAGATTCAACACAACGCGACAGTGGGCCAGTTTACCTCCATTCTGTGCATCCAAGAAAACGGGAATTCGAACTAAGCCGAACCATTTTCCTCGGTCAGGTTGTCGATTCCCGTTGCCGGTTCTGAGAGAAAGATGAACAAGCGGCCTTTTAAGCGCCACATACCGCCCAGAATTCAATCTCTCTTAACCCGGGTACTTTGTTTTGATATTGTTTAAACATCTATTTGGATATACACAAGTGAAACAGACAAGATACACCAAATTTCGGGACAAAAGCACTGCATAAACTGTAGGTAGGAAGCGTCAAAGAGCATCCTGACGGCTACTTGTACTGCTCCAACTCATCCGCATCGCTCTTCCTCGAACTCGTGTACGGATCACGTTTCACATCGACACCGTTGCCGCCCGCAGGCTCCCACTGAACCACAGTCAGAACGTGTACAACAGAACCAGAACATGGAACACTCACATCAACATGAGTCTCCGTCTGCGTAACGACCTGGATCGCGCCGAGCTCGATGTCGCCTGCCTGGCGGCGCGTACCGCGCGAGCGGGCGCCGGAGATCTCGTTGCTGGTGGTGGTGACGCCCCCGTGCGACGCGCGGATGGTGCGGCGCGCGTTGAGCGTGTACATCATGGAGATTGCGTAGAGCTTGGGGAGCATCAGGTTGAACGCCGTCGAGATGATGCCAGAGCCGCCCGGGTTCTTTTGCGAGAAAGCGAGGTTGAAGAGGGCGCTGGATTGGCGTTCAAAATAATGTCAGAGTGGGATTCGCATGGTATATGGCTTATGTTTACCAGATAGCAGCGGGGGCAGCGGTTTGGAAGGTCAGTCGGACGAGAGAGTTGATCAATCCTACGTTGGATGATCAGAATTGAATTTTGAAGGCCTCAAAGGCGACTTACCGACAGTCTGGGGAAGGACATCGTGCTTGGACTTGATCAGGAAATAGGCGGTCGTCGAGGACATGATGACGTCGCCAGCTAAAAGATGTGGGATGAGAAGGGGACGCAAAACGGCCTACAGCATCCGTTACCCACCGAAAACCGAGCTCAGATGGGCGGCAACTAGTCGGTGAAGGTGTCAGTCGAAATCGAAACAAACTGTGCATGACGAGTGCTTACACCAGTTTGAGATTTGGACCAAATTGACAACAGTGATGAAGTAGGTCTGCGCATAACCACCCATTCAGACGACGGCGACTCGAAAGTGCGAGAAAGAAGCTATACGTACCGCGACACACATCGAGAGGAATGCGAAGAGGAATATAATTGTCACCGGCGCCGCGACATACCACTTCTTGGAGATCACCCAGAGACGGTAGCAGAAGTACATCTGGACATAAAATCCACACAAGGCGACCTGAACAAGCGTAAGCGTAAGCAAGTGAGCATCGAGTAAGTGGGCAGTAGATGCACGATGAGAGGGTTGCCGGATTGCCACCAAGTCGTGTAGTTGAGCAGAATAGCGCCGTTGAGGTCCCCGAAATAGACGATGTTCTGAATCCATACTATAGCACTGACCCGAGTTGAGGTACGGTTCATCGGAGAACTAGCGAACGTACAAGGAGTGGATAGTTTTAAGGGTGTTTAGCAGAGCCAAGACGCCCACGACAATCCTAGAAACAGTTTGGTTTAGTAAAGAACATCTTTGTTCAATAAATGTGCGTACTTGAGCGTCAGGTTGTCGTCCCGGTAGAAACTGAAGTAGTTGAGGAACTACGTCTGAGGTAAGTACACCAGTAAAATGACAAAAAAGAAAAGAGAGAAAGAGGTGCGAGCGCTTACTTGAGCCGCTAGGATGCCCTGCAAAAACATATCGAGGCATCCTCCCACCAGCCAGGGGCCCAGCCATGCCATACAGAGGCGGAGGTCTTCACCAGTGAGACGGCCGGACGACATTTGTAGTGTAGGGTAGTGATGACTCTGAGGAATTCAGAAGGACGACAGTTGCTGCTTGCCCTATAAATGACCTTGAGGCTCCTATTCTCGATCGAGTCCCTAGCGCTGGTACCTCGATCCCTCCTATGTCCCTGATGTCTAAGCCACGAACGGCGTAAAAACGGAGGCTATTGCGATAAGACGGGAGAATACTCTTCCGTTTCTGTTGAACTTGTAAGACAAGCCGAAGTTCGCATCATGGACCGCCAGGGGGGCCACCGTCCTATGAAGGCGCGAAATTCGAATCTAGGGATTGCAAGGATAAAAATGAGTGGTCAACAAATGACATAATATAGTTTATAAGCTGCGAGACAGGAGTTGCATTGAATCGAGTGCTTACAAAATGCGGTGAGCTTGAAAGATACGCGCCTTGAGTGAGGAACAGTTATCTGAAGATCAATGTGAACCCGAACTGAAAAAAAGGGCTTATCGAAATCTTGTGAGCGAGCGCAGGGGCACGAAGATATCACTGAGACAACTCGCATCAGAGGGCTAGGATAACGCATAGGTCGCCTAGGGGAACATTGGGCTTGAGCAAGGCCATTATATGGATACTAAATCCATGTCCAGGAGCTGGATAAGGCCAGATCGAGGATATGAAGCATCACCGAAAGTTTGATCTAGGGAAGAACGTCGTACGAAGGAATGAAGTTGTGATCAAATATTGACACGGTGTCCATGGTTCAAAAGCGACTGATGGACGACTGAGCGAAGCCCGCGCCGGGCGGTAGGAACGTATAGGATAGTCCCTAAGAGCAATCGAGGCGAGACAAAGGCACGTCTCCTATATACGGCGAGCACCGAGAAATTACCTGCTGCCTAACATCCTTCGGTTCCGAATCGATTCATGGAAGTCGTGAGCACGGAAGCCAGCCACTTCCGAGTCGGTGCGTTTGAAATCACAGAACGTCTTGAGCCATTCGCATACTTCGCTGCGCTGGATAGAGATACGACACGAATGGCCAACGGAGTCACTCCTGTCTGCGAATTCGGCACGCAAACACGGTTATAACTAGCGAGGAACAAGCGTTCAGTTATAGCGTCTGTCTAAGAGAGACTATGAACTATCGGGCTGTCGAAGTAAATTCGTACATGGTGGTCACTCGGGTTACTCAATGGTCGAGTCCAAGTCGTGATGGCCCGGCCTGCGTGCATCAAATGATTCCGATTTGTTCCGAAATCATTTGTTTCAAATTTTCTCCCTCCACCACATTATTTTTGCTCCGGATTCCGGAGAACTTCTGGTTCTGAAAGACATCTAGTTCATGGCTTACGCTTCATCTCAGAATGTCTCGCTCGGTGCTGTCGCGTCGTCCCCTGCCACCCAGTTGAAGATCTTATGATAAGATTCTTGACTCTTCAGGTTTTCACCACATCCAGTGGCTCACCGTGCGTTTAAGACAAATCTAGTCTAGCTTGAGTCTGTCGAGGCGTGTCGCCGTTACTTCTGTAAACTTCCGCTAAGCCTCTAAACACGTTACGTCTTTGGAGGCTGTCGAGGTCTGTCCAGGTAACGCGACTCACCTCGAAAAACTCGGGTCTTTAAACGCGGGCCCTTCCAATCCCGATCACCAATACGTCGGCCCTCGTTCTTTGAGACGTATTACGTCCCCTTGCCACGTCGGTGGCACCCGCTATAAAGACGACTCTCAGGTAGTCCTGCGTCCCACCGAAAACCCTCTAGCATACGTACCAATATCTTGCTCCTCTTCGTCTTTGCTGCCGTGTCGCGTGCCGTTTGCCAAAGCCCTATAGCTGCAGTCGCGGAATTCGTAGTATCGAAACTCCAGGACGCCACCACACCGAGGGAAAAATGCACCGCGGTGCACGACATCGATGACCTCAAGTCTTGTATGCGCGCCTCTGGCTTTCATCGTTTTTTTGGGACTGACGCACAAATTATCAGTGAGTGGGTAGCATGAGTTGGAGGAGTGGATGGCCGACGAGCAGCTGACCGCGCCATCCATCGGGAAAAAGGTCCCAATCGCACTGATCTCACGAACGGTGCTCAGATGGGAAAATCCACCGTCGCGGCTTGTATCAGGACAGGCCCTTTTGTAATCCAAGCCACCGGTATGGCTGCCTTCTATAGTTATGAGTGTCGTATTGATAACATTTCTCAGGTAACCCCAGGTGCCTTACGAACAGGCGTCAAACTTTTCCCCAGAACTTCACCGCAGAAAATGTTACTCTGCAATATGGCCCAGGGTTCTCCACGAAAGCGAAGATGACAATAAGCAGTGCGTTTGGGGAATTTTGACTCTTGGCTCCGCTTCCCATCATCAATCTAACAAATCCTACAGAAAGCGCTATCTTCTCGCAAGGCGTCAACAGCTCCGTTGAGTTTGCTCCCCCGCCCATCTGCGGGGCGTGTCGGTATGGTCGCGCGTACTTCGGTTCCCAACGTTGTCGGACAAAAGCACGTACATTATTCTCCTGTTGCCATTCTCCTTCTAATTATAAGTATCCCAACCCAGCTTCTCGGTAACAGGCAAGGCCTGGACCCCAGGCTACACCGTGTCTCTTTACTCCCCCGTGAACGCCCAGTGCGGGCTTCGGGTCCGTTTCAGTTCCACATATATCCCGCTGACGTCTAATTTATACATCCTAGTATTCCATCACCAGTTGCTCTGTCGCTGCGAATGGGAACATTCCAATTTTTGCAACCGGATGGCTGCTTGCAATAGATGCCCAAAACCAAATTGGTATGCCCCACATACCTTTGGTCGAATTCATTCTTGGTGACTCAGCGCAAATATGATATCAGCATTGGTGCCTTTGGATGCAGCAACGCCCGCGGGACGCTCCTCTTATGTGGATTTCGAAGGAACTCTGGAGTACCATGCTGCGGGTGGTTACGAGACGTTTTGCAACGCAGAGTAAATGGATATAATTTTGGCGCCGGAAGTAATGTGAAAATTCCGTGCTAAACGAAGATATAGCGAGCCCATCTTGGAAATTGAGGAAGCATTCATCTGCGGGCTGCAGCGGCCACCGTCTGGAGTACAATTCGGATTGCAAAATGCACTTTCTATCCCAATGGCTTGGCCCAGACCCGCTAACGCCCCCCGCTGGAGCCATCAGTACACGTTCGGTCGTCCTGCTTCGATCAGAATCGAATTCACTGGGAAAGTTCGGATCGTCTCGAATGCCTGCGTATCCTTCCTCACCCACCTCGTTTATAGTTGCGCAACTAAGACTGAGCCTGCACTGAGCTCGGCCGAGCCGGCATCCTCGCTAAAGGCGCAGAGGAGAAATTGCGATGACGAAATTAAGCGATTGAAAGTAGTGCGGAATGAGGCGGGGACCTGTTCAATCTTTCGTCAGGGTTCGAAAACGGGGGAACAGCCGGGTGACCACGTGTGATCCGCGATACCGGACGTTCCACGAGCGCTGATTCGCTTCTTCTCTCTGTTCTCCTCGTTAACCACTAGCAAGAACGCTTGGGCGAGCACGATGGCGTCCCTATGCGTCCCACAGCCGATACGGTACATGGCATCTTTGCGTTTACTCGCACTGCGTGTCATCGCACATTGGCCCAGAAGGCCATGTCGGAAGTGCTGGCAGCGTTCGGTCATTAGCCGGCCCCAGATACCCCCGCACTTCTGGTAAGCGTGTGGAAGCGCGAAGCGGCGTGAATTAGCTCTATCGTGATCTACCTGCAGATTCTACGATCCTTGTCTCGCCGTGCCAGCAGCTCTCCAGAGACCAATTCATCTCTCTGCAAGAGACTTTTGCGTTCAGTCTGAGGTCGTGACACTCTCTTGCAACATCTGTGGGATCTCGACATGTATTTACACGAAACGAGCGAACGATTCAACAATTTGTCGAGCGGATTCATCGATCGTTGGGCAGTGGGCACGCCCCGCGATTCGATGCCGTTCCGGGCTTCTTTCAATCATCTGCGTACCCTTCATTTTCACTACTCGCCCTTAGTGTCAACGACTTCGCAGGCCATTGGTCATAGAGGAGAACCCGATAACCCGCAGTTCTTCCCAGAACGATCCGCCCGCTCAACCAAACTTCGCGGCCAGTCAACTCAGCCTCGGAGAACATGCTCGCAGTTGGTCCGTTTTTTCTATAAAGGTCCAGGGTGGCATCGCAACTCATCTCCAGCCTGCAAAGCTCTAGATATCCAACAAACGACATGCATTTCTCTAAATTCCTCCTCTCTGCTCTTGCCTTCCTCGCTGTTTCCTCTGCAGCTCCCGCTGATGTCCTCACCGGTGAGCTCGCGACGTCGCCTGCCCACCCCGGGCTCACTGCGGTACGTGGCACCGTTCCAGATGGCCCGTTCGAACCTGATCATGATGCGAATGGACCGTAGCGTGAAGCCGACTCGAATGTCGCAGTGACTGTCACCGCTGTCAACGGCCAAACTTCCACGTTTCCCTGTGAAACAAACAAGTGCTACACCGTCATAGGCCTCATCTTTGCCGGCGGCCTCAGCCTTGTGTCCGACTGCAAGAGTATCACAGTCGCGACCGGGAACGCATTCACGTACTACTAGTACGGTGCATCTAGTGATCCCCCAATACTTATAGTACTGATACATATAGTGGGGCTGGCTGTGACGGTGACGAAGCGCCCAACTTCTTGCTGGCAGCAGCTGGTACAGCTACCATCACGGTCGAGGAGCCTTAACAGAGCAACACCAGCACACGACACGTTCTCCAGAAGTGGCAGCGTCCGAAACCTTTGTCCTCCAGTTGCAAACCTGCCTTTCCCGGTTCTCTGTAGTCCCGTGTCGTGTTCAATGATACAGTATTCAATTTTCTTTACTGTTGTATGCTCGAAGTCGATTCAATGTTAGCCTCGTTTGTTTTGATCCAATGTGACCCGTTTGATCTTTGAAACGCTTCCGTATGAGCGAATCCCTCACTGCCCAACGCTATTTCGGAGTACTGGTAGACGAGCGCTGACATCACACTTTCCTCTGCACACTGGTTCCATTTATTTCTGGACACTGTTGGATAAATATTACATCTGTAAATTCAACCGGAATTTCGCGGCCATCAGCAGCATGCAACAATATTAATCGAACCACAGCAGTCGCAAGATTCGGACTCACGGATAATTAGCATCTTCCATAGTCCGCCTGAATCGCTGGCTTGTTCTGAATTACCGAAAGACCTACCTAATAATTTCTTGTTTGCGATCGAAGAAACGCTATCATTTTTGAAACAGGGACGGCGGGATTGGGCGATACAATGGTGCATTAAAATAGACATTCATATGCTCAGCATCGCGGAAGCGAATTAGTCCAACGTTGTAAACTTTCAAGTTGCACCTCTTGGCGCAGCTTCGTTTGAATCATCCTCTCTCATTGAGAGCCACCCTTGTATTTGTCTGCATTTAATGCTACCATGCTCTAGGTACGCCGTCACTTGTTTCATTCGTCTCAATCCCAAGTTAATTTTATGGTTCTCGTCCCAGGTGTGAAAAGAGGCATGTCGAGGACTCAAGGCTTATGCTCCTTCAATCGATGCTCCTGCTGGGAAAGATCCGCACGTCTAACCATCCACTCAGCTCTAGGCCCGTTAATGGCCAAGCCGAAGTTCGCTTCACCAGTGTAAATGCGTACCTACTTTACCAATCTTCTTGCCCGCTGAATCCCCGTCGAAAAGGCGAGCTCTACGTTCTCAGATCGATCGAATTCTGAACCTGCATGCCATCGCACACAAAGATCCGTACCGGTTGTCCAGCACATACTGTGTCTGCATTGAGAAAACAACGTCTGTCGAAAGAACGCTTTTTTTCTTCTCTTTATTTATTCTTCTTTCATTCCGGATAATGCTTTTTCAGCAGTCGGCCAATACTAGCTCCGAGACATGATGGTTGCGAACTTGAGGCACGAGGGTCGAAGGCATGCAAGATTTCTGAGCGTTGATGCCGACCATTCGTTCTCGTTGGCCAGTTGATGACCCTTCGCGGCGCCGAACAGGTGACGCCGAGCAGCCTGTCCAACTGCTCGCTCCATCGCTTTCTTGCTGCCGAACAAGGAAATTGGCATGCCCGCCGTCGCTCTAAGCTTTGCCGTCTGCCGCATCAGTGCCATGTTTCTCCGCGCGCCTGGCTGTTTGAAAGATAGATATAAAAAGAATTGAGACCTCAGTTCAAGACCCACACTCCTTCAACCGCTTTGTTACTTAACTATGAAATTCACTTCCTATTTCCTCGCTCTCATTGCCGGCATTGGCATCTCATCCATCTCTGCCACGTCCCTCATCACCAACGCGCCGGGAAATGACGATGTCGAGTACTGCGCATTCCGTAGAGCCACTGCCAGCACTACATGCTTCAAGTACGCTAAGTGCTTCACCTTGATCGTGGGAAAGGATGCGGGCGGCAAAGATTGCTGCAAGCGTTCAAACATTGGGGACTGCGCCAACTGCCTCAAAGATCCTGCCTGCAACACATTTGGTTTCGTCGAAAGTTTCCAGGTTCGTTCCACATCTTCCATTTCTGCTCTGGGTGAACACAATGAATCAATCCATTCTGATGGGCGGGCGTCCTTGGGAGATGATGAATAAATATTTGAAATTTTGGTAATGCGATATACTTATGGATACTTCTTAATTGACTTGATTCTGTTTCGTGGCCTGATTCTGCTTTGCAGAAACTTTCTGCTGCATTCGTGAAGACAATAAGTGATCTACTGGCCTCAATCTTTTCCCGCTCATGAGTTTCTACCCGAGTTTCCTTACTTCCGTACGTCACTGCTCAACGTGAGGACGCGACGTGCTTGTTTGCTGTTGTTTTGTTCGATACTACGCGTATCAAAGGCCACGTGCCAGCCTCTTCCTTACTCTCACCTACTTGATGCCCACCAGGTTAATATCGGTCGCATCCCATACACCACATATGGGGTGGATTTCTTGGAGTAAAGGAGCGAGAATGGTTGATCATCGCATGACCCGCAAGATAAACTTCTCCCTCTTTATCGTACGCGACTCATTGGTTGCAACTCTTCCTCCGGGGCTAATTCGCAGTCGAAATGACCGCTTTTCTCCCCCCTTGTTCCCCAAACTCCTCTACGGCTTCTCCATCTCATTTACCAAAGTTGTAAACCAGACCTTCGAGATAACCGCATTCGAGAAAGTTCTCATCATCGTTGGGAGAAGGCTAAAGGGCAGGAAACGATCGGTCAGATAGTTGTGGGTAGGATGCCCTGACGTACACCGAGATTAATAACCATGCCAAGCTTCCCACTTCTCCTCACAATTTACTCCCGCCCTCTAGCCACATCCGGACTATGGTACGGCGCTTCATATAAAAGTTACTTATCCTAGATCCTACCACCACCCCTGGTCGACATGGTCACTGAAGATGCGCTGAAAAACTCGAGGGTCGCTGTAGTCGACTTCTCCACGTTTCTCGATGGTTCCAACAAGCAGGGTGTCGCCGATACCATCTTCTCGTCGTTCAAGGAAGCCGGCTTCGTCTATATCCTCAACCACGGAATTTCACCTGAACAGATCGCAAAGATATTCGCTGCAGTGCGCCATGCTGGTTCATCTATACTGATCAAAAACTGATTGAACATGTACAAGTCCAAGGAATTTTTTACCCAGCCGATGGATGTAAAGGAACTGGCGAGGCATCCTCCCTTGGGAACGCACCATCGAGGTATTGCTTCCAGTTGTCAATTTTCCCTCGAGTTTTCTTACACGATGGCTAAGGGTACTCTGCGCCTGGAAGGGAAAAGATCATTCAACCAAATTCCATGGGCGACGTCGAGGCGCCGCGGCCCGCGGTCCCGGATTTCAGGGAACACTTTGAATGCGGCAGTGAGGAAAGTACAGAAAACCCAAATATCTGGCTGCCGGACGGGGCACTTCCCAGATTCAAGGAAAGCTGTTTGGAATTTTTCTGGGTAAGCTGAGTCTCCCTCTCATCCTTCCCAGGTTGATTCCCGGCGTCTTTCCAGCTGTGTTACGATGTCGAGTTGAACATTTTGCGCGCGCTGGCGATGGGGATGGGCCTGGAGGAAGAATATCTGTGCCGCTTCCACAGTGTCCCAGATGAAGGCAATATGCTCCGACTTCTCTATTATCCTAGGTACGCCTTATCCTCGTCGGCGTCAGATCAGCCCGAAATTTCTTCTAATGTCCGCTCTCGCAGCGTCCCCGCGGAGGCATTACGGAACGAGACAGTCGAACGCATCAGTGCGCACTCGGACTACGCGTCCATCACCCTTTTGCTCCAAGACGATGCCGGTGGTCTAGAGATCGAGGATCCGCATACACCTGGAGTGTTTCGGGTCAGTCCTATGTTCTTCGATCCCTTTAATAATTAGCCGACCCGATCCGCCTAGCCCGTCCCGCCGATTCCCAACGCGCTCGTCGTGAATGCAGGAGATTTCATGAAGCGCTGTAAGCAATACCCGGAGACTCTTGCAGTCTAATGATATTGTGCTCAAGGGTCGAACGATACGATCAAGAGCACGATGCATCGCGTCTGTGCCCCTCCTGGATTGGAGACATCGGATGGGATGATACCTGCGAGATACTCCATTCCTTTCGTGAGTTGAGTTACGTGGTGCAGTTAGAGGTTCACATTGACACATGGAATACCATGCCCACAGTTCTGCGGCGCTGTAAGTGCTTTTCTGACTTCTTCTAATGAAATATCTTACAAGGCACATCTAGGATCCGAACGTTGTGGTCGACTGTATCCCGGGAACCTGGGACGCCGAGCGTCCAAAGAAATATGAACCCATCTCCGTCAGTCTCATTGGCCCAACTTAGGTAAACTGAAACTCAACGGATGATTGTAGGCCGGCGAATATGTCAGGAAACGGCAAGCAGTGGCCTATGTTGATCACTAAAAGTTACATTGTCACTTGAACCTTGTGAACGACCATTTACTTGCACGAGATACGAAATCGAAAAAATGTATCCTGTCCGAGAACTTGTTTGACCATAAGCCGGGTCTACGAAAAATTGAGAACGCCAGGTAAACGATCTCATGGAGTGGAGGAACGGTTGTCTCATGGTCTAGTAGGACAGATTACGGGGAAACGAGCGAGAAGGCTTTGACACATCACAATTTCTTGCCGTGAAGACAAACGGCCAAGTATAAAGTTTAGTGTAGCGTTCGGATTGCAAGGGATTGCAAGATTGAAGCGATGACCAGAGTCGAAATAATGTCTGAATATGCAGAATCTTAGTAGAAATGGGATATACTTACAGATACTTCTCAGCTTTGCATTTCCTCACCACCTTTGTAGAGATACGAAGTACCCCACTGGCCTTCTTTTTCTCTAGTTCACGAGATCATGCTCTCTTCATACAGAAAACTACCCGAATTTCTCTCCTTTGATGCCGCGGCACTGCGTTCACCCGAGACTGGACGCGACGCGACGCGTCTCTTTGGTCTTGTTTGTCCCGGCACCTCGCGTAGGCCACGTCACGCCACCGTCAGCGACTCAGCGTCTTTCTCGACGGCGAGGCCACCGCCATGCCCCCGACTCCTAAGGCGGGTGCAGGGCGGCGTACTGTGCACCTGATGCCCTCCCTTAGACCCAAGCTCGCCAGAACGCACTTAGAATGTCTGGCATCTTCCTCCGTTTACGGCCCCTCCTAAAAAGCCAAAGGCCACCGTTGGCTATCCTCCTTGGCCATATGCATTTCTGGGCAGTCTTTTCGATGGAATCTCGTCGTTTTAGCCACACCCTACCTTTCCATTGTGTCTGAAATGTTTCCTAGGGAATCCTCACATTAAATTCGGCTTTCCATCATACATGCATTATCTGGGCTTATTCGCACCGGTATTAACTCTCTTAATGGCTAGCTCCCCTACCTTGATTTTACGTTCCGTGAGGTCGTCGTGCGGAATGGAAGCGTTCGCTCGGTTCCTCTAAGTAATCTCCCGAACAATCAAACCTCTAGTAAGTTAACCCTTGGGGCTCGATTCTTCTATAAAGACCAGCACAATTCGCCTCTGCTCTTCACTCAGCCTGCAATCTTCACTGTAATATCCAACGATATGCATCTCTCAAAAATTATCCTCTCGGCCCTTCCCTTTGTGGCTGCGTCCTCTGCGGCACCTGCGCAGGTGCACGGTACCAATGTGGGACTCATTGGAGCTATTCAGTCGTCCTACGTGGCGGTCGTGAATGCTGTCTATGCGGGACTCACTAGCACGTCGTCTCAAGTGTGTCGAGTCCCATCGCGATCTATACGCCACTGATATGAGAATTGTGCAGCACACGGGCACGGAAGCCTCAGGCCTCTTCCTCAGACTTACCATCAATTCCACCAAGGGGTACTACTACGCCGTCGAGAACGACCACTGCTACGGTATGATAGACATCTGGGAGTTCCTCGCCGAAAGGAACCTCCCCGTTGCCGCTCTCAAGACGATCCAAGTCGTGGGTCGAGAGGCGAAAGGGGCATCCCTCACGGGCTTCACGTAAGTAAGAGCGGCGACTATCAACATCACGCTGAACGATGTTTTCATGCACAGGGAGAATGACTGTACGGGTTCAGAGGCTGATAGCCCAGAATATCCAACCTGGGGGTCGTTCGAAATCGTCAAGTCGTAGGCGCGGTCGGTTCTCCTGCGGTTGCGGCTCCCAACTTCGATACAGTGACCGTGTTGAATCCCGCTTTATTCCGCAGCTCAATGGTAACAATAAGAAGAACCCACAGCATTGAGTTGAAAGTTTGTTTTTTCTGAATATGGCTCCTTTGAACCATATTCGACCTCCTCCCAAATAACCCGTGCAGTCGATCTTTCTGGGCGCGCATGTTCCACCTTGACCGCGAATATCTCAAGTCTTCGAGTCTCCGACATTCACGCCAAATTTGAAACGCGAGTACTTAACAAAACAGAACAAACCCTGAATACGTGAAAGAGATACTAATGGAGCATCAACACATGGCTCTCCGCGCGACGGTCGCATCCCAATATATCAGTCACAGAAGGTTATCTAAATTGTATCAACTAGCATGAGCAACCACATCTTAAACCAATAAGTATGTACATACCGCGAGATCAACGCCAGCCACCGAGCAGCCGACCTGTTTGAAAGTTTGACTGGGGTCTGTGAAAGCTGCGGGGCAGCCAGGGTTGGTGCCTGAGAACGCCTGCGTTCAGCCACGCATGAAAGTCATTATGAAAGTAATCGAAACTCACAGTCGGCGCCTGCACCATCACAGCCGTTGAAGAATCTATCGCAGATCTGAGCCACGAGTGATAGTGACAAGAAGAACGTACCCGAATCCGGAAGTCACGGAGAAGGCGTGTCTATTTTGGTGAAGGATCAGGACCGGCTTAAGTTATAAGGTCATATTTAAATGAGGCTTACGGTGGGATCAGAGATAGGTCGGCGCTGGAGGCCCCATCCACGAGGCTGAGTTCAACCAAGGTGCATCCCTCGCCGTTGAATCCGCATCCACCTACACAAGTAGCATTTTTAGTGCCCCCTAATCTAACGTATGGGAACTCTCACCAGTTTGGAGGTAAGCAATGGCGCCCCGGAGGGGTCCGTTGATGGTGAAGTCTGTATATATGCATATGTGTAAATCTTTCACAGCGATAGTCGGAAGGAGTTGGATTGCGTACCTCCTAGAATACAAGAAAGGAGGATGAGAAAAGTACTTTCGATTATGTTCTGACTAACCTCCGGTGGACAGGACGTTTGGGCCTTGAATCAGAGTGGGCTAATCGATTCCGTGAGCTTCAGAGTCCAATCCCAAGAATATAGCACGACTCGTACAGTACCGCGGCCGCAGCTAGGGTCGAGGTGAGCAAAGCGCGGGTGCGGCCGACGTGAAACGGCGATATACGTACAGATTGGTGAAGTGGACCGTGTGGGTCTCCGCATAGGCGGAGCCAACGGCAGCGGCGAACACGACGAGGACTTGAGTGAAGAAAGCAAGCATTGGAGTTCTGTTAGAATGACTGAAGAGGGCGAGTAGTTCAACTTGAACTGCAGAAAAGGGCGGAACCGTCGATGTTTTTATACGATTCTTGTGAGTATCTCGTTCCCAACTTGAGGACCACTTTTACCCACAGCTAACAATGTTCCCGGGGCATGTCAATGGTTGGTTCAATTGAGAAGCGCGGAATGGGACGGTGAGGCCGCCGCACCAGGGCCGCTCGCGCAGAATAAGCATGCGGCGACCCACGTTCTGTTTTATATGGGATTTTTGGCGGGAGTCGAATAGGTCGAAGCCAGATGGAGCTTTACCTGAGGCCGTGATGCGAGATATCCATCATTGAGACAACTGTATCGCGAGGAAAATTCCTGGAGAGAAATTCGCCTTCAACGTAGGAGGAATGCATAATCGAATGGTATGTGGACTCACCGAGAGGGCCATGCATGTCACTGCGAGATTTTGACTGCAGCACAGAAAGGTGGAATTTTCGGGCCAATGCTGCTCATTAATAGCTACGTTCAACAGAACAGATGGTTGAATCAGATTCGCCGCGGGATGCATCGTGATTCCCTGATCCAACTCGGTTTCGCTGAACTCCTGCCATCGCGCGGGCCGGGCAGGGTTTTATTCATTCCTTTGTGGCTCTCAATAATACTTCAAGCCTGAGGTCCGCCTGACAATGGTTATTATTCCTTTGACATAAAATGAACGAACGCACCTGGAATCTGAATAATGCGGCTGCGTAATCTTCGACCACACCTCACGATAGAGACATTGCGATTCTGATACGGACGAGCTCGACTGCGTGCTCATCTCATTAGCGCACACATTCCGCACCTATCTTGAACACGAAGCGCTTTCAATGATATATTTATCCAACTTTTCGGTTGGGGATCTGAAAACGCGGGTTCCTGAGCCATTTTAAAGAAACTGCGGAATCCGTCGTGTCTCTGAAGATTCAGAGCTATTCTTGCTGCCTTACATCATTTATCGTGCCAACTTCTGGCGCCTGGATCTGAACAGGCGGGTTCCTGGGCGTTCCATTGTGTCTTATAGGCATGGCGCTGGTTGGATGCATGTGAACGTATGGCACGTTCGATCTACTGGCGGTGCTTCAAGTTTGGAGGCTGCAACACGTACACAATATATTTGGACTTACATACATACTTCAAACCACTAGTCACCTGCTACACCGTCCCACATCGCTGTCCGATCCTGCGGGCGTTCTACGCCGTGACCATCCTCACACAGCCCTCCGGATCCCCAGGAGACCGGACGAGCCCCTTGAACACTGTCTTCCCGAGGAGAAAATCCACCCGCTTCACGCCTTGATTCCTCTCCTCCACCTCCCGGTCCCTCAACTGCGCCGGCGACGCCTTGCTCCTCACCGCCTCCGCGCGGCACCGTTGTGTAAACGCCACCGTCACGCGCTGCTGGTCCTCCGAACTCAGCGTAGCCCAGTCTGCGGGTGCGATGCGCACGTGGAGCGCGTTGTGAATGGCGGCGAGGACATCGCCGAGCGTGATTGGCGGCGCCTGCGCGGGAGGCATGTCTTTCGGGAGCGCGAGGTCAATCGGCCAGAAGGGGAGCCGCGGGTGGAGGATGCGGAGGGAAGTCAGCGGGGGATGGAACGCGGGCTCGCGGACCTCCGCTGCGCCGAGCGCCATGCCCTGCGGCGGGTTCGTCGAGACGGCGCGCTGGGGCGCAAACGCCTTTGGCGCGATGTCGAAGAAGAATATGGGCGAGGGCGCGTCGCCGTTAAGCCACGGGTGTACCTGCATGGGTGCGGGTTTATTCGCGTTCATGGCCCAGGGAGGTAGTGCGGGCGCGTCCGCGTTACCCCACGACTTGGCCCGCTTGTGCCCCCCGGCGCGGCATATGACTGGGCGTGTAAGAACGCAGGGGCCTTGGGCGGGATGAATGGAGAGCCACCGGGTGCGGCTGGTGCGTGCCATGAGGTTGTGCGTGGGCGTGCGGCAAGCGGTGTCCAAGACGCTGCGTACGCGCTTTCGTACTGCGAGGCACTGTCCGGCCAGAGAACGCTGTTAGGATCGAATTTGTTGTTGGCGTCTGAGGCTGCTGCCCCTCCGTCGACAGGCCCGAGATATGGAGATGACGGGTAGAGGAGAGGCGAAGGGGGGAGGAAGGGAGTCTGCCCCTTCTGCGGGGTGGTCTGGGCGGCGTAGTACTGAGGGTTATAGCTTGTTGCATCGGCTGTGGAAGCCTCAGGGACGTAGATAAAGGGTGCCGCCATGGGTCTGTTATCAGTCGGTGGGAGGCAAGAGAAAAGGCGGGCCGCCAGACCTCCAGACCTTGAAATCTTCAAGCGATTGATTGGACTGATTAAGTTCGCGTGTCATGCCGTATCGGGCGTCAATCTATCAATAATCCCTATGCTAACAAACCGAAAACTTAAAAGAAAGGAATTGCTGCTCAATTGGGAGGTTTGGAAGAGCAAGAGCTGTGGAGAGAAGAATGAAAAAAACTGTGGCTCTATTGCTCGCAAAAAAGTTTTAACTTCGTTGAATTTTCGGCGCCAATCACGGACCTGACCAGCCGCCGATAAGCGCCAGCGCTCAACCGGCGCCTAACTGGCACATTCTCTACTTCGCTTGTATTTTGATAATTCACTTGAACGGTCAGCTGTCACCATACTTCTCGGCTCGGTTATAGGCCCTCATGGGAAGAAACAATAAGACCAGGAAAAGTCCTTCAAGTTGAGTGCTGAAACTGACTCCTGTTCTTGTCGGCGCGTTGTTTCTCCAGCTTGAACAGATTTATCAAGATACAAAACACAACACGTTATCTAAGCCTTCGAGTTTTGAACATGGACCATCATGTTCAGCATTTCGTGAGGTTCGGTTTTTGGTTTCAAAATTCACACTGTGTGTCAGTAAATGTTGGAAGCAAAAAATAGAAAATTGGTATTCATCTCACTCAAATGAGTGATAACGGTCTGCAACGGCTCTGGGGGGGCGAGTCGGCAACAGCGGGCAAGGAGCAACCGCGGCCAAGACGCCGTTAAGATTAACCTCATCTCCGCCTGTCGAACACTAATATACTTGGGTTCGATGAACAGAATTGAACTGATTTTTATCTACTTAGTACTTTCAGGATTAAAATTGTTTGTACCTCAATCGTTCCCTCGGATTTATTTGTGGATCCGGTAATTATGCAGCATTATCAAGGAAGCTAGCATTTAGCCATCACTGGGCGTATAACCACCTTTGTCGACTCACGGAAAGAGAAAGGCGCATCAAATATTGGCTATATTTGTCCTCGGAGTTTGCCGGTAGTGCTTTTCCTCTACTCCCACGACGATGTTCCCTGTGATAGGACTTGGGACGCTTGGTGGGAAATGGGCACAAGTGCCCATTTCCCACCAAGAAACAGCAAATCTCTGTTTTATCTGCAGACCAGGATCCCTCACGAAGAAGCAAGACTGCTGGATCATCCGGAATGTAACCGTCTGCTGTGTCTGGACTCTGACTGTCCCAACTTGAAGTGCTGTCGCACACGTCTGGTAACCCGCGAAATCTCCTGTTCATCTCTCTGGTATGATATCTACACTGTCCTGAGACAGTTAATCATCTAGGGGCGCTTCCATCCCTGCTGCTGTCCACCGTCAAAGTTTCTGTGATCTTGTCTTTATATACCGCACGCTTTCTGACGGCCACTCATTCCCTTCGCCCTTGCCACTCTTTCTTTTTCGTTTCATTTTCACTTTCTTTCTAGTTTGAAGACTACCCTTCACTTTATCATGCTGGCATCCTTCATTTTCTGTTTCACTTTCACTTTCGTCGCCCACGCGGCCCCTCTCTTCGGCCTGGGATCCAGCGAGGCGACAGGCGCACCCACGCCCGTGTCACTTGCCACTGTCAACGCGACGCTCTCTCGGCCCGCCCAGTTTGCGCGCGCCGCGTACTGCCCCAGCGCCTCAGTCGAATCCTGGAATTGCGGTCTACCCTGCGACAGCCTCAATGGCGTGACGTTCTTGCAGGCGGGTGGCGGTACGTCCATCGTGCCATATCATCGGAAACTTCCCACTCATGTATTTATCACGAACATAAGACCAGGGAGCAGTCCCATTCTGTGCGTGATCCTCCTGTGTCGGGCCTGCATCCGATTTCTGATACGGAATCCAGACTTCATCGCCCACGATTCAGTAGACCAAAGTCTCGTCGTCGCACACGAGGGGACCGACCCGAATAACCTGTGAGCCGGTGACGCCATCTTCTTCCTTGTTCATCATCACAATCATCCTGAAATAACTCCTCTCTTCCCTCCCCCGTCTAGCCTTTCCCTATTAAACGACGCCGAATTCGCCCTGGTGAATGTCAATACGACGAGCATTCCCCAGGCTGCAGGAAGTCCGTACTTATTTCTACATACTTCCCATTGCATTGCTGACTCCAGTGACCGCTATAGAGGGCATCAAAGTGCACGACGGGTTCCAACAGACGTTCCAGCGCACGGCGGACGGACTCCTCGCAGGCGTCAAGACTAACCTTGCGAGCACTGGTGTTAAAAAAGTCGTTGTTACCGGACACAGTCTTGGTATGCACCGAGGATTATTTTCTGCACGATGCAGGAAGCTCATTGCCGGGATGGATAGGTGCCGCTCTTTGCGACAATGACCGGCGCGATGATCAAAAGTGCAGTCGACCCGTCAGTGCAGGTCGTCGTGACTACTTTCGGGCTCCCGCGCGGGGGAAACGAGGCATGGGCGAACTTCCTCGACTCGGACGTGCGTCCTGCATCCAACTCTCAATTTCTCTATACCCTTTCTCATGAACCTTCCAATTCAGCTCGGCGTCACCTTCGTCACGAACCAAAACGACCCCGTCCCCACTGTCCCCCCCGCTCCTCTTTGGCTTTACGCACAGTGCCGGAGAGATCCACATCGTCGACGCGTCCCAGACGAATATCGTCTCCTGCCCGGGGCACGATAACAAGAACTGCGCGACGGGCAACTCCCTACTCCACCTTTCGGTGCAGAACCACCTTGGTGAGTTCGGCTCCTTCTTCTGATTTCGGATACGCGTTATGGCTGATTCGTTTCAGGACCGTACTTCGACAACATCACTTTTGGCGGGGACCAGTGTTCGTCATAGCACGGCACGGCATGGCGCAGGTGCTTGTAATTTTTTTTTTTTTAACGCTCCTTCCTTTGGATTTGTACAACTACAACTACATATAATACATTGACAGAAACCCTGTTCATTCATTCCCTTTCATGGAAGAACCCGCGCCCATTCACACTTTGAAATCCGGTGCGCTCTTGATATCGCCCCGGCCGAGATTTCTGAGGTCCTCCCTGCCCAGTGTGGCGCGAATCTATGAAGAAGATCTGGATGTTAGCTCGGTCCGAACGGAGATGGTCGCTCCGTTCCACATACATCAACGTACTGCTCCGTCTATGTTTGGGTGTACACCTAAATCGGACCCATCTCGACATCGTTGTTCTGCCCATCCAAATTCTGTGAACCCCAACATCACGGGAGAAAAAGGCGTAAACGCACATGCGCGCGCGCGCCCTTGATCTCGATCTCGTACCCATTGGTATACCCCTTCCGCCATCTGAACTACCATACTACCCGCTGCGCCCGGTGCTCATCCGGATGCGCCGGCGCGCATTGAGCGTGAACATCATGGATATGGCATACAACTTTGGGAGGGGCATGTTGAACGCAATCGAGAAGAGCGGCCGGTCCCCCGTGAACTGGATGGAGAATATGAGGTTGAGCATTGTGCTGCCAGTCCCCACAGGTTATAATAGTAAGTAAATTCGACCTTCATTCGGTGGAGAGGCGTTGCTGCTCACCGAAGGGCTGCAGGGGCTGCGGCTTGGAAGGTCAGCCGGGAGGTTGCTGATGAAGGGTTCGGTTTGTGGAAGGGGCGCGCGAGCGCGACCGAAGGAGAAAGTGGGCCGTGGTGGAGGTTAAAAGCAGGTCCCCGGCTGTAGTTATGGAAAGGAATTGAAATTACGGAGAGTGAAAAAAGTAACTTGTGAGAGCTAACTTTAACTTTGATCGCCCCTTTGACTTGGCGGGGCTAACTTTACGGTACTTTACGGTACTTTTCCCACACTTGGCGAAACTAACTTGTTGACAGCTAACTTACACGGTTCTGATAAGACAACGCAAGGACCCCAGTAGATGCATCCCAACACTGCAATAGTACTCTGAACACCAGTAATTATCATTCTCACTCTGCCAGGGTGTCTCTGAAAGTGCTTTCACCGTTGTTTACTCGAAATTCAACAATATTGTTTGTTGGTGGCGGAGGGATCGATTGCATGGATCTGGAATAGAGAAAAACCAATAATTATGGTCCTTCAACAATGAGAACTGTACAAAAAAGACCTCCAGAAGCACCTTCACTGGCCTACCACAGTCGACTATTGTCCTTGTCTCGATGTTGCCATGGCTGGAAGTAAGCCATACTAATGGACACATTTTGCAACTCGTGGAATTAGGTATAGGTTTCTGAGTGCTGCAGGCATGAATTTTATCAAATGTACAGTACATTCACACTAAACAGAATGGTGCTTGTACACGGCCTGAGATGTGGAATGCACGGACAATCAACCATGAATTACCTCGGGGTGGGAAAGCGGATAAGCACAATTAAAAAACAAGCATGTCTCTTATTTTCATTTGGCTACCCACATCATTTATACAAAGTACATCCGGGCTTGGCCTAAGATGTGCAATCTTTACCTGTAGGGTGCTGTAGGGCGCAGAAAGCCGAAGCACTAGTTGCGGAAAACCGAATGACTCAGATACGGGTGAGGGGGAACAAGGCCTAGACTTGTTTCAGTTAACTTATTCACACCTACTTCACTTTACTTACCGTTATTTGAAGTTACTTAAAGTTACTTACCGCTAACTTGCCCGCCTACGTTCGATCAGCCAAAGTAACGTTTGCCATCAGATGGCATCAGTTACCGACAAGTTCGCCCGTTCGCTTACAAGTTACTTTTGAACCGGTGAGTAAGGGACATAATGTATGAAAACATGACTAAAATCTTCATTTGGAGCACTATCCAGGGTATATTACACCACGGGGAGTCGAGGACTCTAATCAGTACCATACTTATTACTGCGACCGCAAGGTTCGTGCGGCTGTCGCCCCACCAGTAGCAGGCTGCGGGGGGAGCTGAAACAGGGATAATGGCTGCCAATATTATGGAGGAGTACCACGGCCTTTCCTGTATGCCGTTAGAGCTTGCTTTTCCCCGGATATCATGATGACGACTATTCAGGCGTTGCAGGTCTGAGGTCAGGGGTATTTCCGAGGACGTTGAAGGGGCGGGAGGTCTGGGATATGTTCCAGACAGAAGGAAAAGTTCCACACGGCGCTAAAATCGCCAGAGCTATGCAGAAAGTTGTCGGCTTGTGGTAGAAAGAAAAAAAAAACTTGAGTGATCGGCACGGTCACAGGACATGAAGCAAGTGATCCAGGGGCATTCGTATTGTTGCCCTTGGCCCATTCACTCATTTGAATCAAAAGGCAAAGCCTTCACATAGGGGTTGATTTTGCATATTACCTAGCCACATGGACTCTTGGCAAGTCAAATCGTTGTGGGAGGAGCGATGGGAATGTTGTTCACATGGTTAGTGGTAAATCTTGCACGCAGAGACGTAGATATCACGCTGGGAGTTTTTAACTTACTCTAACGTCCAGTTACTTTTTCTAGCTTGAAGTTACTTAAGTTAACTTGTAAGTTACTTTTGCTAACGTTACGTTACTTGCCTGCCAAACGTAAAGTAACGTTACTTTTGGCAGGCCAAGTTAGTTTCGCCAAGTAACTTTAGTAACCATCGAAATTACGAACCAAATCATGGGACTAATGCAACGGATCAAATACGGCGCTGAGGTGCGTTGTTACTGGTCGACCGAGATATGGTTTAATAATTCCGACGGATGCATTGGAGAAAGATACAAACGCACACCAGTTGGCGGTGTCCTGCACCGTAATTAGAACTGTTTGAACATCGTTTTGAGGCTTGAAACAAAGACGGCAAAACATGAGGCACCCACAGCGACGGCTATGGCTGCAAATGCAAGGGGAATGTGGCGGCAAATAGTACGACAACGTCTGGCGAGCCCGAAATAACGTAGAGACGGTAGCAAAAGTAAGTTTGGACGTAAAGACCAATCACGGCGACCTATCGTCTGTCGTTAAGGAAACTGCATGGACACACAGATTTTATCTACTTACCATGAGTGGGTTGTCCAATACCCACCTGCAACCTTTCAGTCTATGTTCCAACTTCCGTGGGAGGAGATGCACTCACCAAGTAGTAAAGTTCAACAATATTGTGCCTTGCAGATTTCCAAAATGTGATCGCTGGTTCCAGATTATTGTGCTGTGTTGTAGGTAGGTCGATGCAAAAAATCCTTGAGTCAGAAAGTCCACCAGAAACGGTGAACTGCTTGCATAAGCTTGTCGGTTCATGGGCCATCACCGCTTGACAAAGGCAAAGCTCGAGGCAGCTGGATTATATTCCTAACCTGATTGTACATATGATAGACTATATGACATTACAAGGGCCTGGGATGGATACAAAACAAATTGTACTACTGAAATATAGCGTAAGAGTCAAAGGCATCAGCAAAACCTGAGGCTGGGTCGAAGGTCCCCCTCTATGTAGTGCTACGTATCACTACGTAATCTTAAAATTACTACACATAACTACAGAAACTACAGGCCACTACAGGGACTACATAGTGCTACATAAAGGGGGACCTTAACTACAGGGCACCCAGGGTTTGCTGATGGGAATGCACTGCTTGGTACCGAAGGCCTCGATGCCATGGAACCCTGTGACCACCTCAGATCAACAACGATGGTAAGTATCCGTTGATTGCAGCCCTCACCGGGGCAGTCAATGAGTTCATGGTGATGTCCGGTGAGATCCAATTGGTAGTGGCCGCTTAAATCCATAAAATAGGTGGTATGCTAGTAATGTCTGTGGTTAACCGGTTGTTAGTGGGACTGCTGCGATAAAGCTTTATTAACATCAGCACATCATTATTGGAGTCTCTGGTGCTAGGCAGGCACTCACAGGGCTATAGAAGCCTATTAGAAGGTACATATCGATGTGGCGGGAGATAAGAGCAGTGGTCAACTGGGACAAACAAAGTCACTGCCTCGGTTCACCGGAACAGACCGGGAGTTCACCAAGTTCACCAGTGAACTGTGGTGAACTATTTCATTCACATATGTTCTCGGTCAATGTGCTGTAATGGATGAGGCAAAATACAAACGCACAATGATGGGGCGGATTTTACTCATCATCACCGAAAGTAACCGGAAATTCGCTTATTACAGCCGAAATTTGTGGAATGTTCTTGATCTGATTGCCTAGAGAGGTTCATCTGGATATATTCTTGCCCTCCAGAATGAATTCGGTATCAAAAATTATGTGCACACTTTGTGTAGATCAATTGTTTCAAGCCCTGTTCATTTTTTCTATAGGTGTCATGAATTGAGGTGTATGGCTTCGTCTGTAAGCAAGCATGGAGTTTTCAGTTGTCAGGACCATGCCTTGGGATATGCTGTACCTGATCTATGAGTTGGAACTCCAGTAAGGTGAATGGATGCTCATAATCAACACATTTTCTGGGGCAAGTCATGTCTGCATGGAGCTTGCACAAGCCGCTGTCCAGTTAACCTTAAAAAATGAAACTGTGAACAACTCAACTTTGTGCAAAAACATGACTGGAGCACTCCCTAGTAACTGCTCCATACATTCATGATATTCTAGATGACCAATTTCCCTCTGAATCACCCGTTCAACCAGTAATTCTGAAATATGACAGATGATACTGCGGTGCAATTTGCCACAAGAATCTGTGACATAATGACAAACTTAACTGCTCCAGAATCTTCCAGAGATGTCTGTTCATCTATTCCAAGGTACTCCAATTTGATTTCAGGCTCCTGGTATTTTCTTCGTGAAGTTTCTTTCAACTGATTGATAAAATGGCATGATTTTAACATGGGTTGCTGATCTTTTTTTGTCCCCAGGAAGTAATACTAGGGCAATTCCCCTCAAACAAGTTATGTGGTCTGCAGCTAATATCCATAGGTCTGTGTTGGTAAGGTATGGTTGAACCCAGTTCACGTGATCTGGCACCGTTGACCCATTTCCGGTTACTTTCGGTGATGACTAGTAGTATGGTTGACAAATAGAGACCAGCAACTACTGCTTTCAGGCTGGTTTTATCCTCTGGATATAAGGCGTAGTAGTTGATAAACTAAACATAAATTAGAATGAAAATTTGAGAAGTATGGAGACATGCCTGGGTGCAAAGCGCGCCCTGTAGAACGAAATCCAGGCAACAACCTATTAGCTGTCGATACCAATATTAAATGCCGTTTTGGTTGAGAAGAATGAAAATGACTTGCCCACGGGCCCAGCCGAAGAATGACCTGTTTCTGAGCCTCTCCAGCAAGTAGCGTCGACGTTGGCGTGGACTTCAGGAAAATGACTTACAATTGTGAAGTTTTATCTGCCCTATCTGTACGACCTTCAATTTACGATTGGCCAACTTCTTTTTGCGCTTGCGTCTTCCAGTGGAAGCAGGCCAGTTGTCGGTATGGCATCAAAATAGTGCCTATTTCCCAGCCTTCTACTATCTTGATCCAAGACTGAGTAAATAAATTTTATGTTCCTTATCCCAGAGCTAGGGGCGGGATTGTTGTTCGTCTGGAACCCTATCAGTTGCACAGGAGGTATTGATCTTCACGAAGTTGAAAGAGCTTTGGTCGACTCTTTGCCAATCTCAAGCATGGAAGTTATCTGCCACACGTGGCGCGGATTATCTGGGGATCTTTCCGACCACCCTGTTCAGAGCTCAACGAAGCTTGAAGAGAACCAGAAGAAGCCTGAATGCCTTTTCTTACTTGGACTATCGTGCCAGAAGGATTTCTCCTTTCATCTAATCAGAAACGCGTCCAGAGACCGCCAGTTTCAGGTCCAAATTTGGCAGGTTCGTATTACTTTGAGTCTCGGGAATCCGTGCACTGCGCACCAGCTAATGATATCCCTGAGCTCCCGAGACTCCACTCTCTTGTGCACCTGTTTGAGATCTGTGGTCGCATCCACAGTCTTCGTCTTGTAATGCTCACCATTTGCCCATCCCTGCGGCGTCAACTTCTACAGTCGGTTAACAGTCGTCCCAATTGCATTTGACTTCTCATGACGGCTCGCAGTGGCGGTTCTCGCATTCGGCCTGGGCGAGTCTGATACAACCTTGGAACCCAGCAAGGCGAAAATCCCCTCAAACCAATTACAACATTTGTCGATAGTCAAGAAAGGCGAACCCCGCTTCCGTACATCAGTAGCGCCTTTGGTTATCCGGACCAGCGCCGGGTTGCCAGCACGAGTGGATTTCTTCACTCTCGCGACCGTACCCAAGAAGCAGCGCAGGAGGGTACGAAGGTCGTCATTTAACACAGGTGCATGTTGGGTGCATGTGATTACTGGAATCTATTTCCTTGCAGGCCCTGAAGGCATTGTTACGTTCATCTCTACTGTACCCGCTCCACACCATTTGAATCTATTCTCATCTCTTTTTCTGTGCCTACACCTTGGAGTCCGAGCACGAAAAACTTTACGGCCCGAGGTTGGGTGGACGTTGAATTATGTTCCGCCAAGGCACCGGTGGCAATGTATCAGCTGGCTTATTAACAGGTGCGTGTTATCTACTCTGTTGCATTTGAACCAATTGTGGGACCGCGCCAGTATAATTTATCCTCCTTGGCGCTAGGCTGATTTGATACTTATCTGGCATTTTACCTTGGCAAATGCTTGAACCTGCACTTCAGTATTATCACCCGGCGGCCGTGTAATATACAAAACCGCGACTACGTGACATCATGAAACTGGCTGTGTTTACATATTTGACCTGGATCGCATGCAATTTTCACTCTGTGTCTCAGTAAGGGGGGGGGAGGACTCAGAAATGCAAGAAGATCTCGACGGGCACCTCGTAGACACAACCGAGATCGCGCCTCAACCTTTTGCACTACCTAACTATGCCTGAGATTTCAGATGAGAGGATTTTGCTTCACTAAGTTTATTTCTTCTCCTTCGGGGGTAGGCAACGGCCTTGCAAATGACCCTGTCGATGCCGTTGTCTTTAGGTTACGCCATTTAGCGGTGAAGCATGTACATCTCTGTACGTACGTACTTACGTTGCCTGTGGGTCGGTCGGGACCTCCTGCTGAAACCCTTTCGATCTCCGCGAAACACCAGAACCCACGGCCAAGATTTCTTCCAAAGTCATTTGTAACTGTACCTCTCGCCTTTAGGGCATCAGAGCAGAAGTCGCGCGCAATACGGAGGACGAGCCTGTCGTGCTCTGAGCAACTAAAGACGAGTGCTGGAAGGTGCCTTCGAAGTTAGTTCAGTCTTGGTCTAAATACCAAGACTATGATAAAGCCTCCAAGAACAGTCCCCAAGTTCACCGTCGTAGGCTTCCCATATCCCCTGCAGGTACATACACCGCCGTGTGGTGAAACCATGTAGGGCCGCCAAGCGTGCTCGCTGACACTAGTTTTCGGGGATCACCGTCGAGCACGACAGCAGGCGGGCCGATGCATAATCAAGCTTTCTCGTCTTCACACCTCCATGTCCCCTCACCTAGTGTGCACATAGCTCACATGATTAATTTCAACGATCCTCTCGTGCAGGTAAAGAGTCAGCAAAGCTTTCCTAGTTTCGATTTGACCGCAGATCTGAGGTTAATCCACAGTTACTTCTACAACATGCAGTTTTTTTCGCTCTGGGAAGTACCTTATACAGGTGTGCAATCTGCGCCTATGCTCCCGAATACTTCTGATTCTCCATTCTAGACTGTGCCAGCGCCGAGGCAGGTTTGGGGCGGACGACTCTTGGGCCATGTTTGCATCCGTGGCCTTGATTGTCCAGGTAGTTGCTATATTTCTACGTAATCTTCCCAAGAAAGGAGGAGTAGCGGGTAAGTTGCTCTAAACGCCACAGTCATATCCGGCTGAACAATTTGCAGCGTTCTACTTGACTGGCATAGCGTTTTATGCCATCGTGTGGGGGTCCCGACTCAGTATACTGTTCAGCATCATTCGAATTGATCCAGCTTTCGAGAGACGCAAACGACTGTTTTGGGTTGCTGTGGCTTTCATCGTCGTTTCACTGGTCTTGATTGCACAACTCTTTTGGGTCTGCGATGGTTCCTTTAACTCGGGGAAGGAGGCGACGAACCTAGGTTGTCACTCGCCGCCCCAAGTCGCTGTCTGTCAGCTAATCAGTAAGTGCTCGTGATTTTTCAACAAATATTCTACTCACATTATGTTCGTAACAGCGGATATCATAGCCGACTCGATCCTGTTGTTCGCCCCATTGCCGTTATTCCGGAACCTCATCAATAAGGCTTTGCGCCGTAGATTGACACTCATTTTCTCCACTTGCGTTGTGACCACCGTCGTATGTTCGCAGGTCCGTTTTTAGCAAAGCTAACAGCACACCAGGTTTCGCTCGTCCATGCAGTCCTCATCCTTCGAAGCGGAAAGTGGGCTTTCATTGCTGCGCTAGTTGAGGTGCGAGCCCGTAGTCCGGGAATCTCTATTGTTCTAACTGTCGGATATTCAGGACTGCGTCAGTTTGATTGTCGCAAACATTCCGGTGGTCGTTACAACAATGGTAGATATTGTCGGTGACGAAGACCAATCTCGGACCAGTGAAACTCCTCCTTTCAGCAGCATGTTTTGGTATAGAGAATCGGTGACCACCAGGCGTGTGCCAACAGAAGGAGTAGTTGCAGTGGACTTGCCGATGCATTTGGTCAGCGAGGCCAGCGGACACAACATGCAGCTCCAGTGTACCAAAATCATTAAGGTTACCCCCACTCCTTCGAATCAGAATGATCTGGAGAGCGAGCAAGCGGACTAGGGTAGCTAGGTTTTAAATTAATCAAAATAATTCCCGCTACCGTTATGTAAGGGTTTCTATAGGGCGCCCGATTTTCAAGTTTTGGCAGTAAACCACGATTTGCATTAGCATCCATTCTCCAGGGCCAACGGCGACCCAGTAATTTCAATGTGGCAGATCGAATGGCTCTTCGACAGGACAGGTAGACTGGTATTTTGACATGACGGGTCAACTGGCATTTTGCCGTGGCAAATCGACGTGACAATTCCCTTGCTCTCGCACCTCCACCTACCTCTATCTGGAGGATATACAAAGCCCAGAAGATTGATTGATTTATTTCAGATGAAGATACATTCAGATCAGATGAGAAATATTCGGCAAAATGTGTCAGCTCTCGGCTTAGATGCGACACTTGCTATCTCGAGCTTGCTTGCTGCGGATTAACGGTTTGTATGTGAAACCCTGACGGCTTTTCTTACACTCCTGTCTCCCACCACCACCTTCCCCAACCCCTACGTTGTTCCCGACGCATTTAATGTGACTCTCATTTTTTTTCTTCTTGTGTTGAAAAGCGTTGATGGAGCAAGCGTGAGGTTCAATTTCATGGGTAAACTCATAATGAGCGCCGATCGGCAGCCGAAAGCTGTCTGACTCGGCTAATCAGGTAGCGGGCTGTGCCGCTTGTCGGCCTTACCAGCTTTATAAAATGTAGTTACAGACAGCTTCTGATGATATTTCAGACCGGTAATTACTATACATAATTGCTTTGGAACAGTCAATTCCACTCAACGTTTGTATTCCTAGCTGTTCATAAAGATATGTGAAAGGGCGGAGTAGATGTTCTAGATCTGTTCTGTGAGGTTATTTCAGTGGTCGAGCGGAGGCAGTGGACCAAGAACTACCGATAAAATCCAAACAGTTTCCGAGTCGCATTCAAAGGATTCTTAGAAACCCTTGTTTGAACTTTTGTTGGCTTGCTAGCCTTGATTGACGCAGATGCTAATCTGCGTTCTTGAACACATGACAGTTGCTTCATTTAGTACCTCGGATGATTGTATTCTTGATCTTTGTGCGAAGAGGGCGGGAATCTGGACCTGAATGAAAACAAGAAAAGCACGACGGAAAGAACTAAGGTAAAACTAAGTTGTGGACGGATTCCCGACCGGATGATTTGTTGAGTAAGTGGACTTACGATTAGGCAGACGAGTTAGAATGGAAGCAGGGCTTTCACTGTGGCATCCGGACAAGCCATAGCAGCACCACTGACTGCTCAATACAAATCCCTTAAGTTATGAGTTCTTTAACTGTTGCAATACTGCCCTGAAGCAAAATTCCAAGAAAAGCCAACGCTTTCACAAATTACAGGTGCCTCTCCGTTCGAGCTACTGAATCTCTGGCGCTGTAGTTTGATCCGATGAACGGCTTTCGTCAACTCCGGTACGATCTGCGAAGCCGGCGACCAATGCCGATGCTGCTTGATCTGCGGACCGTAACTTGGATGATGGTATCAACATTCTGAAATATCTTCTGTGCTGAGGGCAGAATTGACTGCCATTCGACCACGATAGGAGACCAGGTATCACGGTGTTTCATTCAAGGTACTGTTTCGTTTCGACCAAAGGTTCACGTGACGGGTGACGGGGTGAACTGAACGATTTTGCTACAGGTGACGGTGACGCCGAGTCAATGAACGATGACTTTTTTGAAGTCTTTAAAGGGCGCGAAAACGATTTTTAAGCTACTCTAAATTTGACAAAAAAAAAGACGTAAAAAAGTACGGAAAAAGCTAGTGTTCTTCCCAAGCGGGGCCTTGATAACGCCTCGCAGCAATCTTCTTGCGCTGACCCCGTCCGAGAACTGCCAGCTCATCTAGCTCTTCAGGCTCAGCATCAGAGGCCTCTGCGTCTCCCGACCGAGTGATTCCCCCGTTAGCATCAACAGAAAAATTAGAAAATGAATGCTGGCTTAATAAATGCTGGCTTACCTACTCAAGTCCCCGAGTAGCAATCTTGTTAAACATCACCAGCCGGGAGTTCACCAAATGGGTAGGTGCGTCAAGAGGTATGCTGGAATCGACGAAGTGCTCTTGAGCATTGTTGGCAAGCATCCCACATGAATGCCCGTCCTGCTGGTGTGCAGTGGGTAATTCCGCAACCTCAGCTGGTGCTGGTGTGTGCTGCCCGAGCCACCAACGACAAGCAGCCGACAAGTCCTCGGGGGTCGGGGCCTTAAAGGGATCACCATAACGGACGATAGGCTCAGCGCGACAGTCGAATATGACTGTGACCCAGTGCGGCTCGTCCGTGACAAGCCCAAGATGCACTGAGGCTATCAACGCGACTTTGTTCTGAACCAGATCATCGCCAACGTCGCGAAGCCATCGCAGGTCTGGAGCTACCCAATACGCTCCACCCTCAGCAGCACGATAAGCCTGGAGAACCTTTGGAATGAGCGCAGTTCCCCAGGTGCGAGTATTCTTGATCAACTGAGGATCGGCGTTGATTTTATTACGAAGGAGATCAAGCATGTCGTTCATCTGAGAACCTTCCAGCCAATGGGGTCCAAGAAACCGCCAAAGCGTATGGAAAGGCGCCGAATCGGACACACCTACCTTACAAACCCCCCAAGGAAGCATTGCAAGCGTCAAGGCTACATCCTCGGCGAGTGCTGCACGAGCAGGGTTGACATTACTAACTTTTTTCTGGCGGTTAACCCACGCTTGACAGACCCGTCAGCGACCCCATGCTTCCTTGATGTCGTCTACGGCTGCCCAGTAGGTCAAAATCCACAAAGGGAAGTGAGTCGCACTGCCGCCAAGATGACTGTAGATCACAGATTGAGCTCCGTCGAGCCAAGCCTGACGAGACGATGCGAGGAGTTTATTGATTGTCTTCGAGTCCGGAATTGGAAGTCGCTGCACACGAAACAACAAGGCCTGGTCGCCGATATCCGGAGCCTCCGAGCTGAAGAACTGTGCGGGGCGAAGGGCTGTGGGAGTCGCATTTTGGAGGGGCAGGAGAAATTCGAGCAATTTTGCGATGGGGAGGTAAGGCGATGGGATCAGGTGTTCCAGCGTCTGCGGAATCAGGAAGTATCGTGCCGCAAGTTTTCTGAGCGCTGGCGGAGCAGAGGCCCACGCCTTCTGTTGTCCAATCCAGTCTGATTTGTCGAAGCCGGTGTCAGAGTTCATTGGTAGACGACGAGGGAAATAAAATTGCTTTTCCTTTCCATACATGAAGATTAGGTACCGTTCAAGCCTATATTAAAAAATGTAAAGCGAATAGCGTTAATCGGTTCAACATATCTACTACTCTTCCCTCTGCCCTGTTCGGTATTAAGTAGACAGTTAGAACATTAACCATGCCTCTAGTACCCAACTGCAACAGATCGGGGTCGGTTCACCCTTGTGTTAATATTTTTCAGTGCCTTCTTGAACCCCATGCGTGTGTGGATCGCCTTCGGTGAGCTCCAATATTCTCAGGAAAGCATGAACCTACATTGCCGCAGTCCAGGAAGTTACTTGGCGAAATGAACAATTGCCAAGCCAGTGACGGCCTCGGTCCACCGCTGAACGATGTAACCAGTGGACAATTGTGGTGACGGGTGACACCCCGTGAACCTTTGGTCGAAACGAAACAGTATCTTGAGCCTGGCTGGATACTCATATACTTTGCCATCGGCGAGCTATGCTTGGGTGAACACTAAAAATAGAGTTCTTGCTTCTCACAACCGGATGCCAAGCACTATAAAGGGATCGGCACGTGTGCTCGAGCGGAAATTGCACTCATCCATATAGCCGCAACGTTTTTCTCAGTGCTCTATGAATGCCGCCGATCACTGAAATGATTCTTCGGGCTCGGGCACGGCGAATTACTGAATGTAGAAATACAAGCAGTCAACCCACCTCACCAATGGATCCCTTCAAACCGACGACTCATGGCAGAGACAACCAACCTCAAGACCAACCTCAACCATGCTATCGACTGTCGAAATTTTATTATTCGTGAATTTCGACGGAGAGACACGCCTCAGGTGCATGCTTTATTTGTCGAGGGTCTGGTTAACGGAAGTAAGTCGATCCCTTTTGCGATACATGAGTGACTCTGAAGCTCTTCTGATTTCAGCCGACTCGCCTTGTGACATCGCACTATGGAGAAACCTAGTCTCTCAAGCCAGACGCTCTATATCAACGCTCGTACCTCGCTATATAGAGTCTGTGATTTACCACGGGGATCGGATCGCGTACCCGCACTATTACGTGATCTCATGTAAGCCGTGGTTCGAAACCCACGGCGAACATTTACTCTTTTGTAGGTTTTCTGCATTCACAACCCTCTGGTAGCCCAGATTTCACCTCTACCGGTGTTAATAATACATTTTGAAACTAGTAGAAAATTATAGAGCAGTTTATTGATGTCCCTCCGTATTTTCAACAACCCGTGCATCGGCCTTCTTCGGCCTTCGGACCACAAGCACTGATTCCAAAAAAACAGGTTCTACCACATATCTCAAAATTCTAAAGAGAGATAAGTTTAGATACAATCCATTCAACTTACTTTGCACTAGAATCTGACAAAATAACATGTCCTTCAAGCACAATTTTCGCGACTCGGACTTTGCTTACATGAGATCACGTAATAGTTGCGGTACACGATCGGACCCTCGCGGTAAACACCAGACTAGGAGAAACCTCTTCAGTCTCGTTTCGTGTGCCACATACACTGTCTTTCTTCTCGGGTTGTGGTACCTGGGCGGGCACGGTAACCTTTCTAGATTGAGCGGGGCCGCACTGTGCATCACGTCGGCGGCGCTCTTCGTTTATAGGCGCCTGTCGATCACAAACTTCTTCCTAGACGTGTGTGCCATCGCGCTGAAAGCGGACCTGGCGGACATTGCGTCGGCCTACAAAGTCTCGCTCCCCATCGAACGAGCCCAGTTTCCCAATTTCAGACGAGGGCCAAGCGGGTTTTGGGTTGCAGCACTAGATAACAATAACCGTAATCAGTCCTCACAGGTGATTGGCTTCTTGGGCTTAGGTGCGTCTCAAAGGCTTATATTCCAGTCTTCGAGCGACTAAGTCCAAGTCAACGACTGGCAGACTTCTCGCCCTCGGCTGTGAGCCCCTCGTGTGCCGAGCTGCGCCGCATGTTCGTCTCGGTCCGCCATCGCCGGCGGGGCGTCGGCTCGCAGCTCATCGACGTGGCCCTGGCCCACGCACGGCAATTCTCACCGCCACTTGAGACTCTGGAGATTGAGACCTCGGAGTTTCAGCCCACAGCACAGCGGCTGTATGAAAAGCACGGGTTTTCCTTCGCTGGAAAGCGTATCATGCGGATGGGGCCACTGTCCTCCATCACTATGTTGCGTTTTCGGCGGGCGATAGCAGGAGACGCTGGTGAGGTGAGGAAATACACATAAATTTATCCTCAACGGTAAGCGACAGATGAAGTAGGATTCTGTTTACAAAGATTACTGTTAGCCTGGAGGAATTTTGGGACAGAAATGCATAGACAAAGTGCGTCGAGTAGTATGTCGAATAATGTTTTTTATCGGTTTGCGGCGATTTGGTTCAGTTTAGGTTGAACTGCCGTACCTTCGCGGACCGGTTTGCTCCGACCGTCCCATCACCCCGGATATTCTTTCAACTTGCAGGAAGTGGTGTCGGCAAGCAGGTTTAGGGTTGGAAATAATGCAAATGTTCATCTAATCTGGGTTGTTCTCGTACATTTTGATAATTATCACAACGACTTATACCCAAAGTTCAACCCGACCCAAAATTGTCCAAAATCAGTGTTAAACTTGCGCGTCGCAAGATTCAGGCGCAGCAGAATGATCCTGTCTCCTCTTCCACCACGCTTCGCCATCAAATCCGTCCGCAAACGGCAATTAAGTCGAAGGACTTCAGGAGGATGCTGAAGACCATGAGCAGTGAGCGCTTCGCAAATTTCTGGCCGACGCAGTTCGCGCGACCCGATGTGAACGGAATGAACGCGGAGGCATCGAATCTGTCGAGCTTCGAGTTGGGAAGCCATCTGTCGGGTAGGAATTAGTCGGGGTACGAAAAATATTCGGGTTGCGGTGCAACGAGTACGTGGGTGTTCCTGCGGGGATGAATATGATTAATGGAGTCTTTGAACAGTTCAGATATCATGAGAAATTAAACTAAACTCCCGGCAAAGACTCTTCCGCATTAGTCGAGGTGAACTTGAGTTGGACGAGGGCAAATCCGGGTGCAGACGCAGCACCTCATTCCTGGTGAAGGATGAGCTCGAGAACAAAAAGGGTCAATTAAAAGACACTGACACGTAAGGCGACAAGAAATGCAACTTTTCGTACTGATCAGTCTCGAAAGCCTCGTCTCCGTCAGTAATCACGCTGTCGAGCTCGTGCTGAACACGCCGATAGTAGAAACGAGAAACCACACGACGCTGCTCAACGTGGACATTGTTGTGTCCGTCGTTGCAACGATTTGGCCACGAGTCCGTGAGCGGCTGAAGTTTCAAGAGTTGGTGGTTCTTTTCGAGCGCAGCTTCATCGGCCCAGAAGAAATAAAGCTGACTCAGAACTTCTCCGCATATGTGGAAGAACTTGCAAGATGATACCACACATCCTTCGTACCTCCCGCGGCGCTTGTCATCCCTTTACACGTCCCGAAACCGTTGAATACTTGTATGATCCGACCTGAGGAAGAAGGTGCAGCGTACTAAATATCCAGAGTATATGGCCGGACAGGTCAGTTGCCCTGTTGTCTTATTAAAAGGAAAGAAAGAAAGCAAAGATAAAGGAGAAAAAAAAACAGCACAGACAACTTTTGTCCACACCGAAAAGAGGCAAAAAGGGAATGGGAGATGCACCGTAGACGTAGTAACTGAGCGAAATAACGTTACAGATAGCAAATGTGGTCCCAGGCGCCACGGGAAAGACTGGCAAAATTCAATGCCACGTTCAGCGTCGGGTCGGATTAACGACTCAGGAGCTGCGGAAGCTACGCTTGAGACGTTGGTTGAACCGAATGAAGAGTTATAAGCGATGTTTAGATGGAAGAGGATAGAAAAAAACTGTGAAAGAGCCTGTAGATGGTGGTCGAATTCAGAAAGGCGGCTAAAGGCCGTGAAAGACAAAGACAAAGAGCGGCACCGCCATTGATCGGTGATCTCGCACCAATCAGTGGCAACTGCGCCTTTCTTCCCGACCGCCATGTTGCCACCACTTTCCACTTCACTTCGATGCAACTGCGACTTCTCTCGACGTATAAGCATTCCCACTTCACTCATACTCAAATCCTGACACATTTACGTCTCCCCCTTTCCTTCGTTGTTGCGCCGGCGCGCTGGAGAGTGCTGGAGAATCATCTGCATCGTTATCCCTGCTATTGTTGGCCGTTCTCCAGGTGTCTCCGTGCTATTCCACCAGAGTTCTGTGCTCTGAGTATTGCCTGCCGCTTGTTACGATATTGAGGGGTGGTTAAGCGGCTTAAGCAGATCGGCATGTCCCAACGCAGTTTTGAGCAAACGAGAGCAGGTGACAGTACGGATTGATTGTGTTCCTTGCCATATGTTCGGATGGATCTCAACACGTTTAATCCGCCGAGCGCGGTTATATTTCTGATCATTGGCCCAGTCAAAGCCTAATAATATCATCCTGGATCATCGACAATCGCGGTGTTACGATTGGACACATACAACCTAAAGCGACATGGCGGACATCTAGCATGATGTGTAAGCCGACCTTCTTTGGTGTCTTTACAAGCGCGCAATATCCCATTGAATCGTTACTGTGAATAACACCTTCGCAGCTGACCTTCTAGGCACCTCATGCATTCTCATGCTTTCAAGCTTGTGGCTCTCGCCGACGTGTACTTTGCGTAGACTCTCATCATCGCACCATCAGTTCAGGGCACTCCCATTGTCGACATCGACGCTGCACAAGCCGCGCCCGTTGTGAAGGATACTGCTGCGGCCGACACGGTCGTCGATGAGCCCATTGTCGGGTCAACATGTCCGCCATTGACGACTGGTGGTGCCAGAATTTCTCGTTATGCAACGTCCTTTTATCGGTAACGTTTCATGCGTCTGATGCTCTCTGCATGAATGGTGTTAATCGGAAGAGTCCAAATGACGGATATGGATTCCCACGGGAGTTTGGGTTCTTAGACCAATGAGACGGACATTCCCCAAGCAGTGTTGTCACTGACCGGGTCAGTTAAAGGGGATGGATTCTGTACTCAGGTGATTGATGACATTGACCCGAGCCTGGCGATGATGACAGAAATTAAACTCGCAAACCAACATTGTCCGGTTTTTTGAGGTGATTGAAGTCAACGGGTTTGAGGCGAACCTTGCAAGGAAGACGGTTCATATTTAGCTCATATAATCCTTGACCTGCTCCGTCCGCAGATCCGAGAAATGTGCTTGGTCCCATGCTTCGGGAAGTACACTGAACACCAATATGAGGGTCCCTTCCCACAGGAGGCAAGGGTTTGCGCTTATGAGTTCATAAGCGGGACACGCACTTGCATGGCGGTTTAATGGCAGGATTTTGCGTTACCCGAGCCTGCGGCCGAGTAGTTAACCAGCCTGGAATCCGGCCCGCAGACGCCCAACTGACGCGAGATTCTCATAAGCGGCTTACCTGCAGTGAACACCCGGGCCCGCCGCTCAAGTGCCTCGCTTGTGGATCCAAAAGCGGTATCCTCCCTGAACTTCTTTGGCTTCTATCTCATCCCATACACGCCTCGCTTCGTGAGAAGCACAGTTGCCAGAGTTCCGGGCCCCGATTTCTATCTCAGCTTCGGTCCGAAATGCCGCGAAAGTACCAGGTAGCCTGTCGCACTTTTTGGGTTAATCCGCTGGACCTGGATGTCTGATTGACTACCAGTCCTCGCGCGCCGGAATGATCATGTGGATTACCCTATCCGCATTCCTTCCAAGTGTGTGCCTTAGAACAATCAACCCCTCCTGGAGGATAGAACTCGTGATTTGAAGGGGAATTTCGTTCAACGCCTTCCTAAAACATATCACAATGTGTATTCGAGTCGTTATGGGACAGTAGCACAGACAGCGTAATTTACCGGGTTCAAGTATGAATGTTGCCACAGACACGAAGCATGGCACAGAATGTGATGGGTGTGGTGCTCGAACATTCATTCCTCAAATTACAACCCGGAAGTTTATCGTCTCCGACTGGCTGCTGAGACCCCATAAATAGTATTGAAGTAGGTATATAAGCGGACAACCCGCCAGGGGAGAGAAAAATTCCATTGCCTTCGCTTTCATGTTCTCAGATTTCAGCTCTGTCGGTCACTACTTCAACCCACTTCTCCGCCACTGAATTTTCCTTAGCTGCGGCGCTTTATTAGGCTTTGCCTCATGATTGCAATATGCCTAGGCCAGTTCACCAGCCAATGCTTTACCAGTGGCGTTGCTGGCGATTGCTCTGCACTTATTACCGACTTCTGCAGTGATGTTGCCAACGAGTCGGTGCGTGGCTACCAGCCAGCCAACCAGCCGTGGACTTTCATGATCTATTATCAGGTCAGTGCGTTGAACAGCAAGTCGAAGTGCTTTAACACCCCAAACCAAGCCTTCAAATGTGCTCGAGTTGAACTCCTTCCTTCCTTTATCCTGGGTTGGAGACAGTTTTTCACAACATCAAGAAAATTCAAAATACTATGGGTTCTCTGTGCAGTTACATAGACCCACATAGACACTCGCTGTTATAATGTCTATGGTTGTCTATGTGGCACCACATAGCAATTTGTCTTTTTGCTGATGAATATTCACTCCAACCACAGGTGCGGTCAGCCAAATTTTCAGAACAGGTTTTCCGGATAAAGATCACTGCATTACCGTACTTTCCACTGTAGCAGAAGAATGACCAATGGTGAATCCAGGTCTTTTATTTGGATCATCTCTGTTTTTACAGTGTGCTTCACTAGGGTGGATACAACGATGGAGGTTTTAACTTTGTACTTGATCCCAACTGACCACCACGCGAAAGAGAAACTGACGACAAAGAGCACCGACTCCGTCGCAGTGGACTCAGCGGTGTCTACTTATAACGCGCGGCGTGAGGCCTGCTGAATAATCTGCGAGAATGGCTAACATGCCGCGTAGACCGACTGCACTAGGGGTCGAGGAATATACCCCCAAGTCACCAACAACTCCTGGCTGCCGCGTGACACAGTTGTTAAATGCACCCTCGGCATTTCGCACCTGACCTGGAAACACTTCTGTCCTTGTCTGAAAATTGCCAAGCACACACAGCTGCAGCATGATGCACGATATTTGACATCACACTCTCTACATCTTCTTTGGAGAAAGACTTATGTGCCTAATCGCAGAACTCTCTCGTGGACGGGGTTGTGTACGCTCCCGTACTGCTGTCAACTGCATGGTCTATCTCCGGGAACATTGACATCCCGAGGGTTGACTGGTTGCTGGAAAACACCAGAAGTCTGGACGCGCTGGCTGATTCTTCCTCATCAGCATCTGAAACTTCAACATTCACCAGTACCGGGCTACATCTGTAGACAAGGTCGTCGCAAGGCAATACGCCACTTCCAAGCGTCAATTACACAAGGTATGGCACTCGTATGCAACGGTCACCGGCTGTCCACGACCCGCGTAAAAGGCTACCTCTTCCGGCCTCTGTGGACACCGACTTTTCGAGTATTCTTTTGTCGGTTGTTCGGGGCTATGCTTGCTATCCGCTCTATGGAAACCAGTGAAGTGCTCTCTTGGAAAAGTGAAGGGCCTTGAGGGTGATGCGCAACCGGCGACTCTATTTCACTCGAAGCCTATGGCGTCTATAACTTGCCTGTTTCCGAGGGAATAACCGGAGATCAGCTCATCGTCATTCCCCACTCGTAGTTTTCCTTGATAGTATATGTCTGGTCCGTCCTCCGAGATTTTTTCGTGAGAGGTTTTTGGCTTCGGTTACGAGGTACATAGATTTTCACAGCGAGGGAGCCGCTGACGACGTAGCGTACAAATTGACGCGTTGTACATCGGTTCAGTACCTGCTTGTTCCTGATTGGGACCTCCGCAGTAATACTTCCTTCCTTCCTTCCAACAGTAGAACTTGTGGAACACCCTGCGGCGATTGAGTCTTTTAGTAACAGGGGAATAGAGGCATGAATGACAAAGTCACGGGGATCTGTGTACACAGTTCTCACATCAAACAAGTACTTCTGCTCCACTGGGTCGCATCGCTGAGTTTCGGTGAGTCGCTCTATTTTGGTGTTTCTTGAGCTTTATCTCCAGACTCAGGAGTGCAGTGCCTTGTGTACGAAATTGACCTCACGATCCAGATCTGGAATAGTTGGGCCTCATTCGTCCAGCTTACATACTGTCGATTGAATCCTCACGTTCTGGATCGCAGTCGTCAGAAAAAAATTTTGGCATCCTTGACAAAGTCGCTCCGTCCTTACTTATACTCCGGTCCATTCGAGTTTTGACTTACCTACCTTATATTTAGATGGATATTAGAGAGTATGCGGTGAGCCACCAGATCAACGGGTGGCTTATGTTTTGAATTAGTGCCAGGACCTTCTGGTGCATGCTGGCCACTATTCCATCCTCCCTATGGGGACTATCAATGGTGGCTACATTAACCCCAAGGACGGGGAGTTCCTGAGAAAAATTAGCTGCCAGTTGATCTAGTGGCTCCACCACATACTCTCTATTGAACTGCTGTAGGATCGCAGACCGCCAGTTTGCTCCAATAGATTGGGACATGCCATCATTCACCCCCTCTGAGAAATGAAGTCATACTCTCTCAAAGTAGGGAGAATTATCTGCTTGTAGGTAGGTCGGAATTCTGGGAAACGGGGTGCAATAATGAAGTAGAAAATGTCTCGAGAATCTTGTAGACGCATGAAAGGGAAATCAAGTCTCGATAGGACGAAGTTCCGTGCCGACGCGAAGTACGTGTGTGCCTTGGAAATGTTTGATAGAAACAGTGGTGCAGATCTCGCATGGTCGATGTTCACGGGATACGTGCCCTCGGTGGAATGCTCGATTCACTGGTCCCGGGAATGATGATGGTTTGGGAGTGTAACGGTGATGTCTAACATGTGTACCTACAAAACAAATATAGCATCTGATAACCAATAGGGAGGAAGTGAGAAATATTCATATTTTTTCTGATATTTTTCGGGGCTTTCAAGCAAGATGGTGAACATCTCAAAAAGTTTTTTGGGTCCGGGTCGACCACCCCCGCCCCCAAATATGGTAACTGTCAAACCAAATAAGGCAATAATGGCAAAGCCTACTACTCGAGAAATATTGGTTAGAAAAACTTCAGATGACCGCCAATTGACTTAGAATGATTAGCTCTACCGGAATTGGGCGTTGTACCCTAGATTTCAACTTCCGTGTCCCCATGTTTATGACACAGTTTGGTCTTGCGCCACTTCGTCCATACCCTGGTCAGGTAAGATTCGTCTGTGGAGAATAGTACATAATGTAGCACATGTACAGCTCCACTAATGCCGGTACTCGTCTCCGCAAATCTTCACGTATGTGAGTGAATTTACGGGCTTGCTTCTCCGATGGGACCCGGCCCCGAGGATTCTAACAGGATGGAATGAAATGGATGACGGGCTGAATTCTTCCCCAAGTAACCGTGCATTGCATCAATTGGACTGCCCGGGGTGGAAGAAATGTCCCAGATGTGGGCCATTGTTCCTGCACAGGGGATAATTGAGGGGTATTGAATTATACAATCGTTCATTAACTAGCCACTTTTTATTCGGCACCGCACGTAGAATAATAATAATATAATATAATTCTCATCCAAACCCAAGCCTCTCGCTACCAGTGGTCGCTTCTCCACCGCGCGCGCGTGCCTCCAGCGCTCTTGCACTTGTGCTTCCTCATCGTAGCCTCGGACGAAAAAAACCCCAAGCACACACTGCATTCCCACTCACATATCCGCCCGTGTTGCGTCACCTCATGGCGCAGCCGATCGTGCTTCCGCGAAAAGCGCATTGTGCAGCCCAGCGTGCACGGAAAGAGCTTCTTCTGCGAGTCTTGGGCAGCGGTATGCTTCGATAATGTGTACTTGCTCGTGAAGTGGTGCGTGCACGAAGGTGAGGGGCATCGGAGTTTGGAAGGGGAGCCTCTGGGCTGTGGGTTCGGAGAGGGTGATTCTGAGAATGTACTGGGCGTGGAAGCATCGGAATCGGTGAAGGGGGAGTGTGCAGCGGTAGTAAAATCTTGCATAACATCGTCTATACATAATTTTAGTCTCAAGGCGGGTTCATAGTAATTGGAAGGACTGCACCTCTGTTGGCGTCGCCGCCTGGGCGATGGGACGAGGGATGAATCCGCGAATTATTGTAACCGACGTTGAGGACTGAGCAAAGCATAAGATCAGAAAGTGTTCGTTAGAGTGAGGATTTGGTGCTCACTATTGGAAAAATAGTCGTCGAAACTCGTCCCATCATCAGTTGGCTCCGAAAATATGTTGTTCAGGGTTCTGAATGAATCCTCAGGATCCAGGTATTCCACCGCGAGGGACTCAGACGTGCTCTTCATGGCATAGGCCACTGGCATAAAACCGACAGAGTCCTCTGAGCGAACCGTGGTATTTGGGACAATATAGGATGGACCACACTGCAGAGCAGGATCTAAAGCATCGTGTCAGCCGTCAGAAGTCGTTACAACCGACGCTATTGAACGCACCAGGTACACTGTCAGCCATCTCTTGCTCGGACGTGAAAAGCGTTAAAGTAACACCACTCGAGTCGGCGAGAGCGCGAAGGTGCAACTTCATCCCCGGCTCCGACGAAAGGCCAGCCATTTCCAAAGCAGCCATGTCAAATGTGCAAATCCCGTCCGGCAGCCCGACTCTGAAAGAGACTTGCCTGTTGCAGAGCGCGTCTATTGGTAGTGTGAAAGACATGATAATAGGTTAGGATGGAAGGTGGGCGGGCGTGCGACGGGCTTGGGTTTCTCCGAATCCCGCCTCTTGTTTTGAATGCTGCGTTCTCCGACTTGATCTGAGTTCGACCTAGATCTATGTTATCTAGGTCTCCGGCCCGCGCGGTCCTGTAGCGTTAATAAAATAACAATAGCCGAGACCGGTAGTAAGTATAACGATTTCATTCCGACGTTGTCGGCATGCAACAGACTGCACAAGGTCTCTGTGTGTTAATTCTGAAACTGCCCTGGGAGGGGATCCAGGGCAAAAGACCAGGGATAGAACTGAAATCTTTATTTTCACCAGCGCCTCGCACGTACAACTGCCCAAGTTAGACGCTTACAATCGCGCAGTTTATGGCTTCAGCCACAGGATCCGGCGGCCATGGCTGCTTCAACTACGGAAAATTGCGCAGGCATCGGGGCTCCTGAATCTGACAGAATCGATGGATGCACACTCTAGTTTCGACAGACTCCGCTCCGACATCGGGGGTGCGCTAGTTCGCCAAGCGCGGATGGGAGAGAAAAGATGCTTCGCATACTTGACGTTTTGTGGAAAATCTCTTCTTTTGAGGGGATCAACCCGGGACCGCTCGGATTGACACGAATAATGGTGTACGTTGCACGTGCCGGCGAAAGGAGGCCGCAAATCCCTCGCAAATGGATTAGTGGCGGTCCGGAAGTTTAGAAGAAAGAAATGCGATGTCGATCTCAAATCTGTATCAGGACGGACGGATAGAAACAGACCTTGACTACGAGGGTAAATTGGTGTGCATGTGGTCGGGATCAAAATGTGGACCTCAGCTGCTTAAAGGGTTATATTGAGTCCGCAACGGTTTGAGCTTTTCAAACTCGTGCGATTCACGACACATTCCGCCTTCCATTTGACACATTTCAGTAAAGAAGCTGATACAGGGTCACCAGAGCATACAAGCTTCCCTGTACCGAACTGTGCTGGTGAAATCTTCCATAGAACTACTAGAAATTACGCCAATCCTTCCAGGGGGCGCGGTGCGCGATAAACCATCTATTCATTGAAGCAAGTAATGCAATACACAAAAAAGAGCGAAACAGCCCGAGTTGCAGGCTACATCCTCCCAAACTCCCGATCCACAGCCATGATCTGACTCTTCCGGTCCACCGAGTTAGCAAAACCTCTTTCCGAAATTTGAGCGACTCACCCGATACGTCGTGGCACCCGGTCCCTAAAATAGCCCCTTAAATCGACCAACTGCGCTCTCAGCCGCTTGCCAACCCCAACGAACTTTGATGAGTTGGAGGTGGAGGTGGAGTTGGAATGGTTGGAGGCGGAGTTAGGAGGGTGGATCAGCTCTCCGTCGGTGATCCAGCCCCTTTGCGAACCCGCCGAACACGCGCTCGTCGCGCGCAAAGTAGTGGGGCTGTAAGTATAGGCGGCATGAATTTTACACACGTGGAGGGCGTACATACCGGAATGGGCGGCATGGTCGTCAAAAGCGACGTTGCATACGGATTCCCATGCAATCATCATGAAGAGATCCGCTGTGGCGTTTCCAATGCTGCCGTGAGGCTATCAGCTTCTGTGGTAGAACGCAAGGTAGGAAGGAGATCCACTAGTCCTCAAGCGAAGCAACGATCTCATCGTCCTTCTTCAGCTCCGCCCAGCGTACCTGCGCACGGCCAACGTGACGGCCTCGCAGAGCGTCGCGGAGCGAGCGCGCTAGATATCTGAATGACGGTGTCGGCGAGCCACTGCTAGCCCTGGCGCATGATGTAGACTTGCAGAAAGAACGCCGCGAGCATGTCGTCCGCTGCGACGCCGGAATTTCCTTGTGAGGGCGAGGTTCACGCCTACTTAAGAGATGAGGGATAGAATGGGATGATAATAGGATATAAGACGCCATGTGAAGGAGGGAAGGGTCATTCGCACGGGAAAGGACTCAGCGTTTCGCGAGCTACGGGCTGTTCGAAGTCAGTATCGCGGGGTGGTTGACGTAGCGCGAGAACATGCCGATCAGGAGGAGGGCTACACCGCGATGGCGTGTGCCACAATCGATGGCGTGGTTGACCGATGTCCTATTCGTGCCCGCGCAAAGCAGGCGTAAAAGCAGCTAAATTAGAATATAGTTATTAGCGGCCGGCAGCTCTGGCGTTGTCTGATAGAGATGAATAGAAAAGTCCTATTCTGCCACCTCGGCCAAGATTTTGGTCCTCAATCGCTTTGAATACTTGATGCGCCTCAGGTAGAGGGTACTTCAATGCTACACAAAGGCCAACGAAAGGTCACCTCTGGTTTCCCACTCATAACACACTTCGAGACACTAGGTGATTTTGGTGCTGCGGTTTCCGTCAGTGCCAGATCTTGATGATGATTTATAATCTGTGGTGTCCACAGGAGTTTTGGGAAGTGGCTTCCGACGACGCAATGCATCTTCAAAAGTCTCCAGGGCTAAACGCTCGGCCTCGCTGATAATTCACCCTGCACTAGAAAAAAATCATGAGCAATCCGTGGTGTCTAGAAGCAACGGAACACAAACGATTAGGAGGAAGGTCGTAGATTGGCGATGCACCGGATTTGATGGACCTTTGCCGGGCCGACAAGGTAGGTAGGTAGGTAGGTAGAATTACACGGCACGGTCCCGCTCAGGAACGCCGGGGCCCAGGAAGTAACTAAGCATACAGGCACTAATGTATGCTATGGTTCCTGGACTTCTTCATCACCCGTAGCCGAGCTCACGGTCGCAATCTTCCGACTCGCCGCGGTAGAGCTAAAAGGTAAACAAAGAAGCAATTAGTGGAAAATGAGGACCCCGAAACAAACTCATGGACGCCAAACCGGAACGGCGTAGAAAATCTCAAGAACATCATAAGCAAATTTTGCCACAAGTGCGACGATTGGTCTGGAATAAATCATGGCCTTGAGGAACTCCGTGTTGGAGAGCTGGACCATGAGGATTTGGAGGTGCGGTGCGTCATGGAATAGTCGAGACAGGAATGTAGAGCGCAATTGAATCAGAGCCTCGGAGGATTGGCAAGTGATTATTACGTGTTCCGGAGTTTCAACTCCCAGTTTGCAGAACCTACAAAGTCTTTCCAACCGAGGTACAGGCTGTTTTGCGTGATCCACATAGCGCAGAACTTCGACGGCCAAACGGTGAGTGGAGAGGAGCACAGAGGTTAAGGCCTCTCGATGAATCGCGGATTGGTACGCGATAGGCTGGCAAGAGGTTCATGGCAGGCAGGGTGGGAGGGAGGCGTCAAGACCCCTAAGTTCGAGACGCTCTTTTATTGAAGGGACGCCACGGAAAGATGAGAACAAGGCTGCTCTTGTTCACATTGCACAATAGCGATGAAGGTGTGTGCCCGCAAATGATCATAGGCGTCCTGAGTTGTCATTCGCGGTGAAGGCAAGAAGATCCCGGTGGAAGTTCTCAAAACGGTTGAAGTCAGTGCTGTCGATCATGATGATGGCTGCGGTTGGCGTGGGAGCGGGTGCACGGACCAGGTGATCGCGGCCGGCTCGGCATTTACGGTTTGCCTTTAACCACGATCTGTGAATGGCTGCATTGACGCGTGTGTCTCGTTCGTCCCCCTTTCCTCCATCTCTCATTGTCTACACATTGCTTGCTCGGGTCTCCTGCCATGGGGCGGAAGTTGCTGAACCGGAGTCCGAGTCGTGGCAGCACCGAGCAATCCGCAGGCTAGACCCTGATAGAACCAGAGCAATAAAAGAATCTCGGCATGTTTTTAAAATAATCCTTTCACCGGCCCGCGTTCTGACCACCTATTAGTTTGTCCTTCTCGCATTCAAATTGTCTTCTGCTGGTAAGTATGCTACTTTGGGCGTTGTAATATTTCCTCGCATCATTTACCTGCCTAAACCTCAGCTACTTGGCTCAGGAGGAACGACAGGATCCTATTCAAATTAACTGTCCCAATTGACTGGACATGTGAATTCTCGACCCTCTTAATTTAGACGCAGTCCCCTGATGTCTGCTTATGTTATGCCGGCATGAATGCGCCCGCGATTGGCTACCAAAAACATCTATAGATCCAACGGACGGGAGCTTTCGGGAATCTGAGCTTCCTGGTTAATCCGCGCCCGACGGCGGCGATAAAATGGCATTCGACCGTCGTGACCTGACGTTCCCTAGGTCCTGCTCTCTCGCAAGGAATAATGCTTTTGCGCTCGTATCCCTCGTCCTTATGGTTGTCGCGTATTTCGCATTCCGGCCACGAAGTACCATCCGAAACATCCCAGGGTCGCCTTCGCGGTCGCGGATCTTGGTGTCGTGACATTCCTTTCTCTGACATCGCGAGCATGTCACGTCAGGTGAACGGATTCTCCAAGGGCACATGCTGCAGCTTTGGCTATCTCCGTGCTACGGAGACCACGAATTCACCTGGCTCAAGTATGGGTCCGTCTATCGAATCAACGGGTGTTTCGGAGTGAGCAAAGCCGATTCCCGAATCGCTCTTCTCTCCATGCACATGCTATTATTTGAATAAGAAAGGTGTCCGACCCCCTGGCACTGCATCATATCCTGCAGAGCTCGAAGTTTGACAAGCCGTTCAATGAAGGGATGTCAAAATTAGTCCGTAGGGATAAGAGTATCATTGCAGTCAAAGGTATGCAAGTTTCATTTTCATTTTCACTCATGTCGTTCATTGACTGGGCATGGGTGATGAAGGAGACGAACACCGCCGCCTCCGAGCCACAATGAACGTCGGGTTCACAGCTGCTGTCATGAGGAAATATCTATCGGTATTTGAGAAGGCGGCAGAGATAGTGAGTACATCTGATGACCAAGATTTCCTGAATTCTTAGTCTGGTTTTTCCGCTCCCAGATCTCGGCGAAATCAGATTAGTAGATGGTGATACGCGAATCGACGTTTGCCCGCTTCTTAGTTCCGTGACGCTGGGTGCAATCAGTGAAGGTCAGAATTACAGAACGACGCAATTGAATAAACACCCAAAATGTCTCACTCCTCTCAGCCATTCTCGGATCCTCCATTGAAGATCTAGGAGAAGACTTCGTGACCAACAACGCCCGGATTATTGAGCTCTCTGCCGCGCAAACCAGGAGGAGTATCCTCGCCAACGCGATCGCCGCACGCATGCCCGCGTGGCTCTGGGATCTGATGATACATCTTCCAACTACGGCTTCCAGGATCATCCGCAAAGAAAGAGTTCTTGCGGATCGGATCGGGTGCAGGAGTTTGAAAGAGAAAATGGATGCCGTCAGAAAGGGAGTGGAGACCAACAATGAGGATCTGTTCGACCTTCTTGGTGAGCGCAGCTCGATTGTCCACGAAGATTCGTAGTGCATCCTGAGGACAGGAGAAAAATGTTGAGCGAGGATGGTGTCATCGCTCAGATCGCCGTGATTCTTATTGCGGGACGGTAAACACCCATTTTCATCGATAATGAATAGAAGAAGTTATTGATACTGATCATCTTCTTCCTTTAGGCTAACTCTATCGCCTTCGGGCTACTTGAAGTTGAATGAACTTGCCAGGCACCAAGATTTCCAGGACAAACTCCGAGCCAAAGTTCACTCCACTCCCGAGGAGTCGGACGGCACCAAAGATCTCCCCTACGATAGCATGCCGTTGCTAAATGCATTCATCAAGGTGAGAATGAATCTCATAGTATAATACTCGAAGATTTGTTTCCCTTCACTGCTAGGAAACGCTCAGACTTTATCCTGCTGCACCCTTCTCAGAACGAGTCGCTCTGGAAGACACAGTTATCCCCGTTGGCAGAGCCTATAACCACCAGCCGGGAAATGTCTTAACGAGATACCTGTCGAGCGGGGTCGGGTTGTGACAGTCGCCGTTGCTTCATACCAGAGGTACGCGGTTTGACTCCCGGACTAATCGTACAGTTTCAGTGAGATGTTGATTTTTATGGATGATAGACTAAGCTCCCGTTGGGGACCTGACCCACATGAGCTCAACCTATCGCGCTGGTTAGAGGGCAAACCTTATCAAGGAGACGCCGCTGGTCCGTATGCAAATCTGTCTGTCAATGAGTTCGCCTTGAGGTCTTTATCACTGATCAAACTAACGGACTGTGTGAGTGTAGGTGGCGATTCGCGTAAGTACTGTCTTTTCTTACGTCTCATATAGTATGCTAACGCCATTCGAATGCACAGGATACTGGAGATGCAAGTCGTCGTCTGCGAGCTAATTATGAAATTTTCGTTTACCGAGCCAGAGCACGAATATCTGTTCAGCCGCGATTCTTGCATGCTCTCATGCCTGTCAATGTGAAAGGAGAGAGAGCCCTTCCACTGTGTATAACGAGGATTTCGTAAAAATTATGGAAACCGGTCTGAGCTGTATGATGTACTGAACTCAAAATGAAAAAATACACGCCTATGAAAAGAGTGCAGCGACAAGTCCTCGTTAGAATTGAAGCGACTGTTATTCAAGTGACTCGACCTTGACATCCGTGTAATGTTCAGATAACACTAATACCGCTCAAGTCTCTCATTCTCACCTCTCATGAATCAGTTCTGAATTTTGCCCGAATATCTTTCACAACCCCTGTCGAGCAAGCGCTTGCGAGGCGCTCTTTGACAACATCCGTGTATTTCCGGCCGACTAAGTATAGGTTGACAGATGCCAGGATGGGGAAGATAGTATTCCGGCCTCCCCTATATTGGCAAACAGACTCCACGAAAGCGGTGACAAGCTCTCCATCCACTATGAACGACTCCTCCGAGAGAGCCATCGCAGTGAGAAGCGAAAGCATAAGGGTAGGCGATGGAGAGTCTGGGGAAAACGTGAGGATGCGCAGTAAATCGTCATCGATACCGACGAATGAGAGTTCCAATGTTCGCAAATTCGGGACGCAAAGAGAAAATTCACTAGCTCCAGCCCACTCATCGACAAGACACGAAGGCCGAGAGGTACGAGGTGGAAGTGAGAACGTTGATATAGTTCCGGTAGAATAAGAAGGTATCAGTCGTCGGATTCGAGGACCAAACAACATGGTGCCGGAAAGGAGAACGGCTCGAAGAACGGCCGTGCCTCAATGTCGTTGTCCTCGAGACACAGCTGAAACCAGGTAAGCGAGGCTAAATGAGAGATTTCCCCGGAAGGTTCGAGGGTGCGCCTATTGGTTAGCTCTGTCATTTCACAATGCTCTAGCGCCGTGCATTGAGTTAGGATATCCGGGTCTCCGCGAGGTGGATTTGAATGCACAGTTTCGAGTGGGTAAGCTGTGGTCATGGGCAGGCGAATACGAAGAAAGTCGGGGGCGCATAATCACCCTTGACATAGAGTCTCTGGAGGCGCGGCGCATTGTGGAATGCGGTTAGGAAAAGAACCACGGTATCGGATGAGAGCACTGTGGGACAATAATCTCCATCGAGTTGAGATTACGGAAGATGGGAAGGTGGTGGATAGCTTCGTGAAAGCAAAAAGAGGTGCCTTTGATGCGAAATGTTCTCAATCTATCGTGGTAGTGCTTGTAGAGGCAGTTCCATGGTCAACCCACGCAAGCCTAGGTGCAGGGGTAGGGAGCGAGATTGCGCCAATAGCTCATCCATCGACAAATGTGAGAGGTAGCAAGTCAAACATGGTCCCATAACTGCCGTTCCGTGACAGACCTGTCTCCAACGGGACGAAATCCGGCCCAACATGGGAGGTTCTTCTCTGGGATCCAGGGTATAGTTAGTCTCTCCCAGACAGACGCTATAACTGAACGCTCGTTCCTCCTAGGGTATAGCCTCCGGAGTCAAGATTATTGTTTCGACACAAGATGAAGATTTCGGTGAGAATGGGAGATGATGTATGGGAGATAGAACCCTTATTAGGCCTTGAACAGAGTCATTGAGGATTGTGTCGATAATCATGGTGCCCAGTCCCGAACCTCCGTAACTGCACTATCGAGCGTGAGGTGAAGCTGGCGTCGTTGTCGTTGTCGTCGACTGTCACTATATTATCAATTTAAAAATTTAAAAATAGTGTGGCGGGAAATAGGCTTGTGAAATTTACACTGCAAATTAACCGTATAAATTAGCAGCTGATGTACCCAGGATTTCCAGAGGCCAAAAAACGGCGGGTCTATTTGATCATACTTGACCCGTCGTTTTTGGATTGAATCCAAGCTTTGCAGCACAATTCACCTGTCATTAGCTCTCATTTTTTGGAGTTGGACTGTAATCAAGCTGGAATTCTCACCAGAATCACTGGATGGTGGACGAGCCGAGCCTTTCAAATGAGGGCCGGCAGATTTTGCAAGATTTCAGCAGATTTGGGCGAATTTAGGGCCAACATTGTATTTTGGAGCGTTGAAAATGGGCAAAATTTGGGTCCTAGGCGGCTCCAGAAGCCTCCGAGACCTTAGATAAATTTCGGGTGAATCACCTCGGAAAAATAGTTCAAATAGAACCTTGCAATGAGCCTGTGTTATTTACTTCGATTAAATAATCATACCCTGGAGCGATATCCCGCCACAGTGGGAGGTTCGTTGCTATGCATCAGGGCGACGAGATTGGGATCCATCACAAGCGCTGCAATTACCAAATCAACAAGTCGACGAAAAGAACGACGATTTACAGCCGTGGTGGATTTTGGAGCTCAAAGAGCAAGCCGCTGTGTATGTGTGTAAGGTCCCGGCGTACTCGGGCCGCCGCAGTCGTCCCTCCGTCCCCGTCTACTTACGCCGTAGTTCCGTAGCTTGCGCCGTAGTTCTGTAGTTCACACCGTAGTTCCGTAGTTCACGCCGTAGTTCCGTAGCTCATTCCGTAGTTCCATTCTGACTCACCCCGTAGCTATTTAAACACACATAGAAATAGGCTACTGTAGTTTTACTTCCCCTCGAACACGAGCACTTACCTCCGTTCTCTGTGTTCCTTCTCTTTGAGCTTCTGTTTATTTGTGTGCTTCACTCCGAGAGGACTCGAAGCTTCACACTTTTTTGAACGGTCACTCAACTCCGTGTTCTCACTCGCCGACGGCTTGATCACCCGATACGGCATCCACCAATTTTTTTTTCTGCCCTCATTTATTGACATGGTTTCGACTCGTAGAGCTACCTACGAGGCGCCACCTCCGACCCCAAATCGTCGCCGCTCCCTTCACCAAGAGGCGGCCGAAGCAGACGCGATCCCGCGCGGGGACCTGGATTCCAACTCGTACTGGTCCGGAACCGAGTCCTCGGGTAATTCTGCCAGCGAATCTGCGGCAGTCGCGTTGAGCAAAGGCTCCGCAAGCGTTTTGAGCGGAGACTCCACGAAGGGCTGGAGCATTGGCTCGCCCAAGGCCTCGAGTAATAGCTCGGCCGGAGGGCGCATCGAACCTGAGTTATCGCACTCAGTTGTTCTCTCTGATTTGCATCACAATGCAATTCCACGCACCTCATCGCCTTCCACGGCGATTGGATCCTCTTTCTCGGGCCTTTGTGATGCCCTGGATTTTGTCGCGGTCAGCTCCGTGAAACCTGAGCCGGACATCACCTCATCGTCTTCCATGACGATTGGACTTACCTCGTCTCGGGATGAGACTGGACTTCTGTCGAGCTGTGCACAAGCTCAATCTTCTGCTTCTGCTTCTGTTCCTGTCGCGGCCAGCTCTGTGCCTCCTGTGCCGGACAACTTTTCCGTGGTGACAGCCGGCGATGACAGACGTGTCCTCACAGCCGACACCAACTCGGTAACACTGCCTAGTTTCGGGCCTAGCGCAAATATTATTTACCATGTACCTGACGATGTCGTGAATCCATTTGTTTTGCCCAAAAGATTTGCACGACAAGCGCGTCCCTCCGTGAATGGTCGCATTGAGACTTCTTCGAGATTCTTCCCTCTCTGGTTCAGGCAGAGCATTGAGACAGGGCAAGATGTAACTGAAACTATAGCAACGACCCAAGACACATTTGGAGCTGATTCCGACTCAGACCAGTCTTCAGGTCAGATGGTGCTGTACAGGCCTCCCGTCGATTATATTCGAGCGTGTGCGGTCATTGTTGAAGTCCGGGAAGGTGAGAGTGAAAGCGTCAGGCCGACGCGAAAATTGTCGAAGAAGGCCAGGAAAGAACGCCAGAGGTCGCGCAGCAGGAGTTGCAAGTCAAGTCAGAAAGCAAGCGGCTCCGGCACGCCGGCTCCGAAGGCCGCTGGTAATCAAGACCACACAACGCACGGCTCATCGTCTACCTCCACCTTCAATCGCGAGGATTCTGTTCCACGAGGCGGATATTTTTATAACCCGAGGTAGCCCGCTTTGCGGGGAGCCCACTATCTCTTCTTCTATTCAATGCATCCTAAATTTACAAAAAAAGTCACCCTTGCCAGCTCAAACCCAACGTAAAGCGCAGTGTTTTGGTCTGGATTGGAAAGGACATTTATGAGCAGTAGGATCAACATCTGCAACGTTGATTATCTACCAACTTTTAGATTCCCATTTGCAACCCACCAGTCGTAATAAGTGTCGCCGTGACAATGTGGGTGTGTTCGTGCGCCAAGCCCACCGGCTCGGATAGATTGCTACCGAAAAATTCATAGCTCTTAAGTGTCGTTCTGTGAGCTCTGAAAAAAATCCCTACAACCTTGAGTTAGTTCTGCTAATAATTTATATACGATGGCCAGATGCTGAATTACAACCCCCCATAAGTTGAGAATCTCAAACTGCTGTTGCGCAGAAACTGTCGAGGCAGAGACTAATATAATAGGCTTCGATACAAGTGAGTTTCCCCGAAAAATGGGAGTGGTATCTTGCTGAAATTCAGGTCAAATGCCACTTTTAGTGGATGTGCGACTCACAGATGAAGTGCATGTGGTATGCCTCTGAGTGCCGCTTGAATGCCGGTTTGTTCAAATTTGCTCGGGTTGAAGGTCTACCTTGAAATTGACATTGTTGGATAGTCTATCGATAATACTCAGTGAGTTGACTTGGACCAAATGACTCGTGTACCCGACTACCCGAGCTCCAAGTGGTTTAACAGCATATGATCAGTATAAGGATCACAGTTCAGAAGTTTTATTGGAGGATCTAGGAACATAAAAACGCCATGTAAACCACTGGAAGAATGTGAAGGGGCGAAAAGCCGCGAGGTCCACTGTTGACAGACAGCGCAAGCAAATTGTTGGCACAAGTAGGAGCAACTCAAATCCTGTTGAGAAAAGAGGCCGAGACAGCCACCCGAGGAGAATCAGATAGAGTAAGAAGCAAGGTATGAACACCGGACACCAAGATAGATGGAGGCATGACTCATGAGCAATAAAAGTTGGGGGACAGATAGCGAGACGCAAGTGAGATGGTGGCAGAACTGCCGATTTTGACGTCGCTTACGCTTGGAAACCAGTTTCAAACCACATCATGATGCCAGAAATATCGGGCTGGAGCCTTGAATAGGAAAAGATAAAAGTAGATTGGACTGGGGTTCGAACTCAGAACCTTCGCACTTGAAATTTGGCATTGTTAGAAAGGGAAGATTCGAAATTTGGCGGGGCGTCTGCCAAAATAGGGCGCTTCAGGACCCACTATAAGATAGTGGGCATCATGATGATCATGCTATGTCTTCTGCTCCGCCGGATCTTCCTACTTCCTCATCAAGCTCGTCTGATTCCTCGTCCTCATCTGAAAGTTCCGACTCCGAATCATCGTCGTCATCGAGTGAATCTGACACTGATTCAACTCCTTCTGCTTCCACCTCGGCGCGTGCCTCCAGTAAAACGGGGGCTTTTTAAGAAACGCAACCAGGGTCGCTCCAAGAAATTGACGAAGCTTTTGCGCTCCGTTAAAATCAAGGCTCCCTTTGTCTACGACGGCACAGCTGATTTTGATAAATTTGAGCAATGGACTTACGAAGTCGACACCTGGATCGATTTCAATGCCATTCCTTCTCGCTGGGCAGTTCGTCTTATTGCCGCATTTGTTTCTGGGCCCGCTTCGGAATATTTCATGGATTTCGTTGCAACCGATCACGGCTCTTTCAAGATGAAACAAGTTTATTCCGGGCTTTTTGAATACTGCTTTCCTGTCGAGATACGCCGCAATATGCGTCGTGACCTTCTGTCTGCACGTCAGCGTGACGACGAGAAGATCCGCAACTTTATTCGTCGTGTCACTCGCCTGTCTAAACGTCTCGGCGATGTTTCTGATCGCCAAATGGTCCAGATCGTGTGGGATGGGGCTTTGAGCTATCTCCGTCTCAAATGGGCAGACGCAGGCTTTGACTTTGACACTTCCTCAATGTCTGCATTGGAAACCGCGGCTAAGGGTTATGAAGTAGCAGAAACTATTCGATGTCTTGAGGCGGCTAAGCGTGCCGCTGACTCTGCTTCTGCAAAGGCTCTTGGCTCTAATTCATCTTCGACTAAATCTTCTTCTGTACCCTCGTCGAGCGCCGCTAAAAAGTCGCGGTTAACTCAAGAAGAACGCGATCAATTCCGCGCCGAAAACCGTTGCTTTTACTGCCGTGAGATAGGACATTCAAAGCATAATTGTCCAGCTCTCCACGAAGCTCCTGCCCCCAAGATCCGCAATGCTGCCATAATTGTGCCTGAAGATCGTTACTCGTATTTAAAAAGCATTGGCGTGCACGAGTAGGATCTCTTGCGGCAACGATTAAACTGGATAAATTTCTGGTCTCAAATATATGTTTCTGTTTCTGCCTCTGTGTCTGTTTTTCTTTCTTTCTTTCTTTCTGTTCATTACTTTAAGATCTATAGTTAGTAGATAATTGTGGCCAATTATCGGAGGGCGAGTGTAAGGTCCCGGCGTACTCGGGCCGCCGCAGTCGTCCCTCCGTCCCCGTCTACTTACGCCGTAGTTCCGTAGCTTGCGCCGTAGTTCCGTAGTTCACACCGTAGTTCCGTAGTTCACGCCGTAGTTCCGTAGCTCATTCCGTAGTTCCGTTCTGACTCACCCCGTAGCTATTTAAACACACGTAGAAATAGGCTACTGTAGTATTACGACCAAAGGTTCAGGTGACAGGTGACAGCCATCCGTGAACTGAACAATTGTGGTACTGGTGACGGTGACTTTGCAATTTTCTAGCCTGAAAAGGCAAAAAAAGCGTCAAAAAATTCGGTCCGGCTTCGCCGGATTACCATATATAGTAATATTCGTATGATTGCCGAGAGATGAACATCAAGTTCAGTGAACAATTGAGGTGACAGGTGACACCCCGTGAACCTTTGGTCGTAATACTACAGTACTGTAGTTTTACTTCCCCTCGAACACGAGCACTTACCTCCGTTCTCTGTGTTCCTTCTCTTTGAGCTTCTGTTTATTTGTGTGCTTCACTCCGAGAGGACTCGAAGCTTCACAATGTGTATACTTGCTTCGGGAGCACTCGGATCAACGGAACTTTTAACCGAATCTCACGCACGGACCACTTTCGTTGAATTGCGCTCAAATGGTTGGAAAGGTTTGAACTGGATAAAAGTCACATACAAACGAAACGGGTTGATAGATTTTCAATTTTTTCTATCGTATTTTAATTTTTCTTTCGAAAAGGTGTCGGCTTTCGTCCACTCAGGCTCAGCAATGGGGCGGTGCGAAAGGCTATTCAACGCCAAACCTTCCAACCGCTTCCACCATGGCCTCGTCATTGCCTTTTCATCCCTTCTTACAAGATGGCCCGAGCCAACGTCATTTGAGTCGAAAAACCAAAGTGGGCCCCGATCACAAAGCGGACCCGCAAAGGGCTGAACGTCGAAATCCTTCGTGTCCTGTGAAACGCCGTTACTATGCCTGGCGGTAGCGCTTGCAGAGGCGCAAGATGTCGGTACTATCATGTCGGCTTTTATCATCCAACCCGAGGCTCACAGGCTCTCCGATCCCAACCGTCAAAGCGGCAACTGCCAACAGCCTGTCACCTAAACTTAGTTCGATCTTTTTCGGACACAGGAGACAATTGTGGGCATTTAAATTATTTGCGGCCTGCAACTCATTCAACCGTGACCTATGGTTTGGCTTAATGCAAATCATACTCTTCTTTATCCCATGGGCGCGAGAAGTAACAAATTGCTGCTATTATGACACGACGCAAGCAACAAACAGACGTAACAGAACTGTAGATGCATTGCCGCTGCTTCCACCACACAGCTTCACTCCCCACTCTTCCCCACACTCCTCCCACAAATTCTTCCAGTGTTCTGCCACCTCCCCGCCGAGACTCGCAACAGGAGGATATACACCGGCATGATGAGCGCATACCGGACGGGCAGCGGTTCCAGTGCTTCCCCCGTTCACCACGGCCGTCGTCCCCTTGCGTGCCTTCCGCAGGCAAACGATTTATGAAGAGTCTGCTGTCGTGGAGGTAGTTCCGCCGCACAGACCCAGTTGGTTGAGGAAGATTATCCCGAGGCCCCTCAGACGCAATAAGTCGATCATGTTTCCATCCGCCCAGCTACCGATGACGGTCAGCGAGGAGGAGTACGCCCCCCTCGTTCGCCACTGGCTCCGGGCACGCACCCTGCCCGCAGACTCACGGGCCTTCAGTGCGAAGTCGTCCAAGCCTCCGCCGAATTCCGGCTGGAAGATAATTGGCGCAGGGATAGAGAATCGCGCTCTACCCCGCATGGGGTTACAACGGCTCAGACGGTCGCATTCATTCCCTGCATATATGCACTACAAGGAGGACGAAGAAGAGCTGGATGATACCATGCCCGAAGTGCGGGAGGCACTCCACGTAAATGCCGCCCTCTACGCTAGAGGATATCGGTACGAACGTCTGGATGCTGCGCAGAGACGCCACCTGGAACATTTTGTTGGCGATGAAGACAGATGGGCACTGTGAATTCATTTCTTGGGATAAAAGCTGAAAGTAAAATGGACTGTGTACTTTTAACACTGATTATGTATCTTCTTGGCGGGCCATCCACAAAACTATCATTATATATATTGCGAGTGTGCGTACAAACGTACAACATAATTTATCATTCTCTCATCTATTTTTAATTAAGGTGGTAATACATTCTCTTGTGCATGCTGAAGCCCACTCTTCAATCGATTTTGCGGCCGCATTGCAGAAGGAGGGCGGCTGCAACACAAACGTCCAAGAGTCCAATTTGTATAGCCTCAGCCGTAATATCAAGCGCCACCGCCCCCTCCTCGCGAGTCACCTTCGCATACGTTTGCGGTGCTCCTAAACCAGGAGAATATAGGCAAATCGAATCGCCGTCTGGTGCCCAAACAAACGTTTTTCCCTTGGCAGTCATGGTCCGGTATCTAGAGGATTGAATCAGGGTTGCTTGAATTTGAGCTGGGAAACAAAGCCGCGCCCACCGTTTTTCTGGTGCCAGTGCTAACCACTGCGAGCTCTGCTGCTTAGGTACAGTCCCGCGTATTTCAATCACCGGATGCTTTAGCCACTCAATGATAACCGTCGGTTGGTTGGCGGAATTGGAGATGACCGTGAACCCGGGCGTCGGAATGTCGGTACTGATACGAAAGTACGTCTGCGCTTGCGGCCCCATGACCGTCGAGTTCAGGATGCTTGGGCTGAACGACGTGAATCGGAAGGAGATGAACATCGGGGGTGTTCCTGGCGTTGGGTAGGGGAGGGCTCCGTAAATCGACGGCTGAGGCACTGTGTTGCTGCTGGAGGCTGCGTTGGGGTTCCCAGCATTGCGCCAGCCACCCTGTGCATATGGGTTGAACATCTGAGGCAAATGTGTGAAGTAAATCGAAGATTGGGGGATGGGATGAATGAATGAAGCGCAAGTCCTCTCCTCTTAAGTAGGCTGGTTCACTATGTATGCTGAACAGGTCTGTAGAACCAAGGGGACAGAAGCCCGTGAATAGTATAAACTGATTTAGAATAGGAATCCTACCTACGAGACTCATTGGCAGTGACCACGAACAAGGTACGCGAAAACCGAACGGGAGAATGATCGCCGGGGACAAGGCAATTCAGTTTCAAGGTGCCGGGCTGTACAACATTTGTAAATATGATTCGAGGTTCCATGGTTCACACGCATGTGGTGTTGAAATATCTATTCCATTCGCAAATCCTGACAGGCTTTCATTTTGTCCTTTGGGTGGATGTTCCAATGGAACACCACGGAACAATAAATATAATACATGTCGTTCAGCTAGATGAGCGATCCGCTATATGATCGACGTGCCTGCCATAGAGATCGACGTGGACGACGCCAGCCCACAGAAAATTCAAGCAACAGCACCAATTTCCTATGAACTATCTTCCTATTTCGTGCCGTGGAAGAGGTTTTTCCGGTTGCACCACTCCTACGCAGGGTATATTCCTGTCTCTTGTTTCACGGTTCGCAGAATGCAGAAAAGACTGATACCTCCAGACCAAATAGAACGATATCTGTTTAGTGCGGAGTGTCGGTGAACCGGTGGAAGCACTGAGCAGAAGTCGGTTCGCGCGGGTTACTTGTATCATGGAGGTGTCGGTCTTGGCAAGCATGGGTTGAGGCAATGCCGTGATAGGCGGCAGGCGCTCAGTTTCTGAGGACAAGAGCGCGGATCTTCGCACACCCTACGTCAAAACTCGAAGGATCCACAGAGGAACGCTCGATGATACCCGCGATCGACGGACAATCTCTTTCATGAGTTCAAGATGCGTTAATTGGCTATTGGTGAACAAGCGAGACCGAAGTCCAACTGTGCAAGCATCTGCCTGCACGAGACAACTTCGTCCCTGGTGCTTGGCTTCGGGATCCCACGCATGCATGGTTTGTCCCGGTACAATAAAGAAAGAACGGTTGTGCGGATGCATCATGTTCAACTCGACTCGGATATATCTCCTTGGGCCTCTCCTATCTGATCCGAGTAAGTTACGTCGGCTGGGGATTTTCGAATTTTTTTGTTGCCGATGGGGGTGATCATTCACCGTCGCAGGTGGCCGAGAACTAACATTGCGTCTTACCGTAGATAATTGCTCGAAACGCAGGAGGACTTCATTCATCATGCCAGCCCCCCATACTAGAGTTTGGACTTCGCCTTGAGGCTGTGCATGGCAAATCCCCTATTACCACGGCCAAAACGGAGCAGATGTACAGCCAATTTGCAGACGTCGGTAATTGAGAGGCGGGCAATAGTAGCCGACGTGTCTGGGCCGCCATCGATTTGGCGTTGGATGTCTATTTTTATTTTGTTACTTTCACTTTTTTTGGGCCCTAGCTTCAGACACTCTGTCTGTCCTTCGGTCGCCGTTTCGCACGAGTACCAAACTAGTACCCTTTACCTGCCTATTCGGTTGTGGGATACCGCACGGCATGTGGGACCGCCTGCTGTGGTGGAAAAAAAGGAAATTGAACTTGAACCACAGGATCACCGAGCTCCGCCGACCAAAAAAGGAAAAGAATAAGGGGCAATTTTCCGGTTTTATACCATTTGACGAGAAAATGCAGAGTGGTTGTGTCGTCAGGGATGGCCAGAGTAGTCGCATTGCTCAAAGAAGCATCTAAACAGCAAAAGATCTATCCACCAAATGCAGATAAAATCGTAACCACCTTCCAATGAGGCGGTAGCAGTGAGTGAGTGTGGAGGCTCAGGAGGGGCAGAATGGGATCAAGAAGCACCGAGTACGAAGGGAGGTTGGTGGTGGAAGTCAAACTCACACTCGGCGTGTCGGCGATGGCCGCACATCTATATTTCGCTTAATATTGAAAGTACCCGCATGGTGGCCCTCCCTATCAGAGACACCCGATCTTAGTTGGATATAATGCTACCCTAAGCATGCCTCTTTGAAGCTCCTACAACAAACTAAAGGAGGAAAGGCGTAGCTTCCGTCGGTCAGATATTCCAGAAAGATAGGGGTGTGTTGGAGATATCAGCATGCATGTATATGGTCGTCAATACGATAACTGAATTCGAAGTTATAAGTTTGGTTTCCCTCTCACCACTCGCTGTGTCCGGCCCACCCGTCGTAGTCGGAGCGGATGAAGATCATTTTATTTTTAGAGGTTATGATTTTATTCTCCCTAATTGAACCCCACCATTCAGTTGTTTCCAAGGTCATGGCCAGAGTAAAAATAAAACAAAGCGCATACGCATTTCCCTGGCTTGGCTCAAACCAAGCATGTCATGTCGCTGAGGCTGTTCTCGTCGACCTGTCCAACCTTTTTCCATGTTTCAACCGCGAAATGAATTTCGCATCATGGCCATTGCGCGATATTTGGGCGCGTAATTTCCGCTGGTCCGAAAGTGTGTCTACTACTTAGGGAACGATCTAGATTTCCAGAAAAGAGGGATGCTAAAGAGAACGTATGCAAGTGGACGAAGGGTGGGAATATAATTCAATTTCGGACCCGTCCTAATACGAAAACGGGCAATCGAATGCCTTTAATGGCATGCCATCCCTGAGCATCATCCGGGAGTCCGTCCACTGTAGTCCATGGCCATCCTTAAAGGGCAGAGAGACACGATCTAGTCGGTCCGGAAACGGAGTGAAGAAATTCACCTCTTCGCTACCACTAAGAAACTCCGAAGCAGCATGCACGTTGGGAATTCAACCTTGATTTGGGGCAGTGGCCGGTTTACTGGCCGCTTTTTCAATAGCGAAACTGGAAATACAAATGAGCGAGACACGTATGCAGGACTGAAGCGAACCAAACTGCACACTTTGCATGCGTATTCCATTAGAAGAAGCGCACATATGTTTGTCGTAAAATTGCATCGCCTGCGTTTCTGATTGATTCGCCTCTGTTTCAGTAACAAAAGACGAGCCGAGAGGCAAAAAGATGGAACAGCGTTTGAAAAGTAGTCGAAGTTAGATTTTTTGGACCGTCTTAACAAGATCTCTAGTGAGAACGAGGTGCGGGGACAGAACCAGGTTAACAAGGAGCGTAGTAAGTTTTCCGTGCTTCGAAGTAATACCATTTGAGGCCGCACCAAGGTTACATTAGGGTAGATCAGGATATGTGGCGAAATACCAGTCCGATTCCATAGAAAGATGGTGGAGGCGGATCAGTGTGCATGAGAGATTGTTTAGGCGTCTGCTTGAGCCATGAATTTCGTCAGGGTTGCCGCAGGAACGGGGGCGGATCAGCTTTCTTTTCGAAAACTAGACATTAAGATCCGAGCTACGTAGTGGGGATTCATCTAGGATAGAGACATCAGATAGTCGTTAAGCAAAACCCATGCGGTATTCAAGATAATAATCTTGTCCTATAGTTCCGTTGTGGCCGAGCCTGAAAGCCGAGCGCTTGAGTCTTGACTCAGACTCGAAGAGGGAAATTTGGTTTCGCAGTATTCAAGTTTGACAGCGAAAAGACCCGTGGAAAGGGTGAATTCCGTTGTTTCCGGCTAAAGAACGAGCTTGTTGCGCGAAAAGGGAGTGAGTGGCAGACGCACAAGACGAGGCTGTGCGCGGCAAACACCGATCAAATCATCCAAACTTGATCAAAACAAAAAACACTGCTCTTCTCCTTGCCTCCACATGATGCCTGAGACAGTTAAGACTTTGGCGACCGGTTTCGCTATAGGTATCTCCACCCGCCTTACCCATACGCGCACGACATCTACGTAGCTTGACTCCACCTCAAATTCGAGTTCCCGGTCTCAATCCAGAGTCACTGGAATCCGATGAATGAGTAGTACTCCATGAGGCAAGTGGAATCTGCCAAAGAGGTCCGTTCCGGAAAACCCAAATTTGTACGTCCCTTTCCGTGCCAAATCCGTCCGCACTAGCATCGGAACCCCTGCTTTTTGAGGCCGTCCGTCCGCATAGCGGGTCGGACATTTTTCCACCAGAAGGATATTTTTGGGTGGGTGATCAGGTGCTTTTGGAGGAAAGGGGCGGATGTATGCCTTTAGCTTGGGCAAATTTCAAAATTTCCTCAAAAATGTGATGAGACATTGCCCCCGTAAGCCATTTCCGTGGTCACAGCGGATGAGACCTCAAGGACTATTTTGGGCAATTTCGTCCGATACTGATGAGACATTTGGGATCGGACCTTTTGCAGCATATTCCACTTGCCTACTCCATTTTCAAGGTTCTACCGTATTTTTTGTCTTGCAGGTACTTACCGCGGAGATTACACGCGCTGAAACAGCACTCTTTCGTATATTGCTGGGAGATTCTGTTACAGACACCGCTCATGAAATCCAATCCTGTTCCTCGTTGCTCCACTCGACTCGCGGCGGTGAACACCAAAAGGCCGGCGCGTCAATTTCTGTTCCCCTCTACGCATTTGTGACGTCCAAGGTACAGTATCTTTGCCTATGCTGAGTATGTTTCCCGAGATAAGTGCGCTCTTTCCCCGCACCCGCGTGGTGTCGACTGATTTCCGTGGATTGGCCAGACTACTATATATCAATGACGTCGAAAGCTCAATGCGAATAATTTGCCTGTCCTGGATGTTCTCTACCGTGCTTTCCCGCCGCTGGAGCAATGGGGATCAAACTCGAATCTGGTCCCAGCATTCTGGCCGTCACATCCTCGTATCATGCTCATTCAAACTTCTTCTCCTCAAGTCTTCTAAGTAATCCAATACTCGTTTTGTGCACTCAGATGATCTTCCCTCGTCACTGATCTTCCCTTGTCACTTTGAACATGAGGCGACAGGACATGCATCATGTCAAACCGTCCACGGATCACCTCGCTGTCGAACCTCTCTGACACCCTTGGGAATATCTAACAGCAGTCAATTCAATCCCTCACTGTCGCTGGCTGTCTCACCGACGTTTCCTTGTTGCCCAAAGCTCCACTCGCTCCACTTTGCCTACGTCGGCGGCGTCCCGTGCAATCACGGGAATGGCTCGTTCCAACGTATAAAAGACCCCCCAATTCTCTCTCATACCTCACTCGAACACTTCCCTCTGTAGTTCAAGCTCTCTTACAAGTAAACATGTTCTCCAAGCTCTCTGTTGTCGTCGCCTCTGTGCTCATTGTACGCACAGTCCACATCATTCTTACAGAGAACTAATGGCTAATATTTATTGCAGACCCTTGCTGCCGCCATGCCCAACGGCACTCCCCCGCCCCCGGTCACTCCCCCGACCTCTAACCAATGCTGCGCCAGCGTCGTTCCCGCTAGCAGCGCCGCTGCTTCCGCCGTCGCTGCCCTCGTCGGCCTCGACCTCACTGGGGTCCTCGTCGATGTGGGGTTGAGCTGCTCGCCCATCACCGTCATCGGGAATAACTGGTGAGAATCTAATTATTCGGGTGTTTGCTGTTGACTGTAATCTGACCGTATCCTGCAGTGGAGGGACCACCGTTACCTGCGATGCCCCGGAGAAGGAGTGGGGCGGTCTCATCGCAATTAACTGCATCCCTATCACCCTCTAAATCTAAAGGGCAATTCGGAATGATGATATTTAGTTGCGGTGTTGAAAGTTGTTGATCGAGTTGCTGTTGTTGCTGTTGTACTTCTCTGCCTGTATTTTTATATCTACTACGTCCTGGCGCTGTCTTGCGTTAAATGTCGCGAATAGCAGGCTTTTTTTCCCCCAGTTCCCACCAGCGCTCCCCACTTTAACTTTTTTGCAGTCGCTACTGTAGGTGGGTTGAGTTCCATTATCTGCATTATCCGCGTGAAAGGTTGAGATTCGCATTGTGAATCAGTCACGTACACCAATGTCTACCTGACAGTATATGGTCTGCACCTGGGTGCTTCGGTGTAAAAGCGTACTCGCGGTTAATTCACCCGACCCTTGTTCGATTTGGGGTCAGGTGAGATGACTTGGCCAAACGTCATCTTTTCGAAGCGCGTCCTGTTCTCTCATTACATAGACCTACGCGCCGAAAAAGATCACACATACTGCGCAGGAAGTGAAAGCTTGCGTGTGGTGCCCACGGACGAAACCCATTGTTCTTTATCGTCGAATTACTTTTCTGATTCAACTCACATGATTCAACTCGCCAACCAGGTCTTGAGCACACCCTTTACATATTTTCATGCATTTTCCATAGATCACTTGCCATTTCCGGGACGTTACAAAACTGGAGCTCGTTCGATTCGGGGTCGGGTGGTTCAAAACAAGAAAATCTGCTTTTTTTTTCATGACTCTTTCTTATTCTTATTGTTTCGTGCCAACTGCGAAGTCACAACCAATCTTACTTGTGCCTAACCGACCAATGTGTTCTCAGGCTCAAAAGCATTCCATCCATATATTGTAGTTCAAATTAAAGGAAGTCAAATATCGATTTTTTTGACCGATTCTAGCGCCGATTCTGGGTCGATTCGCCGAACAGAATTAATCAAGAATCGGACTCTGCTTTGACCCTCCAATTCTCATCTCAATTTTTTATTGATTCTTTTTCGAGGAATACACAATTGTAATACATTTCCTTCTGCGACGCGTCTCACGCCTTCCAGCCCAGACTGTCGGCGTGCCAGGCTCGGGAGTCGGTCAACGCAGCCTTCGTGGCTTGACGGGGGCATGGCCTTGTTGGTATCGTGCTCTTTCCTTTACTTCTCCTCTTAGGCACCTTGACTTGAGCAGCAGTCTACCTGTACACTAGTTCAGGTCCAACGGACTGATAAATAACCTTAGTCCTGGATTTTTTATTGTTGCGGAAGCATGTAATGCATCAGCGCAGACAGTCAGTACACCGGAAAATATCGTGGGATTTCAATTGTGAAGGCCGCTCATTCGAGAGTGAGTTAGGGTTAGGGTAATTTTCTCGGTTCTTACAACAGAACGCCTCCGGAGGCGTTTCGCCAATTCTGGCGATTCTTCGATTCGTGACTAAAGTTGGCCTCAGAATCGGAAAAGAATCGGCGATGAATCGGTCCGAAAAATCGATATTTGACTTCCCCTATTCAAATATTCAACCACGATGGGTATTCCGCCAAATGCCGCTCAACCAAATTCGTGGCTGCTGCATCGAATAGTGGTAAACGGTATTTATACTCTCGGAATATGCTGATGGATGGCAATCCTGAAAGAAATTCGCGTTTGAATTTGAGTGCGGAACTGTCGGGCTGGACAGGGCAGAGTATCGCGAGTAGCCGGATCACCGCGCTAAAATTTGATCGCCAGGCACCATGTCCCCTCTTCACGAACCCTCATGGCGAATGCTGACGCCTACATCCTAGCCTGCAACTGCAGACACTCTCCTAAGTTCCTGTGTCTATTTGAGTAAGACCCCACCGTACTAGGCTCGTTGGCCAGAGATTTTCAAGAGAATCGTATCTGCAGCGCACGGCTCTCTTGAAAGTCTCCACCGGTTGCGGACCTTCATTCATGGTTCTCGAATCGAACTATATCTCCCTGCGTCCTGTAGACTACATGCGTTCCGTGGTCGGCGTGTCTTCGAAATGCTCGGCTGGATGATCTGGACAGACCTCGATTCTCTCGCGAGTGCGCTTTGACCTAGTCTCTTTCACCGACTTCCCACTCGTAACCTCGTTCTGAAGCTTTGACCTTGTCCAGGAACGTGCGGTGCTGCTGTATGTGTCCGATTCGCCGATCTATAGTATACTATCTCATACTTGCGACAATTTTTTGGTCAGTTGAATTTCAGCTTGCCATGATTCCTTTCATGATCCTTAATACTCTTTGCAGTATGACGCCATCAAAGAAAAGTGCGCCTTCAGGAGGTCCAGCGGATGCTAGAACCGATATTATTATTAGAATTGCGCCAGGACGCCGATTTGCGAACGGGAGATCATCGCGAAACATGTGCTCTCAGTCTGAATGGTGCGTTGCTCACTCCTCTTCGTCTGCTGCATACCAAGGATCAGTAACCAGAGCATGCGCCGCCACCGTGATTTCATTCGCGCGGTCCTGGTCCTCCATCACGATTGCTTGAAGCACAAGGACAACCTCCTCCTCGCCCAGATCAAGTTCCTTGTCGCACACCCAGATCAGCCGCATTACGTGGGGCTCGACTACACCGATGGGCGGGCCAAAATCGACGTGTACCCGTCTAAGGATGTCCCTGGCCAGGACGCATGGAATGAGCTGCACGCGGAACATGCTCAGCGGAGTGGCGGCCGGTTTTCACTCCATCGTGCGTTTATTAGCGCTGACAAGGGGGCAGTCATGCACTGGTTTCCGTTGCGGACGACGACCGGATTGGTCGACTTCGAGGTACTCAGGCCTCGGCTGTTGGAAAAACTTGCCCTAACAATCCAGCAGAATTCTAATCAAAGGGACATCTATTATTGGGAACCATTCAACGTGGAACGTATTTTAAGACTTGGGTCTTTCTCTTTGAACCCGACTCTATGCCTCGTGGGTTAACCGTACTTTTTCCTTTAACTTTTCGCCGCGGAAATGACACAGCAGAAGCGCGACCAGCAGTTTGGCGGGCGACGCACCCCCTTTGGAATCCTGGAAGATTCTACCACCGGAATCATTTTATTTCCTATTGCTCCATTCGAAGGACGGTGCACAGGCACAGGACGTCCCGCGACGCATGTGTGACCTTCAACATATGTCTTGAGGTACGCTCTTATCTTGCAATTCATGTCCGACGTTGATCCCCCTGAAATGTACAGACTAGTATCAATGACGTCGAGAGCTAAATGCGAATAGGGTTGGACAGTCTGTGCATGTCCTGTCTTGGATGTTTCCTGCCGCGCTCTGCCCCCGCCGGAGCCGTGCGCTCGGCTATTGCTTTTGGTTTCTCCGAAATGAATGATTATAGGACCTCTGCATTCACGTTCTCTTTAGCTCTTGAATATTCGAATTCCGTATCGGATCTCATACGCATTCCCTCCGCTCAGGAACTGCGTCCTCGCCTGGGACATGAGGCTAGATGTCATACCTTGAGCTAAACTCCACGGATCATCTCACTGTCGTCTTCTCTGACACCCTTGTGAATGAGCAACAGCTCTCAATTTAGTTGCTCAGTGTTAACCGTTTTACCGACTTTTCCTTGTTCTATCTCTTGTCCAAGGGCTCCACTCGCTCCACTTTGCCTACGTCGGCGGCGTCCCGTGCAATCGCGGGAATGGCTCGTTTCAAACCTATAAAAGAGCCTTCAATTCTCTCTCATACCTCACTCGAACACTTCCCTCTGTAGTTCAAGCTCTCTTACAAACAAACATGTTCTCCCAGCTCTCTGTTGTCGTCGCCTCTGTGCTCATTGTACGCACAGTCCACATCGTACTTACAGAGAACTAATGGCTAATATTTATCGCAGACCCTTGCTGCCGCCATGCCCAACGGCACTCCCCCGCCCCCGGTCACTCCCCCGACCTCTAACCAATGCTGCGCCAGTGTTGTCCCCGCCAGCAGCTCCGCTGCCTCTGCCGTCGCTGCCCTCGTCGGCCTTGATCTCACCGGCCTCCTCGTCGATGTTGGGTTGAGCTGCTCGCCTATCACCGTCATCGGGAATAACTGGTGAGGATCCGAGTGTTTGCTGTTTACTGTAATCTGACCTTATCCTGCAGTGGAGGGACCACCGTTACCTGCGATGCCCCGGAGAAGGAGTGGGGCGGTCTCATCGCAATCAACTGCATCCCCATCACCCTTTAAGCAGGCGATTCAGAAGGAATTTTTTGGTTCTTGCGCGGAATTTTGATGTATTGAAAGTTGTTTTATTTCTACGTTACGGCGTTGTCTCGCGTTAAATGTCGTGAATAACACGTCCCTTTTGTTTGCTTCTCTCTTCGTTCGACAACCGGCGTCTAATTAAGCGCTGAACCGCTTGATGACATGGAAAACGTCTCCGACGCTGAGCATTAGTTTATGACTCCCAGCAATGCAGAAATTCAACAGCATGAACGCCATTCTTTTTTGTTCCATTTGCCCGTGTCTAAGAGAACATAGGATCAGTCAAATCTGCCAGTTCCGCACGATAATAGCTGAAGTGCAGCAAAAATCGCAACCGAACGAATTCCAAGGCGTGGAAATGCACATCCCCACAACACAGAGAGTTTTGCGTTGACGATGGAAGAACAAATGACAGAATAGGTAGGTGTGATAGGACCCCCAGTTAGTTCAATTACAACTGTAAATGCATGTATATTCGATTGATAGTCCCTTTCAAGTCGAGTTCTGCTAAATTGTCCGACAATTATCAATGACCTCGAAAAATAAATGCGAATCGTTATGCTGACAGTCGTGACCTGTCTTTGTGGTCTGTAAAGATGCAACCCGGACACGGCAGAGATCGGCACAGCGGACTTGGAAATTGTTTATTGGAGTGATCAAGCGTGTCGACGGGGAATAACTGCGACCAGGAACAGAGATTGAAGGAGCAAAGAATTGTAAGGCTCGCTGCATAGGCGTCAACACGGGAAACCGCGCACCTGGGTACAGGTTACAGCCTGGAAGTCAGGCACGCGGCTAAATGGGAAGGGAAATGATTGCGAATTCTGTTCAATGGTAGATTTTCCCAGGAACTCAAGAAGGGCGCTACCCCCCCCAGACTTCTGGTTATGCTTGGTCCATTTCCGCGTCAAAAAAGTTGGAAGAAAGGGTATAGGGGACCCGAGGCATAGAGTCAGCTGCTACCTTCATAGATAACTACGATTCACATTTCGAACGCGGTTCCTGTGTAACCGTGAGTTCTAACGAGGGCTAACGGGTCTCCTTTATCTCAGTACCGGCAAGTTCTTTCAACAACCGGCTTTTGAGGGTCTCAGCATCGATAGGTCCGTCCACCTCATCGGCCAACCCCCGTACCAGTTCGTCCAGGGCAGCGTTTGTTGTGCGCAGTGGAAACCAGTGCAAGAACGCCGTTTCACCTATGCCAATAAACGCGCGATGGCACATAACGGCCACCACTCTGCTGCGCGCGCTCCATCTCTCTTTCATCACAAACATCATTCCTGACGCCCCACGGGCTGCGCACATCGGCAACCGGGTAGACGTCGATTTTGGCCCGCCCCTCGGTATAGTCAAACCCGACATAGTGCGGCTGATCTGGATGTGCGACGAGGAACTGGATCTGCGAGAGGAGAATATTGTGCTTATACTTCAGGTAATCGTGATGGAGGATCGCGCGGATGAAATCACGGCCGCGGGTTCGCAGAGGCTCTGTTAATTCTAGGATGAGGCAAGCGGGAAGATGGAGTGATGCACCTTCACCTCTCGATACTAGTGCAGTCTCCACGGTGGCCGCCCGTGCGCTAGTCGTCACGCTGACAGAATTCAGAGCAATAATGTCGCTTTCGGCATCCACTACACCTCCTGAGGGCACGCTTCTCTTTGATTGTGCAACACTATGAGAATGAAGGGCACGTTAGATGTCACAAGAAGTTGTAATTTAAATTCACCTCAAGATTGTCGCATGATCGAGATATTACCCTGGGGTCAGCCAAATCAAACAGGTTCAGCAAAACCGCACGTTCATCGACAAGGTCAAAAGCGACGTCCAATCGCTAGACATTGATGATGTATCCGGGATGGCGCTCTTGGCCTGCGTGCTGAATGCACGCATCCGCCGTAACACGTAATAGTGAATAGTGCAGGCAGGGAGGCAGCGAGTGAGAATGTGCCAGAACGGCTCCACCTCGATATTAGCCTTGCCACACACAGCAATCGCCAGAAGCAGACCATTTCGCAGCGCGCTTGTAAGACAGTCAAGGTTTCAGAAGATGATCCAGTCGAGGGTGTCAAAGCACATATAGAGTACATCCTCCATGTAGTCGACATCCGTCACCGCGATCGCCGGAATTGCGTCAATGCGGGCTTTCACTAGTCCTGAAAACCGAAACTGTTCCACCCAGAGTAATCCCCGAAACTTGGAATCGCGGACGAAGGTCAGAGTCCAATAAATCGGTCTAATCCTGTCTGCAGGGTCGGCGGGCACGAAACTGATTTGGTCCACAACCAAAGTCGCGAGCTCGTCCATTATCATATGTTTACAGCCCCGTCCGGGCTATTCTGAAAAGAAGCGAAGACCCCAGAGAACGCTTATTCCTCGGTCACGGCTCTGATGGGAACCGTCCTTGAGTATGAGTGGCCCAGCCTCATCGTAGAAGTAAGAAAAACAAAGGAACGTATTATTCACAACATTTAACGCGAGACAGGGTTAGGACGTAGAAGAACTCGGGACTTCGAGCATGCGCCAGAGAATCAAGTATGCTTCTTCCAAATCTTCCTCTTAAAGGGTGATCGGGATGCTGTTGATTACGACGAGACCGCTTGGGAGTAAAACTAGTTAGCGAGGCGCACGGAGACGCGTTAAGGTGGAAGAGAACATACCCCGGAGCTTCACAGGTCACCGTGGTCGATCCACAGTAGGCCGCAGTCAGATTAAACCGCAACTAATAGATTCTCACCAATTATTCCCGACGACGGTGATGAGGGAGCAGCTCAACCCTACATCAACGAGCCCAGTGAAATGTAGGCCGACGAGGGCGCGACCACGGAAGCAGTAGTGCTGCTAGCGGGAACGACGCTGGTGCACCATTAGGGAGAGGCCGGGGGAGTGACCCAGGGTGGGAGACAGCCATTAGGAATGGCGGCAGCAAGGGTCTGCGATAGATATTAGCCATCGTTCGGAGGTGGGCTGTACGTACAATTAGCACAGACACGACAACAACAGAAAGCCTGGAGAACATGTTAAATTTGAGAGAGCTTAAACTACAGAGAGATGTCTTGGAGTATGGATCGAGAGGGAACCGGGAGGTCCTTTTAGGTTTGAAAAGAGCCATTCCCGCGATTGCACAAGACGCCGCCGACGTAAGCATAGTGGAGTGAGTGGACAACAGAGAGAACAAGAAACGCAGTTCAGAAAGCGGGGAGCAGTGAGGGAATACTTGAATACTGTTGGACATTCACAGGGTGTCAGAGAATGCCGACTGCAAGGAGTAGGATTTGAACAGTTCGACATGCTGGATCTAGTCCGGCCTCATATCCCAGGTGAGGAGGACAGGGAACTTACCCAGAGACCAGGACAATCGATGATAAATTTGAACATGCGCGGTGGAAGGAGAATGAGAACGCTGAGGGCAGAATATGGTCGTTCATTCACGAGAAGCGAAATTTAGGGCCGGGGTGAAAGAGCACTGCAGAAAACACCTACGACAGGAAGTTGTTCGCATTCAGCTCTGGACGTCATTGATAGCAGTCTGGACATTTCAACGGAGATCAAAATTTACCACACAACGGTGCGGGGAAAGAGCGCAGTTCGGCAAGTATGTTGAACGTATGAACGCATCGCGGGTTGCATCGTACCTCAAAGGTGGAAATAGAAGATGCGTGGGATCCGAGTTGCGTCCGTACCTATTACCCAAGATCTCGTAGAAATTTGTGAAGTATAAGCTTTTGGTGCCCCTTTTACCGATTCCATGGGGACGAGTTCAAAGAAAATCGGGAGAGTAGATCGAGCTACAGTGTACAGGCTTCGTAGAAACGCCGCATCGAAGTTCGAATTACATTCCAAAGCTCCAAGTTGGCACTGAATTCCTGGATATCGGAAAGATCCAACGGTACTACTGTAGTAATGGCGCGGGTATATTGTGAGGGACTTCTCCAATCCAGAGAAGATGTATACCATGAACGAAGAGAAACAGGCCGTGATTATGGGAGCCGGAAAAGCCATCACTTCACGATGTAGAAACCTGGTGGTCTGACAGTGAGAAGCTGGAGAAGCATAGGCGCAGAGCACTGTGAAGACTCGTGGGGGAACATATTCACCTGTCTCAGTTCCGCACACCGCACCACACCTTGCCAGATTGACAGAAAGCCAGAGCTCGAATACATTCGACGGTTTTCAGGTCCCAATTATGGGACTCCGCTTTGGTGCTAGCGTTGAATTCCAAGCGGAGTTAATGGATGTCCCAGGAGCGAGAGAGTCACAGTGATTGCTGAATGAGGAAATGAACCTGGACCCAGCCGAGCAGTGTGGCTGCAGTTCCAGTATCGTAGCTACTTGCGTATGTGAGCGGCGAGGAGGCCCGAGCGATGGAAAAGTTAGCATCATCCTCGTCGAGACGGAGACATGTCGAGTGTCGAGTGTATACGAGTTCGGAATCCTCGCCGGAACAAGATTGAAATATCAACGTATAGCATAGCACATATATAGCTCAAATTGAGCTCATTGCGTTTTCAGTATGTTTTGACGCCTGCGGAGACTTTTGGATGGAACAGTGCGCCGGTGAGAAAGGACCGGTTTCTTGGAATCTTGCAAGGCCGGAGAGAGACGTACAGCTGGGAGAGTGTGTGTAGGCGCAGGTTGCAATCGGCTGTGAGAGTAAAAACTAAGGAAGGTGAAACGCCGTAAAAGTCTCAGTGATCTCGGATCAATTGGTGATGAAGCATCGATAAAGGACAACGTGGCCTTGCCTCCGCTTTTCTCTTCAGTCCTCTGTATAGTGTTTGCTTGTGAGCACTCTAATTATCTGTTGGTCTTTTATGAAAAGCATTCCCGCCACGACCGGCGAAACTTTAAACAGTCGGCCCTCAAATGTGTACAACGAGTCCTGCAGAACCAGCGCTCGCGGTCAACTCGTGGTTTGCCTAACTAAATTTGCTTCACCGGCGCTTTGCCTGTTCAACCAAATTGAAACCACGCTTCAGTGACTCTCATCCCTGTCTTACGCACCAAATTTCAGTTTCTCTTCCAGTGTAGTTTTTCCGGCAAACTGTAACTGGTTTTCTCGTTCTTGGTCTCACTTGAATTTATTGGGGACATCCCTCGCGCAACGCCTCTAACCGCGCGCAGAGGACAAGGGCTTTTCCCAGCACTCATGGGCGACATCAAAAACGAAGCGCCATCATGGTCAAAGCAATTTCCTTTTTCAGACAATCCACTTTGTCGTCAACCAAAGACCTTCCTGGAAAGGATTTTCTCACCGTACCAATCGCCTCGAGTGGCTCAATCATGCCGTGGCTTGTGCGTCCAAATCACCGTCAACAATTGACTTGTATGGAATATTTTGACCAACCAATCCATCAAAATATTTCCTGGAAACTCGATGGAATCGTATAAATGGGAGCCTGGAACGCCCTCGCTTTGGAATGCCCCACCTTTCATCTGTTATCTCTCGCCCTCCTTAACCACTTCAGTCCTCACTAGTTATGCCCCGCGCCACAAAATCAAAGACCCCGCGCACAAGCCCGACGGTATGTTCCATTGAATCTCATCTGTCCAATGAACATTCGCTTATGCAAACCAGACTTCCAAGCCCCCGCCGTACCCCCCGCGCCACATCCTCTGTCCAGTGCCCGGCTGCCCCTGGTCGTTCGATAAACCTAGCGGCCTTGACCGGCATAATTTCACGCACCTGACCGATGAAGAGAAGCGTCGCCGGTACGGAATCCCTCCCCTCCTTTATTATCATCTAATTTCGTGATTACGAACCCATTCAGAATGTTCCACTGCACACACGCCGACTGCGGATATATGACCATACAAAAATCGAACCTGGAGACCCACCTTCGCACGCAGTACGTTCATTCGTCCTATCTATCATAGTTTCTCCCTCGTGCAGACTGACACGCCGTCGTAGTACCGGCGTAAAAAGCCGTCGCTGCCCAGACTGCGAGTACGCGACGGGTGACCCCGGGTCGCTCACCACACACCGGAAGAAGGAGCACGGGTACCAGCCGCTGCGTAAGGGGCAATCCAAGGCCAAGCGCAACAACAACCGCGGGTCTGCCACCGCCGCCTCAGCTGCTCCAACCCCTTCCACCGCCGCTGGAAACGCGTACCCCACGTCCATCTGGCCTTCACCCTCATCTTCCTCCGGCTCGTCCCCATCCTCTGCTCCATCGTCCTCGACCGCGAGCCCCGCATCCGTGTACTCCGGCCTCTCAATGCAGTCGCAATCGTGGGGCGCGTCTTCTACCTCTGTTTCCCTCTCCTTCAACTCCGAATCCTACCCGTCCTCCGAGTCGTCGACCTCAGGGTATCCGCCCAACTACGCGCCAAACTACAACTATCTTCCCGGCTACGGCAACGGCACTCATCCGCAATCCCAATCCGCGTACACCTACTCCGCCGCTGCCGCCGCCGCTGCCGTGCCACCCGTCTACAACTACACCGCGCAAGTCGCTACGCAGCCCTTGGCCATGTCGATAGCTTTCGACTGCAACGCCTACACGTCCTCGGTGGCAAGACCCTGCGCCGACGACGACGACGACGTGTCAGTTCTCTTCGACCCCGCGACGGGCATCTCCATCCCCTTCGACGCATGTACCCTCGCCGCGACATACGTCTCCCTCACCGAGCGCCCTGGCCCCACCTTGCTGCATCCCGCGCAGAAGACCTCGCTCACTGCTCTGCATGGTGATGCAGCCGAAGCCGCACGCGAACGAGCCGACGTAGAGGCCTGCGCTGCTGTACTCGCCGAGGCGGGCCATCTCAATCTCGAGGGATGCACCTTCACCAACATCACCACCAACATCGCCGCCTTTGCGCAGTCAGGCGAAGACGAGACCTTCGCTCATCACACCCTCGAATACACGAATCCAGGTGTCGGCGGCGCGCGCCGGAGACGGAACTGGAGCTTGAGGGTGATGCTGTCGAATTCCACTTGGAGCCAATCGCCTCCGCCCCCGGAGGCTTCTCCCTCGGTCTGGAGGACCCGGCGTCGTACCACGTGGACGGGGAGCTCAAGACCAATGGACGGATGAGATTTTCCTCGGAGTGGGAGAGCCCTTCGGGGGCGATCTGATTCTCTTCTTTGCTTGTGACTCTGCCATCCTCAATTTTTTTATCGTTACTTATTGTTCGCGTACATATCTTCTCATTTATTCTTCCCTTGTATTAATAGCCGTCACTGTATGACAAAGGTCTGTATTAGATAGTGTACAGTGTTGTCTTTCCTCTACTCACTTGAATTTCAATGTATTGTATCGCTCGCAATTTAACTCTCTCTTCCTTACGTCCGCAATCGGAAGCAAAGTCAGTTTCTGCTTATTCAAAATCGCTCGGTCCCGGCGCAAGATTGCAACGAAAGGCAAAACAGACCAGAGGTGGTGCTTGTACTCGCGCGGTGGTTCCGGGCAAGATGTGAGCTCACGACAGATAGGAAAAAGCAATTAGATCTCGTACCCAGCAGGCGTAGAAATTCCGCAGAGATAGTCTAATTAGCACGGCTCTCAAATCCAATCTTGCGCCTATCACGAAATTCTCATGCCAATAACAGTGCGAAATACAAAGACGGGAAGGAAGGAAGGAAGGAAATGTATAACCACGGCGGTCCCATTGAGGGAGAGACTACATCATTGATTGATTGAACTTTGACCGCTTACAGGTGGAATTGAAAAGTCCAGAAAAAGACACCTGCGCAGGAGCCCCCTACCACGTCGGATCCACTAAGAGATCAGTGCTTCTACGGTCGTGCAAAACTTCATATATAGTTCCCCGGCTCCGTCAGTTCCGGCATCCTGAGAATACATCAAGCAGTGAAAAGGAGAATCGCAAAGTGCAGGGACACTGTCTCCGCTTTGGGAAGGAAACGATTGAATGTCGATGACACGGTGTCCAACAACTCGATCAAATGCCAGCGGGATGGTACGGAGAATCCGACGCAGGAACATTGATTGGCACATGGGCGGCCGAAAAGTCCGTGAACCTCCCTGCGGACGTAGCTCGGAGTCCGGTCCGACCGTGTTTTAGGCTCGAACAGCATCCGATCCAACTTCCGTTTTACGACGGCAAGACGAACCTAGCTGTAAAAAAATAACTGAGAGACTTCCTTATTCCCATATCCTCCGAAGAGATCTATCTGGTTTTCATAATATTTTGGGGCCACCAAGGGTCAGAATCCATTAATTACATCGGACCGGGCATGCGATGTTACTGATGGCAAGTCGATATTCACATTTGGAAATGGCTGCGGAGATCGGTCCGTAGGCGAAAAACTGCCTCAGGCTGGGGTACAGCCACGCCTAGATTTTGGAGGTTGATTTCAAAGGTTTTCGGCCCGCCCACCTCTTGGCACAGATCATCGAAAACAATCGCAATGCCTACTTGTTGCCATGGACTGGTAATGCAACCGGTTAGGTGCCCATGAAGGGTTCAGGTGAAGATCCTTCGGGTTATTATGATATCATGATAGCATGGGATCTTGTGCCTCTTCCGCCGTGCCGTCTGTCCCACCCGATAATACAAGCCTCCCCGACGCGCTAAACGTAAGACCACCGTGCACTTATTTATTAATATTTCAGAATGTCGATCGAACCATTTGGCGGAAGATCGCATGGGCTCTGTTCCAACTAGGGCACCGAAAATTGATGGTGTGTTGGTCTCACTACTTTGACTGTCTTCTCACATATGCGGGTCGCAATCCTACCTTGACGCAAACCCGGCAATTGGCTCTCCGACTGATTAAATCAGAATCCCGTCACGGTCTCGACAGGCGTCTCGACAGGAAAGATGATTGTCTCGACTCTCGGCGGAACCGATGCCAGTGTCGATAGCGGTGACTAGTGTCGATAGAAGATCGCCGCCAAACCGAGTGTCCCGTTACTTCATCAATCATTTGTTGCGATGCAAATAGTGGGTAAAATTACCCTCTAGGACAAATAGCAATTGACAAGGTCCATAAGCCTCTTGGCATTCAGATACTCAAAATCCAGTTACTCATGGAACTAGAAACCTTGCATCTTTCAGAAATGTGCCACAGAGTAATTGTGGACTCCCACTCATGAAGCGAGCGACTTTTGGATCCTCAGACTAAAAGTAGCAGAACATTCCAGGAACAGTGGCAACTTTGGCACCCTCCACCGCCGCCGGGCCAGGAAGAAACCTCGATTACGATGCTCACTTTTCCCCGGATGTATATTCCTGTTCATGCGCTATGACTTACATGACACATATTTAGGTCATAAACCCTTTCTTGCAGATATGCGCCGAAACAACTGCCACAAAAATTCGGACGGCTATTCCCGGGCTTCGCCGCCTTCTCGAACTCTTCTACAGTCGATGTCAAAGGGGCGGAGAGTCCGACGGACAGCGGAACACGGCGAAGTCATTTGGCCGCTTCATCTTGAGGCTGCCCTATTGGAAGGCAAGTAGTGGATATCGCTAGCATCAAGCATTACTGAAATTACTGAACAGTTCTCAATTCGCATAGGGCTTAAGCAATACCGGCCGAAGGTTTGCAGAGCCACAGCCATGCTGGGTCGCTACCCGGAGAGAAACAAATTCCTATCGCAATATATCTGGACAAAGACCGGGGAACAAAGAACGGCGAAACAAGTCGCGAGTAGATTGCGGCAACTCCGAGAATCACTCTCAGGTGAAGAGTGTACGTGGATCTCAAGTAACTACATACTGGTTTTGGGATATAAAATAATGTCACCAGTACAGGATCTGTTCTATCCTAATCCATATTCCAACCCTTCTCAAGGGGAAGGAAGTGTCCCCGCGAGGCCTCATCTCCTTGTCGTCGTTGATATTATCCCAGAAGATTATCCTGTCCAACCCTACGACTGTTCACCGCAGCCGTGGTTGGAGAGCGAGAACATCACACACATTTCTTGCTATCCATGTCGACTTACTTCCATTGACCCACGGTGACCTTCACGTCCCCGGCCCCAATTCGGGCCCAGTCAAGGTTTGCTGTGTGCATAGACGAAGTTACAGTGCACACCGAGAATGTATCACTGCTCACAGTTTGAGAAGACCTCCAGCTATCAATGCCCCCGCGTTTTCTCTGCAGTACAAGGCTGGTCCTTTCTTGGAAAACCATAGTGGAAACTCTTGGTGAGTATTTCTTCAATCACAATCCAAATTATCGGGCCCATAAGATTGTCGCAGATCCCACCTGTTACATGATTTTCCAGCATGTTGTCCAAGTGGACGATAGCGCCGTTCTTTTTTACGCTACGTACATTTCTAGGTATTCGGCGGGACGTCCAATGGGAGGATGATCACTATCAGAGAGGATCTTAGAGGCCGCTGGTGTTATTGGTGGGCCCTGACAGTAAAGGTTCCATAGGTTAGGATGTATTCCTAGGGAACTCGACGATGGATATATGCGTAGAGCCCCTGCGAGTCCATCCAAACTTCAAAGTTCACTACATCGTTATTCTGAAATTAAAGGAAGAATGGCTTCATGTAAAGAACACCACTTCGCCAGAGCCGCTAGTGGCTCCACCGGTATATCATCGTAAAGCGGATTTTTCTCAGCTCAAGGAGTTTACGTGGAGCGTTGTTTTCCTAGTCGATCCGTACGGAACGCAGGATTCCAGAGCCAGTGGAGTCCGTCCAAAGTCCGTGAGCATTATGAAACCCAAGTAAGGGTAAATTTATGTAAGGAACAATACCTCACCTCAGCCGACACCGACGTATTATGGCAGCCGATTTCTCTCCAAATCTGAGCCTGGGGCGTTTTCTGCCGGTGTAAAAGCATTGACCATTTTTGAACGCGTTCAGTCCCGCCCAATCGTCATCAGTTTGGGGGACCCGTAAAGGACGTTCAGCACCGCAGCTTTACCCTAACTTCCTACTTGTCCTTGTGGCCTTTTCAGTCTGGAACGAACATTCAAAATCCGAATGGAATGACCCGAGGTCAGCGGTGCCCCTTCCAATCCCCTGCTGTGACGGCTGCGCGGTCGGGCTAAATGCAGACTTCGACATGAGTACACGCATATGTAACATGAGTCGTACCACTTGCACATGTATACCGTGTAGTCTGTACTCCTGGAAGCAACACACGAGGTTGACGGTAGACAGGAGGCATTTTCGTGGACGCTCGCCCTGGATCCCAACCTGCCGATGTCGTCTGCTTCCATTGTGTTACGGGCGTGCTCGGTTTTGAGCTGCCATGCTTCCTGCTTGTGCGCCTCTGGACAGACAGCCAGCAGCCTGGCCTTCCAGCTGTTCACTTCTGACAGCCGTTGGCCGTGGGCCGGTATATGTTCCAATTCCACGAATGTCAATGCCCCCTCACTAACCTGCAGCAATGCGCAGCAACAAAACCTCGTCAACTCGCTGAGGCCATTCATTCCCACCTCCTTTGTCTCCCCTTCCTTCACAGATTAGCGGAGGGAAAAGAATAGCGGCGACCACATAGTGACATGCCTGATATGCCCGACCTCCGTTTCAATCAAAAAAAAAAAAAAAAACTCGAATGGAAGGCTAAATTGTGTTTCTTGGGACTTCGAGGTTGAATAGGAGCAGATTATTCACTCTCTTTAGATTTACTGCGCAATTCGTTGGCATGTGGTTGGATTTATCCCCTTGGAGTCTACCTCCATTTTGCTCTCTACTCTAGTACTAGTCCTTCCAAAGCCTTCCATCTTCCACTCGACAGCTTTTACTACTCTTGGTTCTAGCAAAATCCGCATTTCAACCACCCATCTGTCAACTTATAAGAAATCTCGCACGGTTTCCGTGGATCCGTAGCTCAGATACGCTCTTGGTTACTAGTCATAGGCTGGTAATGAGCCTAAGCTTCAGAACCAGATCCTGCTCAATTAATCGGGCCAGTCATCGAACAGCCCTTCACGGAGAAAATTTCTAACAAAGAACCACAACCTTACGGTGAGACTTATAACACCAAATTCCAGATGTCTCCTAAACTTGTAGGTTGTTTGGCGTATTTTCGGCGTGAAGCAGTTGTTGAGGGATGGGTTAATGGCGACATCACCAATGCCAGTGGGAAAATGAACCAGGTCACCGGCAATCTAACACAGATCCTCACCTCACACGGTGGCCGGCGACTCCTGTCCTTCTCCGTATGTCCAATCCGGTTGCCCCGAAACTGCCCGAGTCTAACAGGCCTACTTCCAGCGACCACAGTCAATGACCGGCCTCTCGTGTTCAACACAAACTATACAATCAACCATACGGTATAAATTCCCGGCAACTCCGTAATACTACACGTCATTTGGGAAGGGAAATTGAAAGACGAGTTGGTTTTACAGTAATTTGTTTGGACTTATATCTAGAAGAAATTGATCTTCTTTTGAATCTGACTTGACCTTCAGGAACCCGTCGCACGGTTGAACCAGGTTCTAGAATGGTCAAAGTATGTGAGCCGATGGCTATGCACGGCTATATCCGTCGCGTGACTAAGCCGCCTGGGCACAGCCGAGGCCCGCCTCGACAGTGCTGCGAAATGCCGTAGCTCCTGATGGCCGCCTAGCTCCGCCTCGCCACAGGTTGCTGACGGCTAAGCCCAGGCGTCATCGGGAAAACCGCTAATATGGACCACTATGAGTCGCTAGGTACTGCTATGCACCACTTCCATAGTGCTACATAGGTACATCCCCTTCGCAAAGTGCTATGGAGTGCTGTATAGTGCCCATAGTGCCCATAGTTACATCCCCCATTCTTCCAGATGCCCGTCTCAGCATATGCCCAGTCTGCCCTCTTCTTCAACGCGTCTATCCGATGTTCCACCCCGGCTGGCATCGATATCGATATATAGCTTGACGTCTTGCACGCATGACTTGCGGAGACCAACTTGTTTGCTGGAGATTGTACTATTCTCGGGATGCCGCGGCACTGGTAGACACACGGAATGTTTAAGGCAATTTTTGGGTTCCGCGTACGTGCAGGCAGAGCTGCCGTTCGAGCGAATCGGGTCATTGCGTGCCAACAGTATGCCTCAAGCAGGGGGAAAATCCGACTGCATAGCCGCAAAAGAAACCAACCGGCGGTTGAGTCCACAACGATTAGGGAGGTATTTGGTGATAGTAAGTACGGACTCTGGAATAAACTTTCCGATACATTACTGGTCAGGAAGGTCCCAGATACCATGTAACTTCCTTGTCTCGATACTTCCTCAACCGTTCTGGTTCCACAGTTATGGACAGAACCACGGACAAACGAATACTCTTTTGTCAGAATGATTGCCATCGTAGCTTGCGGTAATTACGATGCCCAGCAAAACACAGGCGCCAATTTTGGCAGCCGGAGAGAGAGTTCTCCGGTCGCGAGAAGTCTCAGTTGTGTTATCGCTCCACTTCCGGCGGGAAAAAAGTTTGGTTTTGAGCATCAAGGATATTCACTGTCTCCGGTAGCACCAAAACTTAATTATGCGCTGTGCCTATAAGAAACCTATTCAGGTCGTCATTCTTTCCTGCAGATATGGGGTCAAAAAAGTGCTACAATATTCAGGACGACAATTCCAGGTCTTCATCGCCCCCTTCACACTCCTCTGGGGTCCATGCTAGAAACTCGGAAAATCTGGCGCACTTCGGAAGACGGCGGGACCATTTGGCCTCATCATCTAGAGGCTGCCCTATTGGAAGGCAAGTCGTAAATGTTATGGGCATCGAATTTTGGTTTCAACTGTGCTCAAATTCGGATAGGGCTTCAACAATTTCGGCCGAAGGTCTGTAGAGAGACCGTGATGCTTGGTCGCTACCCAGGAAGAAATCAATTTATCTCGCTTTATATCATGACGAAGACGGGGGAACGAAGAACAGCCAAACAAATCGCGAGTAGATTGCAGCAACTCCGGGAGTCGTGCTCGAAACAAGAATGTACGTGGAGTTCAAGCAACTATTCGTTTTGTGATCTAAAACAATGTTACCAGTACAGGATCTCTTCTATCCCAGTCCATATTCAAACCCCTCACAAGGGCAAGGGAGTGTCTCCGCGAGGCCCCATCTCCTTGTCGTCATCGATATTATCCCAGAAGATTATCCTGCCCAACCCTACGAGTGTTTGCCGCAGCCGTGGTCAGAGAGCGAGAACGTCATACACATCTCTCACTATCCTCGTCGAATTAGCTCCGTTGATCCCACGGCAACCTTCACCTCCCCTTCCCCAATTCGAGCCCAGTCACGCTTCGCTGTATGCACAGACGAGGGCACCGTGCACACCGAGAATGGAGGGCTGCTCACCGCCAACGAAGATATTAAACCATCACATCCTCCGCGTTTTTTTATACAGTACGAAGCTGGTCCCTTCTTATTGGAAAATCATAGTAGAATGTGCTGGTGAGTATGTGATCCAAGTCTAAATATGGGGGCGCCTAATGCTCGGGCAGATCCCACCTGTTACACCATTTTCCACCAAGTTGTTAGCGTCGAGGATTGGACCGTTTTTTTTTTCCGCTACGTACGTTTTCAGGTATGAAACGGAATATACAACGGGAGGTGATCTCAGGCAACAACCGCTATCAATGGGAGATCACTGTACGTTATTGGTGGGGCCTGGCAGCGACGGTTACGTAGATTAGGGTGAATTCCTGACCGGTACGTAGGGAACGCAACGATGTATATCGCAGAGCCAGTGCGAGTCCGTCCAAAGGCCGCTGCGTCGATACTTTAAAGAAGGATAGATTTATACAAGGAATATCACTTCATCGAAGCCGCCACCGGCATGTTTCCACGCAGCAGATTTCTCTCGGACCGACGAGTTTTTCTGTCAGTGTAAAGCACTCTCAATTTTGGGAGTTGCTTCCGTATTTGGTCATTTTGGCTTTCCCAGCCTTAAAGGGACCTTCGAAAACCAAAAGGAAGGACCCGAGTTCTGTAGTGCCACGTCCAACCCACTGCTGCGACGATTGTGCGGTCAAAGTCTACATTTAGCGACAGGTAGACACATGAAAATAACGTCGATCTTACCACACACACTATCTGTTTTTCCCTACAGGTACGGACCTCACCCTGTGGATGTAAGGCGGAAGGAAGGATGGGTACACGGAAGAGCGGATGTTTAAGTCGATACTCCATTGCTGAGGGGTGCTTTGGTGCCAATGTTTTACGCATAGTATTGCTCCACATTGTCCCGTTCTGTGAAATCCAGGAGGACAGGAATCATGAAAGAGACCGCATCTGCCAGGCGCAAGTCGACAATTAATTAATTCAATCAATTAACGTTCTTAAGATTTTGCTGGTTCGGCTGTGCTGTATCCCCGTGTAGCCTTTCTCCTTTTGTTCTTCCTCTGTTCTTGCCCTTCGATTAACCCCTTCCGTCCGACTCTCTCCGCTTTTCAACACTGCTTTTTCATTTACTGTCAAACAGCTTTTTCATAATAGGACGCAGCGAATCGTATTCGCTGCTGCCCACGGCGCAGCATGATTCCAATCATGCGGCCGAGAGGCCACGTATTTCCCCAGCGTTTCTTCGCATCCTCCTTTTGCTTTTCCTCTGCTCGTTGTCTTGGGCTAACCCCTTCTATTCTGGAATTTCTGTGTTTTCCAATGCGGCCATTTTATTTCCGATGAAACAGCTGATCGCGAAGTTCTTTCTCGACAGGCCGCAGTGGATCGCAGTTGCTGCAACCTCCAGCGCAGCGTGACTTATACATCTTCCCGTGAGACCACGTAGTCCTTCCGGCAAAATTCCTGACATATAAACTCTCCTGCTCTCATTTTGGATGCCATTCTTTCGCACCCTCTACTCATCCCCAAGATCAATCGTATATCCGATCGGATTTCTCAACTGCTCTGTCTACCGCTAAGTGCTAGGATTCAAGCTGTCTGCTGTGCAATTTCTCGGCTACCTCAATCCCGGCGCGGGTCTATTCAATGCCATTTTTCAGATAAAGCTGGTAAGGCCGGCAAGCGGCACGGCCCGCTACCAGTCGGACAACTTCCGGCTGCTGATCGGCCCTCGTTGTAATTGTTTTCCATTGAATTGGGCCTCGCGCTCGCTCCATCAACAGTTCTCAACACAAGAAGGAAATTAAAATTAAAGTTGACAATATGCTACTGGATTCAGTGAATTTAATGGATGAATTTGTCATGACAGGCAGGCCAGGTATAATAAATATATGGCGGTGCTTCGGAATCTGTTTGCTCTTGAAACATTTTTATTTTTCGTTCTTCAAAGACTGAGGTACAAGCTGTGGCCATATTCTGCGGATGCAATCAAGTTCTCCACGATGTTTTCCTGTTCAGTACGTTCTTTTTCCTGTGAGTTTTGAGCCTTCTTCCCCCATCGCAAACAGCAATCTGGCTCCTGAGTCATCTACGCAGTTGTCCAATACTGTCCTTCCCATCGTGATCGACATTCAGACTGGATAATATTCAGTACAAGGAGTTGGGAGCAGTGTTAATTCCATAAATGGTGGACAGGAAATGTACCTGAAAATCGGTGTCAAGACAGTTAAATTGCCATTTTTCGCCACTATCAGCAGTCTGGTAAAGATAAGCCATTGGCAGAGAAATATGCGGGTGTGAATTTGAAAATTGACTGCAGTGCCCAGATAATATGTGCTGTGATGAGGGTGCGTAGAGAGTCAACCGTAACTCTTTCAGGAAGCTTAATGCGATGTAAAGCAGCGATGAACCGCAGAACCGACTTATGGCTCTCAAAAAGAGTTGAAAAAGTCGGCCATTGAGGCGGAAGACTGGAATTCTGCACCTGCTTCAGTGATAGTTCGTGAATGTTTCCTTATTGCAGCTCGTAGCTTGCAACGAACATGGTGCACACCAGAAACCGTAATATTAAAGGCAGTGGCTATATGCACAAGACTTTCTGTTGAAAATTCCTTGTCATTTGCATCAAGAGTCGTGGACAACACCATTTTGGACATATCTGTAGCAGATTCACAAGCTTGGCAGAGAGCGCGGCACGCAGATCTGTCCGGCCGTGGAGATGTAGATACATCAACTCCATGGTCAACACAAGCTCCAGTTGCAATTTAGTGGATGAGCACACGGCCTGAACCAAATTCATATTGGCATATGGGATTGCATACAAGTCAAGCGCTTACTGGATTTTCTGCAAATCTGCGTGAAACACAGATCTCTGACAATGTGTTACATGATGACCAAAAAATATATCATGAATAATATTTAGAGAGTTTATAGGGCGTATGGGTTCATCGGTAGATGTCAAGAAGTATAGGTACAGTAGAGAGTAGTGGGGTAGACATAGATGGGCAGCGGCACAGCAGGAAGTCATCACACATACAGTGACGGTGCGGAACTGTAGAATAAACTGAGCAAATAGAAGGTGCGGAACCAAAACAATGACTTACGGCTATTTTGGGCTGCGCGATTGATATTTCTTGTGGGTATCTCGAATATGTGGGGGGAAGGTTTGGATAGCATATCAGGCAGAGTATACATGACTGAACTGAGCAAGAAAAATACCGAAAGATTTTTCTAAGCAGATGACTCCAGAAGTCAGAGAAAAGCTCCGAGCAGAACAAGAGTTTGACATGCATAGAGCATACAGTGTTGCCAGACGGTGGGGTGAAAACATGTACACCAGAAGCAACAGAATGATGTGCGGGAATTCCACTGGCCAAGATTCAGTCAAGAGTCACGCGAGATCTTTCAGAGAGGAGATCGACAGAGGTAGAGAGATGCTTGTTGCAGAAGGTCCCAGTGAGAAGCGTGGTGGAGGTGCGAGAACAAGAGAGTTGCCACGTTGATTTGGCACGTTGAAGTGCCAGTTGACCCGTCACTTCAAAAATACCAGTCAACCTGTCCTGTCACATCAGAATGCGACGCTTTACGAGACACATATGACTTTCCTTGATCGCCGTTGGCCCTGGAGAATGGATGCTGACGCAAAAACTGCTGACAAAAATCGCAGTTTACTGCCAAAAACTCGAAAGTCGGGCGCCCTATAGAAACCCTTACTTAATGGTAGCGGGAATCATCTGATGCCTTTTTCCTGTTGCTACTGTTCCTTCTTAGTTCTGGAGTTGTTTTGAGTCGAACTCTTTCTAATATATGGTGTCTGAAATCTTTAAACTACGACAGGACATCACCGAGTTTTGGCGCTGTTAGACGCTTGTTGTCTGATAAGATTGTCACCTCTTTCGCTCTTGGGAACCTCTCATTATTGTACGCTCTCCCCCTCCTAGGCTGAGGGCATCAATGTTTGTTTCTTTTCTGACTCTGTTCACACATCCATGTGCCTTGCCTCCTGGCCAATCACTACTGAAAACTTATTGATGCAACGGTCCGACATTGTGATCGTGCAGGGTTTTCTGCACTCTTGCACATCCCTAATGTATATCTCACAAGGGAAATGAATAAAGCTTCTGCTTCATCTGGAAACAATCCTGTGATGGCGCTGACTTCTCGCTGGAAATCAACAGTGGCACGAGATTGAAGCTCGCCTCTCATCCTGTCTCTCTTTTAAACACTTACACGGGAGAATTTTTGCTTTAATTTGGCCTGCAACAAGAATTGTAACTACATTTCTCTTGCACTCTTGCATCCCAAAGCAAAGCAGGGGATTATCTTGTTCAAATTCATGTTCCTTTTGTTGAGATGCCGGCTGTCGGCGTCCAGAAATAGTACAGACAGCCAGTTTTAATTTGATGTTCACGTTGTTGAGACGCTGGCAGTCGGCTACACAGAAACAGAAACAGTCCAGATAGCTCTATCAATTGGGATTGCCAAGAAGTAAACATTGGCAGTTGCCATATATGAATTCCCTGTGGTAGATGGCGTGGTTGGCGGTCCACCAATTCGTGTAATCATGGCCAGAATTTGCGAGTTTGTAATAAATTTCAGATGGGGCTCCTTGCTTGGATGGAGACAATGCACTCAACATCCAAAGCATCTTCAGAATTGACCTCACTATCAACCCTGCTGAACACTGTGTGAAGTTTGCAAGGGGGCTAAAAACTGCCTATTCACAGTCTGGACCAATATGGATCTGAAACCTGATGCCGAACCCAGGCTACGAATACTGTACCAGCCTATAGCATAGCAACGGCTGGCCCACTGTGACATGGCCAAGTGGCTGGAGGCGACATGATGGAGCCAGAGGGGACTGTGACTGTTGCCAATTTAGACGACCGTTGCAGAAAAGGAAAGCCCTCGGAAATGATATCAGGCAATTTAGAAACATAAAACACTCCTCAGGAGACATAAAATAGGCCAAAGAACCCAGGGAAAAATTTCTGGGCAGGATTTTGGAGTTTTTTTTCTGAATGTCACACCAGCCTCTTGGCAACAGGGCTTCCGTGATCGTGACACGCCTTGAATGGCAGTGACATGATGAGCCTGCCATGACCGTGACTGTTGCCTCCCTACAGGCCGGTACAGTATTCAGGCATTTTCCTAGCTACAGTATGAGCTGAAGGTTTGTTCCCAAATCAGATGAACATACTGCACAGTGACTATTGGATCTTGGTGCTGAGTGGTGGACATTGTGGGACTTCAGAGTCCTTGAGTTCAATCTAATCTCAGGCAAACTTCATTTCTGATCCAGTAAATTCCATGGGTCACACTGGTTGAACATTTGAAGTTTTTCACTGAAAATGTTGGTGAAAAATGTTTTAAATTTTACAGCAATTTTTCAGTGAAAAACCAGGTGAAAAACTTGAAACATTTTTGTGAATTTTTTGAACCTTGTGAAAATTTTCTGAAAAAATGGTGAAAATATTTTGAAGTTCAAAAATGTCATTAAAAAGTTTCAAGTTTTTCACCTGGTTTTTCACTGAAAAACTGCTGTAAAATTCAAAACATTTTCACTAGAATTTTCACTGAAAAACTTGAAATGTTCAACCAGTGTCATTGTAGATTCACATGCTGTTCCTTTCTGGAAGGTTGCTTGATTCTTGCTAGGCATCTTTTGCACTACTCATGGCATTCCCGGCTTCCATGTGTCTGGAGTACTGTACTATTTTGACCAAATGTTCATAGGGTGTCACACATCGCCTTCAATGTTCATTTTCTCAAGCAATCACAGGGAAATTACCATATATGGCAGTCCAGCAAATGCCAGACCAGAGAATTTTGTGTTTCTGAGCCTCTTGCAGCTGCAAATCTCAATTTTACCATCACCAGTGGCCCAAGTGTTCAGTTCAGTGGGCTAGGGGGGATTTATTATACTTGCGTGGTCCAAATGTCTGAACAACAAGTTTGCGTCATGCCTCACCTGATCATGAACACATGGTTGGAGTACAGTACAGTACAGAGTTTTCACACCCAAAAGGGTAAAATATCATTAGAGTCTGAAACTCTACCTGATATTATCCAAATCATATGGAATTTATGTTAGGGCAGAAATGCCCATTTTCAGCATAATCTGAGACTGGAACAGAAATTTGCCAAATCAGGGTGCATTTTAGATGCTCTGAAAGCAGGAAAATCAGGCCAGTCTGAAAGGTGAGCAGATACTGGTGCTTTTAGTATGCCTTTCTGATGAGCTGATATTTGTGGGGGATTTTTGCTATTGGTAACTGAAACAATGGAACCAACATATCATGGACCTGCTATTTGTACTGGCTTGAACTCCTGAGCTGCCAACCAGGCCACACTTCAAACTAAAACAAAACTAAAATTGTCAGGAGAGAGCTTGTATATCGAGCACAATATGCCAACCTTTGGTGCAGAGTGATACCAGCGGTTATTTTCTGAAATTCATTAGATCATAAATATTCTGAGAATTACCTTGGTTGACCTTCATGTTCAGCACTTCATATGTGTATACCAGCATGTATCAAGGTCCCTAGTAATAGTAATACTATGGTATTTTTGGCAGAGAAGAGAAATATTGTTGGGATGTCATTGACTGGCAGTTATAGTAACAGAATCCAGGGACAGTGAACCTGGCATGAGACAGATTCTGCAGTACCAGGAATGCCCAGAGGGCCATATGAATCTGTAGGCACAGGGTGCAATTGGCTGTGAGAGCAGAAAGGAAGATCAAGGTGAGGCCCAATACCAATGGTAGTAGGTGAAAATAAAAAAATAAAGAAAATAAGTTGCAATAAAAAATTGCTGAAAGGTGGTTATTTTCTTTCTTTTGGTGGTACAATGTCAGGACAGGTACATTTAATAGGTACATTTAACAGGTACATTTAACAATGGATACATTACCAGGCTGCATAAGTGTGGAGGAGACTTGACCTCCAAGAAGAGAAGAAAACCTTGTCTTTATTCTGCATAGTTGAAAATAAATAGGCCCCAGTTAATGTTAACTTGCTTTTATCATGTTTCTAGAGGATAGTACTTGTCTGAAGATACAGTGGACTGGTTCTTGGATCTGCTTAAAAATTTACTGGGACAGCTCATAGCAGGTACTTGGACATTTGGGAAACTACAAAAAAGAGGAGATAAATACCCAAAAGCCCCAGAAGTCATCATTTGGAAGTTGCATCCTACAATAGAGGACCAACAACTGCACAGAGGAAGTCTTTAGAGACTTATAGAGTACTAGTGAGTGGGTTGAAGGCTAAGGGAGTCGGATGCAGGCAGTTTACATAGGCTGTGGGCCATCCTTCCAAATGGGCATCAGGTTGCAAGGGCAAGGCAATGCCCATGGGCCATGCTGAAGCAGCAGAAAGCAGTTACAGAGGAAAGCTACATAGAGAGAGTACATGTGGGGAGACATGTTGTGTCTCTAGTGACAAGCAGAGACACACAGACTTGGTACAAAGGGATTTATTCCATTGGACCAGAGTTTAGAGTGGGATTGTGGGTACAGACCAACAAGGAACAGACCTGTGGGCTCCCTTTGACAAGAGCAGTATTATCCTAGAGGGTGGATTCAACTCTGTGCTCAGAGATTCCTGGCTTGTGGTTGCAGACAGCAGCCTGCAGCACCTACCATATACCCAAATCAGGATGTGAGAACCATGTGAAGGGTTTCTCTTGGCCTATGATGACACATCAGATATGCATGGCCATGTTTTTGTTTTGTTTTGTTTTCACTCTTTGTTTTTCACATGTAAATCTATATTCTAGTAGTATAAATAGGGCTTGAGGACCCTGCAGAAAGCCAGTACACCACAGCGGACATTGTTGCAGTTGTTCACAGGCCGGCTTGCAGAGAGTAGTATCTACCTCTGTTTGTAGTGTGTCTATAAATTGAAGTTTGGTTGTTGGCTCTAGTTCAGTTCAAGTTAAGAAGTTAAGCTTCACGTTGTCGGCCCTGCAGGTGGTCTTCACATATAAAAGAGAGGTTTACCTACCTGAGTGGGCTTGTTGCTTCACTAGTTCCATCTGTGGTTGATATTGCCCATGGTAACCAACAGGAAGAACAGTTTGGTCGCCAGCAAGGTACTTAAGCCTTGAAGTAGAGCAAAAGGTTCCTGTGGCAGGTTAAGCCAAGGTCTATAACAAGGATTGCTTGTTGTGAGAGTGATTGAAAGCCAGATCTGTGACCTCAATTAGAGGATTTACTGTTGAAACCTTTACAAACTCTGCCCTGACATTGATGAAACTATCTAATAGTCTTCCTCTCGTCTTGTATCCAAACCAAACCACATATATTACTTGTTCATCGAGGCTGTGGGGCATTGTTCTGTACAAATCCTGCATAGTTGAGGTGCTGCAGGCATTGTTGTCAGTCAGATTAGTGAAGATTTGTTATCACATTGGGTTTCAAAACCAGTAGTCGCATACTATGACTCGGACCTGAACTCACCAAGGGAGTGCGCTTGTTCTTTGGGAGTGATAGTAGTTGGTTGTGAGGTTGTTAGTTGTGGTGTCTGTTAGCATCCAACAATAATCGCATTTCTAGCTTATAGTGAAGTGCACCATTTCACTGGCATGAAGGGAGCAGAGAATGCAGGTGACCACCTTGGATTCATGGTGCTCCTTCCAGAATTCATTGTGGCAGGTGGAACAGCCAGTCAGGCAGCAGGTCATCTTGATCTCCTGGGTCTCCCAGTTGATCTCCAGATTATGTTTCTGGAGCCAGGAATACCCAAGGATGAGCTGCTGCTTACCTAACTGGGTGACTGCCAGCTGAATGTGCTTGGAGTAGCACCAGTACTGAAGAACCATGTTGGTAACTTCCCAGATAGCACTAGCCTCATTTGGAGAGTCATCCACGTTGAAAACCGGGATGGGTTGTGAGAGCCAGCAGACCAGGAAATTGTTCACTGTGACATACTCCAAGTCCAAGTTCACACAGTCTGAGGTGGCCCCACAGTCAACAAGGCTGTTCAGCAAGAGCTTAATGGCATCATTGACCGACTCGATGTAGTGGCAGTGAAATAAGATATTGTGAAAATGGTCCAAAAGATGGCTCAACTGAGATTCGAACCCAGGTCACAGGACTCATGTCCAGTGCTTTTAACCACTGCACTATTGTGCTGACGATAGTACCAGGGTGATTGTTGTTGATGACCACTTGCTTATACAGCAGCTGGATCTAACTCTCTCTTTGTACCACACTGTCACAAACTCTGCCTTCAACCCCTTGCTCAGTCAGCAGCTGGATCTCTAGCATTGTTTGTACCAGCACATCATTGATCTCTAGAGGGAGGTGGAGCAAGTTGCAACCCAGAGTCATCACTACCATGTACCGTTTAGGGAGCTTGCACTCCCAACCTGGTTTCCAAATGCAGGAGGTAGTCAGGGCACTTGGTAATACCACCAACTCCCTTAGTCTTAAGGCTGTCGATACACCATCAACAGCCTTAAGACAAAGGGACTTCAGTACTCCATGGAACCCTCAAGTGAAGCCTCTCCACCATCTCCATAGGAGGGTCAGGTGGGCAAAAATGCTATAAATTCCACTGTTTCCACCATTTTTAGTGACCCTAGTCAGTCAGCTTAAATGTCAGTAATTTTCTGTAACCTGCTAAAATTCCATCATCTCCACCAACTAGGGTCTATGGTGGTCCAGATGTACATTTAATTGGCCGCAAGATATATAGCTGATTTCGGACTTACTGCCCCAAAGTTACATGATTTGATGCCTTACCCACAAAAGAGATAATGATAATCAGATCATTTAACTAGCAGGGTAATGGTGGCATCCTGCAAGATATATAGCTGTTGGCCACAAGATAAAGAGTCACCTGGAAAAAAAAAAAAGATAAGGTGCACCTGCAACTTTTGTAATCTGCTGTAAAACTTCTATTCATGCAATGGATACAAACACAAGTAAGTTTGCTGGAGTGAAGCAACTATTAATTGGCTGTATGTAGGGCACAAAACAAGTGATTGAGTGCATGTGAGGGTATAAATGGAGAATCTGTGGATGAAGTACTGGAGAAGCATTGTCTGATGAGTGGGTAAGTGGCCCCACCTCTGCCACAAAGGACTGGGAGCAGTCTGTTTTGAAGTAATACCCAGGGAAGCCCTCACTGAGTCAGAGGCTGAGGACAAGCCAAAAACTTGTGGGAAGAGTAAATCCAAGGCTGCAGCATGTAGTGCTGGTAAACCTCATGCCCATCCATGTGTGCAGTCTCTGGTGAGGAAGCCAGAGGTGGAATCCTCCCACTCAGATGACTCCAAGGCTGAGCCAGTTGCTGTTCCTGCTGGTGAACAATGCCCCAGCTCTCACCTCAAATCCAACTTGGAATCTGAGAGAGTGAAATTGGAGTCAGAGGACAACATTGCAGTCTCATGCAGTCGTAGCTCGCACTCTGGTTGTTCCTTCTCAATGTTTGACTTGTGCATAGACTCAGATATCAAGGAGATTGAGCTGCCACTTGATGATCATTGCACAGGTGAGTGGGTCTGATGTATATTGTTGTGCTTTTATTCCTTTCAGCCTCCCATGGTTGCAAGCATAGCACTTCCCCGTCTTTCACTCTGAACAAGTGGGAAGAAGGTCACAAGAGGGCTAGATCTGCTTCCCACAGTTCCAGTCATAGTTGGTCATGTTCATCATGACAACTTCTTTTTTATCTAAGATTGTCATAGGCCTCAAACCCGAACAACAGAGTGATAGTGATCATTTCCCTCTCCTCCAACCAGTGATGTATTCCTTTGTATTCAACCTAGATAATAATCAAAGGAGCACTCAATCAGCATATGCTAATACCCTGGCAAATATTGCTGCTGCAGTGTCTACTTCGGCCAACAGATCTGTGTCCGTTTCTGCATCTACCCCATCTGTGTCCACCAACAGTCCTCAGCTGGCAGCCCTTCATCAGCGGGGATTTCAAGCCTGAGGTCATACACTAGACCTATTCACAAAGGACAAGATATCCTGCAATCTAGCTCTAATATTTGGAACAACTCCTGAGTAACTCTGACTCCTTGATTCCAATGGACTGATTAGCTAGATTTGTCTGAAGCATATCAATTTTTGACTCCTCACACAAGCCTTCAACTTGATCAATATCATACCCACATTCCTTACATTGTCACTCCTTCCTTACCTCACATTCCATTTAATTGTCACTCCTCAGACAATCCTTCCTCAGCACTCCATCCACAAAATCTTCATTATACCCTTGCACACACTCTGTCACTCATTTTGAACCCTACATACAGCCAATTAACTATTGCTGTGCTCCAGCAAACAAACCTGTGGTTATTGCGGGAGGGTTTAGAGAAAAGTTTTTCAGAAGGGTACAAAAGTTGCAGGTGCAACTTGTCTTTTTTTTTTTTTTGCAGGGCTCTTTATCTTGCAGGTGACGTGTCTGTATCTTACAGCCAACAGCTATATATATCTTGTGGGATGCCATAATTTCCCCGCAAGTTAAACAATCTGATCATCATTATCTGTTTTGCAGGTAAGGCCTCAAATCATGTATCTTTGGGGCAGTAAGTCCGAAATTGGCTATATATCTTGTGGCCAATTAAAAGTACATCTGGACTGCCATAGGGGTCAGTAATTTTTGTGACCCACTAAAATTCCATCATCTCCACCAACTGGGGTCAGTAATTTTTTGTGACTCGTTAAAATTCCATTGTCTCCACCAACTGAGATTGGTAATTTTTGTGACCACCGAAAATTCCATCATCTCCACCAACTAGTCAGTAATTTTTGTGACCCCTCAAAATTCCATTGTCTCCACCAACTAGGGTCAGTAATTTTTGTGACCTGCTATAATTCCATCATCTCCATCAGGCAAGTGGGGTCAATAACTTTTGTAACTCTTCAAATTTCCATCATCTCCACCAAGCAAGTGGGTGTTGGAGTTTGGATCCCAGGGTGAAGCAGCGGTGTGCAACAAGTACAAAGACAAGATGGATTGATGCATTTACATAATATCTACGGGCCATATTCCAGGGTCGAGACTCAACTTCCAACACACCCCCTGAATCTACATTGAGTATTTGTTTTCTTTGGCTTCCTTCAATGACATGCCCTCCAATGCTGCCTGAACTTCATTCGTCAAGGTTCGTTTCTTCTTCTTCTTTGGCTTCTTTTTCTTCGGAGTTCCTGCAATGCTTGAAGTTGACACAGTGAGGGTCAGAGACAGAGTGGTAGGTGACTGGTCAGCGAAAAAACTGGGAGGAGGATAGGGGACAGTGTAAGCAGCAAACATGTTCCTGCAGATCGTGGGGTCCATTGTGTCAATGTTCACCTTGGACGGGAGGTCAATGGCGGCGGTGAAGGCAGTTGCTGCAACATCTGCAGTGTCGTGGTCGCTGTTGCTGGATCCGTCCTTGGTGAGCTGAGCCTGGCGTCCACAATTGCAAATAATCCGGCACCAAATGTCATAAGGCATGGACAATACGCAATACTGCACAAAATGACTGGGGAGGCCACAGTGGTAGCAGACGTCAGTGCGATTTTTGGTGTTGGTCCAATCAAATTCTTTACCAGTGGAGGAGTGCAAGTGCGAGTGCGAGGAGTCCATGCGACAGGAGTGACCACAAGCAAGATGAGCTGCAGGAAACTCACCCCCTTGATTCGCGTCATAGATAGCCTGATTCTCTCGTGCAGCCTTGATGACCGAATCAGCGCGCTGAAACGGTGCGCTTAACTATAAGCTAGAAATGCGACTATTGTTGGATGCTAACAAACACCACAACTAACAACCACACAACCAACTACTATCACTCCCAAAGAACAAGCGCACTCCCTTGGTGAGTTCAGGTCCGAGTCGTAATATGCGACTACTGGTTTTGAAACCCAATGTGATAACGAATCTTCACTAATCTGACTGACAACAATGCCCGCGGCACTTCAACTATGCAGGATTGGTACGGAACAATGACCCGCGGCCTCGATGAACGAGTAATATATGTGGTTTTGGGTGGATACAAGACGAGAGGAAGACTAATAGATAGTTTCGTCTACGTCAGGGCAGAGGTTGTAAGGTTTCAACAGCGAATCCTCTAATTGAGGTCACAGATCCTGCTTCCAATCACTCTCACAACAAGCAATTCTCGTTGTAGACCTTGGCTTAACCTGCCACAGGTACCTTTCGCTCTACTTCAAGGCTTAAGCACCTTGCTGGCGACCAAACTGATCTTCCTGTTGGTTACCGAGGGCAATCTCAACCGCGGATGCAACTAGCGAAGCAGATGCGAAGCAACAAGCCCACTCAGGTAGGTAAACCTCTCTTTTATACGTGAAGACCGCCCGCGGGGTCGACAACGTGAAGCTTAACTTCTTAACTCGAACTGAACTAGAGCCAACAACCAAACTTCAATTTATAGACACACTACAAACAGAGGTAGATACTACTCTCCGCGAGTTGGCCTGAGAACAACCGCAACAATGTCCGCTGTGGTGTACTGGCTTTCCGCGGGGTCCTCGAGCCCTATTTATACTACTGGAATATAGATTTACATGTGAAAAACAGAGAGTGAAAACAAAAGAAAACAAAAGATGTCCATGCGTATCCGATGCGTCATCACAGGCCAAGAGAAACCTTTCACATGGTTCTCACGTCCTGATTTGGGTATATGGTAGGTGCCGCGGGCTGCCGTCTGCAACCGCGGGCCTGGAACCTCTGGGCGCGGAGTTGAATCCGCCCACTAGGATAATGCTGCTATCGTCAAAGGGAGCCCGCAGGTCCGTTACTTGTCGGTCTGTACCCACGATCCCACTCTAAACTCCGGTCCAATGGAATAAATCCCATTGCTCCACTCTGTGTGTCTCTGTTTGTCACTAGGGACGCGACGCGTCTCCCCACGTGTACTCTCTCTACGTAGTTCTCCTCTGTAACTGCTTTCCGCTTGCTTCAGCAGGGGCCGCGGGCCTTGCCTCGACCCCGCGGCCTATTGCCAGTCTGGAAGGACGGCCCGTGGCCTACGTAAACTGCCTGCGGCCGACTCCCGCAGCCTTCAACCCACTCGCTAGTACTCTGTAAGTCTCCAAAGACTTCCTCTGTGCAGTCGTTGGTCCTCTATTGTAGGATACAACTTCTGAATGATGACTTCTGGGGCTTTTGGGTATTTATCTCCTCTTTGTGTATGACCAGCGGCCCGTGGAGCATGCTAGACTTGATCTATACACCACAATCAGCAGCTCGGAGCTCACTCTGATCCTCCTTTGTATCACCAAACAGAAGTCCAGAGTACTAGTGATAGTACTACTAGAAACTACCTTGCAACTCTTATAATATGTGTTTGTGAGCGCAAAAATAGCTAGATGACGCATACTTGGCGGTGTGCCGTCTCAGCGCTGAAGATCAACTCGCTCCCATGCATTAACCGCATTGATCATGGAAGGAACATTGCACTGAGGGGATTTGAGCTGGAGATGGGTGACGATGGGTGCGTAAGTCGATGAAAGACCGCTCAGGATTTTGTCCTGGACCATGTGCATTGGGAATGAGACGGCGATGGTGGTAAGACGTCGCTTGGCAGTCACAACAGCCTGGAGGAATTTATCAACAGGATGGGCAAGGTCATGGGAGCTGGTGTGGAATTGGGACATGAGGATGGAGCAAGTAGCAGGGTCAGCCGTGGTGTAGTACGACTTGAGAGTCACCCAGAGCAAACGGCTGTTGATCCCAATTCCTGTGTTGTTAATCTTGTCCTTCACTGCTTGGCTCAGGATGAGGAACAAGATACCATGAGCTTTTAAATTTTCACTAGCCCAGGCACGCATCTGCACTGCACCATTTGGAACCAGAACCAATGGATCAACGGCGTTCCAAAGACCGTCAACCAACAACAAAGATGTCGCATCGGGCTTTTAAGTCCAATAGTTCTCCATGCCATTGAGGTTTGTAATATCTGAGGGTTTAACCATGGTGAAGGAGGGTCAAAAATGTGAGTGGTGATAGGACAAAGAGGATGTAGATGACAGCAAAAAACCGAGTGCTGATCGTGACAGCAAACAATTAATAGGGGAGGATGGTGATCTTCAATGAGTAGTGGAGCGATAGGCCCATAACCTGTTGGAGTTTGGATCCCGGGGTGAAGCAGCAGTGTGCAATGAGTACAAAGACAAGATGGATTGATGCATTTACATAATATCTAGGGCCGTATTCCGGGGTCAAGACTCGACTTCCAACAGTGGGATCAGTAACTTTTGTGACTGCTCAAATTTCCATCATCTCCACCAAGCAAGTGTAACTTTTGTGACACACTAAATTTCTTTGTCTCTACCATGTGGGGTCAGTAAGAAAGAGAAGCTGATATAGTTGGAATAATAAGTTAAATGCTGGCTGTTGCCCATGCATCTAATGTGTTATTACCTTGCTTGTCAAGGTCTCTCCACCCTCATAATTAGCTAAGCTGCACATCGGATGTAACCCGATGATCTGCATTCACCTGAGCACAGCCACCTCATTCTCTCTTCTCAAGTTTAAAGTCTCCATTATCACTCGAGTCCATGCATGTTCAGATTTCAAGTTGCATCGACTATAGTAGGACATTGAGCTGAATCTTTTAATCAAGCAAGGTCTTATCTGACGCTATCGGAGCTTCCTAGTTTCTGGAGAGTTACCATATAGCCAGAAGCCCGTGTTGCTGCCTTTCTACTACACTAATGTCACTTTGACAGGCTTCCACAGCTGCAATTAAATAGTGATTAAGCCATATTTCAATCCAAATGCTTGAATCTGCTGACTGGTTGTATCAGTGTTAGAATTGATGAGCATGGCCATTGCTGTGAATTTGATGGCCGTCTGGACAGAGCTGGCACTTTTGAACAAATATTGGCATTTTAAAGCAACCAGGTAGCAATTGCAACCCCAATACAGGCAGCTATTGACTGTAGGACAGCTATGGCACACCAATACTGACAGCCATCTATTTCCAGGCAATGTCCAGACGGCCATCAAATTCACAGCAATGGCCATGCTCATCAATTCTAACACTGATACAGCCAGTCAGCAGATTCAAGCATTTGGATTGAAATATGATTTAATCCCTATTTAATTGCAGCCGTGGAAGCCTGTCAATGTGACATCAGTGCATGGACTCTGTATCTTTCCATTAAAGCAATAAAAAAATTTTGGTGAAAAAAAAAAAATTGTGGCACCTTGAAAAACAAAAAAAAAGTTGCGGCAGGGACACGAAAGGGTTATTTAGATGCAATTGAACTGTTTGACCAGACAAAATAATCGGTGTTTGAGCTTAAGGGTTAGCAAAACACTGTTTCTCCGACACGTCCTTCCAAGCAGGGTTTATTTGATATTTAAGAAAAATATGAAATTGAACAAGTAATGGAAAAACACCACCACAACTCGACGAAATTTGAACTACTTGTTCAATTATCTCAATTCTGACCATGGTTCAATTCTGCCAATCTGAGGATAACTAAGCATGAGTTGTAAAACATATTTGAGTCACTTTCTGCACCGAAACCACGATACTTGAGCCAAGTCTTTCCAGGTCCGTGAATCAATTAATTAGCAACAAGAAAAAATAATAAAACATGCCAACAAAGGCTAGACAATATTAGAGGACAATTAGAAGTATGCAGGGTACCTATGGAGCTCAATTTACACCGATAGAGACCCTGCGTCACCAGCAGACATTACTCAGAATCCAAATGGGGACATGACTAAAATTTCGGCAATACACGCGAAACGGGGCCTTCGGATCCTTCGGGGTCGGGACACTGCTCCCCACACCACCTTTCACGAGTCCTTCAACGAAATCGCAAAGCGCTGCCGTTTGTGCTCTGGGTTCACCTGTGGGAATAACGTTCCACTCGGCCTCAGCTGCCCCCGAAACCTGAGTCGGCGGCTGCAATTTCCAGACCTACCGGCCTCGAAAACAATCCAATTGCTGATTAGTCGATTCGGTGTACCCGAGTAGGAAGCATCCAGTCTCCCCTCCCCCTCTTGGGTAGGTTTTACTAGTACACAATACTACCTACCTAACAGGCCCTTTACATAACGTTTTCGTAGGTTCCTTAGGTGGTTCCTCCCTCGCAAAGACTGACGCGCTGTTCTAGCCCCTTCCGCCGCCGCTGGAACGCGTACCCCACGTCCATCTGGCCTTCGCCCTCATCTTCCTCCGGCTCGTCCCCATTCTCCTCTGCTCCATCGTCCTCATCTTCGACCGGGAGCCCCGCATCCGTGTACTCCGACCTTTCGATGGAGTCGCAATTGTGGGGTACGTGTTCTACCTCTTCTGCCTCACCCTCCTCCTTCGACTCCGAATCCTACCTGTCCTCCGAGTCGTCTACCTCAGGGTACCCGCCCAACTACGTGCCGAACCACAACTATCCCCCCGGCTACGACAACGGTGCCCATCCGCAATCCCAAACCGCGTGCGCCTACTCCACCGCCGCCTCCGTCTACAACTACACCCGCAAGTCGTGACGCAGCCCTTGGCTATGACGATGGCTTTCGACTGCAAGGCCTACGCGTCCTCGGTGGCATGGCCCTGCGCCGACGACGTGTCAGTCCTCTTCAACCCCACGACGGGCATCTCCATCCCCTTCGACGCATGCTCCCTCATCACGACATACGTTTCCCCCCACCGTGTGCCCAGGCCCTACCTTGCTGCATCCCGCGCAGAGGACCACGCTCGCTGCCCTGCATGGTGATGCAACTGAAGCCGCGCGCGAACGCCCCGACATAGAGGCCTGTGCTGCTGTACTCGCCGAGGCGGACCATCTGGATCTCGAGAGATGCGCCTTCAGCGACACCAACACCATCGCCGCCATTGTGCAGTCGGGCGAAGTCCAGACCTTCACTTATCACACCCTCGAATACACGACTCCAGTGTCGGCGGCGTCCACGCTGAAGGCGGAACTGGAGCTGGAGGGTGATACTTTCGAATTCAACTTGGAGCCAGTCGCCTCCACCCCGGAGACTTCTCACTCGGTCTGAAAACCCGACGTCGTACCACGCGGACGGGGAGCTCAAGAGCAATGGGCGGATGATATTTTTCTCGGAGTAGGAGAATTCGTCGGAGGCGGTCTGACTCTCTTCTTTTTGCTTGTAACTCTATGCTCTTCTCATTTTCTTTATCACTACTTATTTTTCGCGTACATATCTTCTCATTTATTCTTCCCCTTGTATTAATAGCCGTCACTGTATCACAAAGGTTTGTATTGGATAGTGTACAGTGTTGCCTTTCCTCTACTCACTTGGATTTCAATCGCTTGCAATTTCACTCCCTTCCTTGTGTCCGCGATTGGAAACAAAGTTGGTCCCTGCTAATTCAAAATCGCCCGTTTTGATCGATTTACCTCTGGTCCAGGCGCGAGATTGCAGCCAAAGGCAAAACAGACCAAAGGTGACCCTTGTGCTCGCTCGGCGGTCGGCGGTTCCGGGCACGATGCGAGCTCACGACATACACGAGTGAACGGAGAAAGCAGTTAGATCTTGCGCCATGCAGGCGTATAAATTCCGCAGAAATGGTGTGATTATCACGGTGCTCAAATCTAATGTTGAACCTGTCATGAAATTCTGGCAATGTTGAGAAATGTTTTGGTGAAACTCGGGGCTGCCACTGCGGACATAGGCCGAATAACGGGTGCTTCCAAAGGTTTGTGGCCAAAACTCCATAGAGTTTAGGCTCCGTAATTTTATAGAGAGACAACGGTGCGAAATCTGATGGCGGGAGAGCCGTGTACGCAACACCACGCGGTGCGGCTAGGAAATTCGAAGTGGTTTACATGTGATTTAGCGGCTTTTCCAAAATGTTATAAGGGACTGGGAGAACACCATCTTCGTTTTCGATTAAGACAAGGTGAAGGAGCCAGACAATGGTTCATCATTGCAACCGGTGAGAAGTCTCCAAGCTGAGATGCGGGTGCAAACAAGGTGAAAACCTAAGGTGGAAGTAATGGGGCGAATCCCTGGCGGGAACGGGCCCGGGGCATGTCGAGAAATGGGTCTTCAAGTTATATATCCGCGTTAGCTGAGCCGAGCTGTATGCGGGAACAATCAAATATCAAAACACGGGGAGGCTCACAAGATAAGAAGCACGACAAGATTATCGTAGTGGTGTAGACACGACCGGGTAGCATCCCTCGGTACATGTTCTCAATTCGTCGAAGCTCAAGTTTTCCACTTCGAGTGCCGTCTTGGTCTGGTCCAGATTGTCCTCTACAGCAGTATCCGTGATCGCTTCCACGTGGTCTGACGGCCAAGTGCTGTCTGGGAAAGGCACAGAAGTAAATGACACTACATCGCCGTAAGGCTACTAGTGGACTGTAACTCTATTTTGCATTGCAATGCCAACAATTGATAAAGTACGGGGTACTAGTCAATTTGTCGGCGAAGATCTTCAACCGAGACTACATTAGGTAGTATAATACGTACTAGTGTCACGGCCATCGACACGTGGGCTCCGAGTCGAGACACGCATCAACCTTCCGAGACGTCCGTCGAGACCATGACGGGACTCGGATTTAATCGGTCGGAGATCCGATTGCCGAGTTTGGGTGCTTCAAGGTGGAACTGCGACTCACACATATGAGAAGACGGTCAAGGTAGAGCAAACAACACATCGTTACCTTTTGGCGCTGGAACGGAATCATGCGATCTATTACCGAAATGGTTAGATCGCCATTCTGGAAAAATAATAAATCAGTGCACGTTTGGCACATGACGCATTGAGGAGGCGATGAACATTTACTTACATATTATTGTCGAGTGGGACAGACGGCATGGCGGAAGAGGCACAAGACCCCACGCTGTCATGATATCAAATAACCCGAAGGATCTTCACCTGAGCGCTTCATTGGCACCTAACCGGTTCCATTACTGATCCATGGCCACAAGTATGCATTGCGATTTTTTTTCGATGATCTGTGCCACTCAAAGGTCCTGCATCGGATTTTCCATACCCACTGGCATTTGATCGAGTTGTCGGACACCCCGCGTCACCGATTTAATGGATTCATCCCGACGTTCATTTGCATTTTGAATTGGAGCAAGAAAAGTGGGCTTGATCTATCTCAAGTTGCTGGAACTGACACGCCGAATGTTCGACCATGCTTTGCGTTCTGCGAACGCCTAGAACTGCCGTTTCCACCGGGAGATTTGTTAAAGGATCCCGACAGAGCCGGCGAACTATATCTGAAGTTTTGCACGAGCAGAGGCTCTGATTTCTCAGTGGATCCGACGTGTTAGGTGCTTCTGGGTATAAGAAACTTTTCCTTGGACACATTGGTGAAATCGCCCTCTAGAACATATAGCAATTGCGTATACCTCCTCTTGGGATTCAAATACTGTCGGTCCAGGCCAAGCTACAGTCACTCGGCGAACGAGCAACCTGAACTCTGAGAAATGTGCGACAGAATAATCGAGCACTCCCACCCATGAAGTGAGTGACTTTTAGTTCCTCAGAAAGCATTAAACCAGTCAGGATTCAGAATTTTGCCCCTAACACATGCCTCAAGCAACGGAGGACTCCAACTGTATAGCCGCAAGGAAAAACAATCCGACGGTTCAGCTTGTGGTGATGGTAAATGCTTAATTCTGGAATAAACTTTCCGATACATTGCTGGTCGGGAAGATCCAAGGCACGATGCAACTTCCTTATCTAGATATCTTCTCAATCGTTAGGGTTCCAATGTTAAGCACAGGACCACGGACAACGGATGCTTTATATTTAGACCGATTGCCGTTCTGGATTGGTCCGCAGAACATTCCGCGAGTACCGGTTAACTTTGACACCCTCCACCGCCGCCGGCTAAAAAGAAACCTCGATTAGGATGCTCACTTTCCCCAGATGTATGGTCCTGGTGCTATCTGTTCATGCGCTATGGCTTATAAGATACATATTCAGGTCATGATCCCTTCCTGCAGATATGCACCCAAACAACCGCTACAAAAATTTGGACGACTATTCCCGGGCTTCATCGCTTTCTCGAACTCATCTACAATCGATGTTGGAGGCGCGGAGAGTCCGACGTACAGCAGAACAGGGCGGAGCCATTTGGCCGCTTCATCTCGAGGTTGCCCTATTGGAAGGCAAGTAGTGAATATCCCTAGCATCAAGTATTACTGAACGGTGCTCAAATTTGCACAGGGCTTAAGCAATACCGGCCGACGGTTTGCAGAGACACAGTCATGCTGGGTCGCTACCCGGGGGAGAAACAAATTCCTATCGCAATATATATTGTCAAAGACCGGGGAACAAAGAACGGCGAAACAAGTCGCGAGTAGATTGCTGCAACTCCGAGAATCATTCTCAAGTCAAGAGCGTGCGTGGATCTCAAGTAACTACTTGTGATATATAATAATGTCACCAGTACAGGATCTGTTCTATCCCGATCCATATTCCAACCCCTCTCAAGGGGAAGGAAGTGTCCCCGCGAGGCCTCATCTCCTTGTCGTCATTGATATTATCCCAGAAGATTATCCTGTCCAACCCTACGACTGGTCACCGCAGCCGTGGTTGGAAAGCGAGAACGTCACACACATTTCTTGCTATCCTCGTCGACTTGCTTCCATTGACCCCACGGTGACCTTCACGTCCCCAGCCCCAATTCGGGCCCAGTCAAGGTTTTCTGTGCGCATAGACAAAGTTACAGTGCACACCGAGAGTGAAACTCTGCTCACAGCCTGTGAAGAACTCCAGCTATCACATCCCCCGTGCTTTCTCTACAGTACGAAGCTGGTCCCTTCTTACTGGAAAATCCTAGTGAAAAGTCCTGGTGAGTGTTTCTTCAATCCCAGTCCAAATTCGGACCCATAAGATTATCGCAGACCCCACCTACTACATGATTTTCCATGATGTTGTCCGGGTTGACGATTACGCCGTTCTTTTTTCGGCTACGTACATTTTCAGGTATTCGGCGGGACGTCCAATGGGGGCATGATAACTATCAGAAGGAGGACCTTGGAGGCCGCTGGTGTTATTGGTGGGCCCTGACAGTAAAGGTTCCGTAGGTTAGGGTGTATTCCTAGGGAACTTGACGATGGATATATGTAGAGCCCGTGCGAGTCCGTCCGCACTCCAAAGTCCAATGCATCGTTATTCTGAAATTAGAGGAAGAATGCTTCATGCAATGAACACCACTTCCACCAGAGCCGCCAGTGGCTCCACCGGTATATTATCGTACAGTGGATTGCGCTCAGCCCAAGATGTTTACGTGGAGCGGTGTATTCCTAGTCGATCCGTACGGAACCCCGGATTCCAGAGCCCGTGGAGTCCGTCCGAAGTCCGTCAATATTATGAAACCCGTGGAAGGTTAAATTTATCCAAGGAATAATACTTCACCCCAGCCGCCACCGGTATGTTATGATAGCCGATTTCTCTGCAGATCTGAGCCCCAGGGAGTTTTCTGCCGGCGTAAAAGCACTGAGCGTTTTTGAACGCGTCTAGTCCCACCCAATCGTCGTCAGTTCGAGGGAACCATGAAGGGCTTTCAGCACTGCAGCTATTCCGTGGTTTCCTACTGCGTCCTTGTAGCCTTCTCAGCCTCGAGCGAACATTCAAACTCCGAACGGAATGACCCGAGGTCAGCGTTGCACCTTTCAACCCCCTGCTGCGATGGCTGTACGGTCGACGTCTGCATATAGCGATAGGTAGACACTTGTGTAACATGTATAACCTGTAGTTTGTACTCCTGGAAGCACGCAGACCGGCTTGGCAGCAGTTCATGCGCAACACACGGGGTTGATGGTGGACAGGAAGCATTCTCGCAGGTGACTGACCTGGATTGCCACCTACCGAGATGAAGCCTACTTTCATTGCGTTACAGACGTATTTGGTTTCGAGCTGTCATGCTTCCTGCTTGGGCGCCTCTGGGAATACAGCCAGCAGCCGGGCCTTCCAGCTGTTCACTTCTGACAGCCGTTGGCCATCGGCCGGTGTAAGTATGTTCCAGTCCCCCTGATGTCAATACCGCTTCACTAAGCTGCAGCAATTCGCGGAAACCAACCTCGTCAACTCGGTACTGCCGAAACATTTCACTTCATTCCTATATCTTGATTTTTTTTTTCCCATTCTTTCACACATTAGCGCAGAGGAGAGAATAACGGTGGCCACATTGTGACATGCCTGAGACGCCCGACCTCTGGTTCAATCCACAAAAAAATGTCGAATGAAAGGCTAAATTGTGTTTTTGGGGGACTTCGAGGCTGAATAGGAGCAGATTACTCAATCCATTAAGATTTACTCCCCAATTCTTTGGGGTGTGCTTAGGGTCATCCTCTTCGAGTCTATCTCCATTTCGTTCTCTATGCTCTGGTCCTTCCACAACCTTCCACTCGATAGTTTTTTCCGCTCCTGGGTCTTGCCAAATCCCCATTTCAACCATCTATCTGTCAACTTACGAGAAATCTCGCACGCTTTCCGCAGATCTGTCTCAGAACTAGATCCCGCTCAATTAATCGGGCCAGCCATCGAACAGCCCTTCAAAGCTGGAGAGATTTTCATCACAAGAGCCATAACCCCTATGGTGAAACTTTCAACGATCTAAATTCCGGAAGTCTCCCAAACTAGTAGGCTGTTCGGCGGGGAGGAGATTATTATATTCACGTGGTCCAAATGGCCGAACGACAATTTACCGGAGACAACAGTAATTTATGGGTGGTTAACCTTACCTAGAACTACAGGATGCCAACAGATATCTCCGGCGTGAAGCAGTTGGCTTCAAGCTTACGGACCCGACGATATGAAGATCTAGATAACGGCTCATAACCCCTCCTGGATTTATGAATAAGACCGTAGCGCTGAACCGGAGGAGGATAAAAGGTGAATCAAACTCGATGGAACATCCCCCAACTCACCTCCACCACAATCGGTATCTCGTTTTTACAATGTACTGTACGCCTGCCACTATACTCCAGGTCCGCCAAAACGCAGAGATTTCGGTCCCTACAACCATTCGTCAGCAGGAAACGGACAGGAGCCAGCACCCCATAAACCATAGTGCGGGGCCCCAGTGTTGTCATTGCGGCTGGCGCGGTGGCTCCCACGCGTGCGTCCCTTTAATACGTCCCTAATTTTTCTAACACCTGCTCTCCAGTCCGAATTGCCCATTCAGTATGGCATTTTATTTACGTCTGTCAGGCTGCTAACATTCAAGAGCAGAGTAATCCCCAAAGTTTCCCCCTCATGTTTTATCAACGGGTTCACGAGCTCGAGTCGACCTCCCTTCATCTAATCTTCTAAATTCTTGTGTACTTCTACAATGCTGTTTGGCGATTTTTGGATCTAGACTCTTGTGACAGAACTAGCTCCCGGTATAAATAGCCAAATGTATGGACCATATAGTACTAGTCTTAGTCCGGAACTTTTATCGTAGGGCTAGGGTTCTCGGTTCACAGCTTATCATTACAGCGAGGTCAATACATATTCTGCCGCATCGCGACCAGTGCTGTATAAGCCGCACACCCGCGCCCGACACAACAGGGTGGCCTGTGCCACTTAACAGTGCTTCTATTTTGCGGTTTATGGAGCCTCAACAACTACGGGGTACCGTAACTTTGGTTCTCCGGCATCTCCAACCCCACCGTCAGACGGAACGCTTACTTCAATCTCACTGACCTAGAAAATTCAGGACGTCATCCAACGTCTGTTTTGAGGACCAGGAACTTGAGTCGTTTACCGCGGACTGCAGATGTCCATTTTGTTACCGTGGCGGCACAGAATGCCTGGCAGAGCTGGCGTTCCTCCCAGTTCTGTCCGCACCGATGATTCAATAAGACTATATCTCTGCGAGCCCTTCACCGATGTTGGTGGGAAAATGAACCAGGTCACCGGCAATCTGACACAGATCCTGACCTCACACGGTAATCGAACTTGTGCCTCCTTCAGTTCTCCGTACGTCCGATCCGGTTGCTCCGAAACTGCTTGAGTCTAACAGGCCCTCTTCCAGCGGCCACAGTCAATGACCGGCCTTTCATGTTCAACACATAAACCACGACAATCAACCATACGGTATAAAATTTTCTGACAACTCCGTATACTACGTCATTTTGCCAGGGAAATTGAAACGAACTTGTCTCGGTTTGGGCTTGCATTCAGAAGAAATCGATCTTCTTTTGAATTTGACTTTAGGAAACTGTCGCCTGGTTTGCACTCTTTACTTGATGTTCCTCCCCGGCCATCGTGAGAACCTGAAGTTTAACGTCTTGCAGGCATCATTTGCGGAGACCCACTTGTTTTGCTGCAGAGATGGGGACTATTCTCGGCACTTGCAGACACTCGGAATGTTTGAGCCACTTTGGGGGTTCCGCGTGCGTGCAGGTAGAACTGCCATTCAGACTAGCCGGGTCATTACGTCCCAACGGTATGCCTCAAGCAGCGGGAAAATCCTACAGCATAGCCGCAAATGAAACCAACAGACGGTTGAGTTTACAACGATTAAGGAGATATTTGGTGATAGTAAGTACGGACTCCGGAATAAACTTTCCGATAAATTGCTGGTCAGGAAGATCCCAGATGCCATGTAACTTCCTTGTCTCGATACTTCTTCTACCGTTCAGGTTCTAAAGTGATGTACAGGACCACGGACAAACGAATGTTCTTTTTGTCAGAATGATTGCCGCCTTAGGTTTCGATAATCCCCAGCAGAACATTGCACCGCCAATTTTGGCAACCGGAGAAATTCCTTTGGTTGTGAAAAGTCTCAGTTGTGTTATCGCTCCACTTCCGGCAGGAAAAAGTTTGGCTTTTAGCATTGAGGATGTTCACTGTCTCCGGTGGCGCCATGACTTAATTAAATCTGTAACAACTCAGTTGGATTTGGCAGATTTGCTTGAATCGTGTCCAAATTTTGACAGCGACAGGGGAACGAAGAACAGCGAAACAAGTCGCGATTAGATTGCAGCAACTCCGAGAATCATGGTTGGAACAAGAATGTATGTAGAGTCACCAGTAGCAGGAGGATTTAGGCTCCTGGTTTGGCCCTAGCCAAAGGAACTGATGTCTATAGCCATGACTCTAGCCAACCGTTGGCTAGGGCCAAGACAATAGACTATGGGTTCATACAAAATAATAAAAGCAACAAAGGGAATCGAACCAAAAGCATTGAGTATGGTGTTACCTAAGAAAGTAAAAGCAACACCAGAACCAACTGAGCCAGGACAGAATGATACCCAGTGCTGATATTAGAAATATACTGTGTTCCTCATACTCATAATAAGCATTGTTCTCCCACCTATTCTGGCCTGCATAGGGCCCAGGTTAGGTGGTTAGGGCTGTTAGGTTTGGGTTAGGTGTTAGGGATAGGTTTGGGTTCCCAGGGACAGTAATTTTTGAAGGTTAGGGATTTGGGTTGGTTAGGTTGAGTTAGGGTTGGTTAGGGTTCAAACCAACTTAAAAACAGAGAATCAGCTATGGATAACACTTTCGAAGAAATAGGGCAGCTTGCCTGCCCTAGTTCTGGGTATCAGCAGTCCCAGACCCAATATTGGGCAAACAGCCTACTTGGATTTCTCTCTTCTCACTCATTTGTACACCATGTAACGGTTCTTGAGTTCAACTCATCCAGCAGGTATTTCTTTTGCCACTCCACAAAAATAACATTGTGGAGTCTCTTGTCATGGCCCTAGCCAACTGGTTGGCTAGTGCCGGTGCTTTAGACATCGGTTCCTATGGCTAGAGCCATTTACATTAGGCTAAATATTAGTGCTATGGCTCGTAGAGTTCCCGCAACTATTCGTTTTGTGATATCAAACGATGTCGCCAGTGCAGGATCTCTTCTATCCTAGTCCACATTCCAACCCCTCACAAGGGGAAGGGAAGTGTTCCTGCGAGGTATCTCCTTGTTGTTATTGATATTATCCCAGAACATTATCCTGTCCAATTCTGCGAATATTTTCCGCAGCCGTGGCCAGAGAGCGAGAACGGCATGCACATCTCTCACTATTCTCGTCGACTTACTTCCATTGACCCTACGGTGAACTTCACGTCCCCTGCCCCAATTCGGGCCCAGTCACGCTTCACTGTGTGCACAGACGACGCCACAGTGCACACCGGAAACGGAGGGCTACTCGCCGTTCACGAAGATATTCAAATATCACACCCTCCGCGTTTTTTATACAGTACGAAGCTGGCCCCTTCTTATTGAAGAATCATAGGAGAATGTGCTGGTGAGTGTCTGATCCAGGTCTAAATAGGCGGACTCTACTGTTCGCTTAGATCCCACCTATTACACTATTTTCCACCAGGTTGTTAGCATCGAGAATTGGACCGTTCTTTTTTTTCCGCTACGTACGTTTTCAGGTACGAAACGGAATCTCCAACGGGAGGGCGATCTCAGACAGCATCCGCTATCAATGGGAGAATCCGAGAGCTCGCCGGACGTTATTGGTGGACCTGACAGTGACGGCTACGCAGATTATAGTGAATTCCTGGCCGGTCCGTAGGGGACGCAACGATGACTATATGTGCAGAGCCAGTGCGAGCCCGTCCAAAGTCCAAAGTTCATCGTGTCGATATTCTGAATCCCGAGGAAGGATAAATTTATGCAGGCAACAGCCCTTCACCGGAGCCGCCATCGGCATATTATCGCGCGGGGAATTTTATCAGGTTGAGGAGTTTTTTCTGCCAGTGTAATAAAAGCGCCCTCAGTTTGGGGAATTGCTTCCGTCCTCTGGCATTGTGGCTTGTTCAGCCTCAAAGGGACATCGGAAGCCCGAATAGAAGGACCGGAGTCCGCGGTGCCACGTCCAACCCAGTGCTATGCCGATTGTGCGGTCGAAGTCCACGTTTAGCGACAGGTAGACACATAAAAATAACATCGAATCGCACCACACACCTTTACGTTCCCTGATAAGAACACAGGTACGGGCCTCACCCTGTGGATGTAAGGCGGAAGGAAGGATGTGTATCCCTTTTGTCACCAAAGGAGCGGAGGCCTACGTTGATACTCCATTGCTGAGGGATGCTCTGGCGCCTAACATTTACGCACATTACTCTAGGCTCGTGACCAGCCTGCCTACGAAGACCAACAAGTGCAGCGAGCGCGTTGCCGTAACATGCTCACCATAGGTGTTGCTCAATATTACTGCACATAGTCCTGTTCTTTAAAATCCAGGAGGACAGGAATCATGGAAGAGACGACATTAGCCGGGCGGAAGTCGACAGTTCAAATTGATGTTCACTTTGTTGGGATGCTGGCCGTCGGCCGCACAGAAATAGTACGGATGGCTCTGTCAATCTGGATCACCAAAAGTAAACATTGGCAGTTGCCATGCCGTATTCTTCGTTCAATTCGGAAGTCACGCATCACGCACCCCCCTATCCTCCCCTATCGGTATCGAATTTTGATCGAGGTCACGCGTCACGCGGCTGTTTGTCGAACCTGCCGACCGTGACATGAGTACAAAAACCACCTGGAATACACAGAAAAAGGTGGAATTTATGTGTCAAAACTTGAAAATTTTGCTGCTGTCACGCAAAATTTTGACTCGAATCGAGATGTCGAATTGGTAGAAATGGTCACGCGTCACACCTGGTATCGAATTGAACGAAAAAATACGGTATATGAATTCCCTGGCGGACCGCGCGGTTGGTGGAGGCCCTGGGAAGTTACACCAAGGGTAACTCCGAAGTTAGGGAGTTTGAGGCGAAAAAAATTGGGACTTTTGACTCCGGAATTAGGGGGTTTGAGGCCAAATTTTTGAAAACCCACTCCAAGTTGGGGGGTTGGAGGCCGTATCAGGTCGGTTCGGGGAAGGAGTGCGAGGCCAGACCTAGAGTGTCGGAAGACCTGCTTTTCAGCTTGCTGCCGAGCTTTCTCGCAAGGACGCTGCAAAGACGCTACTAGCTCGCCACCTCAAGGTTGGCACCAGGGCGCCAAAAAAGAAAAACGAAGGAAATTCCTAATTTTTCTGCTATATTACGTGCCTAATATCCTTCTCCAACTTAGGGGATCTGAGGTCCAGCGAGGCGGAAAACGTAGGGGGGTTTGAGGCCCGTTTGACCAACTTTTGCCGGAGTTACCTCAGCCTACCTTCCCGGGGCCTGTTGGTGGTCCATCAGGTAACCAGGTTGTGTGATGACGACCGGACTTTGCGAGGTTGCTTGGAATAAATTCAGATGGGGCTCCTTGCTTGGATGGAGACGACCCGCATCATCCAAAGTATCTTCAGACTCAACCTCACTATCAACGCCGTCGAACGCCGTGTGAATTCGCCAGGGGGCTAAAAACTGCCTATGAATCTGTGACGGATATGGCTGCCCCTCCGTTATGATGCCATCAAGGCTGCGGTTGCGGCATTGCTGCGCCGTAGATTCCTAGAACAAGGATCCAGCTAGTTTATATACAAGGACTAGAATACTATTCTAGCAGTTAGTTAGTTCATAGTTCGATAGTCTTTAGAATCCAAATACTCACTCACTCAGCTCGGCGTGGACGTTGCGAATCTTGAAGGCTCTCGAGGGTCAGTTGACACCTCAATTATTCAGTGGCCTTACATATTTTGAGTGGTATCTTTCATTGGGATTCTCGTTGACGCTCGGACTGATCACCCGAGCGTGACTATTTTTTCTCTCCAGAGATGTTAACTTCGCGCCCATAATGTTATCGCAGATCCTACCTATTACATGATTTTTCAGCATGTTGTCCGAGTTGACGATTGCGCCGTTCTTTTTTCGGCTACGTACATTTTCAGGTATTCGGCGGGACGTCCAATGGGAGGATGATCACTATCAGACGGAGGATCTCGGATGTCGTTGGTGTTGTTCGTCGGCCCTGAAAGTAAAGGTTCCACAGGTTAGGTATATTAGGGTGTATTCCTGAGCGGTCCGTAAAGAACGCAACGACGAATATATAATATGCGCAGAGCCCGCGCGAGTCTGTCCAAACTCTAAAGCCCACTAAATCGTTATTCGGAAACCAGAAGAAGAATAGATTCACGCAAGGAGCAGCACTTCACCGGAGCCGCCGGTGACTCCGCCGGCATATTATTTCGCAGCGGGTTTCTCTCAACCCGAGGAGTCTATGTGGATCGGCCCATTCCTAATCTATTGTAACGGTTGGAGCTTCCGTCTGCACCCGAACTGCAGCGCATTAGGCATTCAACGCCCGCACTACGGACACTGCGGACGTTCTGTTCTGGTTCATTTCTTTGAGCTCTAATCTTAGTTTACAAACGACTTCACTTTTTAGGTACAAGGTCACTTGATTATAATCTTACTTACTTGAGTGTTTAGACAGGAGGTCGTCGCTCACTCGGAACGAACGTTAGTGGTTCTTGGGAATTCTTGCGGGGTCTGCTCGGCTTTCAGTCTACGCGGACCTCACATCGATCCGTAGGGAACGCAGGACTTTTGGGTGCCCGTGAAGTCCGTCAATATTATGAAACCCATGGAAGGATAAATTTATGCAAGCGTTCAGTCCCGCCCAATCGTCGTCAGTTTGAGGGACCCATGAAGGGCATTCAGCACTGCAGCTCTTCCATGGCTTCCTACTTCGTCCATGCGGCCTTTTCAGCTTCGAGCGAACATTCACTGTCCGAACGGAATGACCCGAGATAAGCGGTGTCCCTTCCAATCCGCTACTGCGACGGCTGTGTGGTCGAAGTCTGCATTTAGCGATAGATAGACATATGTAACGTGAATCGTACCACTTGCAATATCTTACTGAACATGACACCGGGTGGTCTGTATTCCTGGAAGCACCCTGGAAGCGCATAGTAAGGCTTGGCAGCAGTCCATGTGCAATACATGAGGTTGATGATAGACAGGAGGCATTCTCATGGGCGCTCGCCCATTTTTGGATCCCTACCTGCCGAGATGTTGTCTACTTGCATTGTGTCACGGCGTATTTGGTTTCGAGCTGATGCTTCCTGCTTGTGGGTGTCTGAGCACACAGCCAGCAGTCTGGTCTTCCGGCTGTTCACTTCTGACAGCTGTGGGCCATGGGCCGGTGTATGTTCCAAAACCTTGTCAACTCCCTGAGGCCAATACATTCCCACCTTTTTAACCTTTCCCCCCCTTCTTTCACAGATTAGCGCAGAGGAGAGAATACCGGCGGCCACATTGTGAGATGCCCGACTGCTGGTCCAATCAAAAGCAAAACGTCGAATGGAAGTTCAAATTGTGTTTCGGGGGAATTCGAGGCTGAATAGGAGCAGATTACTCATTGTAACAAGATTCACCGTCCAATTCGTCGGGGTGTGTTTGGATTTATCCCCTTGGAGTCTACCTCCATTTTGCTCTCTACTCTGGTCCTTCCACAACCTTCCACTCGACAACTTTTTCCACTCTTGGGTCTCGTCAAATCCCCATTTCAACCACCCATCTGTAAACTTATGAGAAATCCCGGACGGCTTCCGTGGATCCGTAGTCTTGGAACTGGATCCTGCTCAATTAATCGGGTCAGCCGTCAACAGTCGGGAATTCGGTCTCCTTTCGCTCTCCGTACGTCCGATCCGGTTGCCCAGAAACTCCCCGAATCCAACAGGCCCTCTTCCAGTGACCATAGTTATGACTGGCCTTTCGTGTTCAACACACAAGCCACGACAATCAACTATACAGTATAAAATTTCAGGTAACTCAGTATATTACACGTCATTTGGCAAGGGACACTCGTCTCGGTTTGGGCACATCGAGAAGAAATCGATCTCCGTTAGAATCTGACTTCAGGAACCCGTCGCGTGGTTTGCACTCTTTACTTAATGTTTCGCCCCAGCCATCATCAGCCACGCCGCTGATTTTTGAAGTTTGACGTCTTGCACGTATCGCGGAGACCAATTTGTTTGCGGAGAGATAAGACTATTCTGGGGATTCCGCGGGACTGGAAGACACTTGCAATGTTTGAGCCAATTTTGGGGTTTCGCGTGCGTGCAGGTAGAGCTGCCGTTCAAACGAGTTAGGTCATTGCGTTCCTATAGGATGCCCCAAGCAGTGGAAAAATCAGACTGCATAGCAGCAAAAGAAATCAACCGACGATTGAGTTCACAACAATTAGGGAGGCATTTGGTGAGCCAATTTTGGCGACGGGAGAGAGAGTCCTCCGGTTGTGACTCAGTTGTGTCATGACTCCACTTCTGCCGGAAAAAAGTTTGGCTTTTAGCATCATGGATGTTCACTGTCTCCGGTAGCGCCATGGTACAATTATGCGGTGTGCTTATAAGAAACTCATTCAAGCCATGTCTCTTTCCTGCAGATATGGGGTCAAATAGGTGCTATAATATTCCGGACGACAATTCCGGGTCTTCATCGCCTCTTCACACTCCTCTAGAGTTCATGCAAGAGACTCGGAAAATCCGGCGCACTTCAGAAGACGGCGGAGCCATTTGGCCTCATCATCTAGAGAGTGCTCTATTGGAAGGCAAGTCATAAATGTTATGGGCATCGAATTTTGGTTTCAACTGTGCTCAAATTCGCATAGGGCTTCAACAATTTCGGCCGACGGTCTGTAGAGAGACCGTGATGCTTGGTCGCTACCCGGGCAGAAACCAATTCATCTCACTTTATATCTTGACGAAGACGGGACAACGAAGAACAGCGAAACAAGTCGCGAGTAGATTGCAGCAACTCCGAGAATCATGCTCGGAACAAGAGTGTACGTGGAGTTCAAGCAACTATTCGTTTTGTGATATGAAACAATGTCACCAGTACAGGATCTCTTCTATCCTAGTCCATATTCCAACCCCTCACAAGGGGAAGGAAATGTTCCCACAAGGCGTCTCCTTGTTGTCATCGATATTATCCCAGAAGATTATCCTGTCCAACCCTACGAGTCTTCACCGCAGCCGTGGTTGGAGAGAGAGAACGTCATACACATCTCTCACTATCCTCGTCGACTTAGCTCCGTTGACCCCACGGCGACCTTCACCTCCCCTTCCCCAATTCTGGCTCAGTCAAGGTTCGCCGTGTGCATAGACAAAGTTACAGTGCACATCGAGAATGTAACTCTGCTCACAGTTTACGAAGACCTCCAGCTATCACATCCTCAGTGTTTTTTCTACAGTACGAGGCTGGTTCCTTCTTATTGGAAAATCATAGTGGAAAGTCCTGGTGAGTGTTTCTTCAATGCCAGTCCAAATATTCGCGCCCCTAATGTTCGGGCAGATCCCACCTGTTACACTATTTTCCATCAAGTTGTTAGCACCGAGGATTGGACCGTTCTTTTTTCTGCTACGTACATTTTCAGGTACGAAACAGACTATCCAACTGGAGGTGATCTCGGTCAACATACGCTATCAATGGGAGAATTCGAAAGTTTGCTGGACGTTGTTGGTGGGGCCTGGCAGTGACAGCTACGTAGATTAGGGTGGATTCCTGGCCAGTCCGTCGGAAACGCAATGATGAATATATGCTCAGAGCCAGTGCGAGTCTGTCCAAGGGGGACCCACCGGAAGATGCCGAGACACAGCCTTGGGAGGGAGGGTGGGTCTGGCCGACCTTATTTCACCTTTCGGACTTTGCTCAGACTGCGTTAAAAACGCGTTTAGAAGGATCGGAAAAAAATCGAATTTTTTGGGGGGTACCTGAGTACTGTGCCTCCCTGTACTGAAGCAACGGTCACGGTCACGGTAGGTGCCGTTGCGTTGCAAAATTTTGGCTGGGTCACGGTCACGACAAGCACCGTTGCCTCAAAATTACCGTGACATTGGGAGGGAAAAATAGAAAAAATTCTGGAGGCTCAGAACAGGTATTTTACTGTTGGAAAATAAGAAATGCAACAGTTTGAGCCTCAAATCTCGCTGAAAATGACCCGAACACACTGAAAAACAAACAAAATAATACTCACTGTTGCCTTTTTTTGCAACAGTCACAGTCACGATGCTGGCTGTTGCCTAAAAAAATTGCAACAGAACTGTCACGGTGAGTCTGGCGTTGCTTTACTACAGGGAGACAGTAATGTCTGGTGAACTTCAAAATATCTATATGTGGTTGGAATTGATCTCAGATGTGAATTTTTACCACAGACTGAGTGGAAAAGCCGTGAGACTCCTGCTGGAACTCTCCGTTTTCGAACATTTTCCTGGGAGAACTACCTGATTTGGATGTGGCTGTGTTCGGCTAAGAGGGAGGGAGGGGTCGGAGGGTGTTAATTCACTTTTCCAACCCTGTGTTGAAAATTTTAAGGCTGAGTGCCCCTTGAGTCCGTCTAAAGTCCACTGCATCGATACTTCAAAACCCGAGGAAGAATGGATTTAAGCAAGGAACAGCATGTCACTGCAGCTGCCACCAGCGCGTTAGCATGCAACGGATTTTGCTCAGACCAAGGGGTTTCTACTGGACAGCTTTTTCCACTCTTCATTCTCGCAAATCCACATTTCAACCACCCATCTGCCAACCTATAAGAAATTTCGCACAGTTTCTGTAGATCTATAGCTTTAGAACCAGATCCTATTCAATTGACTGGGCCAACCGTCAAACAGCCCTCCAAGGAGAAAATTTTCAACACAAGAGTCAAAACCCTTACAGTGAGACTTTCAACAATCCAAATCCCAGATGTCTCCCAAACTAGTAGATTGTTTGGTGTATCTCGGTGTGAAGCAGTTGTGTTAACAGCGACATCACCAATGCTGGTGGGAGAATGAACCAGGTCATCGGCCATCTGACACAGATTTTCACCTCACATGGTGAATGAACTTCCAGAGGAATGACCACTATAAGGTAGGTGACATCCGCATATATCGAGTCACATGTGTTACAGCGTGACACTGCCTTCCCGACACTACTAGTTGGCAGCATCAGGATAAAATAAAAAAAGTAAAACCATGGAAAGCTTCTTTTTGATGAAGTGAACAATCTTATGGCCTCAGATTTCTGATTACTACTCGCATTAAAATGTTTATGCTCTTTTTTGAAAAAGTGCAGGAATCATGTTTCCATTCCAGTGAGACAGCTTTATATTTTTTTCTTCAAAAATTTCGTGTTTCCTAATAAGGAAATAATATGGTCACATGGATGCATAATGATACATCCCCTGCCACATTTTTTTTTCACAAGAATATTTGACCTGCCTTTGGTGCATAGACACAGCTAAATCCCAGTGCCATGCAGACACAGTGAATTCTGAGCCATCAGTGCCACATTGCTGCTCACTGATGCTCACAGCACACAGCGCCTCAAGGTTCACCTGCACACAGCAGATTCCGAGACTGTGGGATCCAGTGGCAGCATCTCAACAACCACCAACGACATCTCAACAACATCATGTGAATTCTCAGGTGACTTTCTGTCAAAATTCTTGTGGCTTTTCATCAAAGTCTGTGCTCATTGTGTTTTAGTATATAGAGATATCCTCCATGCACTTCACAGCCCAGAAAGTTGGATCAGGCATTCACCATTTAACCAGACTCTAAAATGCAACCCCGTGATCTGATCACGTGAGGAACTGGCGGCGCTCTGGGTTCGATCCCCCAGCCCGATCTAATGCGGAATGCATTTCTCGCAGCACAGACGGACCAGGGCCCACAGGACCTGTTTAATTGGAGCATAAAATACCCACCAGCTGGCCAGCGGGCTTTGCCGACGGCAAAGCAGCGCGAATGTTAACTACCCGGATGCCCGGGGTTGCATTTTAGTTGGATTGGGCATTAACCATTTAACCAGTCTGGTTAAATGGTTAATGCCCGATCCAACTCAGAATAATATATAATCCATTTTAATACTCTGCTGAGAGGTTTCTTGAAGGTTTCTCTCCATTTCCATATTTCTTGTCATCTGCATCTATTCACCAGCCAAATCTCAAGTGGTTCTACCAGGTCAGGTTCCCAAATAGCTCTGCCTGGCAAGCAGAAGACAAATACCAGGTATTATGGAGAGCTCAGGTTGTCATGATCCTGAGGTTCACCATATATAGCATTCTCATTTGGGAAGCTACAGTGTATTCAGGATGTGCCAATCACAGAAGAGGGGCAGCATTCCACTCTGGGGATACTCCAGCACAATGCATCGCAACCCCCAAGCAGTGTTGATGATTGAAGAGACTCCTGCCTGCCACAATTAACCATTACTGTCCCTTAATCTATTCCTTACAACTCTTATAGTGTCCTGTATAAATACTTGTAGAATCTACCTCATCTAAACTCCAGTTCTACACTCAACTTGTTGTGTGAACAACAGGGAGATAATCTCCTCTCGCAGTTGCATTCCAAAACCTGGAGCCCACTATACCCCTTGTTCCTTGACCCCTCTCATGACCCAGCCAGAGGGATCTACAGCACTAGCAGTCATTTGCATGTTCCCCATCAAGATCATACCCCAAGAGTCCTGGTTATTGCCCTGGTCCTGGTTGGCAGTTGTCAGACTTCAAGCTCACCAAGCTGGTTTACACACTGTTGCTGACCTAGGTGCATATTTTGCAGCCTAGGCACTAACCATTTTATCTCTGCCATTTCAGCCTTGCAGGTGCCTTTGCAACAGCCTTACACTTTGTGCACATTATGGGCATGGTGAAATTGAAAGGCGGTGATGTGATTGTGTGTGGAGATTGGACTTTAAATAGTGGTGAGTTTCAACCTGAAGGACCGTATCCTAGAAATGGCACCTTGTGCAGTGGTTGCAGTGTCAACAAGTGACTTTGAGGCACCTGTTTTGGTGAGGCAAGTGCAACTCAGGTTGAACTGAATGCAGAACTTAGACTGTGGCACCTGGGAAGATGAGAAAAAATTGTCTGGGAAGAAGCACTCCCAAATGGCAGCCCAGAGATGGTGATGATGCTATAGCAAGGTCAGTTGAAGTACAGCTATATATCAATGAGAATTAGATACAATTGACAGATATTGGTAGTTGCTGAATGGTAGCAAGTGCTGCCATGGCATGGGGGCTGTGAGCAGGACAGAAACTGATCAGTAACGGAAGCACTGAAACTTCAAAAATACTGCTTGATGCACCAGAGGGCTTTACAGCATAGAAGAGGCCATATGGTTCATGTCCTGATGAGCCATTCCTGAACACTAGCATTCCAGTCTAGTTCCCAAGATAGTGATATTCTGGCTTTAGCTTGGCCTTGGCCTTGGAAAATCTCAAGCCAGGCCAGGGCCAAATTGTTGGCTTTGGCTTTAGCCTTGATAAATCTCAGGTCACACCAAAGCCCACTTGAGCCAAAGCTGGAGAAAGCCAAAGCAAAGCCAAAAAGCCACGGCTTTTTGGCCTGAGGCCAAAGCCAGAATATCACTGCCCTGAGAGACATCTACAGCCAGGTTTGTTAAACAGAACACTCTAACACAGTGGTGAAAGAACCATATGGTCCACTGTTTATAGTCAGCACAAGTAGAATGTTGCAGGGGCTAGGAGCTTATGGTGGTCAGTCTGCACTTTTATTATATCTCTGTTTTTTGTGATATATCTCTGTTTTTCATGATATATCTTTGTTTTCATGATATATTTCACAAGCTTGAGGAAATGTTCAAAGCCCAAATATATTTATCAATGTCCCTTTCTTTTTTTTGTCACTCAGAAGTTTTATATATATCTCTTTCTCGGCATGACTGAGTGGCAGTGCCAGCTGAATGATGGCCTTTCCGTGGCCAAACTTGACAGACCATGGCAGATATGGCGGTCAATGTGCACCTTTATTAAAAAGCAATATTTGTTTTGATTTTGTGTAATATATGTTGAGAGATGTGAATATATGTTTTTCTCAAAGCACCAAAAAAAATCTTCATCACTTTTTTTCTGTTCACTCAAGTTTTCTTATATATCTTTCTCACTTGGAAATTATATATATATCTTTCTCAGCACAACTGAGTGGCTGTGCCAGCCGAGTGATGGCCACGGCCCAGGCCAGACTCAGGCATAAGACTAGTATGCACCTCATTGTCTACTGTTGGGCCTGTAGGAGAGTTCACAAGGTGAATTCCCTCCATTTGCAAGCTAAGGCTTCTCAACAGCCATATGACCAGCCAATCAGGCGCAGAGTCTGCAGTGGTCTGTCGAGTTCGGCCACGGAAAGGCCATCATTCGGCTGGCACTGCCACTCAGTCATGCCGAGAAAGAGATATATATAAAACTTCTGAGTGACGAAAAAAAAAGCAGATTGAGAAATATATTCAGGCTTTGAACATTTCCTCAAGCTTGTGAAATATATCATGAAAACAGAGATATATCATGAAAAACAGAGATATATCACAAAAAACAGAGATATATTACCGTTTTAATAAAGGTGCAGACTGACCGCCATAGGCAGACTCTGTGCCTGATTGGCTGGTCATATGGCTGTTGCCAACTTTCAGCCAACAGCCAATGCCATATTGATACATTCCAGGCTTGTAACTGTCTGTTTATTAAAAAATATTGTCTAGCTCAAACACAGAGAAGCATTATCACTCAATCTATTGTTCAATTTCCTCAGCAAGATACAAAATAATATGGTGGACAGTAGAGATTCACTTAGCCCAATTCTCGCTCAGTCAACATGCCAACCAGCTCACATTGGGCATGGGAACCCCGAACCTTAGTGGTTGATTTTGCTGTCCCACTCCTTAAGTTCCCTCAACACTGAAATAAATATCTAGAAATTTTTTTTGGCACAGCTGGATGTCTGAGCTCAATCTGAGCTATTCAAATTTCCTCAAGTCTTGGAAAGCCTGACTTGATTTTGGTGGAGCAATCTTCAATTTATTATGCACAATATACAAGCCAAAATATCCCGAGTGAAACTCAACAATGAGGAAGTAGGAGGATGTATCTCCCAAGATTTTTGGCTAGAGAATATTAGAAGTGAGCTGTGTTGGAAAATCAAGAGCAAAGAAATTAAATAAAAGATGGGGCACTCGTGAGAATCAAACAGATGACCTTTACACGTGATGAAATCAGTCAACACTCAAGAAGTCAAAAGGAAACCGGAAAAAAAAAGAATGCATTCGGGAGAATCAAGCGGGCAACCTCAAAAACAGAATTTGGCGGACGCTCTGTTCCACTATCGTACCTGAGGACCCACTATGTAAAGTTCAGTAGTGGGCATTGAAACCAATTCGTCTCGGTTTAAGCTCAAATCCAGAAGAAATTGATCCTTTTTTGAATCTGACTTCTGGAACCAGTCCCGTGGTTGCACACTTTGCCCGATGTTCCGCCCCCACCAACATCAACTGCGCCATTGGATTGCGAGAACTTGAAGCTTGACGCCCAGTGAAAATCACCTATGCTGAGAATTGCCTAACTTTGCTGCCATTTTCCAACATCAGTCTCACATTTGCCTAAATTGGCCAAATATGCCACTGACACACGCAAGCAACGCTTTTCAATGGATTGGTCGTGAATTGCCGCCAACATCATATTTGCTTTAAGCAGCGAAAAAATCCGACTGCATAGCCGCAAATGAAACCAACCGATGGTGAGTTTACAATGATTAGTTGATTGTAGTAAGTACGGACTCTAGAATCAACTTTGTGATACATTGCCGATCAGGAAGGTCCCAGGTACCTAATTTCATTGTCTCGATACTTTCTCAACCGTTCAGGTTCTAAAGTTATGGACAGGACCACAGACAAACGAATGCTCTTTTGTCAGAATGATTGCCGTCCAACTAGTAGGGCTTTAACCCGTCCATCAAATGGGGACAGCGGTCGACAAAACTGTCGTTTTCTTTGATGGGACTGGTACCATCCGGCCCTCGAGGGTAAACCAGTAGCATCGAAACAGACAGGTCTCATCCATCCTGCCCGTAACGGCTGGTTCAACGGATAGTTTTACCAGAAAAACAAATAGCATTCAAGTATATAAAGTTGAAGAGAAGCAAATGGAAGAACATTTTATGTAGCCTATGGTGCTACAATGAATATTACGCTAAAAATCATCCCCCATTTCTGTTTTTTAAGTGCTTCGCGCGCCACCTGAAATCTGGCCTTCACAAACATCAACGTCTGAATTGTTTCGACCTACAGACTAGCTCGGCGAAGACCAATTGTGTCGTGGTCCCCCAAAAAAATGTGTTCATGAATGACGCCCAGTCAAAAGTCCACGGAATGGAGTGGAATGAAACAAGATGAAATGTGAGATTTTCAAACCATTTCACTGTTTCTCAAACCATCTGGAAAATTTGCACTAATTTGCAGTATGGCACGAGCTGTTCTGTGATAGTTTGAGTATTTGCATAATCCATCTCAATCTATCACACATAATAGCATGAGGTATTGTGGCGTCGAGAGAATACATTAGAATGCTTCGAGATGGTTTGTAAAGAGAGAGTGTGCAAATGCGGAATGGATTGAAATCAAATGTACAGTATTTAATATAAATTGCATACAATATCCTTGGCATGCGCAGGCAACCATCCTTACACCATACCCGAACCCTCCTGTCCCACAGAAGATCCAGACGCTGAAGCCAATGTATCACCAGCCAGATCGGGGCCAACCATGTCCCGAATAGCATGGACCTCCGGGATTGTCTTGACAGCACTTTTCTTCTGAGGTGACTGATTAGCAACGCGGCGGATCCTAGAATAAGACATACTAAGGTTTTTGCGTAGTTATCGTAGGCCTACAGATAGGTGAGTCAACACAAGAGTCAAACCCAAAGAAAATATACTGACCTGGAATAACTTCTTGTCTTTCTTGATACCATCCCAGTACACGTTGAAAGAAGCAGTAGAACTGCCAACTTCAGCGCACCAGACGGCAAAACAAAGGTTCCTGCAGACTGGACATGAGAGAAATATCGAGGGGAACAATGTATAATGTACCATGCAGTAAGTGTGGTGAAGTTTGGCGAAGCTTCTTTCACACCAGGCTTTGAGACAACGACGGGTGCAGGTGCAGGTGTCGTTGTTGTGATGGGAGGTGGAGCCGGCGGGGTAACAATGATACCAGCACTACAACTTGTCAGCGAGCACATGCGTAAAAGAAGTACAAAACTCACAATAGATCGGGCTCCTCCAAAACAATGGGTACAGGTGCGGCTCCCATGCTGGGGGCAGGCGCTGGATTGGGGGCTGGTGCGGGTGGTGCTGGTGGTGCGGGAGCAGGAGCTGAAATGGGTGGCGGTGTGGGAGCTGGATTGAGTGGCGGCATGGGAGCTGAATCAGGTGGCGGCACGGGAGCTGGATTGGGCAGCGTGAGAGGTGGATTGGGCGGCATGAGAGCTGGATTGGGCAGCGTGAGAGCTGGATTGGGCGGCAGCACGGGAGCTGGATTGGGCGGCAGCAGGGTTGATGAGGACAAAGAGGATGGATCTGTCAAAATTAAGAAATATGTGAGAAAGCAGTGAATGAAGGCCACCGACTCACCCGTAGGAATAATAGCAGACTTCTGGCGCTTGCGAGGCGCTGCAGTAGGTGGACCCGGAGGCCCATTCCCTGCACCATGTTGGCGGGAGAAAAGTGAGGAAGTTGACAACATCAGGTGATTCCGATCCGTAACTTCCGTAAAAGGCATTAGGGTGTTTCAAAGTTAAAATTTCGGCCTCAACTTCCGCCCCAACTTCTACCTTGACTTCTCAGAAGTTGAGGCAGAAGTTGAGGCAGGAAGTCGGAGTTTTCTTGCAAGTCGTGCACAAGGGGCACAACTTGCAACCCTAACTTTGGCCTCAACTTCCTGCCTCAAGTTGCTGCCTCAACTTTAGCTAGTCCCGGCTTTCCCTCCCGTATGACCGCCTGTCTTATGTAATATTATTGCGCCCTCCCTACTCCCGCCTCCCGCATGACCGCCTTTCTTATGTAATATTAGTACGCCCTCCCGCCTCCCGTACTTAAATAATTAATTATCATTATTATTGCGCCATATCTACTCCCACCTCCCATATGACTGCCTTTCTTATGTAATATTAGTACGCCCTCCCGCCTCCCGTACTTATATAATTGATTTTCATTAGTATTGCGCTATTATTTCTCTTTTCAATCCGGACATGTTGCCGGCTTGCCAACAGCCGTTCAAGTGTGTCGGGCGAAAGTTGAGGCACAAAGTTGGAGGATTCAATTCAAAAATGTGCTTAGGTGTTTCACAGTTCAAGCCCCAACTTCTGCCTCAACTTCTGAGAAGTTGAGGTCAAGTTGAGGCAGGAGTTGAGGCAGAAGTCGAGGCCGAAATCTTAACTTTGAAACACCCTATTATTGATTGTTTGACGCTTTGCTATCACCATTGCATTTTGCTTCGCATTTGCACAAATAAAGCCCAGCTGACTGGCCTGGTTCACACGGAAAGACATAGCCATCTTCATACATTCTCTAAAACACATTCTAGTTTAACACCGTTAACAAAAACCGTGCAGATTAGCTACCTGTGGGCAAGCGATGGTGAATGTGATAAGACGAGATGGTTTGATCACCATCGATAAACAATCTCAAATCATTCCACTCGGTTGCTGCTTTCGGCATTCCATCCCAAATCATTTCGATCTATCCGACCGACTTTTGACTGGGAATGATGGCCGACCCTGTTACAAGGTTTAGAAATTCGAAATTTGTGCAGAAATATAGCACACCCAAAATACACAGGACGTTGCGGGCCAAGAGATATAAGTTAGTGAATCATTGCTTGCAGCGACTCACCACCAGTGAAGGAGGTCAACATTCCAACGCTCTAGAACACCGATGAGTCAGAAATAATCCACAAGCTCATTTGCGGTTGCGGCGGCGGCAGCGAGTTTGCTATGGCGGCTCGTGAAGTCGATTTTTTACGAGACCCAGCGGTGGAATCATGAGCGACCGGACCGCCGACATAGACGCGCCCATCACCATGTCGTTGCGCACAGCAACTGTGGGGTAACGGGCTCGGCCCAGGTCATTGCCGGGTTCGTGGGAGACCCGTCGAATCCGGCAAAGGGGGGGGAACGGGCACCCTGTCAACGGGTTAATCCGTCCCATATCCAGCGCAAGCCTAGGGCCACGTTGGACAGGTAAAACCCGTCCATTCCGTCCGTCACAAAACGGCACGGCTTGGAGCCCTACGCCCTAGCTTGTGATAATTACGATCCCCAGCATAACATCCTAGGGCCAATTTTGGCAACCGGAGAGAGAGCCCTCCGGTGGTGACTCAGTTGTGTTATCGCTCCACTTCTGACGGGAAAAAATTTTGGCTTTTAGCATCAAGGATGTTCACTGTCGCCGGTGGCGCCGTGGTTTAATTATGCGGTGTGATTATAAGAAACTCATTCAGGTCATGATTCTTTCCTGCAGATATGGGATCAAACAAGTGCTGTAATGTTCCGGACGACAATTCCGGGTCTTCATCGCCCCTCCACACTCCTCTGGGATCCAAGCTAGAAACTCGGAAAATCTGGCGCACTTCGGAAGACGGCGGAGCCATTTGGCCTCATCATCTAGAGGCTGCCCTATTGGAAGGTAAGTCGTAAATGTTATGGCCATCGAATTTTGGTTTCAACTGTGTTCAATTTCGCATAGGGCTTCAACAATTTCGGCCGACGGTCTGTAGAGAGACCGTAATGCTTGGTCGCTACCCGGGCAGAAACCAATTCATCTCGCTCTATATCTTGACAAAGACGGGGCAACGAAGAACAGCGAAACAAGTCGCGAGTAGATTACAGCAACTCCGAGAATCATGCTCGGAACAAGAGTGTACGTGGAGTTCAAGCAACTATTCGTTTTGTGATATGAAACACTGTCACCAGTACAGGATCTCTTCTATCCTAGTCCATATTCCAACCCCTCACGAAGGGAAGGAGGTGTTCCTGCGAGGGATCTCCTTGTTGTCATCGATATTATCCCAGAAGGTTATCCTGTCCAACCCTACGAATGTTTTCCGCAGCCGTGGTCAGAGGGCGAGAACGTCATGCACATCTCTCACTATCCTCGTCGACTCACTTCCATTGACCCTACGGTGACCTTTACGTTCCCGGCCTCAATTCGGGCCCAGTCACGCTTCGCTGTGTGCACAGACGACGGCTCAGTGCACGCCGAAAACGGAGGGCTGCTTACCATCCACGAAGATATTCAAAAATCACACCCCCCGTGTTTTCTATACAGTACGAGGCTGGTCCCTTCTTATTGGAAAATCATAGTGGAAAGTCCTAGTGAGTGTTTCTTCAATGCCAGTCCAAACATTCGCACACCCTAATGCTCGGGCAGATCCCACCTGTTACACTATCTTCCACCAAGTTGTTAATGTGGAGGATTGGACCGTTCTTTTTTCCGCTGCGTATGTTTTCAGGTACGAAACGGAATCTACAACGGGAGGTGATCTCCGACAACATCCGCTATCAATGGGAGAATCCGAGAGTTCGCCGGATGTTATTGGTGGGCCTTACAGTGACAGTTACGTAGATTAGGGTGAGTTCTTGGCCGGTCCGTAGGGAGCGCAACGATGAATATATACGCAGCGCGGATGCGAGTCCGTCCAAAGTCCACTGAGTTGATACTTTGAAAGCCGAGGAAGCATAGATTTATGCAGAAACAGCACTTCACCCGAGCCGACACCGGCGTATTATCGCGCAAAAGATTTCTCTCAGACGTAAAGTTTTTCTGCTAGTGTCAAAGCACCCTCAGTTTTAGGAAATCCTTCCGCCCTTGGTCATTGTGGCTTGTTCAGCCTCAAAGGCACATTGGAAGCCCGAATGGAAGGACCCGAGTTCCGCGGTGCCACGTTCAACCCACTTTTTGCGACGATTGTGCGGTCGAAGCCTACATTTAGCGACAGGTAGACGCATAAAAATAATGTCGAATCGTGCCACACATACCATCTTTATTTTCCCTGATGTGAACACAGGTACGGACCTCACCCTGTGGATGCAAAACGGAAGGAAGGATGCATACACAGAAGAGCGGACGCTTATGTCGATGCTTCATTGCTGAGGGGGTGCTTTGGTGCCTAACGTTTTACGCATGTTACTCCACACAGTCCTGCTCTGTAGAATCCACGAGGACAGGAATCATCGAAGACACGGCATCAGCCGCAAGTCGACAGTTCAAATTGGTGTTAAACGCTGGCCGTCGGCCGCACAGAAATAGTACAGACGGCTCTGTCAATTTGAATCGCCAAGATGTAAACTTTGGCAATTGCCATATATGACTTCCCTGTGGCGGACCGCGGCTGGTGGTCCACGATCTCGTGTAGTCGCTTCGGGCTTGGATGGAGACGACCCGCTTAATATCCAAAGCACCTTCAGAGTGAACCTCACTATCAACGCCGCCGAACGCCGTGTGAAGTTCGCAAGGGGCTAAAAACTGCCTATCCACTGTCAGGACCGATCTGAATCTGAAACCTGACGTCGAACCTAGGCTCCATATATTCAGGCATTTCCCCTGGCTATGAGCTGAGGTTTGAACCATATGTCCCAAAATCCGAGGAAGATACTGCATAGTGACTGCCGGCAATGGGCCCCGAGTGGTGGAAGTGGAAGTTGTGGACTTAAAAAGCCTTCGAGTTCAATCTGATCTCAGGCAAACTTTATTCCTGATCAAATAGCATAAACTTACATGGGCTATTGTAGATTTTCAGGCTATACCTCCGCGGAATCGCCCGATTCCAGGCTATCCTTGCTAGGCATCTTCTGCACCGCTTGTAACATTCCCGGCTTCCGTGCGTCTGGAGTACAGAGTTTTGCTTGCGGATTGGCTGTCCGACAGTAGCAGGTCCAAGGTGGTAGCGGCATTCAGAAAAGTGCACTAGGGCCGATTTTTTTTTCTCGGACCCTCGCGTGAACTACGTAACTACGTAAACATTCCCATGCACCATATATAGCAATTTCTCACCTGTTTAAATTGCCAAACTGCCCTCACCACAACTCAGAGGGCTCTGAATTGTATAGAAAGCCAGTTGTATGCTCTGTATGTACTCAGAATGCCCTGTGGACCTTCAAATGAACTATCGACGGATTTGAGTGTGAACAGATAAGTATACTTGGGAAACACATTGACATCGAATACCATATATGTATTTTTGCAACAAAAACCTCCAGAACCTTATTCCCTGTGAAAAAGTTGGGGGTGATCTTTTTTTTCCGGCTTGACAGAAGGGGGTACCGGCATCTAAACCGGCGACCAGGGGCCGGGTAGTCAGTCAGATCGCCAGGCCAGAAAAAAAAAATCACCCCCAACTTTTTTCACCGGAAATGAGCTTCTGGGGGGTCTTTGTGAGCTGTTTCCATCATTTCAGCACCCAGAAGTTCAAGAACTTGGTGTTCCATGCACTTTGTTGCAAGAATCCATATATGGTATCCGATGTCGTTGTGTTTCCCAAGCACATCTTCAAACTCAAATCTGTTGATAGTTCATTTGAAGGTCCACAGGGTATTCTGAGTACATACAGAGCATACGACTGACTTTTTATACAATGCAGAGCCCTCTGAGTCGTGGTGAGGGTGGCGATTTAAGCACGTGAGAAATTGCTATATATGGTGCGTAGGAATGTTTACATAGTTAGGTAGTTCAGGCCTGGTTCAGGCGAAGGTTCGAGAAAAAAAAAAAATCGGCCCTAGTGCACTTTTTTGAATGCCGGTACCCCCTTGGCTTGACAGTCGGACTAACTACCTGGCCCCTGGTCGCCGCTTTAAATGCCGGTAACCCCTTGAGTAGGTCAGCATGAGCTTCTGGTGTATCTGGGTTCCATTTAGTTTCAGGTCAAGTACCCGGCCCTGACTTGCATTGGAAGCCGCCTCGGCTAAGTAATGCCGACGGGCGTTGCAAGGGAGACTCTGGATCCACGCGTAGCCCCACATCACGGATCCGTTCTTTGTACGGGCTTGGACTCCCGAGCTGTTAACCGGGCCACGCTTCGAACCAAAACTCTTTCCTAAAAAAACCGCCAGGAGAAAGCTTGCATATTGAGTAACACACGCCAACCTTCGCCACGCCAGCAGTTGTTCAATATATCCTAAATATTCCGAGGATTACCTTGATTGACCTCCATGTTCATCAGCAAAATGACAAGTCCTTTTTTGGCAACTTTTTTCAACTTTCGTCTTTTTGCCGTCTTTTCATTGCTTTTCAGATCGCTTTTTATCGGCTTTCAGCTTTCGGCAGCTTTTCTCAATCAACTCTTCATTACTTTCTATACAAGACTAATGCCCACTAACTTTAGGTAGTGGGTCCTCAGGTGTGATCGCGGAACAGAGTCTCCGCCAAATTCTGCTTTAAATCCGAAATCTCCGATAATGCCGATAATTCTTCAATCCTCACAAATGGCATTCTTTTTTTTATGTGCCTTTGCCTTTTTTGACTGCTGACTGATGTCATCACGTGTCCTTCCTTCCTGTGTGATGGAGGGGAAGCAAATGAACTCTGGAAAATCCGCTGTTTCGGGGGCTCTTATAATTTTCCTGATACCTTGAGTATCAGGAATGGAATAGGCTGTCCCTAAACCATTCCCGAAAGTGTTTGATTCGGGAATGGTATTTTCTGCATGAAAACTGTTCCTGAAACCATTGGTTTCAGGAATGGTTTCAGGTAGCCAGAAACAAAAAGTCTCGGCTCTCCAGAAACCGTTCCCGATACTTTTGTTTTCGGGACGGTTTCGGGGATTCCAAAACAATAAGTTTTGGAAACCGTCTTGGGATCGCCGGAACGGTTGCCTAAATGGATAGTTCCGGAAACACCAAAACCGAGCTGCGGCTCGGCGGCTCAGCTGCAGCCGACAAAAACTTCAGCTGCAGCCCAGCCGAAGTCTGAAAATTCTGTGTCAGTGCTTGGAAACAAGATAAATGTTTGCACTACAGCTTTCGTATAATTGCCATGAAGACAGGTATGCAAGACTGTCAACATTTCTGCTACATGAAGTATGCCCTGCCATCAATTTTAAACTGTGGTTCGGCTGCAGCCGAAGTTCTTGTCAGCCGCAGCTGACACTGGGGGCAAGGTACCATATAATAGCACAATATATTCTAAGTTTATTGTAGTTATATATGAAATATGCAGAGAATATACTTACAATATATTGGGCTCATATATTGCAAGTATATTTCATCTATCCCAACAATATAATCACAACATACTCAGCTGGTATATGGTGAGTATATCTGCTTATATACTTACAATATGATCACAATATGCTGACTTCTATATATGGGCTCAGTATATTGTAAGTATATTGTAAGTAGCAGGTTCAAATAAAGAGCAACACAAATGCCATCACTTTCCATAACAAGCAATATCTAGGCTATAAATTATGATGCAGAACACTTTCTACCAATAGTAGAAACACTTCAAGTTATAATTTAAATATGAACAACCTCACATCTTCTGTGATACCACCTGACAGCACCATACTGGCTTTTACTTTTTACCAAATGAACAGCATATCTATAAAAAGCCACATTTCTATTATATCCAGATTATGGGAAAAATCACATGAGATTCAGACATGTCCAGATGTCATGTGACATTCGCTGAGATTTTCAAGTTGATAAAAGGCAATTCAGTCTGATTTGTGAAACTTCTTTCACTTCAAGCATTCACTCAAAATCCATAGAAGAAACATAGTACCTCTACTGTTTACTGCTCCATTTGTATTATTTTAGGCTGTGGAAAAAATTGTTGTGCTATTTTGCTGAGATTCTTTAAATTTGAACGATGTAAGCAAGCCAGACTTTGGGTGAGTTCAATCCACTCAGGTGACAGTATCATGCTTTGATTTTTATTTTTGTACAGCATGGTTTGAGGTCAAAAAGAATGACAAAAATTGAATTACTTGTTCTTCTGATGTAGCAGTAATTCAACTTGACTATTTATCTACCCAATAACAAAAGAAGAACAAAATACATTTGCACAAAGTAGTGATAGAAGTACAAAGAACAAGAAGCATTAACAAGCAATAGATCAGATATACTCAGATTATTTTATTCAATTGCTATGTAGCCCTCCTTTTCAATTATTGCCTTTTAAAGCAGGTTTTTTTCCCCTTTCCCAGCTCGTTTGGTCACAATATGATCACAATATACTGAGTCCATGTATGGTAGCTGTCAAACCATATATGGAATTGGTATATTGTGATCATATTGTATGTATATAAGCTAATATACTTAGCATATACAGGCTGAATATATTGGGGTTATATTGTTGGTATATATGAGCATATATTGGGTGAGTATACTGTGATTATATTTTTGCATTTTTCAAATATACTTATCATAAACTTACAATATATTGGGTAGTTATATTGTACATTGTTCCCAGTGTGAGCTGCCGCTTAGCAGCAGCCGAGCACTGCCACAGCTCGGTTTCAGTGCTCCCGGAACTAACCGTTCCGGCATTTCCAAAATGGTTGCCGAAACTTCTTGTTTTGGAATCCCAGAAACTGTCCCGAAAACAAAAGTATCGGGGACGGTTTCTGGAGAGCTGAGACTTTTTGTTTCTGGCTGCCCGAAACCATTCCTGAAACCAATGGGTTCAGGAACAGTTTTTTGTGCAGCAAATACCATTCCCGAATCAAACGCTTTCGAGAATGGTTTAGGGACCGCCTATTCCGTTCCTGATCCTTAAGGTATCAGGAACATTATCAGAGCTCCCGAAACAGCGGATTTTCCGGAGTGATGGGAAGTCCGGCAATTGAAGGCTGGTGGAAGAGCTTGGGAAGAGCGGTACTCAAAACTCAAAGGCGGCCCGCACACCGGATTGGCGGCACTTCATTTGCCATCAAAGGCTCAAGTGCCAGCCGTGATACAAAGAGCGGCACTTCAATATCTCGCGTAGCAGAATATATTCAGAAAAAAGAGAATTCCGTGCATGCATCTGCATGAAAAATTTATTCCCTGAGGGTGCTTAAAGGTCATATGAACCTCCTTCTCTGCATGTTGCTTTGCAAGCGGTTGACTTTCACCCTGTCAAAAATCTGCATGCACTAACTCAGCGATGTGCTCTGAGCCGCCTATCATCCAGTGGGCATGTGAGCCACGTCTTGTATATACAGAGTGACTGATAAAGCTTGAAACCATCCCGTAAATTTACGGGACAACGGGTCATAGGAACGGTTATCCACTCGTACCGTTGGCCAAATTTTCGGCAGAAATTATGCACATTTTGAGACGGGTTTTTACAGGTTCAGTTCAGCGCCTCGCTGAACTGGTCTGGAATAATACTCTGAGGAGTCAATCTTGGTAAGATAATCTATTTCCAGCTTGAACAGATATGCTTCCAAATGGCCAAACCGTCCAGGGAACTCGCCATATACCCATAACGGACAGTTACAGTATTGGGTAAGGGTCAAAATTACCTGGCCCGTCTCAACCAATTTTCCTTATGGTTATGGGCATACTTCTTACACCCGTGGGCGTAATACGGATGGTTTCATGCCCTGGGCTGCCACCCATGCTTGTGACAAGCATCGCCGTGTTTGTGATGGCACAGTCTGTCTCGACACAGCCTGTTGACTGGTTGCAACTTTTTGTAACAGGACAGGACAATTCAGCGCATGGCTGTAAAGGGTGCACAGGCTATGCTTGTAAATCTATCAATATTCTTGACATAAAACACACACCTACCTGTCCCCATGAAATGTACAGGAGGAAAAGTTGGATAGAGTCGAACATTGATACCTAGAGGGCCTTTCTCATGATTCTGAGTGTCAGCAGGCAGATATTCTTTGTGACATAACCAAAGTGTGGTTCAAAGTGCTATGCAATTGGCATCTGACTCAAGAATGATTTCTGCAACCAGTTAGTGGGCTCTGCCGCAGAGCGCGCTACCAGTGTTATATTATAGGTGCACATTGAGACCGTAAATGCAAGCTTGTTGGGAGAATGCACCTTTGATGTTCAAGTTACGCAACCAACTTCAGTGAGCTCAACACGCCGAAGGCAAGCCGCAAAAAAACAGCCGTAAATGATACCAAGTGTGGTGGCTTCTGTCTGAACAAAAAATTGAGGCATCAGTCAATTTTCCCTCTATCCCACGAAGTGACCTTGACACTCCGTAAGCTGAGCGCTGAGCGCCGAGCTTTTGAGTGGTCGGGAAGGAAACGCCAAGTCGTTTGGCGATCGGCAATCATCGAAACTTTCGGGAACACTAGTCTCTCATAGCCAGACGCTTCAACAAGATCAACCTCATACCTCGGTAGGTAGGTAGGTAGGTAGGTAGGTAGCATTACACGGCATGGTCCCGCTCAGGAACACTGGTTTCAGGAAGTATCCCGGCATACTACAGGCAATTTATGTACACCATAGTCCCTGACCTCTACATATCTCCCAAGCCGAGCTCACGCACCCGGTCTCCCATCATGCTGTAGAACTCAGTCGAAATGTAGAAGCAAAATAAGAAACTAAAACAGAACAGTACTCAGAACAGTCAGTCAAGCCGGAACACAGGAGTAGCGTAGAACGGTTTGTTGAAGTCTGTTGTTAAGCGCGGGGGTCCGATCAGAGTAAAAGCTTGTTACGTAATCTTCGCTTAGCTGCCCGCGCGTCAAAACATCAATGTGCCAAAAACCTATCAATTTGAGTCGTCAATAGCTTACAGCATACACGTTGATTGATCGCAAATTTCTTGCCAGATCACAGCGTTGCGCCAAACATTCATCGCATTCTTGACGAAAAGTGAGTATGATGAGAATTAGTTTGCTAGATATCGCACCCTGGCTGGGTTCGGGACTGGTTCGATAAAAACAATCATTAATCTTTATCCTAGTTCAACTTTGATACGCACCAGTTATGGAGCGGATGATATGTTTTATCGAATGCTCTATTTAGTCAATCCAGGATGCGAGATTGGGGCCATGAATTGATGCGATTGTGGCGATACATCCAGCCGGTGTCGGTAGTACTAACTCGACCAATAATGTTTCGCCCACCCGGGAGCCATAGCGCTGAATTGTAGCGAGAACTCTATCTGATTATCTGGAATACCCTCAAAGAAGAAGTCATGTATACTCAGCATCAAACGATTGCGTTTGTTCTATTTACCCGGTGTTCGCGGAGTAAAGATTGGTTCCAATCACATATTGCTCACGTATGATTCAGAACTTCCCAGGTGGGTTCTGTGTGAAGCGCAAATAAAATGCAGTGACCCAGTCACCCAAGCGGGGAGCGATATAAAAACTTTCACCTGAGCTCCCTTCACCATCACCAATGGCGAGCTGTTCCACACCGACCAAGGCTCTGAGTCTCTTCATTAAGCGCCGCCGAGCCATCGTCGCTTGTGCGAGCTGTCGGAAGCGCAAAATCAAGGTGAGCATTCCATGACACTCTGGCATTTCCAATTCTGAGTTTATCAAATCTCTATCGCCCCAGTGTGTAAAGACGTCGAGTGCAGACTACGCGCCCTGCACGCGGTGCACCCTCAAGGGCCTCAAATGCGAATTCTACGCCGTCCCGGACCATTATCCGTCCTCACAGCCAAGTACGCCGCCCACGGGGACAGATATCGAGCTCGCGCCGCGCGATAGCTATTCTGATCCTGGTTGGACCCCGCCGGCGATGACGTGTCCATCCGCCTGGATAGGCAGTTATTTGGGGAAATTTTCCTTCTCTGCGCATACGATCCCGGCGCGCTGTAACAGTGACCCACAAATCGGTAGTTGCCCGCGTTACCCGTACCAACGCAGGCATGCTCCGACCAGTCCGAGACGTCGTACCTCCCAGCCTAGATTGAAGCCGACCATTCTTCAAAAGTCGTTGCCAGTGGCGTATCCACAGGATAGTCTGGATCTGCCTATGCAGAACCACGTCGGTGCAGTGGATCCCCAGTACGATCCCGACGTGGCATTTTATCTTGCGCTTTCGAATGCCGATGGATCATTCTATGGCCAGTGCTACGAGAAAGAGCAGTCGCCGGGCGCCAAGCAGAGACGCTGGCCTCAAGTCCTGTGAGTTTGCTTTTTGTCGTCTCGTACCAGGCTGATGTGCATGCTTTCAGACCATGCATCTGTCCCCCTGGACCATGCTACTGCGGCGCGGACGTCATTAACTGAGCGCAATTCTCTTGCGGAATCGGTGGAATTAAGCCGCACCTTCGTGTAATTTATGATTATTTATTCGTTCGCATGGCGGGAAAAGTGTGAAGGTTGCAGTGACCTGTAATCAGAAGCGTGTGTGGATGTGTGTGGCCCGCCTGCTTCAGTTGAACTATTAGGAGGTCATTTAATTTTACATTATGAATTCAGACTAATCGTGGCCCCGCACGACATTAATCCGATCTGGTTTTCTACGCAACACCGTAAGCACCTTGGAGTCTGAGCTTTCCGGCGCGCGCAAGGCGCATGTGCATAGCTGGATCACGACATCCAATGGAGGGTTGTCTTCGGTGTCCTCAATTTACTTATGATCGATAGCTCTGAAAGGCGGAGTTCGCCGAGACGCGCAAATAAGGGTTGGTGCAGCATATGCGCATGAATTGATTTAAAGTTGCATGCGAGCACCGCTTGCAGTTTTATGGGAAACAGAGCTCCAGATGCCTGGGGCACGCAGGTGCGGGAGTCCCGGAGGTATAACGGGGGCGTAATCTGAGGGGCTGCAGAGAAGGAGATTTACCTTCGATGAGAGTCATTTCTGACGAAAAGCGGAGTCCCGAGAAGGCTTCAAGGTGTGCGTAACTTGTCTTCATCGCTGTGAGCGATACCGACGGGAAGGCGAGCGTTTTGACATTAGGAAACAAGGGGAATGCAGGTCGCATCTAACCTTGGATTTATTGGGTAGTTACCGTCTGGAGAGACACATTGGATAATGCGTAACATAAGATGGGAACGAATGAGATCGACACTACAGACTGGTCGGGTGGGCAGCGCGCAAAAAATTGCACGAAGCGGAAAACAGGTTCTCGTGTAGCTCGGGGCCACACCATTTCCATTTGGACGGATGTGAGCTGGGTTGTACGAAAAATTGTGAGAAATAAGTTCGCACTCATATAAAGAAATGAAGGTGCAAACGCACTTGATGTACGGGAAAAGGGGTGTTACGAATTCCCGCGTCGTATAACTGGTTCGATGTGCGTGAATTAGCTCCAATGGCAATGGCAGAAACGCGCTTCGAAAAAAGGAGCAACTTTGAGAGAGAGTCGGTCTTGGCGCTGGCTTTGCAGTAGCTCGTCCCGGGGTTGCGAGAGACGGGGAATGATAGGTGAGTATGTATGGTGAGAGGTAATTCCATCAACAGTTCAATCGGAAGGTCCGTGAGCGAGTAGGAAGCAGTCGACATGAATGCTCGAGCCAGGAGCGGCGTGGGATCCGCCATCACGCCGGATGCAGTTGGATCGGCGATCCGGTTTTTTCCGAAGCCCTATATCTTCTCTTGTCTTAACAACTTCGACGGCGGGGCACTTTTATGCTGGGAAAGAAAAAGCATCCTTGTTCAAAACTAACGGTGTATGCATCTACAGGAATATTTCTTGTTGGCAGAAAATGAAATTGAACTTTGAACGCAACCAGAGAATTTTTTGCTGCCCTATTTGTATATTATCGCACCCATACCTCTGACTCTTCAAACTTTATCGGAGACGCCTTTGACACCCCTGATAACCCACCGCTGTGCCGTGATACCGATCGCGTGACGGAGTGCGACCTAGCCAACCCATGAGCAATCATGGAGAAATAACCTGCCGATGGACACGCACCCGACCATATTCCATGCTCGTTCCATCATAGATCGCCTCGAAAACTTCATCCGCGTATGGCTCCTTGATCTACAACAAATTAATTTTTCTTGTAAGCATTCTGGCTGTAATACAGATGCGATTTCGAAGACGAACCACGACCTGTCCTTCACCGGCGGACTCGATGGCAAACCATCTTGCCTGGAAATAGTCCGCATCGGTGATGAGGTGGCCCTATAATAACAAGTGAATTCTGAGCTGGATTGAAGTATGGGCACGTACATCGTCGTTGATGGTCAGGAATTGGCCCGTCCCGCGGTTCTTGAAGCCCCACAGTTCTTTGGATTTAAACTTGCTGAATCTGTCCCACTAGTTCACATGCGTTACTATAAATGAACCCTGACGCAGTGTTTCATTATAAGGGACAACACACTGTGCCATGCTGGTGTTCCATCATCATCGGGAGAAGCACTTCAAGGGGAGAGTCTCCGTCGAAAGTGAAGATCGTTCCGTTGTTTTCAGCATTGACAATGATGACGGGGGTAGGGTCCACCTACACTCGTACGGACGGTCAGAATAAATCACATACATAACAGAATAGTGTGAATACGGACGTATCCGTCAATATCGATATCCCGTAAGTGAACGGCCTGAATAGCGACACGTAGTTGTAAGTATCTCAGAAGGCCGTACAACTTCCGAAATTAAATAGGCTCACCTTTGATACGAGGGACCCGGAGGAAGCCTGAGCCACAGTGAAGGTGCAGATTGCGAGATATGCGGCTTTAAAGAGCATTTTCATCTGTGCGGGGAGGGGAGCGAGTTTGGAGCAGGGGTGTTATATACCACCACGAAGGGTGGTTCCTTTTATAGAAGGCGAAGCGTGCGGTGATGGATAGGTTTGCAAGGAACCCCTGGAGCCAAAAGCACGTACTGAATGTTGAATAATGGGGGTTGGACGAGCGTAGATGTTGGAAGCATCGTGAGTCATGCAATGGTTCTGGAGGCTCCAGCTAGTATGCGGAGGAAGGACGGCAAGGTAAGTCCCCCCGATCCAAAGCAAACTCAACTTCCGTAGGTCGGCGGTGAGCCTTTCTCTGTCTGCAATCTGGGGTCTCTCTGCCAAGACCCGGCCGGAACCGATCTGGGCAGCGCGATCACCAAATACGTGATTGGTGTTGAATAGTTTAGACTACTGATAGCAGTTGGACACTACATAGGTGTCGTCCGACAAACGGGCGGTCTTCATCCTTTGGGGAGTCGGTGGGTCCGTCCCGACCCGGAAACAGCGCCCTTTGTGGATAGGAGGCGCCATCTGCACGTCTGACGACACTATCCAGCTGCGTCGCGGGGAGGGCCGTTCGGAAATCGGGAACTGGCCTGCGTAGACAGCAATGTTGTATGCGTCGCGATCCAACGCGCTCACGGTGGCGGATAACAGTATATAGGAAGCAGGATCTCTTATAAGCTGATTGTTATTTTCCAGATGCACAACGCTTGGGAGGTTGCTTAGAGTGAGCTTGTGAGGGTGACTCTCGAAGGAGGTTTCCAATGAGGGCAAAGGCGTCGAGGGGGATCACGGTGGGAAGCAATTAACAGCGAGGTGCGCTGTCGGGGTATATCGCCACAATGTAGCCTGGAATGAGTATGGCCTGTGGACGCTGTCGACAAAATTAATGAGATCAGTAACAATCGCAGTCGTGCAAAGAATGCATACAACGGGATCAGGGCTGGCGTTGTAGGCGAGAAGGATATACGTCGATGCGCGCCAGTTAACAAGCACCTGGGTGTCTCCCTATTTCTGTGGCGTCGGCAAGGTATAGAAGAAATAGTGCCCGACAATCGTATACGCCGAGTCAATGTTGGTAAGACACGGGAACCGGGATACCTCACGGGATACGCCACAGGTGAAGTCGATTTCTTTGATGCAGGTCATGCTGTCCCAGTCCGGGTTCAGGACACTGGCATCTTCTTGAAATTTAGCGCACGTACCGTTCCCATGGGCCTTCGTCCAGACTCGGATGACTTGTGGGATCGACAAGTAGTACGTGTCCTGCTGTACCTCCCGGAGCCAGATATATTGCCCAGGTGCAAAGGACGGTGCGGGGTGCTTCCAGACGCGCTGACCGCTCCAGAAATCATATATGCACAGATGCCCGGGAGTCGGAATGGACAAGTACCTGCCTCCTAGCAGACGACGATACTGCTGAAATAGAGTCGCTATGTCTGCGTCGGAGGTGATCTGGTAGCTGCGGGTCGCATTCGTGCGATTCGTGCGATCCACAAAAGGCCGCAACGGGGGAGGCCCGACCGTAACACGTATGATGAGGTCGATAAGGCCTTCAGTTGAAGCTCCTCACGATTGGGAGGAGGGAGGACTAGGGCGGCGTGTGCTATCTCGGATTAGAGAGCCACAATTGTTTTGCCAATGTGGATGTGTTAACCGCACAAAGTTCGTGAGTCCGCCTTCGATTGGAGATCCATTTGTCGCAGCCCATACCGCAGAACCCTTCAACACAGTGTATACGTCGCACAATGAGTATTTTGAGTAGGATAACGTCGCCCAGAGTTGCGAAAGGCATGATAATAGTGGTTCTGCGCAAAGTGACGTGAGCCTGCGGCCCTGCGCCAGATTGGCCCGTTGTTGAGCTGTCGTCAGGGGTATTACGTCGGTAGCGCCGCCATGGGATGTTCGACCAGACGGAATACAGTAGTATGTAGAAAACAGGCATACTGCATAGAACATTTGAACGTCCTCGATTGTTTTTTTGGGCTGTTTGGTCCGAGTTTGGTCATCCGAATTTCTCCTCCCGCCTTCATCACCGACCTTTTCCCTCAATCCACAGAGCCTTTTCGCTCAGTTTAGCGCAGTGCATAAGTCTACAGCGGTTTCAGGTGCGCCGCAGACACTGAGCGAGGCGTTTTAAAAGGTTTTAACCGCATTTTAGCTTCCCGCGATGCCTCGAGCTGACACGACGCCGACACGCCGCACGAAGCGAGATGCACGTAAACCGGTCACCCAGAAGCTAGCGCGCACTGCGGCTTCCGTGCGTGCTGCTGCAATGGCCAACATGAGCGCCGGGGGGTCCATCTCGGCGCCCATTATAAAGCGGGAGGCAGTCCCAACGCCGATACCGCCGGCTGTCAGCGCAAAAATGCCGGTATCCTCTCCGCAGCGGGGTTGGCGCCATCCCGATGAGCTGGCGTACATCAAGAGTGCGGGCAAGACTTGGGATGACATGGCGATCATACGTTTCGCCGCTACGAACGCTGCGTTCAGCGTGCCACCCCGAGGGACCAACAGCATGGAGCCGTGGGTGCATGTGCGATTATGCGTGGACGGTTCGGAGGTCGTACTTCCCCGCGGGTACCGCCTTCCGTTGCTATGGGTCGCAAAGTACCTCTGGACGAGTGTGAAGCTCGTGCTCACCGCGGACGCGGACATCCTCCAGCGGGAGTGGGACACCGCCAAATTTGAGATTCTCCACATCGCGCGCCTCTGTGCAACTTTGCTCTCCAAGGCCCGAGCGCATATGGACGAGGCGGGGGTGATGGACCGCGCCTGGCGGTGCGCGCAGTTCGATCGGGCACTGCACCGATACTGGCACGACTGGCTAATCATGCGGGATGAGTATTTGCGCGATTTCTTCAGGGAGTTTGGGGAGGATGAGTATCGGGGCGACGTACTCAAGCTCAGTGAGTTCTGACTTTACCCCTATGTCTGGATGCGTGCTAAAATACGCGGAAGCGTGGAGTCGATGGGTTGTCAAAGGGCACAAGGGGTTTACCTTGACGGCCGCGGAGTGTGCAAATGGAATCTCGGCGGAGGAATTTATGAAGGGGCTCGTAATCGATAACGACGCGGGAGACATTCGAGTGGAGGGAATCTCAACCGGTGCGCCGCCATGTTCAATTTCCCTGACAAACACTCTGCTGAGCAATTAATTTCCAGAGCACACCATTGAAGGCTCAGATGGATGTCGCCAAGGAGGATGTTACGCCTGCTAAGGCAAATATTTTTCACCTCAAGATGTGCGTCATGGGAATCTCACTGGTGTTTTTCAGCAGAAGCCGCCAATTACAATGGACGTTCCAGTTGTTCAGGTGATTCTCTCCGATTGTATACGAACTTGTGTATTTATTCCTCGCAGACCGCTGCAGTAGTAGCAAGTCCACCCGCGCCTCCACAGGTGGTATCCTTCTTGGTCCGTCCACGTAATGCGTTCCGTGCCGCGAGGCAGCAGTCTCGCCGGGTCTGTCATTTTCATTTCCACTATGATATCGCTCACAGAGAGTCGTTTTCTAGGAGGCAAAGCTAAACCCTACGTCCTCTGATGAGGTGAAGTTGGACAATGTTCGCAATGTAGGATTTGTTCATGGTGCCTTATTTTTCAAATTATACTGATGGATTGGATTGTGTAGGATACTTCAACTGCTCCGGTGGTGAAGGAGCCTTTAACGCAGATTCAGGATATTACACCCGCCGATGTTACAATGTCCGTTGACACGACTGACGATTTGGTGAATAGTTTATTTGTGTAGATGGTTCATGGAAAGCTAATATCGGATTAGGTCGCCCAATCTCGGGATCGGACGCGAAGTGATGTATTTGCCCATCCCCAACAGCCCAATGGCCACGGCGATGCGCCGTGCCCCGAGGCACAAGGTCAAACCACGCCAATTCAGGTGCGTCGATATTCTGACGCTTTGTATACTCGCTAACGCTTTGAGAAAATAGGGAAGTAGGGAGAGGTCAGCAAGCGCGCGAGTAGAGGGGCGATAGAGAGATGCAGATGGACCCGCCTGAACGAGCTGTTCGCGTTGCGAGTGTTGTGCCCACGGCTATGGGGAGCCTAAGGCCTGGTAGTGCTGTGATACGCGGACATTCAGAGGAAGGCAATCTGAATGCTGATATCCCTGAGCCGCGGTTTCAGGCTGAAGAAGAGGAGGAGGAGAGTGAGGAGGAAGAAAGCGAGGATGAAAAGATGCCACATGTGCCCCCAAACCCTGAGATAAGGGGCACAATTGCGATTGAGGACCTTGACGAAGAAGACCTGGAGCTGCTTTATCCTGACCAGGAGGACGAACCCTCTGCCGGCAACGGCCCACCTGAGTCGCAAACTGCACCATCGAATACTACGCCGTCGGCGAGTACATCGACCTCGCGCTCAGTATCCCCCGTACCCCCCGCTCTCCAGTGCTCGCTTCCCCAGCACCAACTCCTTTGACAACTCGACAACATCGACTCAGCTTACCGTTTATCCGCATGCTGATCAGACGGACTCTGCAGATCCGGGAATCATCACGCGGTTCCTGCAGTCTTGCGGGATACTTGGGGAAGAGATGCGAGCTCTCCGTAGTGAGGTGGCCCAGCTCCGCCAGGAACGCGACGCGCCGGTTAAACAGCTGGAGGAGCGCGTGCGGAGGCTGGAAGAGCGTGCGCCATTGCCTGAACGTCCGACATTGTCTGTCCATCCCCTGGGTGGTGGGGCTGGAAGACGATGGTCGCACCCGTTGGAGCATCTACTGTCTCCAGACGATTCGGAGATGGATGTCGATGCGCCGGTGGGAGATGGGATGATGCTGACCAAATATGGATCGATGGATGGGGAGCCTCTACCACCGCGGTCGAGAAAATTCAACAGCGCGCAGAGGTTGCCCGCTGCGTGATCAGGTACTGGGATTTCTGTAATAACACAAATCTAAAACCGCTTCACTGTGCATACGTCGAGCTCGAACTTTTGTTAGGAAGGGTCTGGACCGCGAGAATTTATTGACTAAGACATACTCCACGGAAGCGGAGTTTGATGGATCACGATAAACACAGAGAGCAAGATATCATCGAGACAAGACAAGATAGTAAATATAAATATCAGTCTGGTGTACTCAGCCGTGCTTTGTGGAGGAGCCAAGCGATTCTGAAATGCCCGGGCATACCTAAAGGATCGCCGCAAGCCATCCCCTCCCTAGCAAAGTCGACCTCTGTCAATGTTCCCGGCTGCCTTGTGTTCACCATGCCGACGCAAAGATGCGAGTACAAGGGAGTCGAACGTAGCCGAGGACTCACAAAGATAAACTGGAAGTTGGTCATTGGAGGCCATGGAAATTGAATATTAATTAGTCTGCTCTCATACCCAAAGCCACTGAGATGGGACGATACTTGCAGAATACCAGCCAATGAATTGCAACAGTACCAATGATATCGCAAAAGTTAAGGATAAAAAGACTAGGAACGTAACCGCGGTGAATAGTGCAACTCCCATGGTCTCCAACACGCGAGGTACGAATAACAAGCTGAAACGTCGGTCTGTGGAATGGGAGTTGGTCTAACACTCATTTGTGACTCCTACGCATGGACGAGAACGCGCCACAAGCCTTTTTCGAGATTTCTTTTGCCTCTTGATGCGTCTTTCCTCCGCGATTCAATGGGTACCGGTCTAGGTCCATCAGAGTCCACTGGTTGGTCAACGCCAAATTCAAAAAGCTAATTTTGGCGTAATGTTGCATCTGCCGGATTGAGATTTCGCTGCAAGACGAGAACGAAACGTGGATTTCCGGCTCTTTCATGCCTTCAAATTTGTGACTTGAGATAGATTGATACTTCCCTCCGCCTGAGGTCTTCCGGCGGACCTTAGTCTCTCATCTCATACACAGCGGCATTGCTTCAGATGATACGTTATTATTAATATTATACCGTAACTTCTCCTACAACGACACGAGCTACAATTACACCAGCTCCTTGCGCCTTTTATACAAACTCTTTGTGCATGGAGGACGCCGCTGTGTCCGATGGAGTTGCCGTCTTAGATAGTGCCACGCGAACCACAATCATCATGGGGACGATGTTCTGTTGGGATCTTAACTCAGAGGAAGGATTTGAGAGGTCCAGTGAGAGTACGAACCACTAATTGCGCTAAGCTACCCCAGCATATATTTTGGAATGTTGTGAATGGCGGCACAGAATTTGATATGCTGACCAAATAGATGAGGACGGCTGCGACATATATGAGCCCGGACTCGAAACTAAATTGCAGGATGATGAGTCGATGAATAGTAGAATCGACTGATACGAACATGATTTCGAGCGTTGCGGTGTATCGTCTGTGAACGACAGCGGCTCCCAGCAAAACCGCGGCCTGCCGTCTCTTATACCAAATTCGGCCCCCTGCGCGGTGACTATCAGACACTGTGGCAATATGAGGGCGGCAGTTGACATACCTGTAAGCCCAAGCAAGACGACGTTTGTTAAAAGAGCGAACCCGAAGGGAATTCGGATATCCAGCACGAGATAGATGGCCGCGTATGCGATTGCTGTAACGAAGTTAGCCATGGTTTCAGATTCGGGTTCGTAGTAAGGTACCGGCGGTCGCGAGAATGAGGAGAAGCGGGATGGCGACCACAAGGCGCGAGTAACGGCTTGTTGCCCAGATTAGGTAGCAGCGATAAAGCTGCAGCAAAATCCTCCGTTATTGCAGGGGCTATGATTATGACGGATTCACATACAAGGAGGCTGTCCGCAATAGCACTACCTTTCATGTCAGTATACATCTTTATGCTTCCGGATTTTGAGACGTACTTATTGGTTGCGAGGGCTCCTTGCCGAACATTATATATCGTGGCGAAAGTCTCGAGCAACGACATCGCGCGCTGCGACATCCCCTCTTTCATGCAGATTTGGAGCACCGTATTGGGCAGGGCCACGAGGGCAACATCAAGTACAACCTGGAAGATTGCGAACCCGGCGAGGAGAATGGCCGTAAAGAGAAGAACTCGGATGCTCTGTCCTTCGGCGTGGTGTCGTAATAGAAAAAAAAGTGCCAGTACAAAGAGAAGAAGAAGAATCCCTGAGAATGTCACAGTGCCGAGGTTAGAACACCCCGGGAGGGACACGGATGAGGGAGCTAACCATGCATGAGCAGGGCGGCCTAAGGAAAACTTCTTGAGTGGTTGACTAGGATACACCTTGGATTGAGCTTACTGCTGCTACGACAGACTGGGACTCCACCAGTGCGTAGAGTCCCTCTAGTAGAATTAGAGCCTGGTCAGCAGGGACAGCCATCGAGACGTCCAGCGTAAGAATGGGACCAGAAGAAAGAGAAAGAAAGAAGAAAGGTCCGGCGCTGCCTAAACGTGACGGCCAACAATGTGTTTCACCTTGGCATCAACCGCAAAGTGAGCATTTTTTAAGTACAGCCATCGCCTAGCCGACGCGGGGATGATCGGCGGATTGGCGATCGCTGACTTGAAGGGTGACTGCCACTGACCTTGGCTGAAAAGGATACTCTCAACCTCCGAGTCCAAGAAGAACTTCGCCAGGGAGCAGCCCTGGTGTCCTGAACCACTTATAAGACTCTCCGTATCTTTCCGTATAAGGTACGTGCGAACATGATGCGCCCATACGCTTGCCGACGGCTAAGAATGTGGATCATTAGTAGTGATGGGAAGTCAGAACCCAAGTACAACACAGTCAGAGGGATGATTCACTCTGTGCTGTTGTCGTGCTGAGACGAGATAACCTTTTGTCAGGAATCAAACTGAACAACAATTTAACTTGAATTTCTGTGCAATTGATTTTCAATTTGTTTTCAATACAACATTTGACCCTTCAGACCTGGACGTAATATTGTTTCGGGATATTTTTAGATTTTTTATTTGTGTTCGTAAGTATATGTCCGAGTACTTCTATACTCTAGATTTTCCATCCCAGGTGGTCCCCAGAGTCAGTTTGACTGTAAACTTCCAGCAGAAAACACGAGAAATAAGATGAAGTGCAAGTATGTAGTCTGTTGTAATTCCGAGTCTTTCGCCCGTTATCTCCGACGCCGTAGCTTGGCACGACGAAGGGACAAATTATCTGCTATGTTGAGTTCCTGCATTTATCACGTTCAACTGCACATTGTGTCCCCTTGTGCCTTACTTTCTCTCTTGTTAGTTATATTGGTTCCTGACCAGTTAGTATATTCTAAATGAATCCCCTACGTATTTACAAGGGTCCTCTGCTAATCCTGAGTAAAGACCGTGGCTACCTTATTTCAACATAGTCCATACATCGAGAAGGCTGAAAATTTTCAATATAAGCTTGAGGCTAGCTTAACCAAGATGTTCGAACCATTTGCCGCAAAGGAAGCTGAGCGGAGATTGCGCTGAAGCGCAGGGATCGGGAGCATGGGTGAGAATGGTAATCCACCAACAACACCACGTAAAACCAATAATCCAGTGCATGCGAAGTCGGGGCTCCATGCGAAGTATATGCATGCTGCAACCCAGACGATGAACATTGAAGGCCAGTGCACAAGAGCTGCAATAAAATATTGATGATGATGCGGCGCGGCCAGCGCGCCGCCGAGTGTGTCGTACAACTCTTCGAACCACCTCCATTGATTCTCCTTCCAACATCTCCAAATCCACCCCACCAGCGCGTCCAACCAAATCCAAATCCCAAACTCAAGCCCAAATCCAGCCAAAACTCAAGCCATACTGTCCAACGACAATCATCCAAGAAACTAGAACAGGGATGCGAGACCCTGCAGCAGGACCGCTAATCTCGCCAGCGAGAAGCAGGACGCTCCTGCCGCGGATTGGGCCGTGTAAGGCGCGCGACGATCCATAATTAGGCAGGGTGCTGGAGCCGGGGCTTAGCTTTGACACGTCCGCTAAACAAAACCAGGGAAACTGAACTAAAAGGGGTGAAAGGTGAGTATGTTCTCTGCTTGATTCTAGTCTACATGGCTCTTTATATACCTCTAAGATATTTGCCAACCTCTTTGGTTATAAACAGGTTATTGTCCTTGTTACTCCATTATTCCGCAATACGACACGTTTAAACACGTCAGTACTACTTGCAATGCGTACCGGATTCGTTACCATCACATCGGCACGTGCCCGCGTACGCCACTCATTGTCCATCGTACGCCACCAGCGCGTGCTGAAACTCGCGGAACGAGGTCATTCCAGCCATTTTCACGTCTGCGCTGGGCGTGTGCCCATCAGTGCAATTCAGAATGGTTTCATTTCAGCAGCCTAATTCTCAGGATTCTCAGAGGAGCAGTCAAGGAAGAGTGAAAAGCAAGAATTGTTCAACCCCAAAGAAATATAGTCTCTCATAGCCAGACGCTTCAACAAGATCAACCTCGTACCTCGGTTTGTTGAAGTCTGTTGTTAAGCGTGGGGGTCCGATCACACTGCAGGCAAGTGCCATGACCATGGGTTCATGGCATTTGATTGGCAGAGCACCGACACTTGCCATGGCATTGGCCAGGCATTGCACAAATCCCTTTGTTCCTTTGTCAGTGTGGGAAAGTCCGGTGTTCAAGTTCGAACGCAATGAGAAGTTCTCCCCTTGGCTCGCTCATTACTCGCTGGCCGTCGTCTCATTCCGAACTGGATCAGGGAAACTTGGAGAGCCCAAGGCAGAACTTACTGGTACATCTTGTGGCCTTTATCTGCACCAACCCCTGCAGTGCAATGAATTTACTTTGCGGCTTGAAACCCGGTGCCCATGCAAAATTGGCTACATGTTGAGAACTCTTCGGGAAAGCAACAAACAAGAAAAAGCTTTTGTAGAACTAACTTATGGGAAGAACAATATATTTTCTGGACTTAGGAGTGGTCGAGAAAATCAGAAAGCTCAAGGCTACAAGGTGGAAGTGATTGCCGAATGATTGCCAATCGCAAGCCGCGGAAGGCAGCCGACTTACCACGCCGACAAAGGAACAAAGGGATTTGTGCAATGCCTGGCCAACGCCATGGCAAGTGTCGGTGCTCTGCTAATCAAATGCCATGAACCCACGGTCAAGGCACTTGCCGGCAGTGTCAGGGTAAAAGCTTGTTACATAATCTTCGCTTAGCTGCCCGCGCATCAAAATATCAATGTGCCAAAAACCTATCAATTTGAGTCGTCAATAGCTTCTTCCCATGATACTGAAAAATTATGGAAATATTTGTGCAGACAGAAAACATCTGGGACTCCCTAATGAAAATATATCCGGGGTTCAAGAGCTGAGGCAAGGACTTCAAAACATGATTATGTAATAAGGTTTTACCCCGATCGGACCCCCGCGCTTAACAACGGACTAAAAGAAATATACAATGTCAATAGCACAGCCGTGGCCGATGGATTTTTTACAGCAAAGCATGATGTCTAAACATGTCTTCCTTTTGGGGAATATTTATCCTGCCAGAAGAAACAATATTAATCCTTCCCACTTCCAGCCTGTCTCCAAACCCACGTAAAACATCTCACACTTTTGGTCGCTGAACATGCATCCAAAAGTAGCCTATTTCAGGAAGGAAAACATACTTCATTTCGAGGCCGAAACAACAAAAGAACTGCTCGTTTTTGTGTCCCAAATCGAGGTATTATCTCCCGATGAAAAGACCACGAATAATTGGTGGTGTTTCGGAGGCACAGAACACTGTGAGTGTCAAACCCTGTGAATTTCATGGGGCTGGTCTATGAAATTACAGTTTCATACTCCGAATGCATAAATTCAATTTCATGTACTTCTCAATCCATGTACTTTTTTCATGGACTGAACAATATGACCAAAGTCATTGTGAACGGCATTGAAAATCAGGTAACTGTAGTACAGGGTATTAAATCATTCTGGGGACTCCTCCAACATTCCCATTGCATCTGGTCGTTCACAGAGAGCCCACATTTGAGTTCCTGGTTTGTGGTCTGGGATACGCGCCACGAGACAGCTAATATCGACGTCGATGACTTCAATGGGGGAGAATTCTCCACCTTGTAGTAAGGGGTGTCGAGATAGTTCTTCTTGGCCAGCATCGCCGGGTGGACAATGGCCAGCAGCACGTTCTGGGCCTGGGGCAAAGGCTGGCCATCTTTCATCGACGTAGGTAGATCTGCAAAAAATCGAACAATCCGCAAAAGTAAAAATATCACCTCGAGGTGATATTTTTTGAAAATGTCTTGTCGCTAAAATGACGAGAAAAGGTATCATGTTTATTCCATGTTCTGAAGGACCACAAAAATATGGTCAAAAAGTAAGATGTGTTTGCAGCTGATGTTTTGGCACGAAAAATCCATCGGCTCCTGCTGTGTAGGAATTGAGCTAGGTTGGACCGCTCGCTTTTAAAAAAGACAGATCGTACTAAACACGTGGAGGGGTATTCTATCAGATGAAGACTCCTTCCCAGAAGACTGAATATATGAGAAAGTTCTAGTGGGTATGCAACCCACGATAATTCTTTTGAGGTTGGAGTCCCACACTGATTTGGCGTAATGGTATTTCTTCCTGAGCAAACTGGCAAGCATAAATAGCAGATGACCTTAGAATGCCTCTGCCTGAGACTCGTCACACCAAACACTCCAAAAATTAAAATGAGAATTGAGCTGAAACGGCAAGTTTCGGACAACGGAATTTCGGATGAGTCGCACATCACTGGTGGGTATCGGTTCATCTGCCGCTCAGCCGTCAATAAGATCGGAGAAGCCGAATTTCGGCATTTCAACGTAATTCCAGCTGAGTCAAAATTTGAACAATGCTCGCCATGGTTTGCGACAAGTCTCAGCTCGAGATCTAATCTGCACCTCTTCCGGTTTCTTCCAGAGTTTTGAAATGATCGCCGATCGTTCAAATGGTGAAAATGCGATGAACGAGAACGCTATAGAGGACCTGTTGGCGCTCAAACATCCAGCAACATGGCTTGTGGACCTATGGGTAGGCCTGTTGAATCGTGAATTATCAAAATGAAATACAACTAAATGGCATTCGCCCAGGTCTATGCTTAACACACCAAATTTACACCATCTCTTCCGATACTTTCCCCTTCTCTGGAACACGCACATCGTCTTGGTCCATCGTCGTCGGGATGACCTGCGTCGCGTCCTCACCCAAAAGGTGGACCGAGTCGCCATGCCCATCCTCATTCCCTGTATCCCGGCCAAGATTGTCTCCGAAGCGGATCGTCGACAGTCCAGATCTCCGGCTTCGAGAGTGGTGTGGTGCGCCTGCGACAGCAACTACGCGCCCGAAATCACCATTACTCTCGAAGTTCAAGCTGTGTTCAACAGATTTCTTAGTTCAGATGATGATCATTGTGGCCGTTGGGAGAATCACCTACAGGAATGTCATTATCAATATTCAGTAGAAGACCGCTCGAATGAAGGATGGTCACCGCCAGATAGATCGCCATCTTCCCGATGACTGCGACCGCGAGGTCTATCGGGGTAAAGCTTGCCGGGTCCAACTGCTGGAGGATGGAGAAAAGAAGCTAGCGGCAGACGTACGGAAGTTAACCGTGCGTAAAGTTGAAGAGCAAGAGAAAGAACCTGTACTACAGCCCACACAGCGCCTGCTTCGATAAGAAGTAGCATAACGCGTGGGACGTCACCCTTCCACTTGATTGAGGCCTTCGCCATGAGTGTATTTTGCCTCCTGAAAATACGGAATGAGCAATATCCATGATGTGCGGAGCTACGATACTAACCAGGCCTTCGCAGCGATTGCGCCGGTGCCAAAAATATTAGTCCCGAGCAAGATAAAGTTGCCGCTTGTATTGAGTTGTTCGTCAGTGGTTGGGTTGTGGCTGCGTTGCACGGCATCGCGGCTCGTGAAGGATGCAGCGCAGATCCAGAGAACCGAGAACAAGGGTGAGAACAGTGTCTGTCTGTGCAATCAAAGAAAAACGCACCGACGTCGGCTGCGGCGGCTGTCCACAGAGCAACCTGCACCCAGCGCCGTTGTTGGTACGTCACTGAGGCGCGCCAGATAACTATCAGGTCAGAGATCATGAACTGTGTTTCCGCGCGATGATAATCATAATTGTAAGAACAGTAAATAAAATGTAGCGAGAGGGCACGCACGTTGACAGCCGTCGGCCACCGCTCGAGCACGAAAATCGGTTCGAGCCTTGCCATCCAACGGCTTCGACGGTCAGCCAAAGGGACATCGGTCCACATGAAGTAGCCCTTGATTTGTTCGAAGCTGAATATCATGTCGGGCACGAACTGCGATGTGCATGAGAGGCAAAGGAGCAGTATTGCGCCAAAGAGGAACTTGGCGGCGCGGGTCTTTGGTGGTTGTTGTCTTCACCCAAAGCCGAGATTAGTTAGTTGCGAATGTAGAATGACGGTAAAACAGGATAGAACTTTACATTGTGAACCATAGATATGTGAAGAAGACGACGAGGTAGTGGCCTGCAGGTTCCGAGCAAGCGATTGGTTTTCCCCCCACAAAACACGAGGAGGACGCACCGTAGAATGCGAATCCGACACTATGAGGGACAGCATTCCGATATAAAATATTGCCGAAGGAGAATAGAATCTCTTCTGTGGAGGACATCGGAAGTGAAGGGAGGACAGAGATGCACGTAGAGTCCGACATCCATTCCATAAAATAGCAGACCAAAGTCCGTTGGCGCTACACCCACAATTACTCTCAGGAAGATTGGTCATCACCGAGGATGATTCGAGACGACGTTTGACGACACCCGATTTTTTTGGTGTCACGGCCAAGATTTGTACCACACTAGACGCTGTTCAAGTCGATCTTTCTATTGGGGGTACAAGAACTGAATGGGTAGCAGCAATCGGCTCACATCACCGCCGGGGGAAAATTACTATTGTGTACTGAGGTTGGATGGCCTATTGATTTTCCGCGAGATAGCCGAAGGAATCGAAAGAGATGGAGGATCCGGATCAAAAACGCGAGCGAATGGTCGCCATGCTTTCTTCTCAATACAGGTATGGAGTCATAAAAGCCTGTCGAGTCGAAAGAAATATGAGCGTTCGGACAGAGCATCCAGGTGGACAGACAGACCAAAGACTGGCTCAAAAGAAAAAAGAGGGAAGTGTCCTAGGGAAATTTCGTGGCTTTACTTGGGAGCAGGTACTGCGAGGACCAGGGAGGAGAATGCACGCTGGGCGGTAGTTTTCCTATACCCATGATTTGCGTCACTTGCATGAAGTAGTCGAATGAATTGAAAAGCGGCAGCCCTGGTTACCATCTGTGTCGACGAGCACATGAAGCCAGAAAAGCCGCCAAAAGTCTGTCCAACTTGATTCAGCAGGGTTATAAAACCGTCGTAAGAGGACTGCGGAGTGCTACTTGAGTTATGGTACTTAGTGGTGGTGAGAGACTGAGGGTCGTGAGAAGATCAAGGCATCACTGTCATTTCATTTGACGCGCTTATCCGCATAACTCCCACGTCCAAGAACGAGTTCTGACTCTGGAAGCTCTGGCTCTGGCTGCTCTGAACTTGCTCTGAACTCGCCGTGGTCTAAGTTCCGAGCTCTTGACTTCCGCATGGGCGAAAAAAGCAGCTCAAGTCAGGCCTAAAACTTTTCTTTCTGCGACTAGAAGCATGTCTGGTGCGTCTTAGCCCGTAGCGGCGTAGACCAAGTCTGGACCCATTAGAAGCTTAACCGGATCTTCGGGAATGCGAGAGAAACTCTTTCCCACAGCCGAAGGCTACGTTCAAAGCCGCGGGTCAGGTAGGTAGGCATCACTACATGACCGGTCCGATTCACAAACCTCAGGCACGAATCCAGAGTAACGGCCTCAATACCATTTGGCATTTGGACACACCTTACTGTCATCGGCATATCAAAATATTTTTAGCCACTGGTGAAATCCTCCGTCAATCTCGAGTCTTTGACATCCAGAAGCAACCTTATCTGGCTCAAATGCGCTTCGATGGCCTTTGATCTCCTAACCCCGAGGCCGACGGGGAATCCATTCCGAATAAGGTCTACTATGCTCCCGCTTCGATAATTTAATGTGCTGTGGACTGAGCGATTTTTGAGATGCACCCTCAAAGTATCCACCCAAGAAAACCGGGAATTAAACCGCTCAGAATATCCTTGCCCAGGCAACTCTGAAAAGACCGATGTCTGACTATCTTACGAGAACGTCCATCTTACCTCTAAGTTCTGACAGAATTCCATGCTATCTTTCACGTGGTTATAAGAAGGCTCTATATTGCCCCTCTTCTCCCCAAACCGTCTCCTTGTAGTTTGCAAGTCGTGTCAATTGGTTCGCAAAAGTACGATATTTCCGTTCCTTGGGCATTCATTCCTCTTAAACAATTTGAAGGCCATGTTTGACGCGCTCAACTCAAGTTCACATACTCCGCGACTATCTGCAGCAGAGAACGAGCAGACCCCGCTCCTTCACTGTTCCTCGAATGAGGACGCTGAGATTTCAAGTATAGGCCCAGTATCCTACAATACCGAGAGCCGCCGCCTTTCCGCGCGGACATCCTACAAATCGTTACTGTCGGAGATGGACTTCGCGGCCCGAATGGACCAGTCACCTTCGCCTCCTCGCATCTCGCTCGTGCTGGAGAACTCGGGGAGCGTTGCGCGCGATCACCTTGCATCGGAGCGTACATTCCTCGCCTACGTTAGAACCAGCCTGACTGTCGCTTCCGCTGCCGTCGGTGAGCGTCACCCGTCCAACTCGTCTCTCCGTTTTCTGATGGAACGGCGTAGCCCTCGCACAGTTACTATCATATCCCGAGAAAATCAACTCTCGCACGACCGAATCACTCCCGCCATTCGAGACATTTGCCCGTCCGCTCGCTGTAGTCTCCATAATCCTGGCGCTATTCGTCCTCTTCGTCGGTACGCCAAATTCCAATAGCCCTCTGCATATATTCTACTCCTCCCTGACCGCTAATACCCAATTCTATTCGCGACCTTGACCACAGGTGTATCTCGATACTTTTCGGTCCAGGCCGCACTCACTCAGGGCAAGTTCCCCGTTACTCGTCTCCGCGTGGGAATCATCGCGCTGGCGTTTGGTGCGATCATTTCCGCGGTGTTTGGGCTGGTTGTTGCGGAACGATAATAATTGGACGAGGAGCAGGACAGTGCCGCGTACGGGACAAAATCATCGGCCTATGAGAAGTGTTTGTTCATGTTGCCATCTTTTTTTGAATTATTCATCTGTGGTCTAACCTCGAACGATGCTCTACCTGGTGCCCTCTCTTGAAGCACTTGCTATTCGGGCACTAAACAGCTGGAGATGGATTCCTAGCCGAAGCGTAAATGGCATCAGTTCCTGCGCCTCTTGTCATCCTACTGCCCGGAGATGTTCCACTCTTGGGTCTATGGCATTTCGCTCTACATTCTCCGTCCGTGCCATGAATATGCTGATGTCTCCATGAAGGCAAGATATTGGGTCCTCGTTATCCATGGTGTGCTGTTGCCTGACTGAGCTGACCTGCCATGATACACGAGTGGATTTTCTTTGTAGGATCTGTCGAAAGCGACTAAGGCTGACCGCAGGGCAGATGTATCGATAAATGGTGCGTTGTTGTTGATTTCCGAAGTGGGGCGTGCTGCTAAGGCGCGCGAAAATCGGAAGTTGTGTGCGTTCATGGTAATACCTGAGTGTTGGACTAAAGGAGATGGGTCATGAAGGGATCTCAGTGATATGGGGCCTATTCATATTCAGGGCGACCAAGGCTGGCCATCGAGCCCCTCGACATATAGTACGTGTTCATTACTGAAGTGGACCTGCTGATTAACAAGGAGCCGACGCTTACCCGGGATGTGCGATATATAACTCCCTCCCCAGAATACCCTGCTGCCATCAACCCAGCTGGACGCTGTTGTTGAAATTCGTCGATGAAATTCGTCGCTCTCCTGTCATTCATTTCGCTGGTGAGCCTCGCTGCGGCAGCCTGCAAACCTGGGACGTCATACACCTACACCGAAATTCTTAACCAAGGTCCGTGGTACCTTTCGTGCGACTCCATTGATAACTAACGGACGTCTTTTTTAAATTCGAACTTAGGAGACTACAAGGTCGCGTGCAACCAGTGTGTGTTTGATCACCTAGGAGCCAAATTCACGCAGGAAAATGTGGCGAACGCGACGTACGGGTGCCCGACCTTTACCGGCGACACCGAGAAACAGGGACTTGGGCTCATCACCTGCCGCTTTCCCGCTAAGGTGTCCTGGTCCTCGGCGGCTAGTTCCACCGCCGGGACCAGTTCGTCGAGTGCCCATGCCAGTTCCACTGTCCACTCCAGCATGTCGACTTCCCACGCCAATTCGATTTTCAAGGCCAGCTCCTCGACTTCCAATGCCAGCTCTTCGATTGTCCACGCCAGTTCGACTTCGAAGGCCCGCTCGTCGTCTGCCCACGCCAGTTCATCGTCAGCTGCGGCCAGCTCATCGTCAGCCGTGGCCAGTTCATCGTCAGCCGTAGCCAGTTCATCGTCAGCCATTGCCAGTTCGTCCGCTGCCCAGGCCAGTCCGACTGCCGACGCTGGTGGAAAAGGTGCTGGATCCAAGGAATGCAAAGGGATAGCGGTGAACTTGAACCCGTTGAACATTCATCTCTGCATTAATATTTCCCTGTGATGATTGGGGAGTGGGAGGTTTTTCTTAGCTCACTTTTGAAGAGCATAGAGTCCGATACCACATATGTTTTGTTGTTGACTTTTTGTGTGGAATATTCGTTGGCAGAAAAGCGGGAAAGGGCTGTGGAGGTTGTAGGAACCCTGCGTTCGGACTGTTCATTTTCCGCCTGTAATACTTTTGATTGTGCTCTTATATCAAATTGCCATGCGCTAATCAGTGTTACCGCTGTTTGAACAGCAGACAGAGTTCTGTCTAACTGGGACCTAAGTAGTACGAGCCCCTCCGTTTTCTGGTCCAAGATGGTGTAAGATGCGAGAAGGAACGAACACCATTCAGCAATCACTGTACGGTTGTCTATGCCGCAGGCCGCCCTAGCGCACAACCTGTTCGGAATGTTGTCCTCCAATTTGCAGCGGCCAGTGGGAGACTCAATTCTGGCCAATTTGGAGCTTGATTAGCTCCAGTTCGTGGTTGTTCGCTTCCTTGTTGTATCTCGCACTCACTACGTTCAAGAGGAGCCCTAAACTCGGTCGGTAAGGCGACACAGGACTTGCATAGCCGTGTACACAGACCTACGCAGACCTATGGCCAACCTTACTGACTGAGCATAGGAGGTCCTTGAACGTGGCGACTTACATCGAACATGCGCGTCGCCCTACGGTCCGCACTGTTGGTATAATAAACCAACGTCCCTCCTCCCAGCGTGTTGTCTCATCGTAAGCATGCCAACCGTCCAAGCGCAAGCTAAAACCTAAAATAGGCAAGCCTGTACGAGGGAGGAAGGGAGGAAATGGGCTGAATGTTCCGACGAAGCCTGGTGCCGAGAATGGTCACAGGCGGCTAACTCGAAGGAATATAGCGAGGACGGCGACGGGAGCGAAGCGTCGGCGTAGACGTGGGCGAAAGCGAGGTGACTTAAGATGCTTATTGGGAGGGCTACAAAAGTGAATTTATTGAATATAAATCTGAGTATTTATGCAGAAGTAAAGACGGGCGAGTGGCGTAGAAATAAATAAAAGACTCAGCAGGAACCTGAAGATATAGAGGAAAATGAGGCGATGTCGAATTGAATAGTGAAGTAGGAGAGACACAATCCAAGCAGAAGCTTCGGAGGCAGTGGACTGAGTGAAATAGTGAGGGGTATCGGGGCCATGAGGCAATGCGATGTCGGTCCTGCCGTTGGCTATGAATAATAACCTAGCACGACATATACCTACACTAAACTCCTCAGGCCAGGTCCGTTACGCTGACTGTCATGCGGCTCATTTATCAGGGAACTGACCGACGATTTTGAAAGGGGACTACGAGTATGCAGCTAACCAGTGTGTCCTTGATCACCTGTGAACCAAGTACACAAAGGGTAATGTCGAGAAGGCGATGTACTACTGTCGGGCTTTTACCATCGACGCCTACAAAGGGAAGTTTGGCCTCATCACCTACCGTTTTCCTAGGGCGAAGGGTTTCGCGGTTGTCTCGGATTTTAAGGGTGCGGAACACAATGGATGCGATGGGAATCGTCTGCATTACACTTAGCCTCTGAATTGCTGGTGTAGTTTGTTGGCTAGACATATTTGAAGGGGATTGTGACAGTTGTGAGAATTCTGGTTCACCCTCAGCTTGGCGGCATCGCACAGCATTTTAGTAAGCGTCTCAGTCATATCTCGGGCTTGTGCTGGATTGCAAACCTACCTACCCACCTCCAGCACCGCCTCCCGAAATGCGATCGGCTTGCAGTGCCAAATACGCCGCGCGCGCTGTCAATTTTGTGGCGATTCCTCAACACCGCAGCTTACTTCCGGCAATATTCTCCATTGAATCATCGCTCCGCACCCTCTTCAAGTTCAGCTTTCATAAGGCAGTGCAGATTTCCTAGCTGATCAGTGACGGACGAAAATTTTGCTGAAAAAAAATGGCACCACACGCTTCGATCGGCAATGTCGGGGAATGTCGGATCTCACTTGAATAAGGTTGGGCCTCGTCGCTTGACTTCAAGTTCGCCGTTGAACCAGGAGGATCAGCGCCCGCCACCGTGCATTCTCGATCCACTCATAGGGCCGTTTAAAGCACGTCACGGGCCCCAGCAGGCACTGGTCCCTTGGAAGGAGTCTCCTTGGCGCGCACATCTTTTGCTGCGTCCGTGGACAGGCTCCACTTCGATAATGGTCGAGAAGTTGGGAAGCTGATCTCAAAGGCCTCCGTCTCGAAGTGGGTCCAACCACCTCGTTTTGACCAACACATTAAACACCGCAGAAACCGAAATGGAGCACAGGTGTGCAGGTTCGTAAATAAAAAGGAAGGTTTCATGATCGGCGAATTCATCGCTCTGTGTGAAGTTCCTCCCCTCCCACATCCGTTCGCGCGATGTTCTCAACAGAATTTTCTTCAGACTTCGACCAAGATACTTCGAATAACGTGGATCTTGGAAACAGCCAGGGAGACTTCTTGATGGCGAATGCTGACCTCTTGAATCGAGGGCGGGGATTAGACGTGGCCATCAACTATCCGCACACAGACACCCGTTCCTTCAGCCACTCGCCACAATGCACTTACAGGCTGAACTTTGAAGACGGGTTCGGCCATGGACATGAGAATTCAGAGGTGTGTTGTCCTCTCCCCGTATTTGTAGCGCTGACCGAAGTTTACAGCCGAAATTTAGTCACAATTCTCCGGATGTTTATGGGGCATATCAGGATCCCTACCTGACCCAGGAGTCCGATTCAAATCACCTTGACTATTCCAATATCGCCTTCGCGGCTGACCCAGCCGCTGCTGAACATGTGGACCAGGGCGTATTTGCGCATTCACATGACATCAATGAAACTGCGCCATTCGCTTTTGGCCCACGTCTAGGGAACTTCAGCGCACAATCATCTCCCGGTTACATTCAGCACGAGGTCAGAGACTGTCATTCCCCACAACAGTCAAACTGAATGAAACCACAGCTGCCTGAAATTGCGCACCAGCGACCCGTGCACGTCCGCAACTTGTCCAGTGATTATCTGTACGTCCAGCGACATCGGAACGTCAGCCCCTTGCCTCAGTATCATCCGTCCCTCCACGTGTCGCCGGTGCACCATCCCGCCGAGAATACCTGGGATACGCACCGTACATCATCCGCTCTGAATAATCTATACCCCATGCCGATCCCACTGCGTCCACCCTCGCTAACAGCAGTATTCAACGCTTTCGGGCACTACCCACCGCCGACTGGCGTCACGCGCCGCGTCCCGCAGATGTTCAAGTTGTCGACAGGGCGGAAGAAGCACGTGGATAAGAAGCAGCCTATGGCATGCTTCTTCTGCAGGGAGCGGAAGATTGGATGCCAACGCCCACCAGAGGACGAGCCGGACCAGACGTGCAAGTGCGTGTTGCGACCCGGGTCGCGTTTGCGGTTGATACTCAAGCAGAGCTAACTGAGCTTCTTTTGTGTTACAGCCAATGCGCGCGCCGGGACAGAGTGTGTGAGTACCCCACTGAGTCAAGGCGGGGGCAACATAACCGCATGCGGTGTCTTGAGAAGAAAAGTACAAAAACCGACCAGGACGGTCCATCGGGTCATGGATCGTACCAACCGACAGATGCCAGTGGCTCGCCTGCCGACGGTGAAGGCGTTGATCGTGAGACCTTGCAGTAGATTCATCTCCATCTCCGTGTCTCGCACCAAGAATGCAAACGTGATTTGAGTCCAGAATTGGAGTGCCCGTCATCAATCCCAGTTCAGCGGAGAGCGCTCGAGGGTCGGCGGTGCATGGGGGCCGTCGATTCGAAACTGGCACGGTGGACCGCTTCCAATTGAGCGGATCATTGTTCTGGATACGATTCTACTCTCATTCCAACGGCGACTAAATATCTGAAATAGTGAACTGAAGGGAAAAAAACCAGAAGATCGCTGTGAGGATCCCCTTGTGTTATACGTTACGCCTGCATGGATGCATTGTGGCTCATTTTCAAGCACTGCTGTGGTATAGGGAGGCAATTTTGGTCCCTGTGTGCCTGCATACCCGATGAATACCCAAACGGTTGGTGAGATAATAGAAATAGCTACGCACCCTTGAGTCCATGTATTGCGGTGCCGTCGCCAGATTGTACTTTTCCCGAAATTCAGTTCGCGAAGCGCCGGCAGCTGACGCTCGAGCGCCAATACAACCCGATGGTGATCAGCCGCCGAGAGTGGGCGACCGCGAGGGGACAACATCCATGATTGCGGCCTTGTGAGGTGCAGCCTCTCGAGAGACCGGGGGAGGGAAAAGCTTCCGGCACTGATACGGTTTACGAGGTTCTGCGATTAATGAAATGAGATGAAAAAGAAAGTATAGGTACGCATGAGGATGGAAACACACCTGAATAGTGTCCGGATCATCAGTTTGCTGTGTTGATTGTGTGTCCGGGGCCGGCGGGGACACATGTCTGTAGGAACCTGAAGCCGTCTGAGTGTTGGGCTGTGAAGAAAAGGGAACACGCACTGTACATGTGCCCCGGCAGAAGAACGTCGGGAATGGGCTCCGCATCTTCGGCATCTGAGTCGGGCGAGAGCATGATGGGCGGATAGCCGGGACTGAAGCGCGCCGAGCCCAAACTCTCGTTATCCGACAATTCGACGGTGCATGTGTCCGCAACAGGCTCGCCCATCATATCCGATGTCTCACTATATGTGTCCGAGTCTTCGTCGCTGTCAACATCTGCAATCACGCGTGAAGCGCGGGGAGGTGGAGTTTCCTTCAACAAGAGACGGAGCTCGCGGAGGTCAGGCCAGTGGGTGGTGATGGCGGCGGAGAGTGTAAGGGCAAGGCGTATGGGTGCCATAATGGAGAAAGATTGGACGCCAGAGGAAACATGCGCGATGTTGGCGAGGTCGCGTATGATGTCCTTTTCCGCCGGTTTGCTCTCATCGTCAAAACCACTACCTCCGGCCAAATCCATTATCGACACCGGACGTTCGCAGACGAAAAATGCGGCAAGGAGGCGAGGGCCTTTAAACGAGCGTAGGCGGGGTATGGCTCCACCCGCAAGATGCCCAAGGGGATGTTTTGTGAGATATGACTTTATTATTTCAAGTCGCGTCAGTTGAGGGCATGCCTCCAAAAACTGCAGGAATCGCGCCAAGATGGAATCGGATAGTTCGATGGAGAGTGTTGTGAGACTGTGGAATGTGTGAGGCTGCTCGGTGAGGGCAGCTAGTAGTGCACCGGAGTTACGAGAGTCGCCGAGGGTGAGTGTGCGTAGAGTGTCGGGAGAAACAATATACAAGGGCTGATTGACAGTTTGTGTCGTGCCCCACCCCCACCATGCCAATTTGAGCTCCTGTAGAGCCAGAAGGGGGCCCGTCCTGCCAATAATGTTGCAGGAATCCAGCTCCAGTTCCTCCAACCGTGCCAAGCCAGGGAGGGCCTCGCGCAATTCGGTATCAACCGTGAAAGACCGCAAGTGCAAGGAACGGAGATTCTGGTAAACGCACAGCGTGCTGGTAAAGAGGTGGACCAGCTTCTGGTATGTTTCGTTCACCGACCCGATATTAAGAATGTTTGGGTTGATGTCGATGAGCGATGGGTATTCGGTGTCGCCGCGAAAATCCCAGGAGCGAACTGCTGAGACATGAATGCTAGCGAGTAATTTCCTAACGCGAATAGTGGAGCGGTGGAGATCTTGAACGGTCCCTATCCAGTTGGTTGGGCCGATGTCGTGATGGCTCGGAGCTCTGAAGCGCTGGCATTGGAAGAGAAGTGGCTGGCACAGGTCGTGGAAATAGCGGCAAACCCGTACGAGGCGCCGGAGGTCTCGAGGGGAGGACTGAGACCAGCATCTAGTCCAGACTTCCGTCGGAAGTTTCGTGCAGTACGCCACCATGCGAGTCGGGGGACCAACGGAGGACGATGGAAAGAAAAATCAAATGTGATATCCATCACTGGTCATTGATGTGTGATATGTTCGGCAGCTGCTTGCCGAGCAGCTTCAACTTGAACTTTTGAACTATACGTTGCCTGCAAGTAAAGACGGAAGGGACATGAGGGCTCGACGACCTCGTAAAATTTGAACATTGATGCTCTTTCACAACGCAATTTGAATTGTCCGACGACCTAAGGGGTCAAGACCGAGTGAAAGCTGAAGACGGCTTTGAGATGTTTAAGTAACTTGTGGTATCCTACTTGTATACCACCTTACAGCATTAGGGGAATATAGAGGTTCATTCCGATGCATCTGTTGGTCCTGTAAATTTCTGATAATATTTTTTCACAACTCGTAAGTTTGTACTGTAATGCAGTAGACTCAAAAAAAGGGCAATGAACGGTATTTCTGGTGGCCATGTAATTACTTTTAAGATTAAAAAGTCAAGGAATAAACATTGCTAACTCCACGCGGAGCAGCCGCCGTGGATTCGCTCTCCCGAAAAAGAAAGTTGTTTCAAATCTCAACTTGAGCAGAACGTTTGTTCCTGCGGGACGTTGAGCAGTGCACAAGTCTGATTATGAGATTCATCCGAAAATAGCGGGGACTCGTCACACAGCTGAAGAAACCCTAAAGGGATAACTTACCCCGACAGAGCTAAACTCGGGTTCGAACAGCTGCCGATGATGGGATATGTGATCGGGCCGAGGGCCGTCCATTCTTTCCTTGTTTTGACTATGTCTCCAGATTCTCCTCCTCCTTCCATGCATTCATGTTTTCCAAGCTGTCTGCCCTCATTTTCTGCTGCTGGGGTCACCGGGTCTATGACGCTCCTTTGTATGTCAGGGACGCCACGGTACATAACTGAACTTCATCTCGCTCAAAAGCTAATTCGAGTCGAGTAGATCATACCGAAAGAAACCTCGAATGTCGTTCATTCTCAACCATCATCGTACGTGTTAGCTCTCGCTTCCCTGAGCGAAGGAGACCGACCAAGGATGTAACCAGCCCTGTGATCATGGTGGACCATCGAAAGCTGGCGGATAAATTGAGTGAAATCGTCCGCGCAAAGAAGGGGTGCGTGATGCTACCAGAACCACGCACATACTGATACGCGGTATCCAGTAAAATGGTGAATCTGGGCGCGCGAGCACCTTTCAGGTTCCAGTCATCCTTCTCGCCGCCATCGGCTTCCGCGGAATCAATCGCGCCTACCTCTGCGGAATCGATAACTTCGAGGAAGGCGGCAGTGGATGTAGATTCAGTTCCTCAGCGTGCATTACTTGGCCGCCTACCGGTGCTCACCATCACCCGCGCATCCTCTCAAGGGAGTCTTCGGTATCAAGAAAGCCTGCTCTCAGTCTCCTCAACGTCCGCCTCTCGTTCGTCGTCGCACTTCCGTCCAGATGGACATTCAGAAATAGGAGGACACGTACAATCGTTTCCGAATTCACCACTCGGGCTCGGATACAGGAAATATGGGAATGAGTTTCAGAGCAGTGGATTGGATGTTGAATCGAGAGATGAGGTATGCTCGTCTTTTTTTCACTCTGGCTGGGCCTCCCGGGGGCTGTACTGACGTTCCACAATTAAGCCGGTACCCACAGCGTTGACACATCCCGGAAGTTCAAGTCAGATGCAGGCGGTTACGTTCTCGTGGGACGAGCCCTGGATTGTGTCGCGTCAGTCGTAGAAATCTGCGTATGAGACAATTTTCTTGCTTACCGTACTCGCCGGTATAATGCCCTGCCAATATTATGGCTGTCATTATAAGAACTCATTAGTCATTTCATAATAATGATTCGGCATCGAACCAGACTAGAGGGATGAAGAGCACTGGCCAACTACTGTGCGCGAGAAGTCGATTTTCCATCCACAATTTTGGAAGCATCACGATCTGTAGAGGCCAGTTTACATACACGTAGTATGAGATCGCCATTTTTTGAGCCGATGAAATAGCAGAGAGCCGCAGATAATCTAAGGCGGATGATTGGGATGCCCGTGAGCTCCAGGGCGATTTTCCGCGCCCCGAGCCTAGGATCAGTCCCGGAAGCCAAACGTTAAAGCATCAAACGACCAAAAAGAGCAGTTTGGCAGCTTAAGAAGGATCATCGGTCCCTCAAACCCGTGAACGACGCGCAGATGCAAACGCACAAACGCCAAGACAAACGGGTCCAGTGACGAAAACCCGGGCGTCCAGCACGCGATTCGGGATGCGAAGAAACATTTCACGCGTAAAAATACACTGTCTGTGGGCCGAAGGCTCGGATTGTGCGATAGCTGCGCCACGATGAAAGACACGATGATGGTTTAGAGAGAGGGGTATTTGTCCTTATATTGACGGCTTTGGTTATGCTTGCAGAAGTTCGGCTTCGCGGCCCGCCTTAGCCGGGCTTCGTTCAACTCCCTCCAAACGCTCAAAGAATTGGGTCCTCAAGTTTCTTCCACGCATATTAAGCAGGTCACGATCGCATTCCGCGAAGGCCACTCGCAACATATGAGGTGAGTATCAATAATCATGACCCCGACTCAATGTTGAAACTACCAACAAACTTCTGTGCAAGGTGTAGTTGTATCAAACGAAATTACATAACAACAGGGGAAGAAAAAAAAAGAAATCTCAAGGAATTTAGGACTTACCATTTTAGCCCCTGATGTGTCCACGCACCCTGAAGTGGAATTTTTCCTGGCCGCGCTGGCATTTCGAGCCCGTTCCCTCCGGAAAAATCCAGGAAGCGTTTATATACCATAGCTATAGGTGGGCCAAATTCTAGCTCAATTAAAGTTGTATAGTGCACAAAAGAAATGAGAAGCAAGTTTTTTGCCATATTTTTCCACACGCCAAAACGCCAAAACCGATTCCATTTCTGGTTCCGTTAACGGAAGGTTCGTACCTTCTGCAATTCAAGACCAGAAAATATGAAAATATTTGAGGCTATACAAAAGACATACATATGCTCAAATCCGGATGCCAAGAGCAATCAGGATAGAAGGCACAAAGTTATGGCGCGATATCATCGTCGTGGACACATGGGGGTTAAAACAGTATTACTATCCAAGTTTTAGGAAGCACCGTCACAAGGCCGTTGCCCAAAGAGGCAACCGGCACTTCGACTCGCATCATTGTGAACTCAACAGTGTCTAAAAACGGGAATTCGAGAACTATGGAACTTGAATATAAATACGAACACAGTAGATAGTTGTATATTTGGGGGATTTTTTGGATTTTTTTCGATATCACGACTTTCTAAGCAACCACCGTCCCCATTACCGTGACACACTTGAAAAAAGGCAACACAAACGGGGGGTCTGTGACCGTGACAGTTGCTCCTTACAACTTGGTAAGGTATGTACGCAGGACAGTTGTATTTGTTCGCGTTTGGGCTCTAAGTACAACTGAGCCCATTTACTTTAATGACCATTCCAACCGAGTTACATAACATTCCCCGTTGAATAAACGGCAAACAGTACCCTCGAAGTCTGAACACGCTTGCGGCTCTCTAAGTTAAGACCACATTCACAGCAGTCTTTCGCGCAGTTCGGTGAACAGAACTGATTAACTGGAGGCGGAAGAAGACTCTTCCTGAAGGAGAGTCTGAAATCGAAAAGCGCACCTGAGCCAATCGAAGAAATGCCAGGCTCGTTCAGGTTCGATGTTGAACTAGTGTTGTATCTTCTGGTTATCCATTTAAACTAGTCTCGAATTTGACGATTAACAATTTTCAGTCTTTCTTCCGTTTTACAGTCTTTCGCCCTGTGGGAACCTAAAGATGTCTCTGAAACTTGTCCCAGGAGACCAAGGAGGCTAGCCTGCTCGAGGCACTGTTGGGAAACGCATCACGAGTGTCTTGCTCGTGAGATTCAGTGTGCAAAGAAGTAGGATTCTTGGGGAGAAATGGGACTATTGAACTACGCATTGAGCTCCAGCCGTCGTTAGTTATTGTGATACAAGTACAGCCTTCAGCAATTTGAAGGAGAAAAGCAATATCCATTGGTGCTATCACTTTTTCTCATACGTCGCGCCGCTTTATCCCCACGTTACAGCGGAGCGGCTTCCGCAAGAAGCCTTCGCGAGTTGCGAGCTGCCGGAGACGAAAATAAGTCCACCAAATATTAAGAAAAGAAGTAACCCAGAGAAGGAAAATGAAGGCGATAGCACATATCGCAGAAGGGCTTCCAGTTGGTAAAAAAAAAAAAACATACAGGCTCCTCTGGCTCTGCAAGAACGAAATCGAAGCGCCTCACAAGGGAGGAAACAATAATTAGGAGCTCCAGGGCTGCGAGGTTCCGGCCAATACAGGCGCTGAAGGCACGCTACATTTAGTATTTTATATCAGGACAGTTCCAAGAGAACACACCGCGGTCCCACCGAGTACGGATTGAAAGTCTTCTGGATTGCCGCCGTTCTGTCGGCCTCCAACCAGCGCTCTGGGCGATACACCTCGGGGTCATCACCCCAGACGTCCGGGTCCCGATGGATTGTGTAGCTTGGGACACTGAGAACTGTGCCGGCGGGAAATTCGTGTCCGCAGACGGTTAGGCCGCCTGAAAATAGAGTGACGTCAAGTTCGAAGTGTATAAAGCCAGTGGGTGAGAGAGACCAAACTCACCTTCGGGGACGACGCGAGGAAGCCCGAGTGCAGAAGTAGAGTGGATGCGCAACGCTTCATTGATGCAGGCGTCGAGGTACGGTAGATGCTTGATTTGCTCGCTAGACGTGATGAAATCGTCTTCTGCACCGAGATTCGCGTCGAGCTCGTTCTGCAGCCGAGCCTGCACACGGGGATTGGCGGCGATGTAATAGATGATGGCACATGTTGAGCTGCATTATAATTAGAATCGCCACCACTATAATCCGTGTACATACTTGGACGTGGTATCAGAGCCTGCGATGAGGAACGTCTGTGCTTCTGCGGTGAGCTCCGAGCGCCCCAGCGGGTCGCCATTCTCGTCCGTCGCATCCAGGAGTTTGCTGAGGATATCCACGCGGTCAGTGGGTGTCTCCAGGCGTTTGGACACTGCGACAATGGATATTCCTGCCAGTTCGCGGACATTCTGCTGGCCTGCACGATACCACGGGAGGAGTGATACTATGGGCCGCCACCAGTCTGGAAGCACGCCCGTCGCCATTGAATACTCGCCTCGCCCATTAAGCACGGCGACGGCGGGGACGTACTTGACTTCGGGCTTGGAGAAGCTAACGTCAGATAGCGCCTTTAGGGTGGCGGGTACTGGTGCCACATCCTTCGCCGCTGATATCATGCCAAATGGCGCCCCAAACGCGAGATCTCCGATGATATCGAATGCGAGGTAGTTGCACCATGGGAGACAGTCAAGCCAGAGACGACCGCCCCAACCAATCCATCCACCTTCACCCTCGTCGCCAGATAGTCCTTTCAAAGCAGCGTCGTAGAGGCGGTCCCATTGTGCGATGAGCATGCCAACGTAGAGGCGGATGTGCGGCTCGAACTCTAGAACACTCTTGGGAGAAAATATGTGGGAGACGATCTTACGTTTGCGTGCGTGCTGTTGGCGATCCCGGCTATTCATCAGGCCGCGTTCGATGGACACGAATGCGTCGTAGAAGGACGATTTCGTCGTACCGCTCCCGTGTGCATACACGACGCCGAGAGCCTCTGGGTCGGCGATGGAAATTTCGCTGGGTGAAATTCGTAGAAAAGGACCTGCCCAGAGGTTGTGAGTCAACACTGAGTGTTGAACAGTTGGAGGTACCATATTTCTGATGCATTCTTTGGATGACTTCAGAGCGAGCGCCATGCTGAGAGATCCAGCCCAGCCAGATATAAGAGAACTTGGCAAGGATGGGCCCCGGGTATTGTCGAAGATTATATGGGTCGATGAGGTAGATTGCCAGTTGTATACCCAATACGGCTCCAGAAAAGCCGCAGAGCATAGATAAAAGGTCGAGGAATGGATTGTAGAACATCTTGGGTGAGGGACACCTGCACGGGCAGACTTTTAAGGATCGCGGGGCCAGCGCCACAGAAGGTGTGGCCCCGCGTGTGCTCCCGAATTTTCACGCTGCGATTCGCGGACAGAGGGTACAAAAATACTCAGGGGTGTGCAAAAGCGATGTCACCAGACGAGAAGGAAATCCAGATATACGGGATAAGACATTTCACCCACAGGCCCGGAAGGACCAACGTTAGGCCGCGCTTAAGTCACCAGTGACGATAGAAAGCCAACGACGAGCTTACTCGCGCAAAAAGAGAAACATGCCGCAGGAGTACATCAGCTCCAATGCAATCCAGAAGAGTTCGGTGCAGTTACTGATTGAAGCATCAAAGTAGGAATCAAAGAGCCCTTTTCTCGAAATTCTTCAAGTTTGCGGGATTAAGCTGGAAAACAAACGCTGGTGAGGCCAGGTACGAGGTGCGGGAACTGAGGGACTGAGGGAGCGTTAGAAATAGACGAGAGCACATTCTCACTCATTCTTGAGAGGTCCTCGCAGAGGCAAAACAAAACTCCCTTACTTTTCGCCCCAGCTGTCAACCTAGATTTGGAAGTTTCGATGGCGGCAAGATTTCGGCATTGTTCGCGGCAAATCTCGGCAGCACTGCCTGTGCAAGTGGATAATTCAAATGCTAAGTCCCTCAGGTGGTCACACAATGTAGTGCATGGACCAGATTCTATGCTTTACATTCCATGCCGAACAGGAACGGAGCCGGCGGGAACAGTGCTTGTCGGCGAGACCTGTAGGGCTTTGGAGGCGCGCAAGATGAGGGCGGGAAGAGGTGGAATGAGGGGAAAGAAGGAAAAGCCAAAGAAGGAAAGGAAGAGTATCTGGCCGGGCAAAGTAGCGTCGAAGCGGCAGGTGAGGGTCTTGGGCCGCACAGTCGCTGGACGACGGCCGGGCGTCAAGTTCGGTGGGTGTGCGTGGTTATAGAACGAGAAGCACGAGGTGGTGAAAAGCATTGAGATCTGGAAGTCATCACTTGGGCCTGTCGTGCCGGTCACTGGTACGAGCGTGATGGTGGGCCGTGGCAAGAGGAAAGAGCTGACATTGATTGGGGCGGACCTTCAATTTAGCCGTTCATGCCGTCATCAAAATTCCCAAATTCGGTTTGACAGAAGTCAGGAAGGGCGGATCAAACCTGCTGTGTCGATAAACAGGTGCAAATAGCCCCTACTCTCATGAGCAGCTCTCATTAGTGCCTCCGCCAGAGGGACCGAACATCTTAAACAACAGTCGCTCTTGCCATCTCCCGTACTGTTCAACAATATCCATCTCAGAGACCACGAAATTGTTTCCCAAGTCCTACCAAAGTCACGGCGCCGCCTCCTTCGAGTTGTTCAGCCATTCACTTTACAAACCAAAGGATGATCTGTTCAAACAATGAAATGAGGCACTGGACCCACAAATGTGATGCGCCTGGGACCTGTAAGTCTCGCCAATGTCAAATCTGCCCATATGAGGGTACACCGATAATGGTTTCAGCTCCTCATAACCATATACCGGTTTTGATTAGCGTCGGGGAATCCGGTCAATCAATGGTGTCTTCATTGCCCTGACTGCCCCTACCTAAACGCGCCGAGATGGACGCAGCGCCAACACTGTTCTAGAAGGTCCCCTGGTGCTGGGCATCACTTGAACGAAATTCTGTGAACGTACTCCGCACCTTCCTGTGATCCAACTATGCCAAGAAGATCTGTACCAGTAGGATGTGTGGCGTGCAGGGTTATCATTCATTGCTATGGATATGAGGGGCGGATCACCGCTGGACAGCCAAATACCGATCAAGCAATTTCGCGTCGACCGGCCATCCCAATCTGCGGGGTCCGAAACCCAGCCGAACGTCCATAAAATCTGGAGACGATGGCGCGGTTCAGCATTCCCTTTCGTCTGCCTCGACCTGGTGTCTTTTTCGTCCTTTCTTCCCTCGCTTTTACACCTGTTTAAATCACCGCTCCCTTTAAACAATCCTTCCTAATCTATAATGGCACGCATTTTCTCTCTGTTCTTGGCTCTCGTCATTGCCTCTGCCTCCGTCGCAGGTACGGGCACCTTCATTCTCATCCTAACAAAGTCTAAACTCACGAACGGTCTTTCTTGTTCCTGCTTAGCACCGGTTGAGCAGCGCCAGGTCGGCGACCTTTCCTGCAACATTGACCGCTTTAAGATCGTGACCGGACTGATTTCGGCGGGGAGTGCGATTGGGAAGATCGACACCACGTACGTCCCCTATTGAGATAGCATTTCCCCCGCCTGCCCCCGCATGTATGCAAGTTGGCTGACGTTGTATTTCAGCGACCCCGATACGGCGACTGCGGTCGCAGCCGCTCAGGCAGGACTCAAGGCCGCTGGCGACTCCATCAAGGACATCGCCCTCGCGCTCGTCACGGGCAAAACCGCACCCGCGGATGCCCGCACAGGCGTCTCTCAAGGACTGAACGACACCCGCTCGGCGTTGGACAGCATCACCAAGTGCGTTTCTCTCTTTCGTTCTTTCACTTTCTTGAAATTTGTTGGTTCCCTGCTGACGAGTTTCTTTGTGCGTTAGCACGGCTGTCTCAGACTCGGTCGCGGCCGCGCAGAGCAAGGTTCAGGCCGCCATCGACGACGGGAACGACGTCATTGCCGACTGCAAGTAAAGATGAAGATTGGATTGGATATGATATTCTATCTGGGGCGTCAGTGTAATGGCTAGTATCTTAGGAAGTTCTGTACGTAATTATAATAATGCACAAACGCAGACTTTGGGCGTCATTTGGAGGGACAGTTTTGAGGATAGACCGCCTAAATCTGGCTTAAAACATCCATAGGATTCGACAGAAAATGAAGAAATTGCTCAATGTAAGTCCAAGAATCGACTCGAAAGCTCTCTTTGCGGTGGAAGAAACCTTCAAGTTGTTTGCCTAATTTTCTCGAACTTTGTGCTCTTCTGTCGAGTTGAGAACTTCATTGAGAAGTTGACTTTTCCGGTTTCTTGATCTTTCAAAAACGTTGAAACCCAGAATTGTTTCGATTAATGCGTTGCTTTTATGTGATCTTGCCGAAGCCTGGGCCCATCCGAGGGTCGTGCGAAGAGATGCCGAGAACGGCAAGCCTAGTGCCGACGGTCTCCGCGAGGGCCAGGGCAACGCCGGCGTTGCCGGCACTACGTCGGAGAGCGAAAAGAAGTCACAATTTGGCAAGTGTCGATGTCGGAGCATTCAAAATAACCACGTGAATCGAAAAATGGTGTCATTATGAGGATGTCGAGCAAGGTAATGCCTTCGCAGGTTCGTCAATTTGGGGACAGTTGCGCCCGAACATTGCTTCATACACTGCACACACAGAAGTACATGCGCAGACAAAATATATTGATACAGCAAGGGTAAGATACAAAGTATTTCTAAATTCAAGTACACGTTGAGGTCAATCCGTTTCTAAAGTATCAGGCCATTCACAATGAGGTAGAGTTAGCCAGCTATCAATCGAAGAGACACCCGTTCTGCGGGCAGTATTCCTCGCCATTCCAGATGACCTTCCGTTCGAGAAGACCGTCAGGGACCCACGATGTGGTTTGGGAGAGACACCGAGCATGACTCCTCCACTCAGCACCTGGGTTACGTCGCCCTGGTATGTGTACCGTGTCACGTCGACGTCGGACTTCGCCGTGGGGGGTGGGCATGCTGGGAAGCGGGGAGAGGTCGAGGAAGCATCAGAGATGGAGGAGACGCCCGAGTCGGAGTCGGACTCGATGTCAGAGTAATCCGAGTCCGAATCCCAATCCGACTGAGTGGAGGAGGAGACGATATCATCGACCTTGTAGGAGGAGAGCAAGGTGGGGATGCGCGTGGGTTCAGTGCGGCGCCCCCTACAATTACGCTCCCGCGCTGAGGCCAATTCCGATGTGGCTCGGAGGCGGGAGCGGAAACGGAGAAGCATTGGTAACGCCGCCGAGGAGCAGAAGGACTGCTGTGCGGACTCGGACTTGGCTCCCGGTGGAGAAGCGTCGTCTGACGCATTCCAAACAATCCTTGGCGGCATCCTGTCGGCCTCCACGGATAAAGACGATTCAGTGACGAGGATGCGCACGTCTATACCGCTAGAAATACGCTGGATCCAATCCGCCCACTGAATACCGGAGAGAAGGCATGCGCGCTGAAGGAGGAGGGCAATCGGTGGAGAGCAGGAGGACTCGGATTGAGCGGATACAGAGGAAAGCGCGGCGTGTAGACAGTTGGATGGAAATTATCGTGGCGGGCGGATGGAATTTGGCGAGAGATCGTGTGAGGAATGATACAAGGTGGCAATTGCTGGGAGGACATTGCTTGTGATACGCGAAACAGATATAGGCAGACTAAGGCTAGAATACACAGAGAAACCTAATTTTTAGAGTCGTTCATCTCCAAAAATCGTGCAAAAGGCAAGACGAATACCCACTGAATGAAACGAGATCGTGTCTTCGTAAACGGGCAAGTTTCGTTAAAGTTCTGGACTCGGATGGGGGCGAGCGGAGGTCTCATTCGTCCAAGACAAATGGTCTTCGTCTTATATACCTGCAGGAAACAATAGCGCTAACAAGCCATTATATTATTCCTGTCATCGAGGACCATTGTGGTGGAAAATGATTGGTCGATTAGCCGTGAGAATGTTGGCTGTGATGGGTGATCACATGTCGCCTCTCCCTCGTTTGCCACACACTACCTGGCCATGCCGAGACGTTTTACCATGTGCGTACATGCTAACACGGGCCTCGAGGCGTACGGATATCGGTCCCCTATGCGATGTTGACCCGAGGTTTCCCTAAAGTCGTCGTTCGAAAGCCAGGGATTTTCACGATGGTCTATTGCACTTCAAGTTGACAATCACCAATTGCATGCCGCTTCCACACGAATCCGCTCATTTTCTGCTAACTTCACCCTCAATAATTTACTCCTGGATTTTGAAATACTCACTGGCCGGTCTCGCAGCGGAGAATTCTTGCCTCGGACCCGCGGGCATCTTGGCCTGGCGTCAGTGTTCAGAAATATCCCTCGACCCATCTGGCGTCGAACGGTACATATAGGAGGCCGGAAGAATGACGAATCTGTCTTTCTTTCGGCGCCAGAAAATGAATTCGATCCTAATCGGAATCTCCGAAAGAGAAGTCTAAGTGACCTAATCACTGGATTTCTCAAATGCGAACTTTCCGCGTGACGCCAGGCTCAGTGATGAAGGGGGGCTGGCGATGTCGACTAGTACAGACAACAAAACACCCCTTTTATAGGTTATTTTTCTTCCGCTCAAGTTCCACATCACGATCTAGGACGTTTTCCGCTGTTTGTGGCTGAACGTCAACTGTCTCGGCCTAACATGTTTACTGCCGCCGTCTCCGCTCGCGCTCGTACGATTTCCATGGTCGAAGATTCTCACTCCAGTTCATTTAACCTTTTAGCTCCGAAATCTTCTGCTCTAGAGTACCACGGAAATAACAATGTACGGTCCAGACTTTTCGTCCTCGAGGCATCACAATGGAATCCAGGCGCGTGGGAACGGTTGTAAGTTGACCGTTGACTCTTAAACCAACATTGACCCAGTCCATTTGCCCGGTAGCAAGAAACAACAGTTGATAGACACACTCTCAGAATGCGTCTGTAATTCCTTCCGCGGCGTTTACGATCCCTTCATGATCATCTGTTTATGACGTCGAGACGTCACAGTTCAGGGTAATATTTAATTTAGGTCGAAGACGATCCCGTTAATTTCTCGGGGGTCCAGAACATGATCGGGGCGTTGACATGTAATCCCATATGAACAAAACCAGTCTCATCAGCACCGAGACAATGGGGCGGCTCGCCGAATAACCCCGAAGCCGGTTCAAAGTTAGTGGTTTTGAACGATACTGGAGTGGTTACCGTCCGAATTTCGCAGATTAAACCACAACAATCCGTACCTTTTATTCTGTTGTTTCGCTAACCGCGACAACTGACTGCTGCCAGTGATGAATGATGCTCTCAATCGCCGCTCTTCGGTCGCTCCGGGCTGACGTGGGACGACAGGCTGCATACACCCTATTTTATTCTCGCTTCCTCGGTATCCAACTGGCAATCATCTAGGAGATATACATTTCTTCTCGTCCTCCTTCTGCAATATTCTGGCCCCACCGCTCCACCAGTCGACCAACCTCCTGGCGTTTCGTCTGCTCAGCGTGAGAGTCTATCAGCACTCATGTTTCGTCCTCCCGTTCTTTTCGCCTTCCTCGCGCGGCAAAGTTTTCACCAGGACCCTGCGAAAGAGCTCCACCGCTCCACATGGCATGTCGCCCTCGACCCTGGCTGCGTTCATCGATTCGTGAAGAAATGCCGTTCCTCTTTTAGCGTTCGCGGAGCCGCGAAACATATAAAAGTCACCATCTTCAACGCCACAACTCGTCTCGGATTCAAGCTCGATAGCAAGCATTTAAGATGTTATCCAAGCTTCCTGTGTTGATCGCTTCTGTGTTCATTGTATGTGCTTACTGTCGGTTTATGTTTTCCTTTTGAATTTTGACTCCCATTTTCGTAGTCCCTTGCGGCCGCCACCCCCCACCACCACACCCCCCTGTTACGTCGCCGTCCTCGCCTCAGTGCTGCAAAAGCGTGGTCTCATCGACCAGCGCTGCTGCCTCGGCTGTCGCCGCCCTTTTGGGCCTCGACCTCACCGGCCTCAACGTCCCCATTGGCCTAAGCTGCAGCCCCATCACCGTCGTGGGAAATAACTGGTAAGCGCAACACACGAATTCCCAAAATTGTGCCATTGTGTCTGACTGCGTGTCCTGCAGCGGCAGCACAACAGTCACTTGCGATGCTCCCGAGAAAGAGTGGGGTAAGTACAGATAACTTTTCGTTGCGTGCCGGTTCTGAACTGCTTCCAGGTGGCCTTATTGCGATCAACTGCCTCCCCATTACCGCTTGAGAGGTTCAACCTTGAGCGGGTGAGGTACTTATCATCGTGGACGTTATTCTGGACGCTGTTATACCCGCTTTGTGTGGACGCTACCCTATATCACCTTTGCGTCTCCGCCGAGGCATTGCTCTGCCATGGACTTTGGATACTGGTAATATTACCCTTACGCCCGTGTATTCGGGATTGAACAATGTACTTCTCTGGACATATATACCACAATGCCCTTTAATACCACGGCATGCCTAGTCGACGTGCGCTCTCTCAAACAGGATGACTAGTGGCTCCGAAATCGGTTCATTTTTCGGCTGAACTCCAAAGTCCGCTGGAACAATGTTCAACCTTCCCGCGTTTGGATCGGTCGCTGTTCCTACATTGTCGTCAACAAGCTTGGTAGATTCAACACTGCCCCGAACAGTATGACTCCATCTCCTCGCTGTTAATGATGATTTGGACGTGTTGACACTGCTTTCTCGTTTTGTCTGGACGCTATTAACCGTTCTATCAAGATTCATCAAAATGGAACCGGCATTAAATTTTACACGGCGTGAGGGGGGGTGTCCCGGGATCGGCCGATTTTTTTTCTAGGGTAAGTTACGCCGGGGCTCTAAACACCTGTAAAAGCCGCAGAAATAGCGCAAGGAAGTGTTTTTCGACAAAACCCAACCTACAGGAACATTTCCTGCTTCTGGGCTGCTTCTCAGTCCTTAAATGACGTAGGCAAGGCCAATTCAGGTAGAGCCAGTTTGGGCTGAAATATACCAGATCCATCTGTTAGGTATCAAAACGTATAGAGCAGTGGAAATGAACACATTCTACCTCAGTCTGCGTTGAGGAAAGTCAAAATTGGAAGTGAAAAAACGGAGTAGGGGCGGGGCTCGACTCGGATTGGGCGGCCCGGTGCTAGGGTGGGAAACAGGGTCAGCTCAAGGCCGAAAAAAACTTCTCGACCCTATATCCATTTTCCGAATGCCGGTTCGCCGTCCCCCATGAGTTTCACTGCCCAATTTGTTTGGGAGTATTTGGTTCTGCTTTGCTGCTCGAGATCTTACGACTGTTTCTATCATCTTTCCAACCGAATTCCCATTTGTTTCAAACTGTTGTGGTGTCCATTCAATCGATATCGCAGATGCAACTGCAAAATGTCAAACTTCCCGCCGGCTTGAGATGACGTGTGTGTGCTGTGGCTCGTTATCTTGAGAATCTTGAACTGAGCGCTTCGGAAATTAATCCGCATTAGGCAGACTCTAGGGAGCTGGCTTATCTCGTGCTTTTACCGTCGAACCAACCTAATTTGGCCCATGTCTCGCAGCGCGGCGCGGCCTCAACGTGACTCTTCTTTATCCCGTTCATTCTTCTGGTTGGACGGGAGCAGTGCATGCTGTGGAGAAGGACGACTTACTGTACTATTACGGTCAAATCGACAGGGGGGGGTGACGCGTGACCAGTTTTACCTGTTCGACATTTCCACAGCGGCCGGAATTTCGCGTGACACTCACCAAAATTTCGACAGATCCACGGAATTTTTTTGATTTTTTTCACCACTGGGGGGGTGTTGGGGGATTCGCGACGGCCTGGAGGTTCGACAAAAGCCTCCGTGACGCGTAATCGCAACCATTATTCGACATCGACAGAGGGGTCCGTGACCCGTAGCCGTCGATTTGACCGTAATAATACAGTACCCGTCAGTTCATATCCTGTCGTCGAAGCGAAGCGCGGGCTCGGGATTTCTTGTATAACTTTAAATTTGTGTTTCGGTCAATCTTTGCGGGACTTTGGATACTGGTAATACCTTACTTTCATGAGTGTATGGTCGATGGAACGATCTACCTCTTGCCTAAGAACCAACACTCCCCAGAGCAGCATGACAGTATGACTAGCAGGACGTAACGTGATCCATTGCTTGCCTGAGAAACCGAAATACGCTCGATTGTATGCCAATGGCTCGGATCCAGCCCTCCATCGCATTCTCATATGGTACATGCAGTGCCAACTTCCTGCAAAGTTCAGGTTGGTTTCGCTTTCACGAAGTGGCTTTCGAGGAGGAGGCTTGGTTGGGAGGATAAAATTCATCGGGAGTGTTTCAGAAATTCTCAGCCGTCCGAATTATCCCAGTACGTATAAAAACTTGAGCAGCCGTGTCTAATGTCCCAGAACCAAGCATGCTTTTCACCAAGTCAGTCATCTTCTCATCTGCATTCATCCTTAGCAGAATCCACATTGCGCAGGTATGTATGTTTTGTCATTACGATGGTCATTGAGTACCGTCTTATATGCGATCCCGTAGAGCGCAGGCAGGTACAGTGCGCCTTCGGGTGCTGTGTTCATCACCCCATGCGATGAATACATCCCACAGCCCGTCGGCGAAGGATATCTCACGGACTTCGGGAAGGTCCCGGGAAGGTCCAGTGTCTTGATAACGGCGCAGTCGTCAATAATGACACCACCAAACATCTGCCGAAGCTCATTGACGTCGGGTTCACGGTGAGCCCGCTCTTCCCAATTTCATTACGCTCAGACGCTGACTCACTTGACATTCAAGTGGTACATTCAGGATGCTGGGAATGGCCTGTATAATATATCTTACTTTTGAACGGAGTCACCAAGATGGCGTACGCGAACACGGGGGCGACACAGGTAGGACCCGCCCGCTTCGCGGACCCAGTCCTGATCGTTCCGATGGTAGGGCACCCCAGTTCTCAGCGCTAATCAGTCCACCATCGGCGGGAATGCAACCGGTACTATATCCTCCCAATGGAATGTCACCCTGGTGCAAGTCGAGCAGGTTCCCGGATCCTGACAGGTATCTTGGGATACCAGTTCATCGTACGCTTTCAATGTTACTCCTCACTTTACCCTTCGCTAACTGCCCTTAACACAGATATGCCTTGCTAATACCACCCTTGCTTGGGCTTATAACCGTACCACTCAGTCGGTAAGTTGTAGACCTAACAGCAAGATCATCATTTATTCCAGATCACTGTCGAATCCCTCGACATGTCAAACTCCTTTCGAAAAAACCAACGTTTCAACATGATGTATCAGCCTGTCAGCCAGCAATCCAGCGTCGATCAACTCGAGGCGCTACGATACGGCGACGCAGCGACGGAGCTCGGTGATCTTGACACGGATACCACCGCAGATGCCGCTCAATCTAAGGGCAATAGTATTACTTAGATCGATTTTCTCTGAATTGTACCTATCGTTGGTAGTCACCTGAAAGACTCCTTTGATAACGCATTACATTTCGAAATTGAACCCATTTGCTTTGAAGTTTGGCGAACAATTAGCATTGCTAGAAAAAATTGAATTTTACTACCGTCTCAAGCCTCCCTTGTTTACATCGAAACACTCACTAGTCAACCGGACTTGAAGAGAGTTTTGATTTACTACTTGGTTTGCCCTCCACCATTGCTAGCACTGGGCTTTGGTATTCTGCAGGCATGTTCGGGATTTCTATGAGGTTTGCACGATTCTGACTTGGGCACTTATTAGTTGATTCACTGCTTGCGCCGGATTCGCCTGTGATCTTCCCAACATTCCGAGATCCTCGACTTCGTTACTTAGCTGATTCCATCCTTCTCTGCCTTCGAGTTCGCTCATTTCGAAGACAATGCCGCAATTCGACCTCTCCAAACTCCCTTCCATCAACGAGGAATAAAGAAGAAAGAAGGCGCGCACATAAGTCCGCGGAAGTCCACCGAATAAGGGCAAAGAATCAACCACTCCGCATCAACCCCGCCATGATTGCTTGTCAATGCCGTTTTGGTTTATGCCCTCCAAGAATTTCCGGCATTCCAGCCGGTTGTTCCGTTCGGTGCGGAACACGGCTATGTGGCCCGTGCCGTCCTCCCCGAGTTCGATAATAAATCTGAGGTTGCTCCCGGTGGCTAAAATTACAGCTGTATGTTCTCTTTTCTTTTCTTTCTTGTGCACTAGTTCTTATTCTCTCATTTTATCTTCCTCCAATATCGCCCTCAGATTGGCAGATTTAGAATTATCCAGGTCCTTCATATTCACAGACATAAATGTGCTGAAGACATAAGGTAAGTATTTGGGGTGGTAAGTAGACCTGGCACGTAAAACGATACCCGGAATATTCCCAGATTCGGCCAGTACCGTAATGCGAGTATTTCCGGACAAGTCAGAACTTTGATTCCACAAGCAGACAGAAACAACACAGGAACTGTGGCATTCCGATGCTTCAGCGGTTTTCATTTCTCCAGAAAGTCATGAGCGTCGTAGTATGCAACCTTTTCAATGAGTTTGGCAGTGAGTTCGCCGAGATGTCCAACTCGGGATAAACTAAAATAACTCAAGTTCAGTCGTCTATTCCGGAGTTAAACCATTCTGTGAGGCGGGAATGAGAACTACTGGAAAAAGAAATATCAATATGTTAACGTCGGGGCTTTCCCAATTGCTTTGCAAGTCTATCTCGAGGGCGAGATGCCCGATTCAGTTCAACTGACGTCAAACCAGTGAAAGAAGGACTTCAGAACTATGAATCGCGCTGAGGTTTCGACGTTTCTGACTGGCATCCACAGCATCAGTACCACAAAATACATAATTTGCTATATTCCGAACAGTGAATTACGCAAAAGAGTTTGATTGAAATCCTAAGGTATTTTTCGAGGCTCATCGCCGGGCTCTGTGGAACCAGCTACTAGCATGTTGTTTAGACTATTACCTTTGGATTGAGACCGCGGACCTACTAGGACTCTGCGCTTGCTAGTTGAAACACTGATTATTCGCTCTCCCACTCTGTCGACGGCGCGTCCCTCCTGCAACCTCGGAAACTTCACTGGCCCCTCTCCTGCTTTTGTCTTTGCAAAGCTTCCAAGTTCCACGAGTTAGACTCTAGATCTTGTTGGATCCTTCTAGTACGTGTTGAACCGCCGTCTTCGATTCCCAGGCCTCAACTACGTAAAATCGTGCCAGCAAACAAGGCTTACACGTTTCCCCTTCTCCTCGTACCACTACCACCTACTCCTCCCGCGCGCTCTCCAGACAATCCGAGATCCACCATGTTGTCTTCAACCAGGATCTGGTATGTTTGAAGCATAAGAGACGGTCTCGTCGACGCTTAATGCGATACTTGCCCAGCGCCGCCGTCCTTGCGTTCTCGGGAGCAGCAGTCGCGGTCTCGAATCTCCAGGCGTCTCCCTCGCCGACGTCTGGGGGACATGTTACTCTCACCTGGTCATCGGAGCCCTCCGACACGTAGGTTGAAATCAGTCCTTCCCTAGACGGTCGTTAAGTTCGAGTTTGCGCCGTAGTTCCGCGGTAACGCTCGTAATGTACAGCACGAATCCGACATTCGTAAGTGCAGAGGGCTTTCTTATCCCGTTAGATAAATTCTTAATCCCTTTGGTGGAGTAGAATGGTCCCTTTGCGATTGCGAACAATATCAACCCACAAGACAAACACGCGACTGTCACTCTCCCTGATCTTATGCCAGCGTACGTCGGCCTCCTCTCAGAAAAATTATCATTGAAATATATTCAACAGCAGCGGCTACTCGTTTGGCTTCGTCAGTATGTCCGACACGAGCAAGGTCGTGGCTACCAGCCCTGAATTCGCGATCCCTGCACCTGGCCCGTACACCACACCTGCGAAGCCCACCGTGACTTCCAGCCACATCTGGAGCCAGTCCAGTATGAAGCCCACCCCCGCTTCTGTCGCACAGAGCGCCGCGAGTGCGGCGAGCCACAGCGGTAGCAGCGCAGCCCACATCTCGGTGTCAGTTCCCTGCTCAATGGTATTCCAACGCAAAACTCTGATTTAGACTGCTCGTTCTCTTTTAGCAGCGCAAGCGTGTCTCGGTCCATCGTTGCGTCCCTCACGGTGCCATTCCCCTCCGCTTCCGCTTCCTCCGCCCTCTCGCATACCGTGGTTTCGTTCACTTCCGCGGCGCCCTCGATCCCAGCGACCACCGCCGCTGTGCACTCGTCAACTGTGCCCAGCGCTTCCACCAGCGCGCGCACCGGCGGCGCCCTCCTCGTCCACGTCCCCGTCGTCGGTCTCGCGGTGGTGATTGGCGGTCTTCTCGTCGGCGCATGGGCGGTCTAAAGTTTACTTCTCGTCGGCTTTGAACTTCTTCGCCGCTCGGGTTTACGTAGAAATTGGCCTTCACGAACCTTTCCACGCACTGACACTTTTTTCTCCCTCCTTTTGTTCTTTCTTTCGTTCATCGACCCTTGTTGTTGTTGTTGTTCTCTTGCATGACCTTCCGTCCTTCCTACCATCCCAAAGTCCATCGTCTTTCGCGATCCGCGTACCTTCATTCGTTTCACTTTGTTGTTGTGTGAGAAATAGTTTACCTCTTTAACGATGTTGATTTAATGCAGTTTCCGAGACTGGAGATGATGGCGTACCATGAGATACGGCCTGAATGGACAGATACATATAAAAGATTTATCGACTGTCATAATCCTCGTGGAGTCTGACTGTGGGAGACTACGACAGTTCCGGATGATCGTGATTTGGAGACAAGCATAGCAAGTTATGACTTGCGTGCCAAGAAAGAGTGTCTGAACGTGCTTCAGAAGACTTTGGAGCATGCAGGAAATAAATTAAAGTCGATGGCTAGCCGTTTATGTATAGAAAGAGTCGCAATGTTCATTCAAGCAAGCCTTGTGATCAGAAAACATTTAGGATTGATCTGTTTAGAGTGACGGCCGGATTGGTGGTGGTCTGAGAGGGTGAAATTATCATTTACGGAAGATTGCCCGTGGCGCTGGACAAGATGTTACGAACCACATGGCGCCAGAAAGTCAGAACCATCTGACTGCTGTTAATAAATGACGACTGGAAAGGAATACGGATAACGTACCGCGAAATGTTCGTTCAAAAGCGAAGGCAATTTTCTTCGCGATGCAGTATTATAATTAGTTCGATTGAAAAGAGTGACAATATAGTTCTACTGTAGGAAGAAAGGGGGAGAGCGATCGCTCGATTGCGTGCATTCGCTGAATCGGAACCCTAATTTGGGGAATTTTCGTCAGGTTTTCGATGCTGCAGTGGGACCACGAGTAATATACAAAGTGTTCATTATATACAGAACATCATGCCACCATAAAGAAGTTTCTGAAATCGAGATTAAAATTATAAATTATGTTCCAAGGACGAAAAGCTTGCGTGAACCATTGGCATCAACCCTGCTGTTCAGCCCCATTCGAAGAGCGCGGATCCCACGACCTATAGGACATGGACTGTGGCTCCAACGGCACGCGTCGGGATCCAGATGCTACGGACATAAGATTTAGCACTTGTCTATGGAATGTCAAGCAGCTGTTCACGAACGGGTTGTCGAGGCACGTATATCGGCTACTCGAGCCATAAGCCTGTTTCTTGGGCCGACGCCGTTTCCTAAAAATTGCGACCGCTGAACGGACAGGTCCGGCTTGTGAGGTAAGGACTGGGACCCCAGGGGAGATGCCATCAGACGCGTTGCCATTGAAGGCGGCGCTGTGTTGAGAATTTAGCAATGGCAAGGGCAATAGCATGATACAAACATGCGACGTTGGGTATGATGCCAGGTGCAGCGATGGTTGAGACCCGAGCGTTGCTTTCCGTGCGCGCGCGCTTATTGACAACCAGGCTGGATTGCTTTGTCGAAGTTGACCCGGACCCACTCTCCGTTCTCGCTCGCTTGGCGGGGACTGGTGGAGCGTCAGATTCAGCCTCCAGAGGTAGGTAGGACATACTCGAGCTCATATCTCCAGTACGCGGCGAAGCGGCAGGGACGACTCCAGGCTGAGTACTAGTTGCAACGACGAACGGGTTTTCCAGGAGTAGCTCCATCATCTCGTCCAGTCTTTCCATGATTGTTCTCCGGTACTCGAGCATCACTTTCTGCCTGCCTTGGCGCCCAGCCTCGAACGCTGAATGTTTGGAGTTTATTACGTTCAGGAGCTTCTCTTGCTCCTGCCTTGCATCCAGCTGCCGCTGCGCCGCCTCCAGTTCCCAGTCCTGTGCCTCGCTCGCCACATGCACCATCTCAGCTTTGAGCTTGATGGCGTTCTCTTCCGCGACCTCCTTTTCTTTTACAGCGGCATCCATCGCCGTCTGTAGAGTGTCTGCGTGGGCCTGTCGGTCTGCAAGCGACTCCTTGAGCGTAACTATTTCGGCTTTCAGCTCGGTGATCTGGGTCTCCGCCGCACGATTTGCGTCCTCTTTCGCGGCGTCGGCCTCCGCCTGGAGAACATCTGCACGGGCGCGTGTTTGCGCAAGCAGTTCCTTCAGCGTCACTATCTCCGCTTTGAGCTCGTTCGCCTGGTTGGCCGCCTCCTCAACGGAAATCATGGGGATTTGGGGGACTGCACGAGCGGCCGAGAGTGCACGCTGAGCTTCTGCGAGCGCCCGGGCGGCCGCGGCGTATTGAGCCTCGGCTGTCTGGGGAGCCACATTCACATCCTTCGAGTCCGGGTCCTCGACTTTCATCGCAGAGCTTGAGGTCAGAGAAACGAGGGACGGAGAAGCAGACAAACAACTGCCATTTTGACAGATGTGATGGCGGGCCGGTCGATCCGTGACCAGTTGGACAAGGTTGGGAGGAGAGAAGAATCGGAAACATTTTTTATTCAAATTGGCTAAACCCATATGATGGTGTTCCATCTGGCATTAGCTACTCCAAGAAATGCGGTATCCGCTTTAAAGCCCTTGAGACGATGCCTTGCATTCAACTATTTTGAAGCTCATCGCGCACAATTTCCGAATTGAAGAACGCCGCGCAAACGACTGATTGGCAATTGGCCACCCGCAGAGTAGGCTCGTTACCGGCCTGCCTACGAGTTGCAACAATGTGGCGAGACGTTGCCGTAGGTAGGCTGGTACAACTCGGGACAAACAAGAGAGCTGGGCGCGGAGTTCGATCATTTTCCCTTTTCTTTTTCCTTTGGTCTGAGCTCATTGAAAAAACTCCAAAGTAAAGGACAACTCCAATTTCTCTTTTCTCAAATTCTGTCTCTTCAGAATTTTGATTAGGTATGCTGCGGGTGAGTTTTGGGCCTCGAATCTAGTAGGGAATTGATCGCAGCGTGATGCCGATAATCGGCACCACTCAAAATTTCGAACTCCGGGCCCAGCCCTTCGGCGGGTCCCGGGTTGTACCAGCGTGCCTACGGCAAAGTGCTCGCCACATTTTTTTTGCCATTCCTAGGCAGGCTGATCACGAGCCTACCCGCAGAGTAGGTCCAGAGCATAGTCCAGCAACCTGCCCAATTTAATATTGGTCATGTACAGAACATATGCAAAGAGCATCCCGCTAAAGACACCCGGATGCGATGATGCTCAAGAAATTACGGTGTACAAGAAAATCCGAGTCATACTTCCCTTAAGCTGCATTCGAAGATCGCGGACGCGAGGATATCTCTGAATGCGAACGAGATCCAGATCGGCCTGACGTGGAGGTAAATTCAGCAAGTTTCAGTGGCAGGAGCGGTATCACGAACAACTAGGGGAGTCAAGCGGGTCTTCAGGTAGGTGCTGGCGTCGGTGTGAGCCGGGATACTGGTCGACGGGGTTAGGGGCACGATAAGTAAGTCGTTCGCATGAGGTGAGCGCTGAGGCTGCACTCTCCGCGTAGTGATATGAATTGTTGGGCCGGGCAAGTTCGAGCCCTAGCCCAACCCGACCCGAGACAGGGCCTGAGCAGGCCCAGGGCTTGGGCTTTACAAAGTTGAAGCTCAGGCCCAGGCCGTGGGCTCAAGCTCGAGCCCGGACTTTGGCACCACCTTGATACAGGTTATCAGCTCGATTTTGATCAGAGAAGTGGTGTAAAAGGCCAGTGTTTTATTTCCAAAAGCCATCGCACTCGCCAACATCGATATTAAATGCTCAAAACGGACTGCGTGATGGGAAGGTTACGAAAAGTTGAAAAAATGACGGCCACTCAGTACTTAGGCTCCATTCGGCAAGCATCACTTAAGCGTTACTTCATAAGAATCGTTACTTCGGCATTTTGCCGCGGGACATGAGAAGAAATCAAGGATCTTCCCGCCCATCAGACCTTCAAAATACCATAGCGACAGACATCCCATTGGCTGTTCAGCGGTCTGGACTGCTCTTGAAGTATCACGTACTGACTGTGGAGGTCCTCTCGGACTGCCGGTCCGAAAGCTAAGTAACGATTGTCTCAGAAGTGACGCTAAGTAACGGCAACCGAATGGAGCCTTAGCATTCCCAAATTTAAATATATCGAAGCATCTTCAAGTTCCGATCATTTGCATACCTTTTTGTTGCGTCTCCAGCATTTTTTTCTCAGCCAGCCACCAGGACCCGGGCCTAAGATTCACTATGTATCTGCGCGTCTCCTGGCAGCGACCGGGCAGCTGTGATCGTCAGCTGTGTCAGAGACAGCCAGCCTAACGTCTTTTGAGTCGCGATCGCAGTTTTCTCAATGAAATTATTATCAGAGAAACAAGCGACCTCGGACGGAACCCGCGCCTTCAAGTTCTCCTCATCTCCCTCGTTGCCCATGGCCATCTACCGCCGTACCGTGACGACGGCCTAGCCTTGGGTACTTCGCTCCCGAGTCGCCCTCTCCCCGTTCCCATGCCTTGCTCGCACGCACGCACAATCCATATATACCCATCCAGCTGGTTCCTACCGTCCCCTCCCTCCGTTCTACCCTCCTCTACCTTTAATCTCCCCACGGTAATTCTGGTGCCCGCGGCTCGCCACCGCGGGGCCCAGGCTGCAGCGCCGGGCGCCGGCTAGCGCGTCCAGTCCAGGTCTGGGCGCCCATCGGCGGCCGCGGGGTGTGCTGCCCGGTGCCGGAGGTAACGTGTCTTGCAGGTCGTTTCCGCGCGTATCCCTCCAAGCCCCAAGCCCAGACGGGACGGGACAGAGCCCGAGTTGCTGACGAGCGCGGTGGGGAAGCAGTCGCGTTGTAGTCCTGGTACACACGAGATGGACGGAGCGCACGCGCACTGCCCGCCCGTCGACCTCCGTGGAACGACAGGTGTCGCGCGACGTCGGGAATTTGGCGGGGCTGCGGATGAGGATCGCCCTCACGGGATGCTGAGAGGGGCTGCAGACCACGCGGCCCCGCCGTACGGAGAGCAGAGGTCGAGGTGGGCGGCCGCCCTTATCTGCGGAGTTCGTGAGCGCCGGCAGCCAGCCCTGGTCGCCCTGTCAAGGTGCGTCGTTGTATGGGTACCACAGACGCAAGCCGTTGAGCAGACTGCGGATACATTTGCCCGCGGTTGTACCGATGGCCCCGGCGACGCGACGAACGCGGCGAGGAAACGATCGGCACACATGTGCGCGGACTGGGCGACGGCCTCGCGGTCGCAGCGTTGGTGGAAGCTCAGGAGGCCCGCACCTCAGGACTTCCGGACGTGCGTGAGCAGCGAGTTTTCGAAGATGCGCCGCTACAGATCGAGCGCGATGCCTGCGTCCCGCATGTCGGGAGTACAGCGCCGTCCTGGGTAGAATACGGTGATCTGCCAGACGAAACGCGCTGGGCTGCGTGACGTTGTACTGCGGGACTTCGGGGAGGGCGGTCTGCGGGTCGGAATCGCGGGACGATGAGTCGATGTGCTTGTCCGCGTCCCCGTCCAGAACCAGCGCGAGTAGAATGGAGGCGTTTGAGATGTTGGCGAACGCGGGGTGGGATGGTGGGGGCGATGCGAGCGAGATGGGCCGGCCAGACAGGAGCGGCGCCAGCGCTAGTGATGGGATGCGACGCACGGCGAGAGCGCGCGTGCAAGATGCGGGGATGGAGGGCGCAAGGAACATACTGCGTTCCCGGTTGGGCGCGCACGAAGGAGACGATCATGTGGAGACGATTCGTCCGCCACGAAGGAACCGCCCAGGAGGGGAGGAAGGAGCGAGGTAAGACGGACGAAACGAGCGAGGGAGACGGGCGTCAAGGTGCTCAACGCGGGTCGGCAGCTTCGCCGGGATATCGAAGCGCCGTACCATTCGGTCGCGGGGATGGAGGAGCTTGGAAGGAGGCCGGGCGACGATGACCGGACGTTGGCGGCGGCCGACCACCTTTGATGCGCGGTTTCCCACATGTGTTCGTAGATTTGCCCATTTATTGGATGATGCTCTTATATGGATCGGGCCAGTGTTTGGTTTCGAGGCGAACCCCGCATACGCGTACTTTTGTGAAGGCCTTGTGTGTATGACTTGGCGGCGGGGAAACGTGGGAGCTGAGCGCTGAACGCGTCCGTTTTATAACGCCTCAAGGCTGTGCGGGATTCTAGAAGCGGTCCTTCAATTGCCTCGTGCGGGATGTGCCCAACGAATCGGACTCCATTACGACACAAATAGCATGGTCTAAATTTTGAGGAGACAAAATCTTGAACCTTCCCAAAATTAAATGAAATATTAGTGTGTTTCAACTTTCTTGCGGGGACGTCCAAAGTTGACCATGCAATTACCTTGCGTGTCTCCCCAATTGAATCCTCATGGCGACTAACCCGGTTTGATCCGCCCGTATTCTTCCGATTAGTCAAGTTCAAATCTATGTCCTCACGCCGTGTGTGGGCTCGGTCCGACTCTAATGCACGGCAACTCGTGCATTTGGACTCAAAATAGCATCATATTAAACAAGCAATCAATCCAGATAACTATACTCAGACACACAACGTGCAGATCTGGCAACAGAATTCATTCGAGGTCTTTGCGGAAAATTCAAGTGCTCTGGTCTGGGATTCTTCTAAAGTCTAAAGTTATGGGTACACAGTTGATATGTTTCCAAAGATCCGATCAAGTCCATTCCAAGTCCATCCCTTGACCCCCCGACAAGTTCAGTGAGCACTGCTTCATTATTCGGCCTCTTTTATCGAAGGAGATGGTACGAGGATCTTCGTCCTGCATTTTCAAAACCTGTAACAAAAGTCACAGAATGACGCATTTTTTCCACCAGACTTCACTATCTCACGACGGTCGTGTGCAAAGTGAATCATGTAACAAGCTGCCAGAGTGTTCAACGCACAAAAGGTTCGAATAAAATTTCACTGCCGTTGATAAGTTACATGTAAACAGAATTTGTCATAACTCAATTGCCACTCTGCGCAGGCAAGGTCTATGTCGACGAAGGTCGGCGCTTTCTAGTTTGTTCAGGCCAAGGGGTTGTGTGTGCCGCAAGTCACGCTGCCTCACGATCACGCGGAGCCTTCAGATCTGGATATCAATGACCGAGAAGAAAACCCAACCTGGAGAACAAGCGCCCAGCACGGAGGCTACCGATACTCTCAACACCCAGAATCCTAGTTCACTTCCTGGTCCACCGCCTACCATAAGTTCACCTTCGAGTTTCCTTTCTTACCCGGGTTCCGCGCTTTCCCCCGACTGCGCCAGAGCTCCTAGTCCAGAGACATCACAGAGCGAGGACAATGTATGTGCTAACGCAGTACGCTGCACACAAAAACTGATTTCCATCAGAACAAAAACCGATGTCAAAGCGATCCTTGAGCCGCATACAAGATCGTTCACGCGGTACGCTCGTGCAACTCCGCTGTACTTCGTCCTCAGTTTGACCGTCTTGTGCTAGCGATGATCCACGGGGCCGAGCTCGACGCGTACATCCCGAAGGACTCCCCTGGTATTATGCTCACGGTTCTATGGTCAGTGCTGCCATTTCATCAGCACATTCGACTAGGAAATCTCAAAGAGCCCCAGAACATCTTTGCAGACCGTCCAATGCATTAAAATTCCACCTTTGAAATTGTCATGAAATTCATCCTCGAAATCTAAGAGTTCCGTCCATCCAATGGGATTATACCGGATCCAAAAGTCGATCTCGTTCTCGACGTTACAACCGACGAACAGGGGCCGCCTACCTGCGGATAGTACCTCGTCGATCACGGTGAACGGACCATTTCCTGGTATCATGCGTTCGAAATGGAACGCCTACCCACACTGCTACGAGGTGTACGGTCCCCGCTCACCAAGGCACATCCGTAACTATAGCCCCATTCTCCATCTTGTCCCAATTTATGTAACTACAAGGCCCTTGCTCAGAAGTCGAGCTCACAGCACAGTATTGGTGAGGTTCTGTTCGTTCCGTGATTTTCTTTTCTTGAGAATTTACGAGCGGCAGGTACCACTGTTCTCGCTTTCCAGATAACGTACCTGTGGCGCTGGAGCTAGTCCGCGGGTTGCGGGACACTACTTATCTTGTTAGCATTGCTGGTCAGTGGAACCTCGCGTGGTCATTTTGGTCTTTTGAAGTAACCATAAGATTCTCTGGATTCTCGAACGGCAACACTGCCGCACTCTGTCGATGATCTTATGAAGATGCTTACGGTTATCCAGAGTCTCAAAGGAAATCTGTCAATATTCCATCGCGTGAGGTGATTATGATGATTTCCAGAAAACATTGACATCGCATATAGCGGCATTATCATCTGTGAGTGGGCTGGTTCGGTCGGGGTATCTGACTCATGATCATTCCTAATACAGCCAGATTCCTGTGGACGTGCGGTTCGGCCAGGTTCTTCAAGTTGTCACGCATAGTTCAGGTTCGAGACCCTGGCGCTGGTATATTCCCTGCCATTTGCACTGCTCATGTGGGGGTAAGTTTGTTTTTTCGCCCATCTCCTTTGATTAATCACTGAATAAATTCATCCCAGAACCATTGCGTTCTTTATAGCTTTTCTCGCGATGTGTCTTCAGTCATCGGATAACTCCGCTCGAGCGCTCGTGGCTTGTTCAACGCCAGTAGTTATGTTCGGGGTCCTGTGGTGCTTTCAGCCCGGCCAAATTTCGGTTCTGCAGAGAATCCTGAGAGGACTTCGAGCACTGCGAATCTGGAACCGAGTATCTCCCGGAACTGGAGCTGTATAGTGAAGTAAGAACAGTATGTAGGAGCCTAAGAATAGATAAGTGAACCGTGTATGTGAAAAAAACAATGGGTGTAGACGACTGAGGTGGATCGTAATATATAACAAAGACGGGAAATATGGGTGAAGAAGCCGGGTACCGTCGGGTTTCCTGCAACATATAGGACCTCAGTGGAAGCTTTGGCGTATGGGGCTGGGGGAAAAGTGGCGGGTACTCAAGTCTCCGTGATCAAAGCTTACAGAGATGATTCCAGCTGTGTCTAAGTTTAGCGTTCTACATTCCCGGCCTTACTGTTAGGCTCGCAACCAGCCCGCCTACAAGTGGCAGAAAAATGTGGTGAGCACTTTGCTGTAGGCTGGCTGGCACAATTCAGCGTGGAAGGGATGGATGACCCGCTCGTGGCAAGTCCCCCTTTCCATACCTGCCTGCGTACCTTACGATGTATCGGTCTTCGGACCACTTAATTTTTCCAAGGTTCCAACCGTTTCCGTTTGCAAACGCTTATAAACGGAAATATCCGTTTTTTGTTTCCATGGCAGACCTTTGAAAATGATTTACAACCGGTTTTCAAACGGTAAAACAGTTGAGTAGATCACTGACCTAGCTAAGACCTGTAATATTTTTCTGGGCATTTTATAAGGTGCTAAGCATGGGTTCGAGTATTCTAAGGGTCGATAAACCTTCCATTCAGCATGTTGCACTAGGTTGGGTCGGAATTCGCACAAGATCGGCAATTTCCGAGCGGGCTCGGCCATCTCGGCGATATCACTGGTGTAGATTCCGTCCCATTTGAACCTCGCACAGGGAAATCATCAAGACAAGGAAGGAAACACCGGATGCTCATGAGTGCCTACAGCTATATTTGTGACCAAAGAAGGCCATTGCATCCTCACCAAAAAATACGGTTTACAAACTGTTTAAACGGTTTTAAATGTTTCCATTCCGTTTCCGTGTAGTTTAGGCCAAATCGCAAACGAAAACGAAACGATTGGAGCCTTGAAATTTTGTTTTGTGCGTAAATATGGTGAGGCAGCAGTGAGATGGGGGGGGCGAACTAGAGCAACATTCGATGGAGGTCCACCACTTTGGGCGTCAGAAGCCACCCACTGCTTCCTACTCGTTGTCCTAGTCCTCTACTAACCGTTCCTCCTCTCTTGCAGACAACCGTGATGCCAGCAATACGAGCCACCAAGCTATCTCCACCGACGACGACCATGCCTTTCCGCCCATGAACGCCAAGTTTGACGAAGACGACCTTGAGGCGAACACAGGATCTCCCCACAACGACGCAGGGGAAGATGCCGCGCACCCATCTCGAACGGAGTGTGGCGCCGGCAAAGGTACTACGGCGACACACCGTTTTATCCCCTCAAGCAATCTGGTGCTGGCGATTCGCGTCGAGACAGGACCAGGAAAGATGCTAGCGTGAATGTGGGCGAAGAGAAACAGATTCACAACACTGGAGGAGAGGAAGGGTGGTATGTATATTCTGCTTCCCGCCAAACACACCAGGACGGAGAGCGACGCGACAAATCAACCTGATGCGCCAGTCGCGAAGCGTACGCGTTGGCGATACTCATGTGGCAAGCAATGATCCATTATCTCGAGAAATCAGTCGTCCTGAGGCTGGACATTCTGGGGAAGGGATTACGTTCCCGTAGTTCGCATGGACAACACTCTTCTGATGGTCGGTGCTTCCAAGACACATTTTTTGTACCATAGTTATTCGGAACAGAAAAATCCAGCGAATTTCTTGATCATCCTTGCCGGTCCCGTCCCTGGTCTTTGACGGGTGAACACCACAACTTAGCATTGCGCTTGTTTTGAATTAATATCTCTTGGTTCAAACACCGTCTCCGGACCCGTTAGGCCACTTCAAGGTCTGAAATTCCGTTCTGCCGGTTAACTGCACGTCCCACCGCTATTCTGTATGGAGAAGTTAGGTTAGTGTGTATTCAAGACTAAATTGCACGGTCTAGCTCATAAACACCGGTTTCCATGAACTTCATCCCGGCTTCATTCAGGTCGCCGGTCCTATATATTGAACACCAATGGAACGCCGTCTGACACTCTTCTATCATTTTTGCCATCCAATACGGTTCCCATCTGACAGCGATGGCAGTTGTAATCCGCCCAGCTTGTCAAAATCATGTTCGTGTGTTTGAGCCTAGGCGGTGATCTTTAGCGACGTGAGATAGTATTTAAAGGCAGTCATTCTGACCGCTTGAATTAGCGCATCATTCTGCACATCTTCTCATCTCACTCCCACTATGACTGCACACCACATCGCTACCTTGCTCACCCCGACGTGGGGCCAGACGACGAGCTACATCCACGTAGCTACGCAGATGCTCAATAAGGATCCCAACGTCGTTATTACAATAGTGCAGCACAATCTCATGGGTGCGTATGCAGCCCGAAAATTCATGAGTAGCTTCCCATTTTTGCCATTTTCTTCTTAGTTCCGCAGATGGAGACGGAGCTGGCCTCGGAGGGGCGCACGTACGACAAGGCGCGACTTAGAATCATCGGAGTAGGCCCAAAGGAGTTTGTCCTCCTTTCTTACATCCTAGTCAAAATTCACCAAACTCCGAGTTTTCAGTGTAGCTGTCGGATATACAAAAGGGCTTGAACAGCTCTTTGCCGGATGGATGGAAAACATCAGCCAATTCGCCCAGGAAAGCAGCGAAGGATGGCCCACGCCACACACGGTTCATGTACGCTTTCAGCCAACGTTTCAACTCCTGGCCAACTATCTCACCATCTTCAGTTGGATTGGAACGTCGGAGGATCTGTAGTCGAACCCACCAAGCAAGTCCTCGGTTCCGACTGCAAGACCCTCCTTTTTTTGGTCCACCGGTGCAGTTTCTTTGCCCGCATATCTCAGTGAACCGGATTTTGCGGTCATAGCCGATGACATCTACGCGGACGAGGCAAAGCGCGCTGGGCGGTCTCTGCAAGAGATTCTCCAACAAGTTGAAACTTTTAACCATAGATTTATTTTGCCGATTTACAGGAAAAATAGGTTGTTATGGCCTCGAATGGCACAGACAAGCTTTCCGGCGCGGTCGTTAAGTTTCCCGGCGGCCTCGAGATGTACGACCATGAGTGCCACCCGTATGCTGCTGGTCCCGCACTCCTCATGGGTGCGGCAGTAGCGGACGCGCAGAGACTCGCAAAAACCGTTGACGGATTCATCGCTACCACAAGCAGCTGCATCGAGCCCACGGGTGTTCCGTACTGCCGCGAGTTGTACGAGAAACGGGGCCAGGAGCTTTTCACCATCGGAATGCAGGCGCATCCGTGCTGCTGGGAGAATGATGTTCGAGTTACGCCCTCTGACGAGCGTGTCAGGTCATTTCTGGACAGTGCTGTACGGCAATACGGGAAGAGATCGGTTCTTTATATCTCCTTCGGGTACGCGCTACTCTGTTCGACGACTCCCCCAATTTCTCGCTGAGAAGTTGTATGCTTTCTATTAGATCCATCTACTTTCCAGTGGCCACGCGACAGCACGTCGAGGCGCTTGTAACGACGCTTCTGGATCTCGAGAAACCCTTCCCCTTCATATTCGCACTTGGATCCAAGGTGGCATCGCTCCCTCAAAGGCTTGTGGACCGCGTCAACGCGAGCGGCAAAGGGCTTGTCTGCAACTTCTGGGTCGAGCAACGTGCAATCCTGCAGCATGGCGCAGTGGGATGGTTCCTTACACACGGCGGTTGGAAGTAGGAATTTATTGTATCCAAACAATGTTTTGAACTCATCTCTCGTCCATTCCTTCCTAGCTCTCTGTCCGAGTCGCTTACGCAGGGAATCCCGCTGATCGTCTGGTCTGCGAGTGGCGAGCAGGCGCTGAACGCGGCGTTTTTCTCTACGGGACCGAACCCTGTGGCTATAGAACTCTTCCAGGTTTTTTCATTTTCACTTGTGAATTTCTCACTTACCCTACTTTGCATTGCAGATTCGCGCAGGCGCGCAAATCGGGCCATCCCTGCATAGTGATGCCAAAATTACTGGTACGCTCGAGGACGCGTCGGCGGAGTTCGGAGCGACATTCGCCGCTGCGCGAGGAGCGAGAGGTGAGATCTTGCAAGAAAATGCAGCAAAAATGGCGAATATCCTGAAAATGGCACATGCGGGGAGAGGCAGCGGAGGAAATTGTCCGGTTGGCCAAATTTTGAGAGGAACATGCGCCAGAGCTTTCGTTTGTGCTCCCAAGGGGGGAATGTGTCCTGCCAAGTTCTAAAGCACAGTCATCCACACTGAGCATAGGACTTGGTTCAGATTGATCCTGTGATTGAAATAATTGTATATAGAAATTTTAAAATTTTGTAGCGGCCAGATTCCACCTTAATGAAAGGGTGTTTGGTTGACTGTTCTTCCTTCTATGTCCAGAGTTCAGGACTGCGGAGTGGGTATTGGTGTGTATTACTGTACCCTTGCGGCATCGTGTTTCCGAAAAAAATGACAACCGCTGAATTCTCCAGGGGTAGACCAATGATGTTGGGGTACAAATTGGATCTTCTTTTCATTTCACAGACAGCCCAGAAGATGTATGTAAAGTTGCATGACTGAAACGAACTAAGACTGGGATATTGAAAAAATTACAGCGAAAATTTCCAACTGCTCTGGCCGGGCCGTTCGGCTAGACCGGCCGAACCCTTGTGTACGCATATGTGGTTTATCAGGAGCCAAACAGGGCACGCCCCCTTTATTTTTCCTCCATCATCTTCCCCATGTCTCTCGAGTCAATCTCTGCGGTCAAGGCCGAGGACCAGGACTCCATGGACGTCAAAGTGGCTCCAGAGACAGCCGAGGCTCAATATGCGACCATTGCTCGCGCGCTCGCTGAAGCACAGCAGGCGCTATCTGTCGCTCGTGCAGTCCCCCAAATCCCTATGATACCTGTTGAAGCAGCCGAAAAACAAGCGAACGAGCTCAAGGCAGAGCTCGTGACACTTACAGAGTCGTTGGAGCACGAGCGATCCCGCGCAAACGATCTCCAGGCCGCCGTCGACACCGCTGTAAAAGAGAAGGATCTCGCGGCCCAGGCTCGCGACGCTGTGGAGAAGCGAACCTCAGAGCTTAAAGCCGAGATTGTGACGCTGAAGGAAACGCTTTCTCGAGAACGAAACTGTACATTCGCTCTGCAGACGGCGGCAGACAAAGAATCCGCCAGCCTTGTCGCGAGAATTGAATTGCTAGAAGCGTCAGTGGTCAGAGAGCAAGAGACCCGGAAGCAGGAGCTGCAGTCGTTCACGAAGGCGCGCCAGACACTGCTCAACACGCTGTCAACCACACGATCGACCTGCGTGGCGGAAAACGCGAACACGCAAAGGGCGATCCTCGAGTTACATACAGCGATGGGCCACCGCACAACCACCATGAAAAATTTGGATCGAATGATACAGCTACTCCAGCCCAACGCGTCCCTTGCTGTGGTTCAGACCACGACTCCCGTTCCCACTGGATCGCAGCCTCAGACATCTGGTGAGTCTTTTGAGAACCTTCGGTGTCCATTGTTGATAGTGTTGTTTCCCGAGATCCTCGCCTTCAGATGAGGCCGAACGTATCTCCCGTTGTCGCTCAACCTACGACTGCCGTTGGTTCGAAACTCCCACCATCAGGTGAGTGCTTCCCCAAAGCTGAGTTGTCACTGTTGATCATGCTTTCCTAGATCCTACCCCCGCACCCATCACTTCTTCTCCGCGCCGTCCCCAGGGAAACCCAGGTAGGTCATGCCGACTTCGTGATCAAGACATTGAAAATAACCACACATCATAAGGCGACCTTCTAGTCCCTCTCAAGCGCGCGAGAATGGAGGGGGACCTGAGTCCAACATCGACAAATGAACCTGACGCGTCAGTCACCAAGCGTCCGCGCACAGAAAGTAATTATGGTCAGATCCCGAAAATCAGCGCGTTTGAGATCGGATCCGTCAGTACATGTTTGTATCGTTCCCTCTCATTCCCAGCCGCGACTACCAATCTGATTTCTCCACGCATAGCGCCTTTCACCGCACCGCCCCCCGACATCTCCTGTAAAGCCTCAGCCTCAGCCTTCATCTCATCCGAATGGATTTCCCGCGCAGCGTCCGCTCGCTCGTCTTTCTAATTATTCGGCGGTTCAGCGCTCGTCAAATTGGGCTGCGCGCCAGGGCTGGTAGTCCACGCATTTTCTTTTCTTGTCCTTCAATCAATTCCAGAAATTTCTTGATCTTTCTTGCGCCTTGTCTTCCACGGCACAATATTCTCTGGACAACGAAATGAAGCAATGGGAGGAAGATTGATCCTCATACACACACGGCAAGGTTACAAATGCGCAAACGAGTGGTTATCGAATCTTCATTCTTGACTGCGTGTCTTGATTAGTTTGAATTGGAGCAGCACGAGTAGCCATGGTTAGGATGCTCTTCATCACTCGGGAGTTCGTGCGGTACTTTCTTCCTGATTTTGTTCAATTCGCCCAAGACTTGAACTCACACGGCGAAAGAACCAGCAATTCGGCCGACAAAATGGTCCGGCTTCATTCGAAATTTATCCTCCTCCTTCACAATTATAACGGTCTCCGTTTCCTTGGGTGTACGGAATCGAGGTGAACTGTCGCGATGTGTTGGAACTCATCAACTTGATATTAGTGTCGCCCGGGCCCAATCAAAGAATAAACAGAATTTCTCAGAGGCGTACTCCGTAACTTGAAGTACTCCGTTTTCAACTTTCAATTATCAACTGAAGCTCTAGCTCGTTACCAGTCGTTATAGTAGAGGGATTATTGACGAGAAAACGCAGTGATAGTTATCATAGCAAGCAGTGCCTACTCGAGCTCCCTCGTTATTGTTTCTATAACGGCTGGAAACGTTGTGGAAACGAGCCCACTGAATCTCGGCTGATATGTCCATCAGCAAACCCTGGGTGCCCTGTAGTTAAGGTCCCCCTTTACGTAGCACTACGTAGTCCCTGTAGTGGCCTGTAGTTTCTGTAGTTATGTGTAGTATTTTTAAATTTACGTAGTGTTACGTAGCACTATGTAGAGGGGGACCTTCGACCCAGGTTTTGCTGATGTCCATCAAAGATCTCATCAAAACTTGGATCAGATGTAATTTTCTCTTTCTGTCCACCACCATTTCCACCCGTAAATCTGTCTCCTTAGCGTCCAAAACCCCAATCAAGTATGTTTCCCATTGCCTCATAATATACGAATCAGATCTGATCGGTTTCCATTCCTCGCACATTCAGTCTGTATCGTCACCAGAAACCATGACCCTCCGACTCCCACCAGGAATCGTCTCCCACATCTTCGACTACTGCGTTGTAGACGACGATGAGTACGTTGTGGCCGAGCCATTCGCAGTTCCTCTTGTACTTGCCGCCGTCTGTTCTCAGTGGCGCGCTATTGCGTTGTCGACTCCAGCTCTCTGGTCGAGCGTAAACCTCGAGTCATGCACGAAAGGCAGCCTATAACTCCTCAAATCCTGGCTTTCGTGCACTGGAACCCGCCCAATTACTGTGTGGTTTTCCTTTCAATCGCGGAAACGGCGCTGTCGTGCGCTTACGTGGAGGCTTGTCGCTGCCTTAGCGGAGCACGGTGACCAATGAGAGGATATCAATATTCGCCTGCCTTGTCCCTTACATAAAGACGATCTCAATATCGACCGATCATTCCCTACGATGCGCCGGCTCACACTCGAGCTCCCCTACAACGGCAGCTCATTTCCGGAAGAATGGTCGCAATACACGGTCGCGGATCTACGTGATGCGCCGTTTCTGAGAGAAGTGCATCTTATTAACTGGGACCAGGATCTCGATGTGTTGCTCCCTTGGGGGCAGCTCACCACGGTCACGTTGGAGGACTGCCGCGTTCCGCACGCGTTTGGGCGCGACACTATTGGGATATTCCACGGCCTGTGCCCCAACCTCGTCAAGTGTACCTTGAGTTGGGACGCTATGGGACGAGGGCACCATGGGTGACAATCTTTCTCCAAAGATCATCCACACGGGGTTGCGCGAACTATATCTCTACGGTTCCAACGTTCCCATCACGCCGTATTTCACTTTCCCCGCCCTGCTGACCGTTCGGCTACACCACGACGACATCGACGAAGACGACCTCGAGGCGCATGAGTAGTTTTGCGCGGCGGCTCCCGAGCTCCGACATGTATGGCTCTCAACTGAGGGCTACGTCGACGTGGAGGATCTGCGTGAATTGCTGAGTTTAACGCCGTATTGGGTCGTGGGTCTCACTTTGGAGTACGCTACGGTCGACGCCCGGCTAAAAATCGACGAGCTGCTGGCGGCGCTCCAGCACTGCACCGACGTACTTTTGCCGAATCTCCAATTCCTTGAGCTCATCCCCAGCGACGGCAGCGTAGCGTTCCCATATCCTGTGCTGATTGAGACTCTCACCTCACACGAAGAGGCCACAGACATCTGGATGTCATTGACGGGGTTCCGGATGACTATTGAGGGCGATTTGGACGAGACGGTGGAGAGACAGTTTAATGCTCTCCGGGAGCGAGGCATGGACATTCGCGTGCAGACAACGGAAAGTGTGACGGAGAGCAAGCGGCTAGTTCCGGCACACGGGTTGTTGGGTGGTCGGTCCAACGGGGTGACTGGCGTAATGATAGTATTGACCAAAGGTATCTATTGTACGGCTAACTACTTATATACTACGGATCGGTGGCTATACAATACATGTGAAAAGGTGAGTCAAAGAGCGGGGCCGCGGGAGCGGAACGAGATCGTAAGGAGCATGAGGTAAAATAAAGAAGGGAATAATAAATAATAGTCCGGGTGACGGACCGGGTGAAACACACAAAGTGTGGCCGTTACATACGCCCTCCAGGTCGACGCTTGAGGCGACCTCATTGAGTCATAGGGTTCAGGAGGTGTGAAGGAAGAGCAAGTTGAACAGTAAGCAAGAACCACGACTGATCAACAGCCTGAATATCCAACCAAGTATCACTTCAAGTAGATTGAAGGATGATCGGGACGCAGGTATAGATCAGATCCCAGTGCAACAAGTGCTGGAGGTAAAAGCCTGAGAGGCGTTGAGGCGATTGAAATATTTGGGATCCTCGCAATGGCGGGGTGCAGATATCCAGAGCCCATAACTATCGGACAGTGAAGCAACAAGATTAAGACTTTAGCCAAGAGTATCAAGGCCAATGGGGGAGCTGATATCTGGCGGCGATTGGTCGAAGGCTGATGGAAGTTCTCAGCCTCCAACACGTCGATAGTATTGCTAATTCTCGAAAGGAACAAATTCCCACTCGGCTTGCGTCTGGTCAAGAAGAGACGGTTCGAAGACGGCATCATCCCATGGGAGGATTGGAGAGTAAACGCTGGGCTAACAGACTCTGCCAAGCTGTAAGACTCTCGAAAACCCCAGTAAGGTAAGATGTAGACGTTGTTCAAAACACGGTCGTCATGTGTGCGGGATAATGCAGGACATTGCGTCAAATCTGGGAATAGAGCTACGTCTGCCAAGTTTGCGGGAGCAATGATGCATAGAATCTCGAGAGCATTGTGGAGCGAGGAATTCAATAATATCGAAGCCATCTGAACAGATTGGGCATGAACCCTTAAATCCACTGGCTGGGCGACGTGCTTCGCCAATTGAGTCATCGGAATTGAACGGGCCTGATCTGGAATACAAGATCTGGGAATGAAGTACGCAGAATACGGCTTTAAACCGAACACCAAGCATGTAAGACGGCTGTCGAAGGCTCTCGAAAGCGATAATGGACATCCCAGAAGGCAGAAGGGAAGATCAACGATGAGTTTTATCGGGATTCGCTCGTAACTGGAAAAGGCCGAAATCATGGTCAGACAAACGGAAGTACCATAGGCTCCGTTTGAGGAATCCAAGAAAGACGAAGCTTGCAGAGGCTGAGGAGTGCGCCCAGAGGAGCGACATGTTCGTGGAACAAAGGGAACCGCCAGAATAATCAACCTCTGATATGCAACTCGATGGACATCATTCGATATTTGTGCTCGGGAGGCGAAACTGTGAAAGATGGTAACATTCTTGTGCGGCCCTAGGCAACAGTGCGCGAGCTTCGGCGGAGTTGGTGCATCAAAAGCCGAACAGCAAAGGCATCGGGTCATAGACATGCAGGAGGAATGAGCCAGCTCGGCGTGTCCCGGCTGGCAATCCGAATTCCCCGTTGAAAGTTCAACAAAGGACATTTTGGTGTCAGGTAGGCAGAACTGTCTTGTAGCACGGCCAGGTTTCGTTTCAGGAGGTTCACGTGCAAGCCATAATGAATCCTGGTAGTAAGACTCAGCATTGAGCAAATTGAACGATGTTGGTGATTGCTGAAGTGCACGAGGTACGGAACCAAATTTCGATTCCGTGATCGACGATCGCAATGAAGATCCCGTTGATCGGGCTGTTGCTTCTGATCCGCCAACGACTAAACTTGAGTGGTGGTTCAACTCGCTGTTGCGAGTAAGCTTCAGTAAACGTCGATGATAGGTTTTGTCCCGGATTTCGGTGGGATGAGTATGGTGCCTTTTGGGCAGCGCAGAAGGTATGTGGGGAGAACTGATGTGTGACGCACGTATAAAGTTTGAATTTTTATGGGTACTCCCGCCCTCCTTTGGGCTTACACGGATTTTAAGCCCAAACCTGTCGTCGTGAGGGACCTCTATGTCCGCCTTAGACTGTGGTAGAATGCTCGGCAACTTGCCGACGTGCATTGTCGTTTCCGAACCGTGTGAACGTTCGGAAATTGCAGGGAATTCCTCCCGGATAGTGGGCATATTCATGCCTGCAAAGCGCTGTGAGCGCTGATGCGAATGATAATACAGGAAGATGAAGGAACGATCGACATCTTGTATGTTGGAGCAGGTAGGTAGCTGTTGACCAAGAGAAGAGCTGTTCAAAGTCTCCAAGTAGCTTACGCCCTCCGCTTGGAGACCACATCTCTGTCTCGGATCACAATCCGAGTTCGAATGGCTCATTGAACCGGGGCCATATGTTGGGACACATGTGTTTGTCCCATAGACGACAGGCGCACTCCGAAGGTAATCCTTCCCAGTAAATAGACACCCCGTTGAGGAGCTCGGGGATCGCGGAGCTATCCGGAACTCTGCTGAAGTGTACTCTGGAAAGGAACGAAGCGGTTCGATTCTTGGCGAAGTGAACATCTTCATGATCGTGAAACTAGCATTCATATCATGCCACGGAATTCCGAGTTCTTTCATCCATGCAGACTCAGCGCTTTCGCGCTGTTCGGGCGTGAAGATTACAAGACATTCGTCCAGTTCTTGCGCGCTCCACAAAATAGAGCAAGATTCCAGCGCCTCGGCGAGCGATCGCGTGGCTTCAAGGCGGCAGCCATCCAAAATTGTTCTCTCAGATGCCGTGTCAGAGCCTCTGTCGAAAAGGCTCCTGCTACCATCTTTGAGGTGGCTTGCAAAGTGATAGCACAGTGCATGACCTTGGTGGTTATGAGACGGACTTTCGCTCCAAAATAATTGAGAGCGACCCGACTGGAACGGTTCCATTGATGCAACCACAAGTCGTGATTCTTGACGGTGGAGCGGATTCGGAGGCATCTGGCCGAGAATAAATTTCTCGCCAATGGAGGATAACCTGGCAGCCGAGCGACACTGATGGTGGTACAAAGAAGAATTTCTTCCTCCAAAGAAGAAGTCACCAGGACTAAACTGTTGGTCTAACCTTTCGACGAACACACAGGATTCTTGAGTACCATTATGGCCACAGCATTGAAGAAATATCCGCAGGTGGCTTCGAGCAATCCCAAGGTGCAAATCCCGCGGTACGAGTTGTACCAAGACATCACCACGGTGAGTCATATCAGGCCACTGGTGCACAAACACCGTCGACAGCTGTTCCTCAATATGCAAGTCCGCAATTGAACTTGAAATTTCGTTGGAAATCAAGTTTTCTTGGCCCACTGTCCATTCGACGCCTTCAGCCAGAGCATTCCCAAGGAAGCGACATTCATCAGCCGTGATCAAAATCAAACCCTTTGCAGAGATGTGATGGACGACGGCATTGAGAAACTGTATGCAACATGGTGCTCCAACAGGCAGAACCATTGAAGTGGGCTCGGTGATTGACATGGCATCAATCGCGCACAACGCGCTCGTGATCCAGCGGAGGTTCTGGTCACCAACTAAATCCAACAAATAGAGAGGAAGCAGTCCATGGAAAGTCAAGCAACAAATGCTACTAATAGCGTTTCCCATGGCAGGGCCATTTGAAGTGGCCAAGTCGCCCTTCTTTGAAGCGTTTATTTCTTCAGTTGACATGGCAAATATCTCACTGGCAAACTTGACAAACGTGGAGCGCTCGGATGGCACTTTATGAAGGCCATCACGAGTATTGTCAACCGCACCCACTCCGGGGTGGTCAAAGGCAAATACGCCCTCCAGCACGAGGTCGGATTGCATATATGTGGTACATAGATGCAAGTAAAGGACATGTTGAGCAGAAATCTGGTTTGAGCATGCACATTCCAACCGGAGATTCTGAGGGCATCTTGGTATGGCGGTGCCAAAGATTTGCAACTTAATCGCCACTTTTGAAGCATTTGTCTGAAGAATCTGGTCGTCCGAGTCCGTGTAGTACACGGCGATCAATTCTGCAGAGGAATTCAATTCACCGATTCTAGGGCGCAAGATATCGTGGATTCGCAAGCGACGCAACAAATTCAAAGGTTGCGCAACAGGAAGGCCAATCTGGTGAGGAGAACAAAGTCTTCCGGCTCCAGAAACTTCAACCTGAATTGTCTCCGCCCCAATTGCAGCAAAAGCGATGAACACATCACTCTGGGGACTGCTATATCCCAAATCGTGGTATTTCGGAAGACCCGAGAGAGCGACAAGTCGTGCATCTGCACGCTTGGGTTGAAGCCAAAATGCATCCGAATTTGATTGCAAGAATCCTCGAGTAAAAGTGGTCCAGTTCTCAAACCATGCCGGGGCATATTCCTGTGATACACCAGCCTGAACTTCACAGCTGGCTGCGACGAACCGCTGCGTCGTCAAGCCAGAAAATCCCGGCTCCAAAGCGGTAGCATGGCAAAAAGGATGAACACTGAGGCATTGCTCATCATGAGAATTTGAACCATTTGGGCAGCAGGCCTCTAGGCTGATTTCTGAACAATCAGTGAGCGATCGCTCAGAGGTGCGGTTGATATCAGACAACTGGGTAAGTTGACCAAGCCTATCTGGAGGTTTGACCCAAACCGAAGGCGAGACCGGTTGACCTTGAGTGACATCGTTCAATGACCACTGCGACTTAAACACGGAAATGATGTGCTGAAGTTGAACCTTGCAACTGTTTGCTTCGGAATTCGTTGGGCCCGAAAAAGCCCGTCAGCGGGTTGTGAAGTGCATTCACCAAGCCTACTGCGACGACGGCGATGAAGACCATCCAGCAGGTGGTGACAAGCGTTCTAGCCATCAAACGGGCGAATAACATTCTTGCGTTCGGTGTCTGCTTAATCATGGAGCGAGCGCTATCTCCATGCGGTTCGCAGGGACAGTGCGGCCGGCTTCGAGGTGAGTTGACAGCATAGGCATCATTCTTTCCAGGCGCGAATATTGACATGTATTCTTGCCATTCGGGATGCCCAACTCTGTGGTTTTCATTCGTTTCAATGCCACTGTGGTACACATCGATATCGGCAGCGCCTGAGAGGGGCGGTCGTTCAGTACCTGCTAAACCGCTCATCGGATAGAAGGGAGCTTTTATGCTTGTTATCCTGGAACTCGAAGGCGAAACATTCATCTGTGGAGCCATGACACCCAGCAGAGACATCCTTGCCTCCCATTGTCCGGTAGAAAATGCTGGCTTCAAGCAGCAGCCAGAGTCTCGAATTTTCCCATTGGGAATACTCCACGAGCGGCCATCCGGCGAATAGGTTAGGCTGTCCCATAGCTCAATCATCCGCATCGAGGACGGAGTCCGCCTCGGTGTGGTTGAGGTAAGTTCAACACAGGAGTCTACGAGGCCAGACTGCAACACAAGTTCCGCGCGGTCCGCAGTATGTGTCTTCCGCACGCCCGAGTCAACAGGCCATATCAGTACATCGAGGTAATCAACGACTATGACGGTGGTCGCTGTGTGGGTTGTAGAACTTCGAAACTTATGGCCCAAAACCCAAGGTCTGCTAGAGCCATCTGCCCGGTTTCTAAGTGCGATACCCATATATTCAGCAGGCGGAGTCCAATTCCAAGTGAGGAAGTCGAAATAAACTTCAGAGTTAATGCGAAATTTCAGTATGGACTCCCCGCCCTCCTCGACTTCCTTACGGATTCGAGGGTCGAGGCAAAGCACGTTCAAAGCCAGGCAATAAGACTTCGGGTCCATACAATGGAGCGCATACGCATTCGCATGCTTTAACGCAATCGGGGAAATTCCTATTACAATCTTTGGGTAAGATCCTTCAAGGACAGCTGGGTGAACCCGATCTGTGCGAGTCCTTTCATCGTGAACATCTGGCGACGGGGATCTGACAAAGGCGCCTTTCAAAAGCGCATACTCGGGGTTGTCAGGGGATGGATTTAGCCACACTAAATTCGGGCTCCGACAGAATGAAAATTCAATCGGCACAACGTCGCGTTCGCGGGAAGGGCAGTCTTCAGACTTGTAGTCACTACACTCAAATATTCCTTCCATTGTGCAAGAACGTGAATGTAATCCAGTTCGAAGCAGTGGTTCTGCTTCGAGGCAATAGTTCAACCGAACATTGCTGTTCCCAGCGGCAAAAGATGAGCCCCCGCCGGGAAGAGTGCCGAGAGTTGAACTGTGCAACAATGCTTCAATAAAATCAATCTTTGTACCCGCAAAGCGCCTTCGGGCATACTCAATGCCAGGATTGACTTTGAAACTCTCAAACCGCACTAGAACACATTCAACAGTGACGGCGCACTCCGCCTCATCATCGAAAATAATGCGCTGAGTCTTTGCGATTCGGCCAGCACTGACGCCTTCAGCTGATACGATTGATCGTTCAACAAAGCCGTTTGAAGTCAGCTGAAAGATTCCAACCTCAGCACACAACGAGAATTGTCCTGTGGAAGCAATTCTGGCAGTCGAGCTCAGCAAGTCCGTATGGATATGCATAGAATCGCACGATTCGCTGAGCAGTATCACAAGGCTAGTCTCAGACGTTATCGGGGGAGTGTGCAACGAGACGCTGATCCAAGATATCAATATGCAAATCCCAGATTCGCGAGCCGCGACATTCATTATTTGAATGCACGCCAAGCATCGTGGAAGAGCGATGCAATTCGCATCATGGGTCCGAGTGTAATCTATGAAAAGACCAGCAAATAGAGCTGTCTGAAATCTACCTTCACGCTGATAGCCATGAGGCGCAACTTGAAGTACGAGTCGAACCAAGATTCGGACCATCGGCACATGACACTGCATATGCGGGGGGCAGTTCAAGTACTGAACCTGCAAGTGAACCATGGGTGGCGACCATGAAATTTAAGGTCTGCCGCTGTGTTACACGGCGCACACCCCATTCCGGGGTGTGATTGGAGCCATAGGACAATACGAGGCTAAATAACCTCCTGCGGTAGTATTTCCTGTCTCCGTTGAGTCGCTCCGAGTCTGGAAGCGCACTCAGGACTTTCGGGAATTTCCCGCGCAGATGCGGAGCCAAGATGGGAAACCATTTCCGCATTCTCTTTTCGTATGCTCCTCTGGCTTGGAGAAGCGAGAGGAGAGTCAACAGATCAGAGAGGATCGGTTTAACCACTGCATGGTTCACGGCATCAGCCGGAAATTCCAGATACTTTAAAGTCACGATTTTAGCTGGAACAGCCGAGAAGAATTTATTGTTCAATGCAATAAAGCAATTCGAACCTTCGAGTTGCAGTGCGTTCCCTTGAATCGCACACTTCGTGACTTCCTGCGGCTGTCTCGACTCCCTGGTTCCGTCTTGTGAACCATGAGTAATCTCCATCGAGGTCCGGCCGGACTCTTTGTCTCGCATTCGAGACAAGCTTTTTGGAGACAGCACGTCGAGACTTTTTAAAGCTCGGCGTCAAACCATGGATGTGGAACCCGCTCAGCCAAGGATTGGCGCAACCGTGAGAGGCGGAGAATATCTTCTCCGCACAGATTGTTCCGATCACATCAAGATCGTCAGCCGCATCCAACGCGTTATCATTCGGAACTCTGTCCGAGATATTACTTGCTCCCCAATGGCGAGGTTCAGGGCCCTTCCCCTCTGCCTGGGAACCCTCCTGGTTTGTGCACATTGCACTGCCAGGGGAGACGGCGTCACAGTCTGACCCGTCTGTGTCATTCGTTGCATGACAACTTGTGATGCGAAACCCCGGATCAATGATCGCGGGATCATGTGAAAGCTGGTAGGTTCGAACGAGAGTAGTTAGCTCCTCGCAACTCATAGCCCAGACAGCCTCAGCTGCCCTTAGGCTCAAACCTAACTCAGGGCTCTCAGGAAATAATCCCTGAAGACAGCTTTCATTCATTGCAGAAGCAATTGAACTGTCCGGCGCATACGGCTCAAATTTGTTGCAGCCGATGCCCAGATCTTCAACAGGGGATGATGTATCACCCCGTGAAACGCCGACGGCCGCACAAGAATTGGGGGTCGAAGGCTGCGCAATTGGAGGAGCGACCTCGCCCCCCATTTCAAGAGGGGTTTCAATTGCAGCAAGAGCAATGGCCTCATCGGCCAGAGACTGGTAAAGACGAGCAAGGGCAAGCAAGTCCTCTATGCTCATCGTACTCATTACCTTGGTACCGCTTAATGTAGCATGGTTATCGGGCGTGGCAGCGAAATTGCTATTAGAATCTTCACTACACACTAAGACGGCCTGCTCGCAAGGCGAACATGCAGTCACACAGGCTACAGGAGACCTGCTCCATCCGCCCGGCCTCTCGTCAGAGTCCAGGGCACAGTAAAGGGGGTAACAAAAGCTCAGAGAGCTGCAGGTCGACACCCGAGGTGCCGACGCTGATTACGCGTCCGAAGACGGGAGCACTTTTCACCGCGGTGCTGTACAGCGCGGCTACTTCATGGGAGCTTGTACGAGCGCCAGCAGTAGAGCTAACGGTCGCACAAGTGGGGTATCCAGTTGACAAGTAGGTAGCCATCTAGATTTTTGGTGGAGAGGGAACATCGACAGCAAGCAGTCAAAACCAGTTGATCAGACTAGGAGAGACCAGCAGAGCCGCGACGGAATATCGAGCAGTCAAAAATATGTGACGGAGAGCAAGCGGCTAGTTCCGGCACACGGGTTGTTGGGTGGTCGGTCCAACGGGGTGACTGGCGTAATGATAGTATTGACCAAAGGTATCTATCGTACGGCTAACTACTTATATACTACGGATCGGTGGCTATACAATACATGTGAAAAGGTGAGTCAAAGAGCGGGGCCGCGGGAGCGGAACGAGATCGTAAGGAGCATGAGGTAAAATAAAGAAGGGAATAATAAATAATAGTCCGGGTGACGAACCGGGTGAAACACACAAAGTGTGGCCGTTACAGAAAGGGAGTGATCTCACGTTACTTCAACAAACCGAGGTACGAAATTCATTGTTGAAGCGTTTGTTACGAGAGACTAAGTAGAACCTAACCTCACAGGCCGCCCCCAATCACGCACCGCGATTTTGGATCGTTCCGTTTAGTGATTTTCCGGCCTTGGCTTGGCCTGAAAGCCATGGCTTTGGCCTGGCTTGGAGTGGCTTTGGCTCGCTGAAATCCTAGGCCAGGCCAAAACATTTGGCTTTGGCTTGGCCTGGCCTGGCTTTGGCCTGAGCCATGGCTTTTCCACTAAGTTTTTATATGCATGAGAACAAAGGTGTGGAGTGCACAGAATTTTTATTGTGAGGGTTAAAGATGTTCTGAACACTTCATTAGTATCTTAGCACAACCAAAACTGCTCACAGCCCTTCCAGAATGAATATTGAAATCTTTGTTTTGCCAAGTTAGATTTTCCGCGCATCATTTGAGTGCGAGTCTGTGATACAATATCTTTCCGCAGATCTGAATGGTAGAACAACCAGTGGAATGAAATTCATGGAGTCCATAACAGCCGCAATCGACCCCCTCTAAAAGCCAGAGCACGTGCCCGATGTGTCCACGTGCTACGACGCGTCGCGTCGATTTCGAAGTCGACGGAAACAGAAAATGAGCCTTTAACCAGCGAATATTGCTCATTTGTCTTTCCAAAGCTATTCAGTTTCCATCATTTTTGTATTGCAAAAAAAAATAGATACATGAAAGATACAGTCGCAAACCGGGAAGCGCAACGTAACGTAGAAGCGCAACACTAGCGATTTTGTTCCTTCCGCATATCTGACTTGGCCCAAATTTGATACAAGAATAGTAGGGCATCTGATAATCCTGCCCAGAAAAAGATTTGTGCCCAAAGCTCCTGTGAGGCTCTCGGAATTGCAATGTTTGTTGCTGCATTTTACAGCTTTTGATGCCAACAATCGAGGCTTGCCTATTTTCGATGTTCCTGGTGTCGACAGATGTCAATTCTTTTGCATTGAGGACTTTCAGTGTCCCTGATTACGGATATGTGGGCTAAAGCACCGATATTTATGGTCCCAGAACTACAATCGATCCAGTCGAAGTGTTGCGCTTCTACGTTATTTGCTCGTATTTGAGGTTGCGGAAAGACTTGGCTCATTCTCGAGAACTACTCAACATGGCTCTTAAGTGTGAATTCTACTATGAACAGGGAATCAATTTGATGCAGAATAGACTTTGGTCTGAGGGACTTGCTCAATATTTGGCTGGATTATGCACGAAACACTCTAATCGTTGCACTTCCCGGTTTGCGACTGTAAGTACACTAGGTTTAAAGATCTGTCTCTGGTATCGAGCATGCGCAACTGCCAGCTCACCGTAGTCGAAAATGCAGTAGGTGCGGTTAAATGTGGCCTGACATGACAGGGTGACACCACGGCTTGACTGTGGCAGTGGTGGCCAGTGAGCAATGACCATGCCACAATGATATGCCGGCAGTGGGTGGCATAGCTAGATTCTACACACAGATGCATGGTCTATCTGAATGGAACATTTAGTTCAAAATGCCAGAGTCGGCAGCTCGGAATGCTGCGAGGTGCCATGCAGAGGACTAATGTGCATACAACATGAGAAGGAACTCCGGGAGGCTGAAGAGATACAGTTTTAAGTGGCGGCCGCCTAATTTGTCTGATGAGCTCGAGAGTTATCACAGGAAGCATGGCAGAAGGTTAGCACGCCCGTTGTCGGTGTGTTGGGAAGAGGAAAGAGGATGTCAGTGTTTGCGCATGTAGAGATGAGCACGTGCTCTGGCTTTTGGAGGGGGTCGATTGCTCGAGACGGAGTCCATGTGTGTACTTTTGTTGAGATTTTGTCGACCATGTTACCGCACACAGAGATGGTTCAGAAGCCTTGGCTTTTGGGCCTGGCTTTGGCCTGAGAGAGAGTCAGGCCAGGCCAAAAGCCACGCCAGGCCAAAGTTTTGGCTTGGCTTTGGCCTTGGTACCAAAGCCAGAAAGCCATGGCTTTTTGGCCTGAGGCCAAAGCCGGAAAATCACTAGTTCCGTTGTAAAGTTCTCGGTTGCAACTCCTCGCTTCCTTAACATGGTGCCGCGGGCATCCCCTCTGCCCGTTATCTATCCTTTTTCAAGTGAAATGATGCACATGCATACGACTCCCACCTTCCAACTTCTTTTGAAATACCAACCGACTAAATCACTTCTAGTCTCGCTCGATATACGCTTTATTTTTCAGAACGCCCTCATTCCCCGGTTCGAATCACTTCCCCGGATTTTATAATGGAGCCTGAAGCTTGCTCGGCCCTGAGCCGTACGCCATGATGCAATTTACCCACTTCTGAACTGAGAAGCCGTTTTAAATTTTTTTTCTCGAACTACGGCATTGGACCACGTGGTAAACAGTTCCTCCAGAAATTTCTGCGCCCGTGCAATACCCCAACTGGCCACTTTTGACCCAGCATCTCAGTTCAATTAGCCGATCGTGTGGATGGTCATCCAACCTTTGTCTGGCTTAAATTTCGCCTTCGCCCCACCCGAATAGCTTGCCCACGCAGAACCCGCTAGCACCTCTTTCTATTTACTCGTCGATTCTGCGTGCTCGTCGATTTGGGCTTCACTGCACCGTTGATGGATGGTCACCCTGGACTCGAGATTTCTTGTTTTTCATCGCGCCTCGTCTATGGCGGCATAAGCCATCACGGCAAGGAAAACAGCATAAGAATAGAAGAATTGACCAACCGCAGCGGCATCGTCCAGCCGATTCATTCTTTGGACAATCTAGGCCCAACCTGGATCACGGCGCAAAGTTCGACCCCCGACCAGTTGAGTTGAGTCGGCAAGCGTGAACCCCTCCTGTGCGTCTATTCGGCAGTCACTCACAAACCTTCTGTGTGTTGTACAGATGAGGGCCGCCGTTGCAGCTGGATTTATGGGATAGATTTCTTTATGTGGCCTATGCCGGAGGAAAGCAAAGTCATGTGTTATAAAAGTGAGGCATTCTAGGTGTGAATGAAAATAATCCCATCCCATGACTCCACCGTGTTCTATGAGGAAACGAAAGAAGACAACTGGACGTTGTTTGCGCGGGACGGGCAGATTGCAGCACAGTTAATTTTATAAAGATGGGAAGGTAACGAGATGCATTTACCTTAACCGAGACTCATTGAATGCGTTCAGTACGGCGGAATGCTTGCTTCCCACACCAGACCGCGGGTGCTCCTCGGATTCATCCCGTAAGCATTCGATTGGATATCAAACACCACACTCCTATAAAAACCAAGGGAATGTATTACGGCTCTCAGGCTATCCTCTCCCCATTCCGATGTCGCAGTCCACCCGCAAGAACAATATCCATGTCATGTTCGTGCACAAGGTCCCCCCGCACCTTGCGAAGCATGAGTTCGAGGGGAAGCTCGAAGCGCTCCTTGACGAGGTGGCTCTACTTCCGGTGGTACAGAAGAATGTACTCAAGGTTGAGATGGTGTGTATTCTTGTCTAAATGCAGCACAATCTAGACCGCCGCGTGGTGGACAGATCTTCCAGGATGATAGGGTGGATGAACACGTCAAAGCTTTTGGATTTCCGCCACGAGAGCCTGTTGTTTTCGTCGCCATCCACTGTGAGGTGCGTCGTGCAAAACCATTATCCGAACTATATCTGATCTACTACATGATTCCACCCAGACTGCAGACCATTTTCTTACGGTGGGTCCAATTCTTTCAAGATTTATTTAGACCCTTGAGATCATATTCTAGATGTTGGCGGCACCCGAGTTCCGCGAGGCATTTGAAAAAGGGAAGGAGTTTGAACTGCAAACCTACAGTTCTGGCTTTTCTGCCGAGGTCGTAGCGAAAATAGACGATCCCGCCCCTCAGAACGCTTCGCACCTTGTCTGCGTGTACAATGTTCCGCCACACATTTCCTCATTGCAACACGACCAAAATTTCGAAGACTTTATCGACAGTTTTATCAGTGTTCCCGCAGTCCAGAAGAATTTTGTTAGATTCGAAATGGTGTGTTTTGATCGACCGAACACGTTTGAGTGCATCATTAACTCATTGGTATTTCAGTGGCAGCCTAATAACATGCTCGACGACCACATTCGGGCCTTCGGATACTCGGAAGCTACGCCTACATTTATCCATCACGCCAGACTTGAGGTACAATCTATTCTATTACAGCAGTACCTGATTCTGAACCACTCATAGAATTGGGACAGCGTGGAGGAGGTATTAAAGTGTTAAAGCTCCTTCCTTGGGATCTGGCTGACCAGTGTTTTTCTTTTCAGATGATGACGGATACGGCGGCCCAGCAGAATGTCCTGGACGCCGGAAATGCCGGGAAGCACTTCGATCTTAAGACAGACGGCTACGTCTTCCACGCCCGGCTCGCGACGAAGATTGATAACTCTTGAACGGAATGTTCCAGTCTTTATTATTGATGCCTTTTTCCCGGATGGACTCATGTATACTATTTCCTTTAGTCAACTTTCTGAGAATATCAATAAAGGAACAGTGCAATCCAGGCTTTTAGCAGCTCAGTTTTCTCTTTTCCTGTTTTGCCCCATTGCCGGCTGCCCTTGTCGGTAAGGAACAACCAAATAAGGCCGACAGGTTTTTAGCACCTCATCTGCTACAGAAGCACATGTACAGCAGTTACTCGTTTTGGAAGCGGGAATTCAAATCCCATTCCAGACACCATTGCGCTCGCCGCCGAGCCGACGGGATTCAGGATTTGAATCGCAACAACCTTCGTGAACACGTCCGGCGTGGAAATCTCGGGAAGTTTGAGCGACGTAAGTACAGCACTGGGGCATCGCACAGACAAGGTTGGTCCAACATCTATGCTGACCCGGTCAGGTCCGAAGAAGGTTGTAAATTTCGGGGGTGTGTGCGTGCAAAGTTAAGATTAGTTCGCATATTTATGCAGCAAAAGAGCACAGAGAACCTCGCGAACAAGTACGGTTCGTTGGAATCCGTCACATTTTTAATGCTTGTGAGCTGGATCTGTGTCCAAAATCCGATGTGCCTGGATTTGGCCTGAACCTAAATCGGGATTCTAATGAGTGAGGAGAAAATGATGTTTTTGGTTCCTTCATGTCTATCTGGGTAAACGCGCAAGGGTCACGCATGATTGTCCATCGGTCAGTACGGTTCACTATGTTACGCCCATGAATTGTCTCAGTCACCGTACATAACACAAAGCTCCTAGGCAGTAAATGATAAATAAACATGACTGCAGTCCACGTAGCTCCGGTATAAAGTGTGAAAAGTGGTATAGGTGTAACGAAAGTATCAGCGATGAGATGAAAAGGAAATGGAAAAAATGTAACACACCTCGATGAGGGGCACATTGTCTTCTAAACGGATACTAATGCTTGTACCTCGCGTACTCCGGGTCGTTGCGTGGCATTTGGACTGCCGAGACAAATCGATCCAGGTATTTTCTCACTGGTGCCTATAAAAACAGGCTTGACTTTCATCCCCACCAATGATCGACTTCCAGCTCCTCCTCGTGAGTTACTTTCAATCTGTGGTGCCACATTGCTCAATTCTTATTAGGCCCTTCCGTTCTTATTCAGCACGGTGCTGGGCAGGGCGGTATCCAATCGCGCGGTTAATTCAGACGTAACACCGGAGATTCGCCCAGTCAAGACTCTGGGAAACGTCAGGGCCGTTCAAGCAATCGATCTCAACGGCGACACACGCATTACTACCGAAGTACCGATAACACCATCCAGGAAATCACTGTTTCCCGCCCCATTCGACGTGGGGACATCTTCAGGAGGGCTTGATGCTCTTGTTCCGGCTCAAGAGGTCCTCCCGAGTACTCCCATCGCTGTCACAATCACTCCTCCCGCATTCAGTCTGGTCAATGATGGTCAATCGATTTTATCGGGGCCATTCATTCCCATTTTAGGTGCACATCTTCGTATCCCCGAGCAATATCCTGAGCGAGTATATCTAGGGTGGAACGGCGTGGCGTGGTGAACCAAGCTGTAGCGACTGCATCACCGTGAACCAATTTGTAGTACAGCCCGGGAGCAAGGTGCTCTACGCGATGTCGAACAGTGCGGCCGTAACCGGAGGCTCCAGTCTTCGCGTGGGCTTCGTGAGCGCAGGGATACCAGGCACGTTGACAGAAGTCGACTTTCTGGTGAAGAAAGAATGGCAGCGACGCTCCCTAATTCCTGAGCCGTCGTGCTGTCAGGTTGTTGGAGTCCGAAGGCTTCTCCACAAAAGTTCGAGAAATACATGAAACTAATAATTGAACTGTATTAACTCAGTGATTTGGTATCATTGCAGTGTCTCGCTTCGATTCAGGTATGTTTAGCCTTCATATTAATCCCCTATGGGCGATGTTGTTCAAGAGTCCTTTTAGAGTTGTTCCTCGACGTGGTGCGCTTGAGATAGTCTTGCCTTTTAGCCATTTATTTCCCGATTACTGGCAAGAAAAAACATCGATGAATCGGTCTTGCATAACCTTGATTAACGCCCCACATCTGCAAAGTTCGGTCAGCTCGAGGACCTGGCCAGGCATGTGGATTGAACGATGCCGAACCAAGTCTACGCCTTGCAACAGTTATGCATCTGCTTATGCTCCTTCCAGCCGTCGCGCAGGCACGTAGTTCTGCAGAAGAAGACTCGACCTTTGCAACTCCCTGCCATGGAGATGTGAGTTCGATCCACTGCCCAAGATTTTCAAGTGCTGAACTTACCTCCACACTTTTTGCACGGACCAACTCTGCCGAGAAACACCGCTGCCACGGCCCAGCCCTCGCGACGCGCGCCTCCTCCTCCACATTAACCTCGTCAAAATGCCCGCCAGGCACGTCCAACCGCAACTCCCAAACGTCTCCAAACGTCTTGGCCACGAGCTTGCTGCGCGTGGGGGATGTACTGGCTGTTCGTCCACCCGCCGAGTATGTACGTGCGTCCAGTATCGGGGTCGCACGCGAGGTGCGCCTGGCAACGATATGTCGGAAAGCCGGGGGTCAGCACGTGTTGCCATTTTGGTGCGGTCCGCGTAGGCTCGAAGACATTCGGCGCACCCGGAGATTCCATATCGTAGAAGAACGTGTCGGCGACGTACGAGTAGGGGAAGCACTCCTCTCGGCCGTCGTCTCGTTTGAGCCAAGTCTGGAGATTTGGGCAATAGCCCCCGAAGACGATCGCCTTCTGCAGCTTCTCGTTCTGAATGAAGGTTGAGCATGCAGTTATAAATAACGAGAGGTGGATAGTCACATATGCGCAGGCCATCTCGGTGCGTTGGCAAGGTGGATTACCCGCCAATCGCTCCTGTCTCCACACTTCGTCTTTGACGCTCCAGCTCCAGAAGTCGCTACATCCGAACAGCACGTCCTCACCATGAAGCTCGTTATTATATACCCATATCTCGCGATCGAAGATCCCAACCAACAGATAGAAACGAGTCTTGCAACTCGAGGCCATTTTACGCGGCCCGGGACAGGAATAATCGCCGTGCTTCGTGACACGGACGTTGCCGCTGAGTCTCCGCCACTTCCGCGTCGTTAAATTGAGCTCCATGAAGGGGTTGCAGCCCATAAGTGTCGTCCTGTGCCCGCCGCCGAAGACATAGAGTTTGTCGGCGGATCTGCGTCGTGGAGTCGCCGGATGACTTTCCTGGATAAGGCCAACCAGCAATGAGTCAATGACTCCGGCGTCGATGTCGGCTGGGGTCGGCGTGTACGTCGTGTGGAATGTACTCTACGTTTCAGTTTTGAGATCGAAGACGTCAATAGCGGGCCGTCCCGTCAAGAGGAGTGCGCTATCATTGCAGACGACGAAATTCCAGCCCATGAATGGTCCCGAGACTTCGAAGGGGATAGGGTAGTCAGGGAGTCGACGCCATGCATCCAGCTTGGTGAGATCCAGAGTCCAGAGATCGCGATAATATGGTCCATTCTCCGATTTTCTGCCTCCAGCAACATAAAGTCGACCTGAAACCGCCCGGTCGTTGAGATCCAAACCGAAGCCTGAACAAGCACATACTGCACCATATAAAACTGGAAATTTTCTGGCGTCCTTCTGTAAAGGCGCCCGGTGTTTTGACTTGAAGTCTAGTCCATGCTCCCCGAGTTTGCAGGGCAGGTACAGTCACGCAGGCAGTTAGCGTTGCTTCAGGATCGGAATGGCGTGATTCTAGCAGTTTAAGCGCAAGGTCCATATCCAGGAGAGACTTGGGAGCCCGCGTTTGGTGCGTGTCGGGGAGGCTAACATTTGAGGACAAGGCAACATAGCGCCGGGTTGCCGCTGTGCCGGAGTTTCCTAGGGAGCTGAAGATATCGGAGACGACGTAACCGCCGGAGGAGGTCATGTCGGGTATGTCTAATGACCAAGTTCTCCAATCTAAAGTGACCGACGTTAGATACGATGCGGTATGAGAAAAGAGCGGAGGGGCATGCCGTATAGAGGATATTATACGTGCATCGATAGAGAGCTAATTTCTTCGCACCATGCGAGAGCCTGCAGCGCGTGAATAGATACAATAACTAAGAATATAAAATAAAACTTTGTTTACCATCTCCAAGTCATTTTCCTGCCGAAGACATTCGGCCATCCCGAGGCAGCAGCCCATCAGGTTTGTCTGCTCCAAGGGATTCAGACGGATATACACTTCACATTGGACGCCGAAGTCCTCTCCAGACCTCGCGGGGATCCTGAAGAAGGGCCCGACGAGTTTGTGTGCTTCGCGTAAGTGTACTGCCTTGGCCGCCGCGAATTTACCGGCTTGAAAGTGGATGTCGCCTTGTCGGCTGCCCCGAATAATCAATGGCAAGGCATAAATGTATTGATCCAAGTAACGAAATAGGTCATACCTCCAGGAATAGCTCCTTGAACAAAATCAGCTCCTGTGCGCTCATCATCTTCGGAGGGAAAATCGAAGGTGGAGGTCAAGTGCAAGAATTTAACCGACGATGTGATCGGTACATAGAGCCAATCTCTGATGTGATATTTCTCACGACGGCTTTCGCCAATTCCACCATGAGCAAACAGAGGGTCCTCATCCTAGGGGCGACAGGCCAAACGGGAGATTCTATCCTTCAAGGATTGCTCAAGGATACGGACTCTTTCGTACGATTTCCGTTGTACTTATTCCGCAATCTTACCCATCAAGCAGGAGGTCGAAGCTCTTGTGCGACCAGCTTCAGCAGAGAAACCAGAGGTAAAGAAGATCGCCGAAATGGGTGTCAAAATTCATGTTGTCGATATTGGCGGGCCGTTGGAGGAGCTAGTGAACATTTTAACAGGAATCGATGTATTCATCAGTGCGATTGACGCGATGGGGCAGCTTGCGCAGTTGCAGCTGGTTACGGCGGCCAAGAAGGCGGGTGTGAAACGCTTTGTTCCATGCGCCTTCATAACCGTCGCACCTCCGGGAGGGGTGATGGCTTTGCGAGACAGTGTACGTTCCGACGATCCTATTCGTGTTCAACTCATTAATTCTGGCTCAGAAAGAAGAAGTATACCAAGAAATCTGGAAGCAATTCCTCCCGTACACAATCATCGACGTCGGATACTGGCACCAGATCTCATTTCCAACGCTGCCGTCTGGCCGAGTCGACTACGCCTCAGTCATCATCCCAAGAGTCGAGATCCACGCCGGCGGGACGGCGCCTACAATGCTCACTGACCTCCGGGACATCGGCACCTTCGTCACACTCATCATCAAGGACCCTCGTACGCTGAACAAGTTCGTTTGCACCTATAGTGACGCTCTTTCGGAGAACGAGATCTTTGCGATGATGGAAGAGCTGTCGGGTGAGAAGATCGAGCGGAAGCATGTACGTTCTTTGTTGCTTATTTTGAAGTGGTTTAACCCACGATTATAGATCTCGGCGGAAGATATAATCGCCTCGCGTGTCAGCGCTCTGGCCGCCAGCAAAGCAGAGCCAGAAAACTTGATGACGCAGGGGAGGAAGTTCATCGCAGAATACGAATTTAGCAAATATGTCCGCGCGGACAATACGCCCGAGTATGCAAAATACCTCGGATATCTCGACGCGCGAGATCTTTACCCTAAATTCAAGCCAAAGACATTTAGGGAGTTTCTGGGTGAACTATTTGAGGGGAAGGTGGAGAAGCCGTATAAGCGGTATAGGAATTAGCCTTCACAGGATCGTCTCTGGCGAGCCGTTTGGGCTATCCCAATAAAGTTGCGCCATGCTGAGTCTGCCTTTGTATTCTGGATACAGATTCAACTGGTCTCAATGTATAATATATATAAAACTGTACTCCCTTATTGGCGAAGGCGAGCGCCAACAGCAGACTCAACAAAAAATCTGTCACTGCATTGAATAAGACGGACATAGCATATTCAGATCGCCTCTGGTTCTGCTGAACGCGGTACGATGGAACACTTGGATGGGACCGGTAAACTCAATGGCCATCGGTAATCCAAGTCCAATCCAACTTACGACGTGGAATTTCTCGCATTATCATCCCAGAACTATATTCATACGACGGTTCTCAGATGTTTCCCTGCTCATGATCATCGCCCGCTTTTATTGATATTGATATCAAAGGTGGCTGGGTTTTAGGATAGACGCCACGGAAATCCAGAGCCAGGTCGCGACGTGCCGACCAGGGCAGAGTCTGCGCGATGGGCGGTGAGTGAAGTGAATTTCAGAGTGCGAGATACGGTTGTTAATAAGTTACCTGTGCAAGCGTCCGAAGCCAAAAGCCGCTTCGCCTGGGCTGGACCCCCACGGTCCTGCTCCGGTCTGGCTCCGGCGAAGCGGCGTTCGGAGTCAGTCGTTGCGGTCAAGCAGAGAAAGTCACGTTTCTCACGAGTGTCGCCGCCCTGATAGCTGTCCCACGAAAGCGCTCGCAGAAAGTTCGCATTTGTTTAATGAAGCGGGGCCTTCCGACGATGATCTGAGACAGCTAAACACTTACGATTACTTATTTGAGTCGATTGGTAACACGAATTCCTGAAATTTATAACTCCGAAATTTCAACCAAGTTCCGCCAACACGAGAACTACCTCGATATCACGGCAATTATCTTCAATAAGTTAGCATCTTGGACAAGGTCTATGAGGTTAACAGACCGAGACTTCCTAACCATTCCGAGAAATATTACCTAGGAGAGATTCTGGACGTTATTGAATGTTCGACAGCCCCAAGAAGCTGCTCATGCCGGGAACAACGTCGACAACAACGATTACTCCCTCATCTGTGCTCTGATATGATAAAAGCCAGACTCGAAAATATATGTTGATGGAGGAATTTTATGCAGGATAAAAAGTTGCACAAGACTGTTCAAAAGGTAGTCTGAAACCAAGTGTTAGGAATTGGTCACACTTTTGTACAACCGTAGGATGATTTTCAAAATCTCATCCTCACCTCAATTCTTGCAACTTTGTGTATATTTTCATGATTGTTTAACACCCTAGACATGCTTTGTGGTAACAAACCATGGACATAGATGATTCTTCGTTGTCATCGGGGCGGTTTTGCGTGTTAGCGGCCAACAACTGGGCCGTTCTCAGTTTGGCGTTATCACGTTGAACCCGGGTATTAATTCTTCCAAAATTAGACGTTTTTGGGATCGGTTGGACCAATAGACATCCTGTATTATGTTTATTACCCTATCGAACGCTAGGCTGTTGTTATCGAGGTAGGTTTCTGTGTTCACGGTGCCATCACACAGCCCATCAATTCCTCTTCAACAAACTTCCTGTGGTCGACTCGGCGTATGTCGGCTCCATTGCCTCAAAAGACTTTCAATGGCCATGATTACTTCCTACCCATCAGTTCCCCGTCCTCTCACAGTATTGGAACTGCGGAAGGAGGGGTTTTCTGGACCAAAAAAAGACGTATACTGCGATTTGACCAATACCTTCCATCGCAAGCATTAACGACAGAAAGAACACGAAATCAAATGGAATTTGACGTCTTCCTACACACAAAAACTATGGATCAGGCAAAAAATATATTCTGAACTACGGTTTCGGAACAGTTTCGAGGCCGCGCACAAAGATGCCCCCGCGGGAAGTATGCCATGCAGGCACACCGAGCCTAAATTCGTGAATGCTAGTGGAGAATGCCGCTGCCACAGCACAGCAGCCGCGTAGTGCACGCACGGATGCGAGGAGATGTACCAGTGGCACTCCGCACTCCGACAATACGAGGCGTGATATTTCGGCGCATACATAGGGCATCGTGAGGTCGGTTCCGCGCGCTGCGTAGGGCGGCTCCAGTCGTGAAGCGAGGCAGAGGCAGGGCACACAGGAATGTGCGGCATGACAGCCCTATTAGGCGCTGAACGTCAACACATGCGACATTGGAGGGTGTGCGGATGGGGGGATATTGGATAGCGGGTACTGCCCGCGCCGACCGCCTAACGTGAAGGCGAGCAGGGATTGTGCGGGTGGCAGCGGCAGAGCAGGTGTACGGACGGAACTTGTGCAGCGCTACAAGAACCAGGCGGGCGGCGCAGATGTAGACGCAGACGCAGACATAGATATGTTGTCACCCAAACGATAGAGAAGAGTGCTTTTTTTTACCGTACCAGGCGTCGGGCAGGGCGCGAATTAGTAGTGCGTGGCTGGCGCTGCTGCCAACAAGAGCCAAGGGATGCAAGCACATGTATTTGAGCCTCCAAACCGCAGCGCAGCGCGCCGGTGGGTCAGCCGTGGAGCGGGACGCGGGGGCGGAATGGCCGCACGAGACCGGCCCTGTAATGCGGGTCCTAGACATCCCAGCGCCATTGGATAGTGCTTTACCATCATGGGGCTTTAAAGCCCTACTGAGCGGAAGGGAACGCCAGGGCGAGGTGGGAACATGAAATCACGGTGCAGGTGCCGCAAAAGCGATTCTGAGCGACGACGCTTGAGAATCGTGCACAGCAGAGCGATAGATGTATTGATATACGATGCAAAGTCTCAAGGCGATGGTGGTCCGGAGGCAGGTATTATGCACTGTGCTGCCATGGATGCTGCTGCGCGCCCTGGTAACAACGGTGTATCGAGAGCAATTAAGAGGCCAGTCAGGGGCCATAGTGGTGTTTGAGATCAAGAAGAGCGGCCCTGAGAAGCCGGGGTGGGAGCAGGAGCCGGGAAGGCAAGGGCGGCCCCTGCCGCAAGGGGAGCTCGCGTGATGGAGAGGAAGAAGGGAAATGATGAGCTGTCAACCGATAGCCCAATTTGGACAGGCGGAACGCGCGTGCACGGACCATCAATGGCGGTAGGCGCGAGTGCATGGGCGGCCAACGTGCGGTGGCGTCGTGTGGGAGGAGACCAGGGTGAAATGATACATTCAGACTTCGCTGAGTTAGAGGTTTTGGTATATCTTGACCCTCCGCTAATCGAGGACCCATGATTTATCAAATCCCGACATACGCCTGAAGAATGTTCCGAGTGGGGAGAGTTTCAAACAGCAGTTGAAGGCTGTAAAACCACGAGATGCGGCTGCAACGCAAAGTCGCTCGCATTTAGATTCACTTCCGAAAGCCGCAGTTCGATAATGCGGGCTCGCAGTTCCGTGAGATTTCCGGGAACTTTGAAAATACAGCAGTCATCCCCAAATGGCAAGTCTCTGAGAGGATGACAGACAAAGCTGTTGAGGTTCGAGCTGGGCATCAGGGATTGCACAACGGAGTAAGTTCGAAGGAGACGGAACGACACATTCCCCAACGAATTGGATTGAAGAAATCTTGATAGAACGAATGTGATCAGTACACAGAGCCAAACTCTGTTGTGATATTTATTTGGTAATCTCTCGCAGCGTCTTTCACTAACTCCCACCATGAGCAAACAGAAGGTCCTCATCCTAGGGGCGACAGGCCACACAGGAGAATCTATCCTTCAAGGATTGCTCAAGGACACCGAGTCCTTCGTACGATTTCACCCTGTTTTCCATTGGATCCTGCAATCTTACCCATCAAGCAGGAGGTCGAAGCTCTTGTGCGACCAGCTTCAGCAGAGAAACCAGAGGTCAAGAAGATCGCCGAAATGGGTGTCAAGATTCATGTCGTCGATATTGGCGGGCCATTGGACGAGCTAGTGAATGTTCTGACAGGAATCGACGTTCTTATCAGTGCGATCGACCCGATGGGGCAGCTAGCGGAGTTGAAGCTGGTCACGGCGGCCAAGAAGGCGGGTGTGAAACGGTTCGTTCCATGTGCCTTCATAACCGTCGCACCGCCAGGAGGGGTGATGACTCTGCGAGATAATGTATGTGTTCCTTCCTGCTTCCTACGCACTGGTTTTTGAACTAAAGTATACGAATCCTGGCTCAGAAAGAAGAAGTATACCAAGAGATCTGGAAGCAGTTCCTCCCATACACCGTCATCGACGTCGGATATTGGCACCAGCTCTCATTCCCAACGCTACCGTCTGGCCGAGTCGACTACGCCTCAGCCTTTATCCCGAAAGTCGAGATCCACGCCGGTGGGACGGCGCCTACAATGCTCACCGACCTCCGCGATATCGGCAACTTCGTCGCACTCATCATTAAGGACCCCCGCACACTGAACAAGTTCGTTTGCACTTATAGTGACGCTCTTTCGGAGAACGAGATCTTTGCGATGATGGAAGAGCTGTCGGGTGAGAAGATCGAGCGGAAGCACGTACGTTCTTGGTTGCTTATTTTGAAGTGGTTTAACCCACGCATCTAGATCTCGGCGGAAGATATAATCGCCTCGTGCGTCAGCGCTCTGGCCGCCAGCAAGGCGGAGCCAGAAAACTTGATGGCGCAGGCGATGAAGTTCATCGCAGAATACGAATTCAGCAAATACGTCCGCACGGACAATACACCCGAGTACGCGAAATACCTTGGGTATCTCGACGCGCGAGAGCTGTACCCCGAATTCAAGCCAAAGACATTTAGGGAGTTTTTGGGTGAACTGTTTGAGGGGAAGGTGGAGAACCCGTATAAACGGTCTAGGAATTAGCTTTCACAGGATCGTCTTTGCCGTTTGGGCTATCCCAATAAAGTTGCGCTCTGCTGAGTCTGCGTTTGCATTCAGGATACAGATTCAACTGTTGTCAGTAAGAATATATAAGAAACTGTTCTCCCTTATCGGCAACGGTGAGCGCCAACATCGAACTCGACAAAACATACGTCACTGCATTGAACGAGAAGGGTAAAATATGTTCAGATCTTTGAGCGCCTCTGCTTCCGCTGATCGCGAGACGATGGAGCACCAACGGAGAAGACGAACTCTGTGGCCATTGATAATCCAAATCCAACTCCAATCCGAGACCCACGACACAGCAATTTCTCACCTAGACATATATTCATACCGCGGTTCGATGTTGCTTTATTCATGATCATCGACCGCCGCTTTCTTGATATCGAAAGTGGCCAAGATGAACGCCACGGCAATCCAGAGCAAGGTCGCGACGTGCCGATCAGGGCAGAGTCTGCGCAATGGGCAGTGAGTGAAGTTGAATTCCACAGTGCGAGATACGGTGGGTGGGAGCGTTGAATGAGCTATTTGGGCAAGCGTCCGAAGCCAAAAGCTGCTTCACCTGAGCTGGAACCCCCAAGGCCCTACTCCGGTCTGGCTCCGGCAAAGCAGCGTTCAGAGTCAGTCGTCGCGTTCAAGCACAGAGAAAGTCACGTTTCTCACGAGTGCGCTGATAGCAGTCCCACAAAAACGCTCGCAGAAAGTTCGCATTCATTTAATGAAGCTAGTGTGGTAGGGAACCCGGGGTCGCGTCGGGAACTGCTGCCGAAGAGCGGTAGATGGCGGCTAGCTACAACAAAGGGCGCACTGACTAAGCTATCGAGGATGCTACCTAACACAACCAAACACCCCACCACACTAGGCCTTCCGACGATGTTCTGGCATCAGGAAAACCGTAGCCGAGCCATAGTTCGGCCATAGCATCCATAGCACTCATAGTGGGTCATAGCATCTGATAGCACTGGGATAGTACTATGAGATCGGACACTCAGCACTATAGAGCACTATGAACCACTATGCCAGCTCACGCAGCTAATTGACACTGAACACTATTTGCCAGATTCTTTCGAAATTTCTGAATTTCCCGTCAACACAACGGCGAATGGATATGGATATATTCATATGCTAATAATAATATAACAAATCTAAAATCCTATGGCATAAATCTGGGCTGCAAGCCGCCGCAAGAATGTGCTGCCGCAGTCACAGCCGCCGCATGATGTAGCATACGCCGCGTCACGCCAGCGCAGGGTTGTGGCTCACGGCGGCTCGACTTTGGTGTCGCACACTCACCACCATCACTGCGGTCGGCGTGCTTATCGTAGCCAGCAGAAATGGAATGTGGAATGTCGTGAACAGGGCTAGAGGCAGGGGTGGGTAGGCGGCGTAGGGCCGTAGGTGCGCTGCATGAAGGGAAGCGGGCGAAGGGTATGGCTGCAAGGCGGCCTGAGCAGCGGGGGAGTGACTGAGAGCCGTGGAGCGAGAGCTTGCAAGGCGAGACGACGACGACGACGATTTGTCCGACAGTCGAGGAAAAACAAAGAGTGAAAAGTTTTGGTGTTGATCGATGATCGCCGTTAAAGTCCGCACACACGTGAGTCACTGCCACATGGTTGTTCTTTCCTCCCCCCACCACCACCATCCTTCAGCATCCTCGACACTCGTCGCATCGTCTCGTCTGACGTCTTCTATTCCTCTCTCCCCTCTCGCTACCACTCCTGGTCTGAAGACAGTGTAACTCCCATCATTACCTCGCACATCCCTCAGTACATACGATCCGGATGCCACCGGCGTCATAGCCATGGTACAACCTTCCGAAGGCCGACAAGCCCGCCGCCGGGCGGTTCCCACAGTGTCACCTCCGTCCTCAATGCACCCGAGTCGACTTTTGTGGAGAAGCTCGCGCAGAAGTGGGTGGGCGGCGCTGAGGACGGTGTAGAGGACGGGCAATCCATCTGTTCACAGGCGAGTCGTTCGCACCTCTTTTCCGCCCTTACCCCTGCCTTTGCTTCCCCATCGCCCTGACACAAAGTACTGATCAATGTTCCCAGTCCGTGGCAACGCTTCGAGTTCCTTCTGCAGTTGAGCTCGATAGACAACAGGCGGGGCTTCACCAGGTATGTCTCGCGTCACGTGCTCAGTATCTTTCTGACCCATATCCTTTCATCCTTACTCTCATATTTAAGTCACGCAATGCACGTAGGCTGTACGATAGTGAGTGCAGCTGTCATCGGTTTATACCACTCTTTACTTTCGTGGCAGGTGGCTGCCGGCTCCTTTTGTCCGAATGGATGCCTGCGCTGCACCGCTGCTTGGCAAGCGGCTACCGATATTCCAGGTACGAAAACCTTCGGGCGTCTGCTGATGGTGTTGAGGAACTAGGATTGCGGTGCGATGGCAGGATGCGAAGCAAATGGGGAGGTTCGGGTGCGGAATCTGGCAAGATGGGACATGCACGGGATGAACGCAGATGTGTTTGTCGTCCTCATGTATTAGTTATTACAAATAAAATATGTTTTATTTGATTCCTTCGTTGTTACCATTCCATCGAGCGCAGTGGCAAGCAGCAATAATCCGGAGGCTACGCAGTAGGCGGACAGCAGGTGCTGCATAGTATTCCATAGTACTTTCATAGCACTCCATAGTGATGGCGCACCAGCTTCATAGTGCCCCATAGCACTCCCATAGCACTGGCATAGGGGGGGAGTAGCTATGGCGACTATGATGCTATGAAAGTGCTATGGAGCACTGTCAAGTGCGGGCCCGTTTTCCTGATGGGGACAGCTAAACACTTACGATTACTTATTGGATTTGATTTGTACCACAACTTTCTGAAATTTCCAACTCTGAAATTTCAACCAAGTTCCGCCAACACGAGAACTGCCTCGATACCACGGGAATTATCTTTGATAAGTTAGCATCATAGACAAGGTCCATGAGGTTATCAGACCGAAAATTCTTAACCGTTCCCAGGTGGTTCTGGACATTATTGAATGTTCGACACTGCCAATTTGAAACTGCTCATGCCGAAAACAGCGTCAACGACAACCGTTATCCCCTCATCTGTGGTCCAACATGATAAAAGAGGTTTGATAAGCTAACCAAACTCGAAAATATTTGTTGATGGAAGAATTTTGTACAGAATAAAAGTTGCACAAAAGTGTCTGAAAGGTAGCCTGAAATCAAGTGTTAGGAATAGGCCATACTTTTGTACAACCGTGGGATGTTTTCAAAATCTCATCCTCTCCTTAATTCTTGCAGCTTTGTATATTTCCATGATTGATTGGCACCCTAGACGTGCTTATGGGGACATACCATGGACATAGATGATTCTTCGTTGTCATCGAGGCGGTTTTTTTGCGTGTTAGCGGTCATCAACTGGGCCTTCCTCAGTTTGGTGTTATCACGTTGTATCCGTGCATTAATTATACGTTTCTGAGATCGGTCGGACCAATAGACGCCCTGTATCATGTTTATTCCCTTATCGAATGCTGGATTGTTGTTATTCAGGTAGTTTTCTGTGCCATCACACACCCCATCAATTCCTCTTCAACGAACTTTCTGTGGTTAACCCGGCGTATGTCGGCTCCATTGCCTCAAAGGATGTTCAATGGCCATGATTGTTGCCTGCCCATCAGTTCTCAGTGCTCTCACCATATTGGAACTGCGGACAGAGGGGTTTTCGGCGCCAAAGAAAGACATATACTACGATTTGACCAATACCTTCCATTGCAAAGCCTTAACGACGGAAAGAACATGAAATCAGATGGAATTGAAACTGACGTCTTCCTACACGACAAAAACTATTGATCAGGTAGTTCGATCAAAAATGTATTCGGAACTACGATTTTGGAACAGTTTCGATGCCGCACGCAAAAATGGCCAACGTGAGGTCTCGCCGCGCAAGTACACCAACCCAAACTTTGTGAATGCTAACGAACAATGCCACTGCCACACTACAGCGGCAGCGGGGGCTGCCGCATAGTGTGTGCACAGATGCGGCGAGGCGTACTAGCAGCCTTCTGCCAATACGAGGTACGGTATGTTGGCGCACACAGAGAGTGGTGTGAGGCTTCGTGTGAGGTCAGTTCCATGTGCTTGGAAGTCTAAGGGCATGCTCTAGCCCTGAAGCGAGCGGCCGTGGAGGCAGCACGAGCAGGAATGTGCGGCATGACGGCTCTATTGGGCACTGAACATCGATATCAAAACATGCGACACTGGAGCGTATGCAGCTGGAGTAGGGATATTGGATAGCGGGTACTGCCTGTGCCGAGCGCCTAGCGTGAAAGCGGACAGGGATTACGTGGGTGGTAGTGGCGGAGCGGGCGTACGGATGGAACAGGTGCAACACTACAGGAGCCAGGCAGGCGGCGCAGACGCAGATGCAGACACAAATATGTTGTCCCCCAAACAATAGGGAAGAGTGCTTTCTTGTTACTGTACCAAGCATCGAGCAGAGCACGGGAGCGGGGCGCAGAAAAGCAGTGCGTAGCCGGCGCTGCCACCAACAGGAGGCAGGGGACGCAGGCACATTTGAGCCTCCAAATGCACCCGTGGGCCAGCCGTGGAGCGGGACACGGGGGCGGAATGGCTGCACGAGACCGGCCCTGCGATGCGGGTCTTAGACATCCTAGCACCATTGAATAGTGATTTACCATCATGGGGAAAGCCCTACCCACGATCCGAGTGGAAGGGAACACCAGAGCGAGGCGGGAACGTGAAAACAAGGTGCAGGTGCTGCAAAAGCAATTCCGAGCGATGGCGCTTGAGAGGCATGCACAGCAGAGCAATGGATGTATTGATATACGATGCAAAGTTTCAAGGTGGTGGTGGCCCAGAGGCCGCTATTATGCACCGTGTTCATGGGGTGCTGCAAAAATGAGAGAGAAAAAAATTCAGGTATATTTTGAATGAGGATCAGTAGTACTGGCCCATCATTCGGGAGCTTGGGACCTAACGTTGCAAGTTGGCAGCAAAACCCGTTTGATGTAGTGGTGGTGCACGGTGGTCGCCCAGTGGGCCTGATGTTGCATTTTGTTGCTGTTCCAGTTAAAAATGGACCTCTGCCTATGAGGATGAGCATACTACATTCATCTAGTATGTAGGAGTACAATCTAGAGGCATTGCAAGACTTTAAGAAGAAGGAAAAATTGAAAAGTTGAAAAAAAAAAACTCCATTTTGATTTATGTGACATCTGGAACATCGTACTGCACAGGTACCCCCAAAAAAAATCGATTTTTTTTCGACCCTTCTAAACACGTTTTTAACACACTGAGCAAAATCCGAAAAGTGAAATAAGGTGGGCCAGAACCACCCTCCCTCCCAAGGTTGTGTCTCGGTATCTTTCAGCGGGTGCCTCTTGAGGAAGACTCGGGAAGAAGGGAAATGATGGGATTGATGAAATGTCAACCAATAGCCCAATTTGCGCAGGTGGAACGCACGTAGGCGGCCAATGTGCGGCAGCGTCGTGAAGGAGGAAGGAGGAGGAGGATATATTATACTGATGTGGTCCCACAATTGGAACTGCCAGTTTACTACGTATGACATCATAACTTATGCAGGCTAAAAGTTACCCATCAATACATAGAAGGTGAAATGATACATCAAACTCACCGCTGAGTTAGATATATCATGACCCTCCACTAATCAGAGGACCCATTAGTCTCATACCTGACCATCATGACATCCCATATGGGAACCCTGTCATGGCAGTCTGGGCGCAAGTCAGCCCATTAGCCGTACCATCATGCTATCAATTTTTGATGTCTTTTTACCACGGTCTCTCTGCCAGTATTCAGCCTTACAACGACTCTCTTTCCTACAGAAACATTGGAAAACAAATCTCAATCGTTCATCTCTGCACCAGAAATTAGCTAGGAATCTTTGAAAGACCTGAATGTACTCGAATATTGAAGCAGATTGTTTGGCACGTAAACAAGTGAATATCCTCAAGAAAACGAAAGTCAATGGCAGGCAGCCAACAAAAAATGCTAATCGATTCAGTGTCCTAACACCGAGTCAAGTTGGGTTTTTTGAGGTCCAGTACACCTTGAGAGTGCATGCAGAGGCTGAATGCTAGCAGAGAGACCGTGGTAAAAAGACATCAAAAATTGATAGCACGATGGTACGGCTAATGGGCTGACTTGCGCCCAGACCGTCATGACAGGGTTCCCATATGGGATGTCATGATGGTCGGGTACGAGACTAAGGACCCATGACATATCAACATACGCCTGAAGAATGTTCCGAGTGGAGAGAGTTTCAATAAGGCATCAAGCCGTCCGTAATACGTCCACGGGCGTATGAATTACGCGGTATTTTTGTTACGCCACAGCCAAAGCCATACGTTAGCGCCGGCGAAAAAAACTCAAACGGGACGGGAGCCGTACATACCGTCCGCTACGGCGTATTTCACGGTGATAGATAGTAAGTCGTGACCAGACTGAGCTGAAACTTGGCTGAAACACACCTCCTCTTTTCCAAATGGAGGTTGGAGAAATCGTGAGGGACTTTTAATTTTGTTTACACGGCCGAAATCTAGCAAGAGACGCAAAAACAGCTCTGAAGGGCGGTGCGAATTTGATTCACACGACGGGCCGCCGGCAACATCAGTGTTGAAAACACGTCGGCAATGTGTTTTTCCAATCGCGGATGCGCGGAATTGCTGTCTCGGGAAATAAAGGCGACCCGGCACTTTCCCCGGCACTGTCCCGGCACCTTCGGCAAGTGAATTTCGCTGCTGCCTTGGCATACCCGTATTTTCGCGTAAACGGCCAATTACGGGGACCCGTTTACGGCTGAACCCGCACCGTCACCATAACGTTCGGGTAAGAACTAAAGTCACCGACGGTACGGGGACGTAACCGTTTTTACGGGCCGTTTGCGTAAAAATACGGAACAGTTTGATGCCCTAAGTTTCAAACAGCAGTTGAAGGCTGTAAAACCAGAGATGCGGCTGCAACGCAAAGTCACCCGTATCTAAATTCATTTACGAAAACCGCAGTTCCATTCGTGAGATTTTCGGGAACTTTGAAAAACACAGCAGTGATCCCAAAACGGCAAGCCCCTGGGGGAATGACAGACAAAGCTGTTGAGGTTCAAGCTGGGCATCTGAGATTGCACGATGGAGTAAGCTCGAAGGAGACAGAAGGAAACACTCCCAACGAATTGGATTGAAGAAATCTTGATAGAACGAATGTGATCAGTACACAGAGCCAAACTCTGTTGTGATATTTATTTGATAATTTCTCGCGGCGTCTTTCACCAACTTCCACCATGAGCAAACAGAGGGTCCTCATCCTAGGGGCGACAGGCCAAACAGGAAAATCTATCCTTCAAGGATTGCTCAAGGACACCGAGTCCTTCGTACGATTTCACCCTGTTTTCCGTTGGATCCCGCAATCTTACCCATCAGGCAGGAGGTCGAGGCTCTTGTGCGACCAACTTCAGCAGAGAAACCAGAGGTCAAGAAGATCGCCGAAATGGGTGTCAAGATTCATGTTGTCGATATTGGCGGGCCGTTGGAGGAGCTAGTGAACGTTTTGACAGGAATCGATGTATTCATCAGTGCGATTGACGCGATGGGGCAGCTTGCGCAGTTGCAGCTGGTCACGGCGGCCAAGAAGGCGGGTGTGAAACGGTTCGTTCCTTGCGCCTTCATAACCGTCGCACCGCCAGGAGGGGTGATGGCTTTGCGAGACAGTGTACGTTCCAACGAACCTATTCGTGTTCTGTTCAACTCATTAATTCTGGCTCAGAAAGAAGAAGTATACCAAGAAATCAGGAAGCAGTTCCTCCCGTACACAATCATCGACGTCGGATACTGGCACCAGGTCTCATTTCCAACGCTGCCGTCTGGCCGAGTCGACTACGCCTCAGTCATTATACCAAGAATCAAAATCCACGCCCGCGGGACGACGCCTACAATGCTCACTGACCTCCGGGACATCGGCACCTTTGTCGCACTCATCATTAAGGACCCCCGCACGCTGAACAAGTTCGTTTGCACATATAGTGAGGCTCTTTCGGAGAACGAGATCTTTGCGATGATGGAAGAGCTGTCGGGTGAGAAGATCGAGCGGGAGCACGTACGTTCTTGGTTGGTTATTTTGAAGTGGTGTAACCTGCGCGGATAGATCTCGGCGGAGGATATAATCGCCTCGCGCGTCAGCGCTCTGGCTTCCAGCAAGGCAGAGCCAGAAAACTGGATGGCGCAGGCGAGGAAGTTCATGGCAGATTACGAATTCAGCAACTACGTCCGCGCGGACAATACACCCGAGTACGCGAAATACCTCGGGTATCTCGACGCGCGAGATCTTTACCCCGAGTTCAAGCCAAAGACATTTAGGGAGTTTTTGGGTGAACTGTTTGAGGGGAAGGTGGATAAGCCGTATAAGCAGTATAGGGAATCAGCTTTCGGAAGATCGTCTCTGTCGTTTGGGCTATCCCAATAAAGTTGCGCTCTGCTGTGTCAGCCTTTGTATTCAGGATACAGATTCAACTGTCGTCAGTATAGAATATATAAGAGTTTTCCCTCATCGGCGACGGCGAGCGCCAACATCGAACTCGACAAAAGATACGTCACTGCATTGAGCGAGAAGGGTAAAATATGTTCAGATCGTTGTCAAGCGCCTCCTGACCCCGAGACGATGGAGCACCAACGGAGGGGACGAACTCAGCGACTATTAGTAATCCAAATCCAACTTCAATCCGAGACCACGACACAGCAATTTCTCACCTAGACACATACTCATACCACGGTTCGATGTTGCCCTATTTATGATTATCAACCACCGCCTTCATATCAAAAGTGGCCAAGAGTTGGATGCCACGGCAATCCAGAGCAAGGTCGCGACGTGCCGATCAGGGCAGAGTCTGCGCGACGGGCGGTGAGTGAAGTTGAATTCCACAGTGCGAGATACGGTGGGTGGGAGCGTCGAATGAGCTACTTGCGCATGCGTCCGAAACCAACCGCCGCTTCGGTATGGATCCGGGTATGTGGCTTGGGTATCAAGTAGCACTAAATGGCGAAGACATGAGTAGAGGTCAACGGAATTACTTAATGAGTCTATCTCGTTGCGGAATAACCTTTGAGGTTCAATTCAAGCCCCGGCCCTCAAAGAACTGAAAAATTTACTGACCATTGTCATGTGTTTGAAAGTTCCAGTGAAGCCGTAGGAGGCCTGTACATGTATCCACGATACTGGCCACAGAATTCCCAGTCCTTAATGTTCACGTAATCATTTGGTCTTCCGCCGGCACTAGTATTTACTCCACAGGCGCAATGATTCCTTCATTTTCCGCATTGTAAATAGACATTTCTACAGGGCCACACACCATACAAAAGTTCCATAACTTTGACGAGTGTCATCCGGCATGATATGCATGAATCTTGTTCAAGGCGCAAAAATCTATTGAAAGAATAATGATACAGGGATTATGAAAAATGTGGGGGTGTATGTACCAGCTACGCGGAGTGCTCATATTCAGCAGGAATTTCAGGGGCGGGGCAGGTGTGGAAGTTCCCCCCCCGAATAGGGCAGTTTTTCCAGTCGTTCCTTGACCACAGCAGCATCCTCTGCCCGTGAAGAGCGGAAAAACAAGGGGGATACACTCTCCCACTGGCACATCCTCTTCGCCTGGAAAGAGTCCCTCGATGGTTCCCGATATCCCCAATCCCTACCATGCACTCCGCTCTGAGGCGATGCAAATCTAAGGATGTAGCGGTCTCTGGAGTCACGTGAAAGAGATTGAGGGCAGTGGTGTTCGTTGTCCAAGATTGTGTATAGGTGAGCCAGAAAACGCAGGGTATGAGTCTCGGAGTCTCCGCGGTACAGTATCACTTTGGCCGCCACCCAGGAACACGATAAAATTCTTGGCCACCCAAGCGCGATATATGCGGCTTTCGCCGCATTCAACTTGGTACCAATGTCGTACACTTCACTCTCCATTAGGAGATCCAGATATGCGACGTGAACAAGGGAATTGGCATAAAATGTTGGCGCGCATGTCGGAGACGTCTTGTCTAGAATTTCTTTGTGCAATTGCGGCGCGGATATCGAGAACTGCTAGATAAAAATCCGAGGTTTTCATGCCCCACCGAAATCGCGAGCTCCACTTCGGAGCAGAGGGAGAGAGCCCGGGAGGCACCCATCGAGGGCGGAAGAATATTTAGTTGCAGGAAACAACTCACATGGCCATGATGTGCGGGACAAAATGTGCCTTGTTCTCTGAAATCCAAAGCCAATGAACTCCAAGAACATATCAAGTGACACTATAAGCGAGTGAAAATTTTCAATGCAAAAAACCTGAAAGTACACTCAAAATGTTGAAAATTTGGGGTCAGGTTCGGATTGAGGTTTGAACGCGACTGCCCCTCCCCGACCGCCGAACCGAACTTCGCGTTCAGGTTCAGTAATCCTTTGAACCTTGAACTTGAACCTGGCATTCGGTTCAGCTTGGTTCAAGTTTGAACCATTTTCTAAACCTAACTTTGCCACCACTACGGAGGATGAAGGCACCCATTCCGTCGACCTTTCTTGTGGACCCTATTGTTGTATTGGCTCAGAAATTTTGAAGAGGAATGACAAAATAGGCCGAGATAGAATATGGCAAGATAGCATGACAGGAAAGCACTCGCACCCGCTGACTTCCTCTCTCACTGCATCGCCATACGGTATATCTGAGGACTGTGTCCTTCAGTGTCCTGTGACTCAAGGCCCAATGTAATGAATAAATTACACAAGAACAATTACATGGATACGACTTCCTGCTGGGCAATGCCACCGGCGGCCCTAAATCCTAAGTTCGATGAGCGAAGCTGTCGCGACTGAGGCCGTGCCTGCACGGGACCGCTCCGACATAGTGTCGAAAGACATGCCCCCGCATTAAAACCATCTCCATTCCTCCATTTCAATTGCTGGGATGATTATCAATGGCATTACATCGCCGCAGTTTGACAACTGTCGCGCCTTCTAAGCCCGTTTAAAGCCCTACAGTCTCCACTTCAATAACGCCGTACCTTATTACTCGTTTCCCGCACTCCCCTCGTTCCCTTGCAATTGCAAGAATCATCAGGAAGAGGATGCTGGATCGCTTCGTAGTCCGGTAATCGCTTGTACTATTTAAGGTTGCTTCTGGTAAGTTTCAAACCCCACGATAGCATATCTATTTACATTCCATAGCCTATGACCATTGTGTTTGCCCTTGCATCACTCTCTTTATAAGATTATACTGTCCGTCTGTCCGTCTGTCCGAAGCCTTTAAACTCCGCAAGCTCCGCTTTCGGTATTTCTTGTCGGCGCCGGCCCGGAACCCTCTCAAACGCAACAAACTGTGTCTTTTATTTCTTCGACGGGGTTCAGACTACTCGGATCAATTCAAGAAGACTCCAATGCATTCAAGTTTAGTTCTGATAAATTTCAGCTCCAATTCCAACAGCTGTCAGCCCTGATTATCATTTGGCACATACGCCGAAGTCGGCGCTTCAGCACAACCACCAATCATCACTTCTCCTTCAAATATACTTCGGTCATGGGTTCAAGGGCGTTGTAAAAATATCCGTGCTTCACACCTAGCAAAAGAGGAATACTGAACCGCTTCGCAGCTCAGTAACTGGGTGTGAATATTGAGATGAACGACGAGTATTGAAATCTCAGCTAGGGAGTCATGCTCACATGGACTGCAGAACTGAAGATTGGAGAAGATTGCAAAGATCCAATCCCTCGTCAACTTTGTGTCACTTCTAATATGTCTGGAATCACCTCAAAGCTTTCCGGAGAGATCGATAACATATGCTTCTATTAGTGCTGCTAGAATACTGCCCTGGTATCACACGCCGTTGTCTCGGAATTCGGGCCTCACGTTGGACGTCCCTGACAATGTAAAATTGAGCTGACACTCTCGATTCTGACGCCATCTCTGGCAGATAACTAGCAGGTCGTTCTTGATGATACCAACACCTATACACTCGGTGAGTGCGCTACTTTTATCTACTTCCTGCCATATATGAGGCCTGCGGCATGGGCGCCCCGACGTCAAGGATATTTGATCAGGAACATCCCAGTCAGGTTGGCATCCTCGTATAAAGCTGCATACCTTTCGTCTCAGACGATAGAAGCCCCATTTCTGGAGATGCGACCCTTTCCAATTCTCATCTTTCTTGCAACCACACTTTTCCATCAGACGTACAGCACAGCTATTAAGAAGCGTAGTATGTGCACACAGGTGTAGCTTCATTACAGATGCACGCTGACATGATATTATCATAGCTCAAGCCCACTGTGACGGTGCAGTCATTACCGACACTTTCAGCATTGGTGACGCCCTGGTCACTCTTTCCACTTGTCCTCGCAGAATCAAATCAAAGTCTATGATTCTGGCGAAAGCTTCAAGTGTCCCTCGTTCCGATGTTGAACTTCAAGTTCGCCAAGAGGATTATTGTAATAGTTCACTGGAGGCAATCGGTGTACAGTGCGTGAACAGTGAACCATGTATGTCAATCGTTCTATTAGTTTTCTCGCTGAATTTCTGATGTTGTGCAAATCTAGGTACATATATTGGCGCCGATGACGAGAATAGCGTCATTAAAGCTGATTGTGATTTTCTCACCGCCACATTGGAGAATACGCCAGACAGTACGTCACGGAACTCTTGAATGCTTCCGAATTACTTACCATTTGCCTTAGGCGTCCTGGTTCCATTTCAGGGGACAACCGGTGTCACTTATCAGACATGTGAATTCATCTTGTTCAATCTCGCGAGCACTCCAATTCAATATTCTTACTGGAACTTGGTTAGTAGAGTCTCACTATCCCCCTTTCCAACACTGTAAGCTCACTTATCTGTCTCAGGCTTCTGTTGCATCCAGTACATACACCAACACCTACAAAAATTTTGGGATTTCGACCGGAGAGTGTCTTGCTCACTCTTATGGGATTGAGTTACTTCTTTGGTGTTGCTGCACTGTGACCCACACTCTAACCATTCTTACAGCGTTGCTTTTTCAAACAACTCGTGATCGTGTCTGCCATCGATATCTTTGTACCATCATTTTCGTCTTTCGAGTGATAATGCTTGTCTGCGATGATAACTCCATGTACTCCTATTATTGAATAAACCTCCAGTATCGTGAGATCTTAACTTGTCGATGTTGCCCGAGTTATGTCGTTGTCTCTTCATGCTCTTTCGTCGAGCCGGCAAGCTCGCTAGTGAGCCTGCTTAGGCTGAAATTCATCTCAAAAAGAGGTTCGAGTTGCGTTCCATACACAACTTGGGATAAGTAAAGTCGCTCCAATAACTGTGGCGTTAGTAAGGATGCTTTTACCGTTTCTCCAGGATGTACTTAACCTATGCCGCCAAAAAACCCCGCTCGTTCTGCCGATCTCCTGTGCATGCGCAATCATCGAAGGCTTTTCCTGATGTCGATGTCAAAGGTGGCTAGTTCTCAGGATGGACCCCACGGCAATCCAGAGCGAGGGCTGCTACGTGCCTGCAGCGCAGATTCTACGCGATGGGCGGTGAGTGAAGTCAAATTTCGGAGTGTGGGTGGCGTACGGTAGATGGGAGCGTTGAATAACTTACCTGCCCATGCGTCGGAAACCGAAACCGAATGCCGCTTCAGGGAGCTTGACCCGCGCCGGATTGACCCTCAGGCTTGTTAAGCAGGATTAGTGGTTCCGGTTTGAGCGTGCATATGGATCCGGATATGTGGCTTGGGTACTATGAAGTAGCGCTGGGTGGCATGAGTTGAGGTCAACGGAATTACCTACCTCGCCGCAGAATAAGTTTAACCTTAATGTTGTTTTGAAGGCTCAGTTCATGCCTCGGCCTCCAAAGAACTGAAAATTTGGCTGACCATTGAGGTAGATTGAGGTGAACCCGCAGAAAGCCTGTATATGTATGCACAATACTGCGCAGCGCGCTTAAACTTCCTCGACAAGAAAGCGGGGAAGGGCTAGGCTGAGGCTGACACATGTACACAGATACAGTAATGCATTCGATATTCGACATTTGAGTCCGGGTATGATACAGTGAGTTCGAGTTCTACTTTCGGGGAATTCAATTGCGCAAGACGTTCGGGATTTGTTTGTGACTTCTTGTAGGAGCGGATCTACCACGGGAGCTGGAGTGGAATCGGGAGGTTCTTCCCCAAGATAGCTTCTGCTGTTCCGATGTCCCTGTGCGAGAGATGAGAATTAGAATTAGGATGTACATGGCGAAACCCGGCAGGTATAGACAGAGAAGGAAAGAGCAGGACGCACCTTGCCCCTCGTGGCGCCCAATACTGACCAGTCATGTCCATTGTGAACGTTTCAATGAAGGGGATGAGGGAGGTGGCGGCTTCGTCCGGTGTCACCGCTGCGAACGAAAATCGGTTAGAATTAGGATTCCGACAGAAAGCGAGAGTAGTGAATGCAAACCTCCTCCCGAGTCCCAGTACTGGTCGTATCCGACATTCTTCGTCATATCCGTCCGCATGAATCCCGGCTGTCGTGCTGGTTAATGTGGAAGAATGAGTAAGATGACCAGATACGCACATGCACAATGGCAACCGTAATCCCGCGCTCCGCGATATCAAGACTCAATAACTTCCCCACCATATTCAACGCACTCTTGCTCGCATGATGCGCATAATTGCCGCCGCCCTCATTCGCGTGTCTCAGCCCAATCGACCCGCTCTCGGAACTCACGAGCACGACCTTCCCGCCCTCCCCCGCCCTCGCCTCCTCCGGGAACACCGAGATTTGTCTTGATCTTCCCCGCGGCGACGAGCGCCTGCACAACGAACACCGGCCCCACGGCACAGGTGGTGTACATCCGCACTTCCTCCGCCCACTTGGGCTCGTCGAATGTTTCTGAGACAAAGTACCCCGCAGTGACGATGAGGATGTCGATGACGGCGTGTGCGGGGAGCGCGCTCGCCAGGGCGGTGCCAGCAGATTCGGAGGCGATGTCGATGGAGGGGATCCAGGTGATGTTTGGATGAGCTGGGGAAGAAGGCGGGGGAGGAAGAGCGAGCAGTGGCGTAGACCGTATGGCCAGAATCTGCGTATGCTTGGGCGAGGGAGGCACCGAGGCCTCGAGTTGCGCCGACTATGAGTGTGGTTGGCATGACTCTGAGAGAATGAGATCATTGTTTGGGCCGAACCAAACTTTGTGGCTGTGATCAGCTTGCTTCCAACCACCATTCCGATTCTCGTCTAAAAGTACATTGACTCCCTAGTTGGTGTATGTTGGCCGCAAATTACCTGGTGCCATCCTCTGTTGCGCGATGCTGTATTTCCGGATTCGCGCCCATCCCCTGACCTAGTTCTACATCGAGCGATTTTTGGAATTCACTTGAAGATTGTTTTCCACAAATAATCACGTTACATTATTCTGGTTTTTCTGGCAAACTTTCCGCCGGGAACTGTGCGGACCATTTTTGGAGCTCCTCGCATTCAATTTCCGCCGTCGATACTTCTGTGAGTCACCGGCACCACCTTGGCCATATGCAGATGACGACAGAGCGGTCAGGCACAGCTGAAATTGTTGCATGATGCCGTCGTTGGAAGTGCGAACTTGACAAGCGACCGAAATGCCCGATATTACAAGAACAGAAACCTCAACAGGATCCGCAGATAGGGACTGAGCTAGATGCCGTTCCGAGAGGAGGTGGCAAGGCAATGTGCGGCCATGATTACTGTGTCCCAGGGACCGTGCGCATCACGCCTTTCGACTACCACTTCTACTCGCTTCATGGACCATGCGCTCCAGGGGGTCTATAGATTATCCTCAGCCATATTGCGTATCTTGAAGCCCGGTTTCCCTAGTTAGTGGCTCGCGGATCAGCGTCTGGTCGCACATTTCCACTTCCGGCTTGCCGTTGAACGACTCCACAACGTCTCGAACGATGTTCAAGCATGACACGGCTGTCATATGTGTTCATTTAACTTTTACTTAATTCGGAGCTTCAGACCGGCCGACAGCTTTTTAGTTGAATAAAGCAGGGATTTAGGCCTCAGGTGCGGTATCAATCCTCGCAGTCCGCCATGTGTTTCGCTCTTATTGTGGTCGCCCTTGCAGCAGTTACACATCCATCCGCTGCATTCCCTGCCAGCTATTTCGAGGGACATCCTGCCCCCCTCGCCAATCGCACCCTGTCCGGTTTCAGTGGTGGGCAGCTCATCGACGTCAGCGGAGATCATTCCTATCGACCCCCAGGAGAGGGAGATCTCCGAGGTCCCTGCCCGGGATTGAATGCGATGGCCAACCACAACTTCATTCCGCACGATGGCGTGGTTACCTTCACCGACGCCATTTTGCAGTCCAACCTCAGTACTGCTTTCTTTTTCTTTCTCGGTATTCGTACTCAATGTGCGCATATGTAGTATTCGGGTTGGGCCTTGATACTGGGGCCGTTGCGGCGGTGCTCGCACTCTTCGGAGCTGATTTGCTTGCGCTTGATTTTCCGTTTTCAATTGGGGGCGCACCGACGCCTGGCCTTCTCAGTGGAATCCTCGGGAGCGTGGGAATAATAGGCAAGATGTCTGATTTAGTTCAGGCGTATCATTGCCAACTCATTGCCTACAGGGGCTCCAACAGGCTTATCTGGGACGCACAACCAGTTCGAATGCGACTCCTCCGCTACCCGCGGCGACTTCTATCAGTTCGAGTACGTAAAATGCTGAGCTTTCCGTATCGGGCACTGAATTTTCCGGTCAGCGGCGACAATTACCACCTACAGCTGCCATATTTTCAGGCTCTCTATGACTTGCAGCCCGCAGGACCCTCGGCGAACTATGATCTAGGCATAATCCGGCAGCATGCTCAAATACGCTTCCGACAATCTATAGCTCAAGATCCATACTTCTTTTATGGCCCGCTTCAAATGGTGAGTCGCCGGAAATGGCTATTCTTCATCTGTTCTAAATCGCCTCCAGCTCGTGTCCTGCCTCACCCACAACCTCGTCTACGGTTTAATGGCGAACCACTCCGTCGAGTGCCCCGAGGGTTGCCTCTCAGGCGAGGTCCTGAAATCTATCTACTCGATCACCACTGCTGCGGACGGGACTCTACATTATACTCCAGGTCACGAGCAGATCCCACATAACTGGTACCGCCGTCCCACCCTCGATCCCTACAGCGCACAACATGTAATCCCCGACCTCCTCGACATGTGGCTGCGCTACCCTGAGCTGCTACTCATCGGCGGCAATACCAACGGCGTCAATACATACGCACCTATCGACGTAGGGAATCTCACGGGCGGCATATACAGCGCAGAGTCGCTGCTTAAAGGTAACAATGCCGCGTGCTTTGTCTTCCAGGCAGTGCAGATCCTCGTTCCGGACGCGCTTAGCGGGTTGGCGGAGATCGTGGACATCATTGTGTCCAAGCTTTTGGACGCGATAGGACCTCTACTTGTCGGACTGACTTGTCCAGAGCTGAAGACCATTGATAGAACTATGCTCGAGCGGTATCCGGGATATAGACGGACAACCCATGCCGTTTGACGGAAAGATGCAAGGGAAGGATGGTGTAGATTACCTATATTTATGATTCATGAGTGTTCTTGACTCTGGATCTTCTTACTAAGCGAGGGGTTGGAAATCCTCCGTGACGGCGTCGATATGTGTTGCAGATAGCGTATAAAAATTTATATCGGATATGCACACATTGGAATTGTCGTGCCCCGCCCAACAATTTGTCTGTTGTCGTGTTCAAAAAGTACTCGAACTGTCGACCGAGCACAGTCAAATCAAATTCCTCCTATGATACCTCAGCGTCTTGACTCTCTGCTCCTTCAAGTCCAGGGAACCCAGTGTAGCAACCTCAAATCGTCGCATTTCACATCAGGTATCGGAACCCCCCTGCTCTGATAACCGCCGTTTCTCTGTCTCGATTCAGGGGAGTGTCCCCTACCGCGAAAATGCTCGCACTCTCGAAGCAGTCCACGAGAGGGTTAATAGTACCGAATCATGGACCATTGACGGATTCTGAATGGTGTGTGAACTAAAAGTAAGTGCAGACACCCACCCGGAGACTCCATTTACGAACCTCGGATTCACACCAACTCGCACATATCCTTGTCCCGGGGTTTGCCTTTGAGCGGAGCTGATACCTCCATTTCCCTTCCCCGCGGGTCATCACGCTCGGACCGATTTATGGAGTATCCAGCCGCCCGCACAGCAGAGAGCACCACAAGCGTGCACACAAATGTGACCTCCAGCGTTTTCCCTAGCGGGAATGGGACCGCGCACATGCGAAGGAGTGCGACAACGATCAGCGAGGCCGCGGAAAATGCTACGAGCAGCTCAAAAGCGAGGTGGAGGAAGTGGAGGAGCACCATGGGCGGTGCAGAGCGATGGGGCGTAGGTCGGAAGTCGGGAGGGTATAAAGTGCTCTATCCAGGTTTATAAGTTGCGGTATTTTAAGCCCGACATTGGGTTAGTGTCCGTGCGGAGTTCGGGACGTACGAACGTGCGCTCGGCAGCTAACCGCCGTGCCCGCGAGCGGAACACAAACAAACCCGCACTACCGTAGTCTCTCAGAGCCAGAAACTTCAAGTAATTAAACCTTGTACCTCGGTTGTTTGAAGAGGGTATCCTTTGTTGTGGTGCAGTTCGTGGCAGCGACGAGCCCGTCGTAGTCGAGCTGGGCGTCTGCGAGGAGATGGGCAGGGGATCGCGGGTCCGGATTGTTGGCAAAACAAGCTTTGTTAAAAGACGAAAACGAGCGGCTGCGACTGGAATGTCCTTAGAAACGCCCCACGGTACAACACGTTTGAATTTTGTTTGTTGTTGAGAGTGAGGAAGGCCGCCAAAATGGATCCTGGGCTCACTCCGCCGCTTGAATTTCGTCAGACATTCCTTGGTTCTAAAATCCGGACTAGGAAAAGTACCGCAATACCCGAGTAGAACTCGATAGTATTTCTCTTTTTGTTCTAAATTCGGAAATCATAGCGTCAGCGTCAATGGGCGCTTAGCCGTAATTGGACCCGCCGCGGCTGTACTGCATTGAGAAGCCGATCATTATCATTTGACCTCTAAATCCCCCACACGGTAGATCCCCGACCGGCCTGAGTCAGGGCGTCCAAATATGCACTCCAGCATCGACGTTAAGCCACCGCAGGAGACTGTTTGAGATCAGCGAGGGACCCACAACAAACTTGAATACTGGAGCCAGTTCAGCCAAATAATAGGCAGCTTGTGCAAAAGCCGCATGCGGCTTTTCTGTGCACAAACTCCTCGCCATGCGGCTTTGTATCCGGTGCTTCTGACTACTATGTTGGGTCCCAAACAGAAAATCCTTGACCTGGAGAACAAGAAGGAAAAAAGCCGCATGACATGAGTTTGTGCACGAAAAAGCCGCATACGGCTTTTGCGCAAACTGCCTAATTAAGGGTTAACTTACTGGTGGGATTTCTTTTGAGATATCAACTAAAACAGGTAGAATAGTGTGAATATTAGCCATCGTAACCGTCGCCTGAACCCTCGAAGGCCCTAGGCCCCTGCATCAGGTTCCTCATCGCTGTGCTCAGCAGCGAGTGATTCCATGTACAGGCTTTCCTCGGTAAATGCTTTCCGCCGCCGAACAAGGGAGACAGGGCTGGCAATCTCACCTCCAAACAGCTTCTTGAGCATGATAGGAACCAAGCAGGTGATTTTGCACAAGCCCCTTCCGAGAGAAAATGGCCACAATTCTGAAGGGAGGCGACTTGACTGCAGGACTATTTATCCTAAATTCAATGTATGGCCACTGCCGTGTGGTGGTGCCAGGTCACCATCTGTCTGCTAACCCTCAGACAGCCACTGCTGTGTAGTGGCCAAGAGGTTCCTGTCTGTCCTCGGTAATCATTTCCGGGCCGGCTGTGATATTAAGACCTTATTAATGTCTTAGGAAAAATCTGAGCGATATTAAAGCCTTCACTTAATATGATTTAAGGCCTTATTAAGGTTAAGGCCTTAAACCCTTAAGTACAACACTGGAAGTTCAACATTTGGAATCCCAGCCTGAGGGTAAGAAAATTTCTCCGAAGAGGCGACTATCTTTCTCGCGATATGCATCATGATCAACCGAAATTATCAATCCACTAGACACAAGACAATGGAGGTTGGATAAGTTGTGTTGTTGGTTGTGTACGCGTTGCTGGTACATGTTTGACCTTCCCTAAGGTTAGGGTTAGGCAATCAACAAACGCCGTCTGTCTCCTTTTAACCAGCGCCAAGGACTGTCTGCCTTGTGTGCCTTAGCACACGCTATCCTGCCTCTCGACAAATCAGGACAACACCGTCCATCGCGGACGAGCTGGCTCATTCTGTGCCAACATCTCTCAATAAGTATCTCGGAACAGAAAGTCATCCGATGTTGGTCCGATGGTCTCGGCAGCTATCCTGTGCATTGGAAATTCCAGAAACTCTACAGCGCCTCTCGAGACAGCCAAGCTGAATCCTCACACTTGTACTAGTTGACTGCAAATCCCACCTTGGAGACGGTGGTCATCCACACGCCTGTACCAAACCTTTACTCGAGCTCGCTCTATCTCACTGCCACGATTCCATCAAATTTGGGTCTATCTTTCCAAGGTCATTAATATTTAGGTCAGTCTACTTAGCGTGCGACGGAGGAACAACTGATTCGTATGTTCGCTTGGTGTATACAGCGCAGAGGCGCTGCGTCAAGGTGAAAATGCGGCGTGCTTTGTCTTTCAGGCAGTGTAAATCCTCGTTTTGGACGCGTTGAGCGGATTGGCGGGGTCGCAGACACCATTGTGTCGAAACTTTTGGACTTGTACTTGCCGTATTGACTTGTCCAGAACTCAAGACCATTGATAGAACTATGCTCGAGCGGTATCCGGGATATAAGCGGACGAGCCATGCCGTTTGAGGGAGGGAGGGATTGGGTCTTCCGAGTCTGGTTGTGGATGAACAGGTATGTAGTCTCCCGTAGTCGGAAACGAAAATGTCCTAAATTACTCAACTAGGTCGACCGTTCTTCAACCGCAATGCGGGCTCCGAATAGTTGCTTCTGTAGTTTGAGTACCGTTCTGGTATATTTCGGACCGGATCGGCTAGACTCTCGCAGTTCGATTAGAAATCAGTTGAAACCTTAAAGTGTTGCGTCCTTCATCACGTTCAACTGGTATATTCAGCCTGATGTTGTCGCGAGGATTTGAGAACTGTACTTCCCAACGTGCTTTACACTCAAGCGTTTACGCCACGCGCTTGCATAGCCTCTGACAAGCCGCATCGAAGCCCGGGAATACCGCCAGAAACACGTTGGCCTATGATGGTGCCGTGAACCATGAGAATGCGCGAACTGCGCATTTGAACTTTTCCCTCCTTGTGAATAAGCGGTCTCCAGTCTCCGGCGTTTCTCTCAACTCAAATGTAAAAACCGAGAGGGTCAATTGCGCTTCGGTGAACGTCTGGAATGCTCGAGAAATCATGCATCCGTCAGCTTCATGTTAGAACCGGTATTCATCTACACTTTCTGATGTCGGCTGCACCCAGATGCCTCCCTTGAATGACGGAGAGGGCGTGTCCGACAGGATGAACTTACGGTTCAAAACGTATAAGAGCAGGCACTTCATTGTTTAACTTTCATCCCCTCCGATGCTCAAGTTACAGCTCATACTCGTGGGTGTCCTAGGGTTTCTTCTATCTTTATCAATCTCACCCTGGAGTTCCTAGACCCTCCTCTTCGTGTCGGTTCTGGGGAGCAACCTAGGCAACCGGGCAGTCCCCCCCTCGACACCAGAGACTCGCCCTGTGACATTTGTGGGGAATGTCGCGGCCGTCCAAGCCACAGCTCTGGGGGGAGACACCCGCCTTTATTACCAGAATCCCGACAACAGCATCCAGGAAACCGCCATCAGTGGCCCGTTCGCAGTTGGGACTTCCGTTTTCCAAGCATCCGGCCTCCGGATTCCTGCGAACGAAACTCTCCCCGGAACACCTATCGCGGCCGTGACGTTCAACGGCAATTCGTTCCAGCAGGTGAGTGAATCAATACTGATATGGTGGATGAGGGTTGCTCATTCCCCGCTCGTCTTTAGATCCACGTTTATTTCGTATCTCCCTAATTACATACTGAGCGAGTACGTATGGACGGGAACCGTGTGGAGGGGTGGTCCGAGCTGCAGTGACTGCCTTACCGCGAGCCAGTTTGCCGTCCAGCCCGGGAGCCAGGTGCTTTATGCGATGGGGAATGACGCCGCCGTGGGCAGCAGCAGCGGGGTCTATCTTCGCGTGGGCTTCGTCAGTGCTGGCGCGCCCGGAACGTTGACTGAAGTCGATAATATTGGGGGCGGGGGATGGCACATTGCATCGATGCCCTAGGTGTCATCGCGGCTTATGGCCGGCAGTGATTCGCCGAGCCATATTGGAACGAACAGAAGTACTGTGGAAGAGCGTTGAGCTAGTTGAATAAAAGACGATATTTTCTGTCATCTGACCACAGGCGACCCCAAGTTTTATCTTCATCTATGCTCTCGTTCAACAAAACATAGAACCTGCAGTGGAATTAATCTACACGTTCCGTCGCCCTCAAACATCGCTCCCTCAATCGGCACGACTTGTCTATTTATGTCCCGGATACCACTCCAGTCTACCAAAAATAGCTATGTAAATGTACCTTGCTTGACAAGGTCATAATGCCACCACTTTTCGTGTCACCCGATGATCCTAAACACTCCGAGATCAAAAATTACGTCTCTTTTACTCTCCGACGGTGTGCCGGTGGTGCCACTCTTTCGGCGACCGTCGGCATAGTCGGCACAGTGTTACCTCATGCCAAGCCGAGGAGGAAACTCGGCATCTCCCGGCATCTTCACAGTGGTTCCGCTTCACAATATGAGTTCAATTTTGCTGAAACCCGGCGACATACTCTTCGCATCTGATTTGCCCAAAGAACTGATTCGTACCAGAAAGTAATGAGCCAGGCTGTCGACAAGCGGCGAGAACGATAATCGGCCTGATGAGACCCGACTCTACCCGTGGTGCAGAGTACCGACAAAATTAGGTGATGTTCTTGAACAGACAACCACCAGCACAAAAACATACACCCGAGTCACGAGAAACAGCCCTTTGTCAAGCAAGGTCTCTTTCGACGGAGTCGGAGTCTCCTAGTGTTGAAAGACACCAGCGCATTATTTTTCTGACCGCCATCTTGACTGGCCACTCGACAGCACCTTAGAACAGTTATAGCCCCTAAGCCCGGGCCGGCTCATCTCATTGTCCCTTTGTACTCTCGCTTTCGATTAGCGAATACAGTCTGAACTTGACCGTGTACTGAGAGTGGATACAGTAATAGGTTGCCGAGTCCGACGAGAGGAGGCATGAAACCAAAGGCGACCACACGGCGTCCACTCAAATTATGATTGTGTAGTATGCATCGAATAGAAGAATGCCGGTGCGGCTAACATTGAATCGCAAGTCGTCGCATTCCCCACTAGACCAGGTATCGGGATCCACTTCTGATAGTCACTGTTTCTCCCGACCACTTCCTCTCCGATCCAGGAATCTTGGTATTCGCGATGCAGTCCACGAAAGGAACAAGAGCGCGGAATCAGGGTCTACTGACAAATCCTGAATGGTGCGTGAGCTAAAGTAAGTGACAGACGCTCACCCAGCCACGAACCTTGGATTCACACCAACTCGCACATATCCTCGTCCCGGGGTTTGCCTTTGAGCAGAACTGGCACCTCCATTTCCCTTTCCCGTGGGTCATCACACTCGGACCGAGTTATGGAGTATCCAGCCGCCCGCACAACAGAGAGCACCACAAGTGTGCACACAAATGTGACCTCCAGCGCTTCCACTAGCGGGAATGGGACCGCGCACATGCGAAGGAGTGCGACAACGATCAGCGAGGCCGCGAAAAATGCTACGAGCAGCTCAAAAGCGAGGCGGAGGAAGTGGAGGAGCACCATGGGCGGGAGGGTGCGAAGTGCCTTATCCGGGTTTATAAGTTGCGGTATTTTTAACCCGACTTTGGCTTGGCATCCGTGTTCGCGACGTACGAACGTGCGCTCGGCAGCTGACCGCCCTGCCCGCGGGCGGAACGCAAACAAACCCCGCACTACCGTAGTCTCTCAGAGCCAGAAACTTCAACAATTAAATCTTGGTTTTTTGAAGAGGGTATCCCTTGATTTGGTGCAGTTCGTGGCAGCTACGAGCCCGTCGACATCCGAGTCGCAGTCGAGCTGGACATCTGGGAGGGGATGGGCGGAAGATCGCGGGTCCGGATTGCTGGCAAAATAAGCTTTGTAAAAAGACGAAAATGAGCGTCAGCGATTGAAATGTCCTTACTAGACCCCACGCTACAACACGTTTGAAGTTTGTTTGTTGTCGAGAGTGAGGAAGGCCGCCAAAATGGATCCTGTGCTCACTCCGCCGCTTGAAATTTCGTCAGAAATTCCTTGGTTCTAATATCCGGACTAGAACGAGTACAGCACCACCCGAGTAGAACTCGATATTTCTCGCTTTGTTCTAAATTCGGAAATCATAGCGTCAGCGCCAATGGGCGCTTAACCGTAATTGGACTCGCCCTACACTGCCTTGAGAAGCCGATCAATACCTATTGACGTCTCCCTTTACGTGCCACAGCGGAAGTAGGGGCCAATGCCCTTCACGGTGAACGGGAACATCTCAGGAAGCACCTTCAACGATGTAGGTGGAGATCTGAACCAGGTTACTGGGAACCTCACCCAGATATTCACCTCGCACGGTGACCGTCCCAGCCACGGAGTTGCAAGTCATCTGGCTCTCCGTACGTTCATGGTTAAACTGTAACGCAAAACCCCTGCGCTCACCATGCCCCTTACAGCGGCCACGACGGATGACCGGCTTATCGGTGTCTTGGAAACCCAAAGACAGACACGAAATGACAATCAACCTTTCGGTAGATTTTCGTGTGCTCATTTGCCGCATATTTCCAAACTCTCCATCAGATATCTCTCATCCCAGCTACCAGCGTGACTGTCAGATATCACAGGATGCTTTTCTGGATAGTACTGTGCCGCAAGACGGCCTTGGCTCGCCCAGGAGTACAATGCACCCGGCGATTCTGGACGACGCTATTCCATCCTATTTAGGAGACCATCGCAATGTATCCGTGGATACTCCAATGCCGACTCCGTCCCACAAACCAACACAAACTCAGAACGATTTTCTCATATGGCCTCCGCGTCGCGAGAGTGGAAGCATACCCTCAAACACGTACAGCATTGGTGGAAGCATGACGCAGGTCCGTGTAATTTCGTACGGGGAGTCAGGTTTGTACTCCATTAGTTGAAGCCGGTGGATTGCATACTATTGAACTTTGTAGGGATCGACGTACTCTACCGCTCCATGGCCATGGGAGCCGTACATGACTCGGGAGAGCAATTCCCAGAGCCTGCCTGTCATCCCGGAACACGTGTGGGGATTTTGGAACAGCTTTCAGCGTGGTCGTGCGATGCAAGTCCCGAGAGTTCGATCCTCTGGCTTCATGGATCCGCAGGAATGGGCAAGTCGGCTATAGCCCAAGCGTTTGCTGTCGCGTGCAACAACGTCGACCGCCTCGGAGCATCTTTCTTCTTCAAACGTGGACATTCCGAACGCAGGTCATGGGATAGGCTTATCTCAACCATTGCATACCAACTAGCACTTTCCGTGCCGGGACTTCGTGCTCACATTCAGCGCGCTGTCGAGGTGGATAAACGGATCGTTTCCTTGGGGATCAAAGATCAGTTCCTAAGACTTATCTTGGAACCTTTAAAGCAGGCGCCTCGGCCCGAAAAGACGCCCGTTCTCATTCTCGATGGCCTGGACGAATGCGACGATTATAATGTGCAACAAGGCATTCTGCGGCTTTTCATCGACGCCATTCGCGTGCATCAGCTACCCTTACGTATCCTCGTATCCAGTCGCCCAGAGCCCCATATTCGCGAGGTCATCCGAACTAACGAGACGCTGAAGGTATGCCGTCTTCTCGAGGTCTTGGCCGATCAGACTGCCTACGACGATATTCGAATCTATTTCCGAGATGGATTTTCCAAGATTCGTTCCGAATTCTCTGACAGAGGGATTATGTTTGCGGAGACATGGCCGCCGCATGAAATCTTGGAGCATCTGGTTAAAAAATCCTCTGGCATTTTCATATACGCGGCAACAGTCATCCGCTTCGTGAGCGACCGTTATTCAGGGGCCCTTCCGCAGGAACAACTTGATTCAGTGGTGGCGCTTGATCCCGCGAGCACTTCGCCTCTCGACGACCTATACACTCAGATCCTTTCGAGCACCAAGCCCAAGCAGAAGGAACGTCAGCTCCGCATACTACACGTCATCTGGCAAGGTCATCCATCCCAGCAAAGTTTCATAACACATCCAGAAGAAATCGATGCGCTTTTGAATTTCGCTCAGGGAACGTCTCGTTTGGTGTTGGATAGCTTGCATTCATTGTTGGTTGTCCCACCCGTTATGACACCGGTCGGATTGCGTAGAGACCTTGACGTGTTGCACGCATCCTTTACGGATTACCTCGGTGATCCACGGCGATCCAAGGAGTGGTGTGTATCCCTCCCAGAGCTCAACTTCGACTACCTTCGCTGCATCATTCGTCTCCTCTCCTCTCCACCGACAGGTTCTACGAGACCCTTCCACTCGTGAGTTCTGTTATATATATTCAGAATTTTAATCAATGATGTTCTCAGCGAAATGGCGCTTGCACTGCCGAAGGTACTACGCAATATGACTTGCAGCGACGAATTGATCGGTCTACTCCGTAATCCCATCCTTCAGCATTCCCTATTTCTCGACGTAGAAACAGACGATAAAAAAAAAGGCCCATGGCCCGCGGTACGTACCGCGATCGTATCCAGTGTAGTTATCGTTCTTGACTCCAACTCAGAGAGGTTCACCGTATCCGCCCGATCTGATCGAACTGTGGGAGCGCCATCGATTCGTTTCGATATTCATATCTCATCTGACGCAGTTGAAGCCGAGCGGAGAGGAAGTTTGCCCGACTTGCACTTTGGACTCCGTTTACAGAGAGATCTTGCTCTCTTCGAACACTCCGAGAGCGGGTCTCCTTATTCTTCTTCTGGTTACCTGGCATATGTTCCCCTGGAACCTGTTGACCATGCTCAGGATGCTAGGCCTCACCTACAGAATTTTTGAGCCATTCTTTGCGGCCCGCGGACGTCTAGAGCTACCATTTCCACCGGGAGATTCCCCTATTGATTTTCTCGAGGATCCCGACAGAGCCGGGGTCCTGTATATGGAGCCTTGCATAGCAGCAGAGCTTCTGATTTTGCAGTGGATCCGACATGTTAAGGGGTTCCTGGCCGGGAGTGACTATTGGGTGGACGCGTGGGTGACATTGCCCGCTAGAACATAGTAATTAACTAGGCTCCACAGAAACCTCCTTTTAGGAATCAAACACTGTCTGCCCACTCCAAAACTCAAGGTATTCGACGAACTAGCAACCTTGGATCTCTCGAAAATCTGTGACCGAATGGTTCAGGACCCCTACGCCCATGAAGCATGTCATCAATTCGTCATTAGCGATCGCCATCTTTGGGGTGTTTTGGATTGGCTGGAGGTGAGAATATTTTGAACGTACACTTAACTGTCACCTCAAACTACTCATTCTCCGTGGCAGACGTTCGATGAACCCCCTCTAGAAGTAATCGCATTCTGGGAGAAGCAAATAGCAGATATACAGAACTGCCCCTGGAGTTACAATGGCGCAGTCAACGGTGGAAGTCAAAAGTAGGGATGAATTTCAGTCGCTGTCAACTCGCCCCTGTCGTGGGCTCGCATCCTTTTTGGAACCAACGAGAGGCAGAAGTTTTGTTCCGATTTTGGACACAAGGAAAAGATCTCAAGTGTAAAGCGTTACATTGAAGTGGAGGAGAGCCAACACTGTACACTATCTAATACAAACCATTGTGACACAATGAGTGCGGCGCTGATGTGCGCTCCCAGCTTCACTACTAGGTATGGAGCGCGCGCGAGCAAGCATCAACATCGAAAATTGGTCGGGGTCACGGTGACCTCTATCGAACCTCAAAACTGTCATGCAGGCCTCAAAAATGCCTGTAAACCGCAAAAAGGACAAAAATCGGTCCAAATATCGAAATTTTTGGTGGTGTCACGCGAAAATTCGGCCGTTATATCCTCGTCCCAAAATAAGCCTTCGAGCGGAACTGACGCCTCCTCCATTTTCATTTCCGTTTCCGCCTAGTCATCGCGCTCGGACTAATTTATGAAGTATCCAGCCCTCTGGACCCGCATAATAGAGACGCCCTGCCCATGGGCGAAAACAAACAAACCCCGCACCGAGACCCCGAAGTCAAGAATATTTGGTTACCTTGAATTCGAGATAAGGATACAGACGACTCGGAGGAGGGGAGTCAAGATGGATGGTTTTAGGAGGCATATGATGTTGACAGAAAGAGCAGCGGATATTATCCTGAGCGCTGTCTCATTTATTAGGAAAATTATGCTCAGTTTGGGCCGCCGGGCGTAAATCACAGCGCTCAGCCTGAGCATAAAATCATATAAATTTATCAAAAACGTTTCTGTACGTAGTATTTTGAACTATGCGGCGGAGGAAACCAAAATGCCCTAGCTCCTGGCAGTGCCGTCTTCTTCCAATCTCAAGTTGTTCAGGAAATCGATGGCCTCCGTTCGAAAGTTGTCAGCAATGATATCAACCCCGACGTCACTGAAGGTTAGCAGAGACGATGAACCAGAGGACGAAGGGGTATTCCAGTTTGGCCACGAGAGCGAGATGTTTCCTGTCGCATGCTTGGCGGGGCAATTGGGGTCCAGTGTATTGATAAATTTCACTGTCAAAAATTCTTGTAAGTCTCTGCGGAGGAGACTGGGTGGGATTTACGCAGAGAGTCAATGCCTACAGTCGCTACGCCTGTTGTGAACCAGATGGGAGTGTCGCTGGCGTGGAATGCACCAAGCGGTCCATTAGCGACTTTCCCGATTTTGTTCACTTCGGAAATCAGCAATAGTGTAGGACGGAAACAATGACAGCTTAAACCAGTTCCACACGTTCTGCGTTGAAGATGCATGCTCCAGCAAAAATCTGCGCGGCGACGCAATGATCAGATCGCCCTGAAAGGCAGCACAAAGGCAGCAAGTCGCTTGAACTCGGGTCTATCAACAATAAACACCATTAAGTACTCTCTGTCTCACATTCTGTATGGACGTACGTGAGTTGGTTGGCGGCTCCTGTGTTGAACGGAGCGCCCTGTATTTCAGTTCAGATTCAAGCGGGGTACACGCAGGAGATGGATCGCAAACTTGGGTTGGATTTTGGGGATACAGACGAGCTGAGCCATCTGGTCTTGAGACGCGAACGGGAGGTAGCTATTTGGCAGAGTATCAGGATTAGGATCCTATACTCGGCCAACTAGCTCATTTTGACTGAACATAATCCAGGAATTCCGCATCCGTCCTATGCGACAGTCAACTGACAGTGTGAGCTTTCAACAGACGGACAGACGTTAGGCTCAAAGTTGACAGAGAAAACAGGCTGCAGTCTTCTTTAGCTCTCACTTCCATATATTCGAACGAATGCACATACGTTCCCTCGTCGCACATACCCGCCAAAATGGGCATCTGTGCACAGTGTGCAGGTTCAGCTGGATTTCACTGTGAAGACTGCGCATCGCAAATTCATTCTCATCTTGCCATAATGCCCCCTTCGAAATCGATACGAGCGGATCATGCTCCATAGCATCCCCGTCAATGCGCGGGCCCCAAAGCACGTTCAGACTTCGATACGAGAAGAAATTAGCGGTGTTGTTGATGGCGGCCATCAATGAATCGAAAGGAACGTGGCGGAGACAGGTGAGGGTATCTTTTGATGTGGTGCAGTTCGTGGAAGCTACGAGCCCGTCGTAGTCGGGCTGGCCGTCTGCGAGGGGATGGGTGGGGATTACGGGTCCGGATTGCTGAAAAACAAGCCTTGTTAGAAGACGAAAATGAGCGGCAGGAACTGAATGTCCTTACTAGAAACACCCCATGGTACAGGACAGGTTTGAAGTTTGTTTGTTGTCGAGAGTGAGGAAGGCCGCCGAAATGGATCCTGCGCTCACTCCGCCGCTTGAAATTTCGTCAGAGATTCCTTGGTTCTGGAATCCGGAATAGAACAAGTACAGCACTACCCGAGTAGGATCCCCTCCAAACGCGAGGATATGTTTCTGAACCCATTCAAGGGCGAATATTTCTGTTAAGGAAATAATTTCGATCAGAACCAGTGCTTACGGCGGTGACACCAGCAAACGTACGATCGCGTAGCCCGAGATTGCTTATGCCCACCGCAGCAACCTCTTTGCCCGCTAAAAATCCAAGCGCTACTCGAAGTGAGCGGAAAGAAATGAAGAGGAAATGTGAAGGAGGGATATTCACCGTAGACGCGATAATTTATTGCCACCGCCAAATTGGTTCCCCTCTTTGAATGGACCGTTCCACCACGGGAGTCGAGTCGTAGTCCCGGCTGTTTCCTACGTCGAATCCACCTATCCAATGAAATTCAGTCAAACATTTAGTTGTTGGCAAGTATGGCGTACCGCCATAGATCCACTAATAAAATAGTATGCATTCATCGTTGTGTATGGCACAGAGCCGTGGTGCACGCACCACGAAGATGGGCAGCTTGGAATCGATAACCGTGGGTCGAAATATGTCGAGTGAGAGGCCTGAGAGTTTGAAGAAATCACTGTGAGCAACTAGCAAGAGGAGCAACCAAACTCACAGTCTTCAGAGACGGCAGGGAAAGTATTAGCAACGCCTCCAAAACCCGGCGGGGACGTGATTTTCTGCTGCGGACAGGCTGGCCCGAAGGTCGTAGCATTCTGCACATCGTGCAGAACTCCAGGTTCTTTGGGAGTTTCAAAACACGGACTTTGTGATATTTTTAAATTCACTCGGGAAAGAAAATGCGAAAAAGAGGGGCAGGTGCACGTACGCCTGAGCAAAGGGAACACCCAGAAATTGGGTCAAATTTCCCGAGGTGAATCCTCTAAATGTTCCATACGGCAAAGAAATTGTTGTAGACGAATCTGAGACTGCGGCAGCCCAACCTGGGCAGAGGACGATGCAGAAAGAAATAAAAAGTGAAATCATGAAGATTTAATTATTTTCCCGGGTTATAAGGAATCGTGAAATGGCACTGGTGACGCGTCACTGTACGCTGATCTGAGTTCAATCCCGCTGATCGGTTCAGTTGGACCGCGCGGAACGGATTCTTGAGTCAACCAGCCCCTAGTAACCCTCGGTGCTATCTTTCCTCTGGACAACTTTAACTGGAAGAATTTGGGAACAGTCTAAGTGGCATAGTCAGGCTTTCCTCGTACCAAGGAGGTCATGGCCAAGATCAAAACCATTTGAATTAACACAGAAATGAGTGGTGATTTCAGAATTTCTCGGCTCGCCAGACACGCGTTCCCGTTAATGACTGTTTTCAAGATCAGCATGAATCAGCGAGACCGGCTAAAAGGTCGGATGGGGTTGGCCCGATACAACAGCATTGGCTGTTGTGCCACCTCTCCTAGTGTTCCCCAAGCTGAAGAAAAGACTCGGGCAAGCCGTCAGAGTTAACCTGTGTAATGTAAAATATCATAGAACACTATAGGACATTGTAGGATAGTTGAGAATATTTATTATGGCTCGTAATGACTTGAGAAGGCTGTTCACCTCCGACGTAACTCATACTACTCGAGTATCCCAATGACTAACTTTATCTTGAACCACTACAACTTGTGTAATTAGAGTCGTGCTCACCCCATGACTTACCGACCTTCAAAGTAAAATTCGCCAAGAATTTCTGGTACGCCATCTCGCAGAGGAGAACTATTTATATCGATGAGGACTAGTTTCTATTCAATCCATTGCACTAGCTGCTACCGGCTTCTTCCACCCGCAAATTATTCAGAAAGTCCATGGCGTTGGATCGAAAGTTATCGGCGGTAATATTAATCCCGGTGTCACTGAAGGTCAACAGGGACGAAGAACCAGAAGACGAAGGACTGTTCCACTTCGGCCACGAAATAGACGTGTTTCCCGTCGAGTATTTTGTAGGGCAATTGGGATCCAAGGTATTGATGAAATTTACTGGAATTCATGCCGAGATTAGGTTTTTCAGGCGATATCGGCCAGAACTTACACAAAGCGTCGATACCAACGGTGGTTTCGCCCGTGGTGAACCAGATAGGTGTGTCGCTGGCGTGAGCTGCTCCGATCGGCCCATTGGTGGCCTTCCCGACCTTGTTCACTTGCGAATGGAATATTCAATGATTCAATTCATCCGCAAAGGTGAGCTAGTGATCACTTACACCAGCCCCACACATTCTGGGTCGACGACGCGTGCTCCAACAAAAATCTGCGGGGCGAAGCTATGATCAAGTCTCCCTGGAACGCGGCAAGCCTCTTGAATTCAGGTCTATGGGCAGTTAGAGAGTAATCCCCAAACGTCGATTTCTTCTCAGACGTACGTGAGTTGGTTGGCGGTCCCCGTGTCGAAGGGAGAGCCCTGTGTCGGAAGCCATGTCAAATTCAAGCGTAATACGTTTGCGGGCGAGAGAGATTCAGAGATAGTGACGAACTTGGGTTGGGTCATCGGGAAATAGGCGGCTGAGCTGAGCCATCTGGTCTTTGGACGTGAGCGAGAGGTAGCTAGTTGGTCCATAATTAACCAAGGACCAGATTTCAGAGGACTAGGGACTCACTTCGAATGAACATACTCCAGAAATTCGGCATCAGTCCTAGGCGAGCGTTAAGTAACTCGTCAGCTTTTGAACCACCAACATACGTTACGTTCAAAGTTGAAAAGGAAAATAGACTGCGGCAATCATTAGCTCTCACTTCTATATATTTGAATGAACGAATGCACATACGTTCCCTCGTCGTCGCACATTCCCGCCAAAATAGGTATCTGTGCTTGTTCAGTAGCGTTTCACGGCACAGACTGCCCAAAATTTCACCTTGCCGTACAGGCCCCTCGAAATCGATACAAACGGGTCATACTCAATAACGTCTCCGTCAATCCGAGGAGCCCAGGCGAGGTTAAGACTGCTATACGAGAACATGTTGGCGGTGTTGTTAACCGCGGCCATCAGGGAGTCGAAAGGCACGCGGCGGAGACAGGCTAGGGTATCGCTCGATGCGGTGCAATTCGTGGCAGTAACAAGCCCATCGTAGTCGGTCTGGCCATCCGCAAGGGGATGCACAGGGATTGCGGGGCCGGATTGCTGGGGAAGGGAGGCTTGATTCAAAAAAAGGGGGAGGCGTTCGGATGTTGGATAGTATCCGCACCAGAAATGCTCCATGGAACAACGTGTTTGAATGTTGTTTGTTGTCAAGAGTGAGGAAGGCGGCCGAAATGGATCCTGCACTGACGCCGCCGCTTTATCCAATAAATGGTGAGGAACTCTGATTGCAAGGTCAAGCGGAATGTGTACAGCACCACGCGATTGGGATCTCCACCGAAAGCAGAGATGTGTTTTTGAACCCACTCCAGGGCGAATTTTTCTGTCACAAGTCATGAGAACTGGTGCTTCCGGTGGCGGCACGAGCACACGTACGATCGCGCAGGCCTAGATTGCTTATCCCTGCAGCGGCGACCTCTTTGCCCGCTAAAAATCCAAGCGCTACGATAAGAGGATGACAATGAGCGAAAACAAAGAAAAACTGATTCGAAGATATGATACTCACCGTTAACACGATAGTTCGCGGTGACGACCAGGATCGGTTCCCCTATTTCGATGGATCGCTCGACCACAGGGGTCAGGTCGTAGTCTCGGCTGTTTCCCACCTCAAATCCGCCTATAAATGTGACGGAATTTAATGAAGAAATTCAGTATGAAGGAAAGTATGGTGCACCGCCGTAGATCCACTAAGAAAATTGGTCTGTGTATGCGCAGAACTAAAGATCCACGCACCACAAAAACAGGGAGCTTAGCGTTGGTTACAGTGGGCCGGAATATGTCAAGTGTCAGGCCTTGGAAGTTTAGAAACTTCATTGTGAGCGAATAGATGACTAGATAGAGGTCGTATCCGGACTTACATTCCTCGGAAACGGCAGGGTATGTATTAGCAACGACACCGATACCCGGCGGGGTCGTGATTTTCTGCTGGGGACAAGCAGGCCCGAAGCTCGTAGCATTCTGCACACCGTGCATCACTGCGGGTTCACGTGGGGATTCAAACCGCGGACTTGAGAATCGTGAGTACATATATATAGAAAGTAGAGGTGAGAGACGTACGCCTGACCAAACGGAAGACCTAGAAATTGGGTTAAATTCCCTGTTGTGAATCCTCGAAAGGTCCCATACGGCAGGGGAACGATAGTAGCCGAGGTTAAGCCTGCAGTTGCAGCAGCCGAATCTGGGCGAAACAGGATGGATAAAGGAAGGAAAAGGAGGGAAATCATCTTGATTTCTTGCGGATCTCCTCCGGGTTATAAAGAATCCCGCTTATGAAACTGCACTGCCGGCCCGACGCGTGTTTCTGTGCGCCGAAACAAGCAGAAACGTGCCGATCAGCTTACCCCAGCCTTTCCCGTCATCTTGAATATCTTCCCTTGCCGTTTGCGCAACATAGACCGGGATTTGCCTAGTGGCCGCTGTCGATTTTGAGAAGATCATCTGAGCTGCTGCAGTATGTAGTAATGGTGACTCTACCAATTTCGCCATCAAGATTCAAGAGGGTCGAGACGCGCGTCCGCTCGGCAAAAAAAATTCGCAGGCGGGTGCAAATTAGCGAGGGCTTTATCACTAGCAACACTATGCCCGTTCAGGAGGAAAGGTTTCGCGCTTTGGAGACACTGGTGACGAGTTCGCTGTTTTTAGCGGTTGCAAAACAGCGAGAGCTTTATCACTGGCAGCTCTTGGCGCATTCAGAGGGAAGCGTTTACGGGTTCGCGCCGAGATCTCGCGTGGTCCAAATGTCTGAACTACGAGTTTACGGAAGACAAATAAGAATAAGCAGTACTGTAGAGGTGGCTATCTCTACATATAGCTACAGAAAGTCAACCGAACACACAACCATTCCAGGGGTTAGATCATACAAGACGCTGACTTTTTGTGATCGGTTAGAACCGATGAATAACTCAGACTCAGAGCTGGTGCACGGGAGGAGTTCCCCCCCTCCCAGGTAAGAAATCCCCGTTGTCCACCAGTTCAAATAAAACTGTCGTATGTCGTCCCATTGCAGGATGCACGCAAATAACCATGAGAATTTGAAGAATCAAGGAACAGCCCCGGTCGGCACGTTCGCACAAAGCATGGGTGTCCTGTCATAAACCTTCAGAATATCATAGGCCAGCTTTGCCAATAGAGGTGTGATTTCCCGGCGAGGTAGGAGCTCGCGGAAAAATGCCCAAGGTGTTGAGCATTTGCCTTTGATGCCGGGAAGATCATGGTACAGCTTGGTGAGAAACACCTCTCGTAGTTGCATTAGCTCAGGGTGATCGCACACAAACATTGCATGAGGAGGATCTTTAACCTCGCACCTGCAGAACCGGCACAAGCGCCATTCCCGGGGGACCACAGGTTTCCCTCGTTCTGCCCATCGGCGACGCTCAACTGCCAAGGAGTGGCTAGATAAAATCATTTTTGTAAGGGCGCGCCGATGGTTGGTAGACGTGATCCTGAGGTAGTGTCGGAATGCCAGCAATTTCTTCACTAATTTGTCCATTTTGGAATCCATTTCCAGACGGTCAATTAGCAGGCCTTTGGTTCGTGAAGAGGTGTCGATCTCGTGGTCAATCCAGGCCTCCATTGAGAGTTTCACCTTTTTCATTAGGGTTGTTCACATCTGCCCTTTTTGCGCCCTTTTTGTGCCCTTTTTGCGCCCTTTTTGCTCCCTTTTTGCTCCCTTTTTCTTGTTTGGTAAATAGTGAGCTATAAAATCCAGAAAAATTAACCCTAGTCCTTTTTACATATTTGAGATGGTATGTGACCTTGAGGAACAATAGGTGCACCCAGACTGCATGAAATGAGGAAGAGGAGGCAAAAAGGGCATCAAAAAGGGCGGAAAAAGGGAGCCTCAGACTAGGGTGTTCACAAAAGCCCTTTTTCGCGCCCTTTTTCACGCCCTTTTTTTTTTCTATTTCTCCCAGAATTGCATGTGAGACCCCGTTTTTTTGCGGTTTTCTATCCTTTTTGTACTTCTAATTGAAAAAGGGAAAAAAAAAACCGGGTGAAAAACGAAGAGAATGGCAAAAAGGGCGAAAAAAGGGCGGAAAAAGGGCGTGAAAAAGGGCCACTGTGAACAACCCTATTGCTTCCTCCACGGCGTGAACCGTGACCTCGCAAGAGATATCCAACTCTACCGGAATGTAGAGTCGAGAAAGCACAATTCGTAGATCATTGGCCCATGAAATCTTCTTGGCCCGAGCAAGATCCAGAGATTGATTGTTTGCCTCTTCCTCTTGTCCTTCACCATCAGTCTCGTTTCGAATTGGGGACTTTGACAAAAATGTCTCCCGACTGGTGTCCGACAAATCCTCTCCTTTCCCAGTCAACAAAAAAATGCCCTTTTTTTCCAGCCAATATCCGGCCAATATGGAATCCATTGGCCGAATATTGGTCAAATATTGTCTAAAATATTGGGCATTGGTGGCTAACCATTATTCGGCCAATACAACATATATTGTCAAAGTATTGGCGCGGACATTCAGGACCACAGACACACAAATCGGACTTGAAGATACTTCGAGGCCGTCGGATGTTATTATCTCTCTCCTCGCCACCATCTTACCCCGACGTGCGACAGAGCGCTGAAGCGTCTTTGGTGGGAAGAAGAGTCTATACGCTGGTCGTGCGCGTGCACGCTGCGCATTCACGGTAGCGTCGTCACGCTAGTGTAAAATTTGCGTGCGTGCCCTCGTCTCTTTGATCGATCCTCTCCTTGGGTTCCGCTCGCTCCGAGTCGTATTCGTCCCCAGCACGCGCAACGCCCATCGCGCGCCGGGCACGGCAGACGGTGATGGTGCTTTCTCCCACTCTCTTCACTGCTTCTTTCTCGCCCACCCCTGCACTCACTGACTTTGCCCTCCTTCCAGCGGCGCGGCCCGCGACTCCGACAATCAAGGTGCATGACCGTTCCTCCCTTTTTTGCCTTCCCGTTCGTTCCCTTCCTTTCCCACTTGCGTACTGGTACCGCGTTGGCAGACCGTGCGCGTGGCGTAGTCGTGTAGCGTGCGTTGTGCGGCTTTTCTCGGCGATGAATTTCTTCAAAGCCCTTGTTAACTATGCAATATGTCCAGGTTTGAGGCCAATCCCAGCGCTGCCGGTAACGGTGACGTTGACGAGTCCCTCGGCCGTCTCAAAGCCTCCGTCTATGAGAAGCTTACAGATGTGAGCATTGAGACGATATTGTTTGCAAAACTCGGCCGTCGTTAGGTTAGGCACCACTCCGTGCACAGGCGGCACAAGCGGCTTCTCGAAGATCGGCTCTCACCTGCCCCATACTTGCCACGTTGGTGGTCACCTTTCCCCCCTTCACCGCCAACGCCCCTTGAAAGACGTCATACGCATATGAATACGTCAACGATGAAAAGCCCTTACCCGTAATTCGACGATAGTGTATCACCTCCTCGATCGTAAGCTGAGTCCCCTGCCCAAGACCACCATCGCCGCCCGTTATTAAACTCTTTCCACCCTTCCCTCCTATGCCTCCTATGGGAGGTTTAAGGTGATGGGGTCAGCTAGATGAATGTCGGCGTACCAGCAAGCTCCTTCTCGTTCGAATAGATTTCTAGACTGAGCTGTTTAGAAGGCCCAGCAAACAACGAGAAGATTAATGTTGACGTACGAGCGATTCCCACCTTGGTCGCATTCTCGGCCTCTGAATTGGGCGGATTGGAAGACCCAAAGGAGAACGATGGATATCGGCGTACCGGCGGCACGGAGCTTGTGGGCATTGTCGATCTCTGGATTGGGAAGATTAGAAGACCCAAAGAAAGAAGATAAATGTAGGTGCACCAGCGAGTCTCTGCTTGTGTTTATGGTGGGCCTCTGGAATGGGCAGGTTAGAAGACCCAAAAAATTACGAGAAGATTAATACAGGCGAACCAGGGAGACGCAGGTTGTGATCATTGTTGGCCTGGTTTTGTGCATTGGCAGACCCGAAAAATCACGACATGACGTTTTGTTTTGTCGATTGCAGCTCTTAGCCCCTATATAACTGTCGAAGTGGTGATCAACGCGTGCACGTCTTGATTTATGAACGTCAAGTTTGACCTATTCAATGAAACGGACCTGGAGTTCCATTCGGTGACGTACCTGGCCATGAGACCAAGTAATATCGGGCATACAGCAACCATGCCGTGTACTTGGAGTTCTCCGTCCAAGTTGTCACGATCTCCTTCATATGAACCCTTTCCCTGGCAGTCCCCGAACGAGAAGCGCTGCATCGATGAACTTGATAAAGTCTGACTGGCCTTCCTCGGTCAGCACGAACTATGGACCCCCTACACATCGACCCCGTGGCTTACCTTGGACCGCTTTCTTCCCGCAATTCCAAACTGCTTGCCGCGTATCACGCAACCAAGCTGCTGCTTGTCCTTTTCTGCGTCGGAGGCTTTTGTTGCATCGTTACCTCCCCATCACCTGCTTGCTAGCGCCGTACATTTGTAGCCTGTCATCCACGTTTTGGACTCTCTGTGTTGACTCGGCATCTCCCGCAACATTGACACGGGAGTGAAGGACCTGTGTCAAAGCAGCAACGCAGTCTACGCCTGTCTTCCAGTGTTTTCTCCCATACCAATGGATGGATGCCTATTCTGTAGTTGTCTTGCGAAGAGCCCTATTTTCTCCCCTTCGTCGACAGATCGATAACTATACATAGCACTGAACATGCTGCACCAATACAGTCGAAAAAGTTACTCTTCGTCCATATACACTGCATGGCAGTACGCCAGTGATCGGAGTCCGGCCATCAACAAGTAGGGTTTTGTTGTTCGATATTCACCTAGGGTCAAAATCCGGATCAAAACATTTCCTAAATCGCTCTGAAGCAATATCGTCCGACAATGTACTCTCATGGCACTGATACACTGCAGCCGCACCACTGTACTTACAGCTGTTTGCAAAACTAATGACACTAGATAAAAATAGACAAAAGAAGAGCGCATTTGACCCGGCAGATTGTCGGCATGGTTTGTTACTCATTTCTGCGCCGATTTACATGAGACCAGGCGCGTTTGAAAGCAGTTAAACGACGCCTTCGAACTGTACCCAATACAATGAGTATCGCCGAAGGAAACAGATGTGTCAAATTTGCAGTACATGTTTTCAACCCAAACTTCAACTGCCTCGTTCTCAGTCAATTCTCAACCAATTTGGGTGATTCTGAATTCTTTTGAAAGGCAATATCGAGGCACAGGACTGGAGCATAGAACCTTTTGTTTATATGACGAATGGATTCAGTAGTACTGAACCTTTCATAGCGCTGAGTAATTCCATTTCTGAGAGTGCAATTTACATATGCCTTGCATCTCGATTTACCAGGTGTCTTTGCCTATATTCCAGCCTTCTGAATCACCCAGCACTAAGCAATTGTTATCAGAAATGACTGAGAACAGGATGTTTGAGTCTCTGGTTCAAATCAGGTTGCGGAAATTTTGAGATTGGAAAATGCGATGCGTCGCTAAGCGAATTGGGTATGGGCCGGAAGCGCTGCTTCTCCACTCTTGAATGCACATGAAATCATGAGAATTGGCTGAGAATTGATTGAGAAACGAGCTGAGAAAGTTGGTGTTGAAGTTGTTCTTTCTTGTTCTATTTGTCATTACTTTTGCAAAGTGCTGTAAACCCAAATCATAAATTATCATAATTACCAAGCACTAAATCTGAAAATAATATATGAAGCCCTTTGCACTACCATTCTTCGACGTAAAATTGTTCAACACCCACTTCACCTCGGCAATATGTCCAACTTTGGAACCAGCATTCTCCAAATCCGTATCAATTATTTTCGAAAGTGCCCCAACCGTCTCAAATCCTTGGTCGTCAAGCAGCTTATGAATCTTGTCACTGAGTTTGTATTCTTGGCAAAATATAGCCACCGTCAACGGCGGTAAACCACTCCCGTCAATGGGCAGCTGGTGGCTGAACCTTGGCCCGTAGGGATAATTCTTGTGCCAAAGTTGTTTAATAGGGTTGAAAACAGTCATTTGCTTCATTCTGTCGATATGAGTTTGAACGAAGAAATCGGCGAGAAATCGCCCAAGTCCCCGATGCACGTGCTTGATTTGATGGGCCAATCGGCTGCGAATGATTGTAACGTAAGTTCGTCTCCTTTCTCTTCGCACTACCATCATCCCTCCTCCCGCTGCTTGCGCCTCTTTGTTCTGGCTTGCAGATACTCTCAACTAGTGCTCTCCCTGGGTCTAGCTTTGTTTCTGGGTCTCATGGGCTGCTTATCTCACTGGCTCAATGCTCTCCTTGGTGGATCTGGGTGTACTGCCACTTGATTGCTCGACGCTGCGCTGGGCTCGGATCTCCTTGAGAACAATCCTGACCTTTCCCTCCCTTCCATAGACCTTCGAAGAGCCGCATGTGAAGGGATAAGGAATGTATGTAACTTACCTTTCTGCAACTATTCAGACTAATCTATTCATCAGCTATTATATCCTGAGCCCCGATCGCGCCGAGTGGCGGCGTCAATGCCAAGTTGGTGCCAACCCGCCTCTTCATTGCAGTGAGTCCTTGTTCATCTAAGACCCCCTACAGTTTGCATCTTCTGACTGAATTCTTATGGCTCTGCTTAGATAGATGTATTTGTCTTCCTTGTATATATTATCCTATCAACTCGTTACCTTCACTCCTTATTTACTAGATTCTATTGTGATACCTGGAAAATATATCTGCTTCAAACATTACTTTCATTGGGTGATCAAGGAACGAAAGCAGCTGTCGAAATGGGGTGAAATAACCCGAAGTTCACCTGGTACTTGGGTTACGCAAATCACCCGACAAACGGGTTGGAAAAACCTTGCCAAAGCTAACCCGAAGGCCGGGTGAAAAGGAAAATATAAGTGATCAATATCACCCAATTTTAACCCGTTGCAACAGGTTTTTTTCACCTGTCAACTGACGGGGCCTGGTTTACTTTACTCCGTCATCCAGTGCATGTTAACCCGTTTACAGGGTTAATTACCTAGTGAAAGTAACCCGTTCTGGGTCTTACAGTGTGACCACCCTCACCACCTGTTTGGCCACCACCACCACCCTTGCCACCAGTGCCTCCTGTGCAGTTATTGAGGTTACCATTATAGGGACGCACTGAAAGGCTCCGTGCCGCCGACTTCTGCTTTCTCAGACTCTGCCACAAGTCTTAGCTCAAGATCTCGAAGAGTCTGAAGAACCTCATGGACTGTAGCAAGCTATTGACATGAACAAATCATGTTGAACCAGTTGAAAAATGCTGTACCGTGGTCGTAGTGATCATCTGGGTGAGATGGGTGTTATGTTTCGCGAGAGAAGAGGGAGGATCCATTATCTGCGCCGTTGAGGAATTGGTTGAGTTTTCCTTGGAGGTGAGCGTCATTCAGAACCTTTGTGATGGATGGTAATCCCTGCACTGGTTGAACATTTCAAGTTTTTCAGTGGAAAAATTAGTGAAAAATGTTTTGAATTTTACAGTAATTTTTCACCAAAAAAGCAGGTGAAAAACTTGAAACATTTTTGTGATCTTTTTGAACCTTGTGAAAAATTTCTGAAAAAGTTTTGAAATTGTTTTGAAATTCAAAAAAGTCACAAAAATGTTTCAAGTTTTTCACCTACTTTTTTGGTGAAAAATTGCTGTAAAATTCAAAACATTTTTCACTAGTTTTTTTGCCGAAAAACTTGAAATGGTCAACCAGTGCTGTGCCCTTCAAGTCAGGTTATGGATTATAGGAGGTGGATTACTGACCGTTGGAGAGCTTCAACAATAGAGAGGATGTGCAAAAGCTGCACGCGGCAATATACTTTTTTGCTCTAGGATATCACTATGATTGTTGAATGACACCCTCTGACCACCGGAGCCAAAAAAAGAAAAGCCACCTGCGCTCAGCTTGCATGCCGAAAAAGCTGCATGCAGCTTTGCGCATCCTGTCTAATAAGTCAGCCCTGTTGCAGCTTATCCCAGGCCATCTCCGACATGAGGGACAAAAGAAACTCGACTCGTGCAGTCAATTCAACGAGACCTTGTGTTACGTCCGTGCACATCTCCATCTGAAACCTCCATCCGGAATCTCCGGATCTCTGATACTTCTGTCCTCCAGATGTGTACGTCCTAACCTATGAGTCCGCATCCGATTACTTCCTGTGCATTATGCTATGGTTTGATGCACAATCCTCTGTGGTTTTTACACAGTGAAGTCTTCTAAGCCTTTCCCCAGAAATACTTATGATCATATGCCCTATGCTCCACATGCTACTCCTTATTGTTATTGTTGTTCGACAACTTTATTGTCTTTACATGGCTTTTTCTCACCTTCTGTCTACGCCAGATGCTCAAGGCAGACAACAGCGTGAATTGTTCCTCATCCAGGCGATGGTTCCTTTGCACCCACCAGCTCTTGCCACCAGTAATTTTACTCCTGCCTATGCTACTGCAACCCTTTCGACACCTGTTTCTTCACGCCATCCTCATTTCAAGGAGAGCTGGGTTCCCCAGCCTAATGCTCCAGTTTTGTGGTCCTGTCCTGTCATGGAGGACTTGGCTGGTCCTTTCATACAGGCCCCACGTCTTAGTCTTTCACTGACTCTTTCTGAGTTCCAGGGTCACGCTAGAATGGAAAGCATTTTGGAGGAGTGGTTTGAAAACCTTCCCTCTGGTATGGAACATCATTCAGCATCAGGTAGTCATCATAGTTCTCCCCATAAACCTGGCTCACCACATCCATTGCATCACACCCCTTCTGGAAAACCCATCACACCTCTGTTGGTTGGAGTTCTGGTTGTCCCGGTAGTTCCAGTTCCTCCGGTTACTCCCACAGTTCTGGTAGCCCCTCAACCTTTGGCTGCTACCCAAGGTGTGAATCCTAACCCTCCTGTTCCACCAACTAGACCTCCTACTCCAACCAGAAGTGGTCCGACTGGACCTCCTGCTCCTGGGGGTGGCAGAGGTGGCGGAGGAGGTGGTGGTGGAGGCAGTGGTAACAGAGGACCTAATAATCCTCCAGATCCAAATCAGCCTCCAGTTAACCCTTCAATTCCTCCTGCACCTGGAGGTGGAGGAGGAGGAGGTGGTGGTGGTGGTGGCAGACCCCTGCTGCCAGGCAATCCTCAAGGTCCTCCTGGTCCCCAAGGCCCTTCTGGCCCTCTGGGACTCCCGGTTTATATTCATAATCCCCAGCTTGACGCTGCGATGCAAACTTTACAACCACTATGACCACCTTCACTCAGAATGCCAATGCTCCTCCTCGATCCGCCTGGAGCACTCTCAAAGCTCCAGATACCTTTGATGAATCTGATCCATCGAAATTTCACTCCTTCCTATCCCAGATCTATCTTCACATTGCAGAGTGCCCCCAGGATTTCTGTGGCGATGACAAGAAAATTCTCTACCTCTGGTCTTACCTCTGGGGTACTGCACAGCAATGGTTTGAGCCCAGCATGTATGTCGGAGCTCCCATTCCGCTTTGGGACAGAAACTTCTGTCTATTCATCAAGGAGTTGCAGGCCAATTTCAGTCCCCATGATCTGATTGGGGATGCGGAACAGGCCCTTAAGGCATTGGTCATGAAATCGTCGGATTGGATTGCCACTTATCAGGTCGATTTTGACAATTATGTGGGAATGATTGGGTGCAACGACATGGTGCTCCATCGTTTCTTTTACGATGGACTCCTGCACCAGATCAAGGACCTACTCGTGCACACTGACTATGAAAACACTCTTAATGGTCTCAAACTTGCCACATGCCGGATCAACGCTTGCTATTGGCAGCGTCAAGGGGAGCTTGAGCATGAATGTGTTCAACAGAAAGCTACCTCTGGTAGATCCTCTGGCAAAACCTCCAGTGACTCCAGTTCCCCTCTGACCACCTCCAGTAGTAGCGGAGGTAAGGGGAAGGGTAAAGGCAATAAACCCCAGAAGCCTAGGCCCTCCAGTCAATCCTCTGGATCTTCCTCCCAGGCCGCTTCTGGTTACACAGGCCAGGTGTCTTCCTCTACGCTGGCCAAGCCCAAACTGTATGCCGATAAACTCAACAAGTCGGGTAAACTCAAACTGGAGGAACACGAGTGGCATATCAAGTTCAACCTCTGCCTTTTCTGCAGAGGTTCCAGCCACAAGACTAACGAGTGCAAGAAGTGTCCAGGCAATAAAGCCCAGGGCAAGGCAGGCTCTGTCTCCACTCTGCCAGTTCCCTCTGCTGATGCAACCTCTTCATCCAAGTCAAAAAAATAGTTAGCAGCTTGGATACCTCTGCACCAAGTCCGAGTTGCATTGACTCCAAGGTGCTTCCAGAGGTTTGTCTCAACGCTTCTGCTCTTTCTCTGAACACTTTATATGTTGATCTCAATACATCTTTACTCTCTGCAGACTATATCTCTCCCTCTGGTTCTCTCTCCAGACTCCTTACAGAGGCAGGCCTAACCCTGCCTTTGTCTCTTGTAAAACGAATTGCTGTGGGATTCAACTTCCACTTATAAGCACTCATTGACTCTGGATCTTCACACCGTTTTATGTCCATGAATGTCTGTGAATCCAATGTTTTTACCCCATATGCGGTGTCTCCAGTTAAGCTCCAGTATCTCAATGGCTCTTCATCCATCATAAACTGACAGCTACAATTGCTCCCTCGGTTTCCCTCTGGCGATGTCCAGTTAATGGAATTCTATGTCACCCATCTCGATTCTCCCTGTGATCTGGTATTGGGATACGATTGGCTTGCCCACTTCAATCTGTTGATTGACTGGCGCAGTGCCACCATCACTTTTCCCTCAGTTCCCTCCGAGTCTCCTGTGTCAACACCTCCGGAAACTATTCTGATCCCTGTTGCAGCTGCTCCTACTATGGATGAGGCAGAACCTCCGGCATCCCCAGCAGACCCTCCGTCTACACCGTTGGACGTCTTTGCCAGAGTTGGGTCCTTTGATGGACGTTGTGGAAGGGTAGAAGTCCCGGTGCGTAGGTTCTGTAAAGGGGTCGATAGTCCGTCAAGAGGTCGAGTGGATGCAAGGAATAAAAATCAGGAAAATGTCCTGAGCCGTAGAGTAGAAAAAGAGCAAGATAACATAGTAAAAGTGTCGAATAATGCTGTGGTAAGAGTGTGAGGTCAGGGGAAGCAAATTTGGGGGTGTTAATGGCTAGACAGCCCACTGGCGGCATTCTGAAGAGGAGGGGGTGAGGTCCCTTGGTGGTACCTCTGGGCGTTTGCCCTGCACTGGCCGCAGTTGTGGTGGTACGATGGTAAAATTGCATGATCATCATTATTTACAGTACAAATAAATGCTGTAAACTAAAATGGGGATAATGTAAAATGCGTATTGAAGTGAATATAAAATCAATTTCTACATGCGGGCCCTCCAGCCCTACCACAACGTCCCCTCCAATCCTTTAATGGATGACATCCCTGAGGTTCCCATGCCTCATCTGTTCACTTCTGCTCTGCTTGTTTCATTAGTCTCCGCAGCAGCATACAGCACCATCATATGAGACAAGAGTACAACCTAGTATACTTTGCATGCAACCCTGATCAATGAAGCCCAGGCCTGTTGAGCCTCAGCTGAGGAACTGGACCTCTCTGGTCTACCTCCAGAATATCACAACTTTGCAGATGTTTTCTCTGAGGAGAAGGCATACAACCTTCCTCTGCACCGCAAATTTGACCTCAAAATCGAGACTATCAACAGTGAGGAACCTCTGATCAGCCACATCTACTCCATTTCTCCAGCTGAACTTACTGCTCTCTGGGAGTTCATCAACAAGAACTCGAAGGTGGGATTCATCTATCCATCTAGTTCTACTCACAGAGCTCTGATTCTCTTTGCTAAGAAGAAAGACAGAAGTCTCTGTCTTTGTGTCGACTATTGGGGTCTTAACCACATTATGAAGAAGGATCGCTATCTGCTTCCTCTGATTGCAGACCTCCTCAATGCTCCGGGAAAGGCATGTATTTATACTAAACTTGACCTCTGGCATGCTTACCATTTGCTCTGGATTGCTCTGGGTGATGAATACAAGACTGCATTCTGCTCCTGCTATGGCTCCTATCAGTTCCACGTCGTTCCAGAAGGCCTCACCAATGCTCCAGCTGCCTTCCAACGCCTCCTGAATACACTATTCTCTGATCTGCTGGACATCTATGTTGTCATATATCTTGATGATATTTTGATCTACTCTGACGATCTGTCTGCACATATGGCTCATGTTCACGAGGTGCTCCATCGCCTCCATGAAGCAGGACTATACTGCAAATTGCCGAAATGCGAGTTCAGCGTCACCACTTGCGAGTATCTTGGCTACATCCTTGGTTTCTGCATGTCTCCAGTCAAAATCTCCACTATCACGGAGTGGCCTGTTCCACGAAAATCAAGGATATCCAGTCGTTCCTTGGTTTTTGTAACTTCTACCGATGTTTCATATATGGTTATTCCCAAATTACCATTCCACTCACTTGACTCACTTGTTCCAACGTCGCATGGGATTGGCCCCTGCTTGTCAAACTGCTTTCAAGACTCTCAAGTGAGCATTTACAGAGGCTCCAGTACTTCACCACTGGATCCCCAGCCAACAAATTACAGTCGAGACAGACACCTCCAACTATGCCATTGCCACCATCCTCTCCATTATAGGGGACAATGAACTTCTTCATCCTGTTGCATTCTGGAGCCAGACCTTAACTCCTCTGGAGCTCAACTACGACACACACAATAAAGAGTTACTCACTATTTTTGACACTTTTAAACATTGGCACCATTACCTCGAGGGAGCTCTGCTTACTATCAACGTAGTCACGGACCACAAAAATCTTGAATACTTTGCTGCCACAAAGACACTTACACGCAGGCAAGTCTGTTGGTCAGAATATCTTCGCCATTTTAACATGGTAATCCAGTTCTGTCCTGGAAAACTCAGAGGAAAACCAGATGCTTTGACTAGATGATGGGACGTCTACCCTAAAGGAGGGGGATACGGCTTTCAGCCAAGTTAGTCCTCAAAATTTTTGCCCCATTTTTACCTCCGATCAACTCACTGCATCCCTCCAGACAACTCTCCTTGAGGAAGTTGTCCTCCAAGCCTCTGTCGTTATGGATATCGACAAGCTCCACAGCGATATCAAGTCCTATTATATGAACAATCCCGCCACTGTTGACAGACTTACCTCTGCAACCTCTGGCACTTCATCATGTTGGTCTATAGATTCCTCTGGTTTACTTCACCTTTACAATCGGATCTATATACCCTGCACCTCCAGCAATACTCTGGATATCCTCTGTGTACGTGTTTTACAACATAAACATGATCATATACTCTCTGGTCATTTTGGGCAGAATTGCATACTTGTCCTTGTACGCTGGGAATACTCCTGGCCGGAGATGCGGACCTTTATACACAACTATGTCAGGTCTTGCGTGATCTGTAAACGCAACAAGGCCCCATGCCATAAACCTTACGGACTCCTCCATCCACTTCCGGTTCCCCTCTGTCCTTGGCATTCCATTTCTATCAACTTCATCAAATTCCTTCCTTTATCCGGCGGATATGATGCAATCTGCATTATTGTCAACAGGGCCTCGAAACAAGTTATTCTCTTTGCCTGTGATCACTACATAACCTCCGTCCTTCTTGCCAAGGCATTCCTTACACATGTCTTTGCCAAACACAGAGTTCCTTCCCATGTCACTTCCAATCGTGGCATGGAGTTTGTCTCCACGTTCTTCCGTTCTTTAGGAGAATTACTCAGCATGAAAATGCATTTTACCTCTGGTTACCATCCGTTGGCGGATGGACAGATGGAACGGATGAATCAAGCCCTCGAACAATACATCCGGATGTACTGCACTTACCAGCAGGATGACTGGTACGAGCTTCTTCTGCTTGCAGAGTTCGCACTCAATAATGCTCCAAATGCCTCTACCGGAGTTACTCCGTTCTTCACCAACAAGGGTTATCATCCCTCCATCACTTTCTCCAATGTCGAAATCTCTGATCCCTCTGCTCATGAATATGTGTACAACATTCATTCAGTTCACAAATACCTCTGGCAGCAACTCACTTTTGCTACAGAGCATTACAAGGAGATTGTGGACAAGAAACATGAACCGGAACCCATCTTCGAAATCGGAGATGAAGTATTTGTTGCCGCTGAGTTCATTGCAATGACACATCCAACTGAAAAGTTTTCAGAGACTCATTTTGGGCCATACAAAGTTATCAGGAAACCTTCTGCTGCTTCCTACACCATCCGCCTTCCCAAAGCTCTTTCCTGCATTCATCCTGTTTTCCATGTCTCTCAACTCGAGCCTCACTTTTCGAATCCATTCCCCAGATGTGAAGTGGAACCTCCAGGTGCCGTCCATACTCTTGACGGTGAGGAGTATTATGAACTCAGCTCCATCGTTGATTCCAAGATCAACCAGAGGTACCACATAAAACTCCGCTACTACGTCAAATGGCTGGGCTACAAAGATACTGACACCTGCTATGAATGGGTCTCCGTAATGGACCTGGATGCTCTGGAACTTATCGCTGTGTTCCATGAACACTATCCAGAGAAACTGGGGCCAGAGCTTACAGATTAACCTCCGTCTTCTCTTCTTCAACTTCCGCCTTACTCCAACAAGAAAATCAAGAAGAAAATTCAAATATACAATTTTTTCAATTCGGATTGATATATACAAATAAATTATCGGACTCATTCACTCCTCTGGCTCCAGATTTTCCTCCAGGGCCTCCAGCATTTCCTCATCACTGTCCACCAACTCGTATACAACTTGTTTGTCAATGTTGATGATGTGTCGGAGCGCTGGTGGAGTTGGTGGATGGATCCCAATCTCCGTCTCCTCCATCTTCACCCAGAGGCCTTCCGCTTCTGCCTCTTCCTCTGCTTTCCTCCTCTTCTGATCCTCATCCACCTTATTACCTTCCTCCAACAACTCAGCTATTTTAGCCGCCCTTTTCGCCTTTGCCTTTTCTGCCTCCGCACGCTCCCTATCCCTCTTTTCCTCTGCTGCCTTCAGTCCCCATCGTTTTTTGACCAGGGCCTGGATTTGTGCCAATTGCTGGGCACTGTCGTCCTCAACCTTGACTGGAGGCTCCATCTGAACCTCTGGCTGTACCTCCAGCACAGCGGCCACACTCTCCACAACTGACAGTGGACTTTCCACCCTCATCTCCCTCTCCTCCAGCTGTTCTCCCTCTGGTTCCTTCTGCTCATCCTCAATTTGCTGGAGTGCAATCCCTACATCCAGCTCATTGTTGGATACCACACAACACCACTCTTCAATGCGGTGAGACGGCACACCGCCAAGTATGCGTCATCTAGCTATTTTTGCAGCTCACAAACACATATTATAAGAGTTGCAAGGTAGTTTCTAGTAGTGCTATCATTAGTACTCTGGACTTCTGTTCAGTGATACAAAGGAGGATCAGAGTGAGCTCCGAGCTGCTGATTGTAGTGTATAGATCAAGTCTAGCGTACTCCGTGGGCCGCTGGTCATACACAAAGAGGAGATAAATACCCAAAAGCCCCAGAAATCATCATTCAGAAGTTGTATCCTACAATAAAGGACCAACGGCTGCACAGAGGAAGTCTTTGGAGACTTACAGAGTACTAGCAAGTGGGTTGAAGGCTAAGGGAGTCGGCCACAGGCCGTTGTGGGAGTGCTGGCGGCACTTCCCATTTGAGCTGTCTGGTTCACTCTGCAGACCCCCTGGCCCTTCCATTTGGTGATTGGAGTGGATTCGCTCTTCTCCTCTGGCCTTGGACCAACCGTCAAGACCCTTCTTGGCAAGACACCGTCTTCACCGATGAGACATCGTGTTACGGCACGAGAAAATTTGCACCACGCCTTCCGTCTGCAAGACCTGTGGCCATGGCGATGTATTATGGCTATGACGACTACAACCCCGACTACTACGAGCCCCCAGAGCAGCTTTATGACCCAGAACCCGACTATTACGAGCCCGAGCCCATTTATGACGATTCTCAGGCTATCTACGAGGATGATTCATTTCCCGGCGACCAGGGCTATGACAGTGCGCAGGGGGTGGACATCTATGAGGGCTCTGACGATGGCACCACTGCCGACATCCCCTCGTACGGTGAGGAGATCATGGAAGAGGGATTTTGTGAGGCAGGAGAAGTAGGGACGGATTTACAGGAGCAGAAACAATGGGATGGTGGACAGTACGTGCTCCATAGTCATTGGGAGTATGTCGTTGAGAGGGAGCCTGCATACACTGAGCCGCTCAGGTGTGACCTCGCTCACGCAACCGAAGCTGAGGTGGATAGGGTGGCTTGGGAGTGTGTTTTTGCGCGGGGCCCCCCAGCAGACGAGTCCCCTGACACATGGTACAACACTATGGATGCGTGGTGCCTGCATATTACTGCCAGCTGCGATGCGGAGGCGCCCGTGTCTTTGGAGGGGGATGTTGACATGCAGGAACCTCCCATGCACACCTCCTGGGTCACTGCAAAGCTTGCCGAGCTGCAGGACGCTCTCCAACATGGGGAGATCAGGCCTGAACAGTATGCACAAGAGCATGCTGACTGGTTGGCAGACGAGCTCGAGGACCAGCGCCTGCAGGTGGCAGGCTATGTCTGGGATGAAGAACAGTCTGATTATTGGCACCCGGTGCACAGGTGGGGCGCCGACGACGACGATGATGAACCTGTCAACGTGCTCCCGCCACCGTCTGACTTTTTAGAGACGCCGGACTCCGCACTGGGGACAAATCAGCCTCCACCCCTCGCCAACGAGCTCCCGCTGCTGTCCAAGGTTCCAGCAGCGCCTGACCACGCTGCGGACATTGAGCAGCTGTACCCATTCCCTTACATTGCCTCCGAGCTCTACGAGCTGGCCAGTCTCGAGCCTGACGTTTGTGAGCCCTGTCACAGTGCACACGCACCCCCAGCCCACGTCAAGGCACGTCCTTTCGCATTTACTACCCCGTTGCACTCTGTACATCATAAACCCGCCACAATTCGCTATACCATGCCCCACACAGCATATGTGCCTTGCAATCAGCTGCCGCCTGCAAAGCACTCTACCCACCACCTGCGCGGTTCCAGGAGCTCATCAGTGAAGCCAGCATCGCAAAATCAACACTCCGCTGGACGCTGCACCCGCTCATGCCCTGATTTCAAGCGTGGCCCTCCCCCCACACCTCGAGATTCCCCCACCACCAGCTGCACAGGAACCAGGAGAGCCTCCTGATACCCCTATGACAAAGGCGATACAGGCAGCGGTAGCACGCAGCGCAACTGCCGATGAACTGCCTCCCGTCGACCCTGTTCCACCTGACATCCCCCCCGTCAAGCTCACTCAGTACTATGCCTCCGTCCCTCAGATCTGGCGCTGAGCCTGCACATTCCTCACGATCACCACCCATCACAATCGTGCATGCTGAAGCATGTCCTGTCCCTCCTGACATATCCCACACTCACCCCTCCATTGCCCTCTCCGCTGAACGTTGATGCAATGCACTTTGTTGACTTGCCAAAAAAGGCAAGAGCTGAGATACGCGTGGGGTCGCGTGACGTTGTTTAGAGTGGGGTGGGGTGGCCCTCTTGGGCTTCTTTAAAGGATTCTATGGTGTGCCATCCTTTCTCTTACTTCCTACTAGATCATCCTTTCAGACTCATACCTTATATTTTGATTTTACTCTACATTTTCTCTCTTTCATGCCTCATAAGTATGCTTCATGCACTTATTGGATTTAGATCCTCATTCGCTACATTTCTCTACCTATGCTCTCATGGTCTCTTTTCTGATAGATCTACACTCCTCTACTATATTTTAGTCTCCTTCTTTTCAATTTTCCCACCACATTTTATCTTCTTTTTTTTCACTTACCTTTTAGTTTGCTTTTTTGAGTCGTAGGACGTCCGAGGCCGGCCATCACTTGGAGGGGGGTGCCTGTGGGAGTGCTGGCGGCACTTCCCATTCGAGCTGTCTGTCAGTAGGCAGTAGCACATCATCATATCCTGTCTTCTACTATCATGCTATATTAGCTCTGGTTCACTCTGCAGACCCCCTGGCCCCTTCCACCGTCCTTCCAGACTGGCATTAGGTCGCGGGGTTGATGCAAGGCCCACGGGCCATGCTGAAGCAAGCGGAAAGCACTTACAGAGGAGAACTACATAGAGAGAGTACACGTGGGTAGATGCGTCGTGTCCCTAGTGACAAACAGAGACACAGAGTGGAGCAACGGGATTTATTCCATTGGACCGGAGTTCAGAGTGGGATCGTGGGACCGACAAGGAATGGGCCTGCAGGCTCCCTTTGACGATAGCAGTATTATCCTAGTGGGCGGATTCAACTCTGCACCCAGAGTTCTAGGCCTGCGGTTGCAGACGGCAGCCTGCAGCACCTCCCATATACCCAAATCAGGACGTGAGAACCATGTGAAGGGTTTCTCTTGGCCTGTGATGACGCATCAGATACACATGGACATCTTTTGTTTTCTTTTGTTTTCACTCTCTGTTTTTCACATGTAAATCTATATTCTAGTAGTATAAATAGGGCTCGAGAACCCCATGGAAGGCCAGTACACCACAGCAGACATTGTTGCGGTTGTTCTCAGGCCAACTCGCGGAGAGCAGTATCTACCTCTGTTTGTAGTGTGTCTATAAATTGAAGTTTGGTTGTTGGCTCTAGTTCAGTTCAAGTTAAGAAGTTAAGCTTCACGTTGTCGACCCTGCATACATAGAGAGAGTACACGTGGGTAGATGCGTCGTGTCCCTAGTGACAAACAGAGACACAGAGTGGAGCAACGGGATTTATTCCATTGGACCGGAGTTCAGAGTGGGATCGTGGGACCGACAAGGAACGGACCCTCAGGCTCCCTTTGACGATAGCAGCATTATCCTAGTGGGCGGATTCAACTCCGTGCCCAGAGGTTCTAGGCCTGTGGTTGCAGACGGCAGCCCACGGCACCTACCATATACCCAAATCAGGATGTGAGAACCATGCGAAGGGTTTCTCTTGGCCTGTGATGACGCATCAAATATGCATGGACATCTTTTGTTTTCTTTTGTTTTCACTCTCTGTTTTTCACATGTAAATCTATATTCTAGTAGTATAAATAGGGCTCAAGGACCCCATGGAAGGCCAGTACACCACAGCGGACATTGTTGCGGTTGTTCTCAGGCCAACTCGCGGAGAGCAGTATCTACCTCTGTTTGTAGTGTGTCTATAAATTGAAGTTTGGTTATTGGCTCTAGTTCAGTTCGAGTTAAGAAGTTAAGCTTCACGTTGTCGACCCTGCAGGTGGTCTTCACGTACAAAAAGAGAGGTTTACCTACCTGAGTGGGCTTGTTGCTTCGCATCTGCTTCGCTAGTTGCATCCGTGGTTGAGATTGCCCTCAGTAACCAACAGGAAGAACAGTTTGGTCACCAGCAAGGTGCTTAAGCCTTGAAGTAGAGCAAAAGGTACCTGTGGCAGGTTAAGCCAAGGTCTACAACGAGGATTGCTTGTTGTGAGAGTGATTGGAAGCAGGATCTGTGACCTCAAATTAGAGGATTCGCTGTTGAAACCTTACAAACTTTGCCCTGATGTAGACGAAACTATCTATTAGTCTTCCTCTTGTCTTGTATCCACCCAAAACCACATATATTACTCGTTCATCGAGGCCGCGGGGCATTGTTCCATACAAATCCTGCATAGTTGAAGTGCTGCGGGCATTGTTGTCAGTCAGATTAGTGAAGATTTGTTATCACATTGGGTTTCAAAACCAGTAGTCGCATACTATGACTCGGACCCGAACTCACCAAGGGAGCGTGCTTGTTCTTTGGGAGTGATAGTAGTTGGTTGTGTGGTTGTTAGTTGTGGTGTTTGTTAGCATCCAACAATAGTCGCGTTTCTAGCTTATAGTTAAGTGCACCGTTTCACCGCATGGGGAATATCCAGGTGGAGCTGACAGAGATGCAGGATTACCTCCACCGCATCTGCCACTGCCAGGCACTGGACTGGGTTTTCCTCTCGGCACTAGTGTCTCAAAAAAACCACATATATTACTCGTTCGTCGAGGCTGCGGGGCATTGTTCCATACAAATCCTACATAACTGAAGTGCCGCAGACATTGTTGTCAGTCAGATTAGTGAAGATTTGTTATCACATTGGGCCCAGTCCAGTGCCTGGCAGTGGCAGATGCGGTGGAGGTAATCCTGCATCTCTGTCAGCTCCACCTGGATATTCCCCATGCGGTGAAACGGTGCACTTAACTATAAGCTAGAAACGCGACTATTGTTGGATGCTAACAAACACCACAACTAACAACCACACAACCAACTACTATCACTCCCAAAGAACAAGCATGCTCCCTTGGTGAGTTCGGGTCCGAGTCATAGTATGCGACTACTGGTTTTGAAACCCAATGTGATAACAAATCTTCACTAATCTGACTGACAACAATGCCCACAGCACTTCAACTATGCAGGATTTGTATGGAACAATGCCCCGCGGCCTCGATGAACGAGTAATATGTGGTTTTGGGTGGATACAAGACAAGAGGAAGACTAATAGATAGTTTCGTCTACATCAGGGCAGAGTTTGTAAGGTTTCAACAGCGAATCCTCTAATTTGAGGTCACAGATCCTGCTTCCAATCACTCTCACAACAAGCAATCCTCGTTGTAGACCTTGGCTTAACCTGCCACAGGTACCTTTTGCTCTACTTCAAGGCTTAAGCACCTTGCTGGTGACCAAACTGTTCTTCCTGTTGGTTACTGAGGGCAATCTCAACCACGGATGCAACTAGCGAAGCAGATGCGAAGCAACAAGCCCACTCAGGTAGGTAAACCTCTCTTTTGTACGTGAAGACCACCTGCAGGGTCGACAACGTGAAGCTTAACTTCTTAACTCGAACTGAACTAGAGCCAATAACCAAACTTCAATTTATAGACACACTACAAACAGAGGTAGATACTGCTCTCCGCGAGTTGGCCTGAGAACAACCGCAACAATGTCCGCTGTGGTGTACTGGCCTTCCATGGGGTCCTTGAGCCCTATTTATACTACTAGAATATAGATTTACATGTGAAAAACAGAGAGTGAAAACAAAAGAAAACAAAAGATGTCCATGCATATTTGATGCGTCATCACAGGCCAAGAGAAACCCTTCGCATGGTTCTCACATCCTGATTTGGGTATATGGTAGGTGCCGTGGGCTGCCGTCTGCAACCACAGGCCTAGAACCTCTGGGCACGGAGTTGAATCCGCCCACTAGGATAATGCTGCTATCGTCAAAGGGAGCCTGAGGGTCCGTTCCTTGTCGGTCTGTACCCACGATCCCACTCTGAACTCCGGTCCAATGGAATAAATCCCATTGCTCCACTCTGTGTGTCTCTGTTTGTCACTAGGGACGTGATGCGTCTCCCCACGTGTACTCTCTCTACGTAGTTCTCCTCTGTAACTGTCCTCTGCTTGCTTCAGCATGGCCCGTGGGCCTTGTATCAGCCCCGCAGCCTAATGCCCGTCTGGAAGGATGGCCCGCAGCCGACTCCCTTGGCCTTCAACCCACTCACTAGTACTCTGTAAGTCTCTGAAGACTTCCTCTGTGCAGTTGGTCCTCTATTGTAGGATACAACTTCTGAATGATGACTTCTGGGGCTTTTGGGGTATTTATCTCCTCTTTGTGTATGACCAGCGGCCCGCGGAGTACGCTAGACTTGATCTATACACTACAATCAGCAGCTCGGAGCTCACTCTGATCCTCCTTTGTATCACCGAACAGAAGTCCAGAGTACTAGTGATAGTACTACTAGAAACTACCTTGCAACTCTTATAATATGTGTTTGTGAGCACAAAAATAGCTAGATGACGCATATTTGGCGGTGTGCCGTCTCAGCAGGTCCATATTGGTTCCTGCAGGCCAACCCATAGCGGAACCTCGCGTGTGCCCTGGACCTTTTCCTTGCCCTCCGTCCTTCCCTCCGTCTTTCCTTCTTCTCCATCCTCTGTTTTTTCCTTGCCCCTCCAGCCTCCAAAGTCGCTGGCGCCCTAGGCTTCACGATGGCCAGGCGAGCCTCATTTTCCAACAGGAGCTGGCATTTCCAATATTTAAGCTTGCAACGTTGGCAAGCAAGGTTCCGGCTCCAGAATTTCTTCTGCATGTAGCAGGTCTTCCCGTCTTTCTGGCAACTACCACAAGCTGGAACTGATCAATTAAAATTCCTCTGGTCAGTGGGCAAAACTTACTGTCTTCCTCCGTCCACGCCTGCCACTCCACTTGTACAATGCCTTTCCGTCCCATCTGTGTGGTGATCAGACAGTGCGGAACCTCTGCGCCATCCTCATTCTCCATCTCTGTTGTCACCTTGTGTTTTCAGTTAAGGTGACTAGGCCCTGGTTGGCCAATCACCGGCTCCGTCTCTCTGTCTTTGCTTGTATCCTCCGATACCAGCTTATCAGGCACAGTGTCCTGGGCTGGTGATTCTCCACGTGCGAGGTCTGTGATGGCAACACGATCGTTTGCAATCAGCTCCTGACACTGCACGCATTCCAGGAGCTCTGCAATTTCATGTCAGTGAATCTCCACCCCTTAAGCTTCATCCTCTGCTTTGAAGAGGAGCTGGGAGAGCCGCGCTTCATCCCGTTTCGCCTCCTCCTCGGCCTCCTTCTTCTCCTGCTCCACCTGTGCGATATCCAACGCCATTTCCTTGTCCTCCCTCTCCCAGACCCTCTCTCCCTTTGCCTTTGTCCTTGTGCAGAGGGGGAGTCACATTTGATCCATTGGACATGGGAGTAATTGGGGATGGTGGTGGCTGAGAAGAAGAAAATTTTTATTCTCACGCCAATTGTTCCTTGATTCAACATGACAACAACCCGTGACTAACTATACAACTTCCCCAGCACTCCATCTCTGTCTCCGTCTCCATTCAGTACCTCTTTAGTTCCTTGTGGGCAAGGAACCTTAAGAGGGGGATATTGTTATGTCTGTGCACATCTCCGTCCAAAACCTCCATCTGGAATCTCTGGATATCCGATACTTCCGTCCTCCGGATGCGTACGTCCTAATCTATGGGCCCGCATCCAATTACTTCCTGTGCATTATGCTATGGTTTGATGCACAATCCTCCGGGGTTTTTACGCAGTGAAGTCCTCTGAGCATTTCCCCAGAAATACTTATGATCATATGCCCTATGCTCCAGATGCTACTCCTTATTGTTCTTATTGTTGTTCAACGACTTTATTGTCTTTCACCTACTTCTCCGTCCACATCCAGAAACCTCCAGATTTTGTATAAATATGTAGTTGTTCGTGGATGTACTTTAGTTTGTTAATCAACATGCTTTGCCTCTGCATTGCTCTGGTCTGACCTCTGTCCCTTACTCTGTCTGGCAGCCAAGTAAAGGGCGCTCACCCTTAACCCCCTGTGGTGATCTGCGTTAGCTCTGCCTTACCTCCGGCTATTATTCTCCAAACCTCCAGACTCCGGCCTTCCATCCCTCCAGTTCGACACGGATATAACACCTTGGTTGTTGGCTGACATTTGCTGAAATGCATATGGGTCTCGGTTGTGTGATAACTGTGATTATGCGTACCTCAATGCGAGCGGTGATGTCCAAGGGAGGGTCAATGACGCTACTCAGAACCGAACCGAACGGGATATTGCTGGAAACAGAGCTCACGGTCTTCAGGGCCAATGTCAAGGCAGTACGCCCAGTGTGGAGGGTCTTTGAGAGGTATGGGCCCTCGATATATCGTTCAGTGGGTTCTGCCCGTTCCAAAAGATCAGACTCTGGTACATCTTCCTTGTTCGCGACAGAATCGGCGTGACTGAGTTTGCGTAGAGAGAAACTCCGATAGAACTATCAGAGATGGAGAAGTGTCCAAGTCATGGCCTCAACGGAAGTAGAAAGAGGGGAGTGTGAGGTCCGTCAATAATTGGAGGTAAGGACCCCGCAAGAATTGTGGAGAAGTCAAGTAGTCACGCAAGGGAGTGGGTGAGGCATTGATTCCAGAAAAACTAAAGAACTACCTACTCACCGTGTAATTAAGTACTATTCTAATGTCCTTGTACTGTATCTACATTGTATCTAGAAAGGTCAGTCCCTTTGTATGATAAGAGTCATGTAGCAACTGAACAAGGTCACGAGCGAAGGGCGCGCGCACGGCCTTGTTCACAAACAGGACTTATCCTGTATGTGCCTATTTAGGGGGAGTCTGAGGGGGAAGACCAAAAATGTCGCCGTTTTTTGAATCTTGTGACTTGCATTTATTACCATTTTGGGAACTCATCTGATGGCATCTACTCAGTCTTCCGGCGTTAAGTTACACAACCCTCAATGTGAGCTGGTCGGCGTGCAAGCGCCGACCGAGTGAACATTGAGCCTAATGTCTGCAAATTCAATAAATCTCCTTTTTATTTTTTCTGTTTCTGTTTGTGACCCGCCGTTCACCGGCCTCTTGCTATCATTCAGAAATAAACCATGTTTTCGGGGTGCTGTACTATTTCGATCCCGAGAGGGGCGGCGACGCGTGACTTATTTTACCTAATCTTCTGAGCTGTCTTCATACCACAGAAAATTTCCCTCTTCTTCCATCTCAACATCCTCGTTGGAAGCCTGTCCATCCTCCGCAAAATTAACTGCTCGCGCTTCAACGGGTTCTTCATCTTTCGTTGTTCAGCCTGTGGACCGCGCGAGTATAATGTACCCCCTGTGGGACAATTTCGACTGAGGTGGCCTTTCCTTTTACACATGAAGCAACAGCCCTCCAGCCGCAAGCGACTGTATTCCTCTGGAGACAAGAGCGCAAGAGCGCGATAGACTTCCAATATCACATCCGCCCAGTTATGATTACTGTCTGTAGGCCGTGCATCAGACTCCGTAGTGTCCGAGCCATCTCCGGAGGCGTCACTGAGTCCCTCTGCTTCCTGAAGATTGGTTTTATCAGAACCAGACTCCGACTCTGAGTTCCATCCATATGTGCTATTTAGAATTTTTGTGTTCGATGTTCAGCGAGGGTCAACATCCGGATCAAAACATTTCCTAAATGGCTCAATAACGTCCGACAGTGTAATCGCTTATGGCACTGATACATTGCAGCCGTACCACTATACTTAAACCCCCAAGTCATAAGTTATCATAATTACCAAGAATTAGATCTGAAAATAATATAAAGCCGCTACTTCGCTTTGCCATTCTTCAACGCAAAGTTGTTCAACGCCCTCTTCAACTCGGCAATATGTCCAACTTTGAAACCAGCTTTCTCCAAATCCGTATCAGTTAGGTTCAAAAGTGCCCCAACCGTCTCGAATCCTTGGTCGTCAAGAAGCTTATGAATCTTGCCACTGAGTTTGTATTCTTGGCAAAATACAGCCATTGTCAACGGCGGTAAACCACTCCCGTCAATGGACAGCAGCTGGTGGCTGAACCTTGGCCCTTGGCCAGGTCCACCGCGGCCGCCTACCATACCGCCTATTCCACCCCTCACCACCGGTGCCACCTAGCACAATTAATTGGTGGTTTGGTGGGATCAATGACGGGAAAGCTTACCATGGATTCTGCGGAAGCGATTCACATGTTCTATAGCAAGCTGTACTGCCTGGCCAAGACCACCCTCACCGCCTGTTTGGCCACCACAACCGCCCTTGCCACCAGTGCCTCCTGTGCGGTTATTGAGGTCACCATTGTAGAGAGAAGCATGTAGACTTACCGAAAAGCTCCGTGCCGTTGTCTTCTGCTTTCTCGGACTTTGCTTCTTCAAGTTTTAACCCAAGATCTCGAAGAGACTGGTGCACCTCATGGACTGTAGCAAGCTATTGACGTGAACAAACCATGTTGAACCAGTTAAAAGAATGCTGTACCGTGGCATCAGCAATCATCTGGGCGAGATGGGTGTTGTGTTTCGCGAGGGAGGATGCATTATCTGTGCCATTGAAGAATTGAGCGAGTTTTCCTTGCAGCTGAGCGTCGTTCAAATCCTTCGTGATGGATTGTAATTCCCTGCGCCCGTCAAGTCAGGTTATGGATTGTAGGAGGTGTATTACTGACCGTTGGAGAGCGTCAACAATAAGTCGACCTTGTTGCGGCTTATCCCTGGCTATCTCCGACACGAGAGGCGAAAGAAACTCGATTCGTGTAGCCAGTTCAACGAGGCCTTGGTTGTTGGCCGATGTTTGCTGAAATACATATGGGTCTCAACTCTGCGATAACTATTATTATGCGCACCGCAATGCGAGCGGCGATGTCCAAGAGAGGGTTAATGACGCTACTCAGAACCGACCCGAACGGGATATTGCTGGAAACGGAGCTCAGGGTCGTCAGGGCGAATGTCAAGACATTACTCCCAGTGTTGGGGGTCTTTGAGATGCTTGGGTCCTGGATGTGTCGTTCGGTGGGTTCTGCCCGCTGCAAGATATCAGACTCTCGCACATCTTCCTTGTTCGCGACTGAATCGGCGCGACTGAACCCACGTAAAGAGAAACCCCGAGAGAATTGGCAGAGACCGCAAAGTGTCAAAGTCATTTCCTCAACGGAAGCAGCAAGAGAGGAGACAGCCATCCGTCTGCAATGAGTAGGTGCTTTTAGGGTCACGCGTTTAAGGAGAAGAAGCGGCTATCGCCCAGAGAACGCAGCAGCTTCTCGCCTGTAATGTCACACGAGGCGACGCCGTTGGACGTTTACCTCGTTGTTCAGACATTTGGACCATGCGAATATAATAAATCCCCCCTCCCCCCCTTCAGTACCATTTCTTCAACTTCAATCCAGGACGCCTAATTAAAGTTTTTTTTGGCCTCATAACTCATCGCACGGCGTGCACCATGGCATCAACCTTGATCTTGAATATTCATATTAGTATTAATATCCGAGTGGAACTTTAGATGATGAGAGGCCAAGAATCCAATTTTGCTTATTAAAAACCAGATCGGATAGCCCAGATTCAGAGCCACGTAGAGAATTACACAATTTTACGGAGGGAAGCAAGGGACCACGGATCCTGTGGGTATGTCAAAATAAGCTTCATTGGGCTTGTGAATTTCAATACAACTTTACCTTGAGTCCACGACTTTGCAACGGTGGCGGTAACTTCCGGGCCAAGCAGAAACAGTGCATAACATGCACGCGGCGACATGGCTAGGTATCCTGGCGCCTTGAGAAAAGGGACGTCTACCATGCTTGCTTCATGTCGACCATATATTAGGAGTACTGAAACTCCCAAGATGTCGACCCGAGACTGGGCGCTCCTGTGCCTCCTGCTTCACGCCGGTTATCAAGCACGCACACGACCACCTCCGCACTGACAGACCCCTCCTACACCGAGTTCGATTAATACAGTTTGGTCTCCCTCGCGTCAGCGTGCTCCTCGCCAAGCCACTTATACAGCAGTTCTCCCGAGGAGAGGGGCGTGTCGCAGGTGTGGCTCCTTGGAAACGTGGTTTGTACAATCTTGAAGTCCCTGTTCCAGCCAGAGTCCAGCTCCATTCAGCTTCGAGGGCTTCGATCCGACCGAGGACGTGTTCAACACGTGTACACTATAAAGTTATAAAGAGGAAGCTGAGGTGCGGACCACCATAATACATTCCGCCTTGGACCTTGAGCTTGAAAGCTCGGAATGGGTGCCAGGCGAGATTTTGAATGTTTGAATCGTCTTGCAGTTCATTCAACGCGTCGTCATCAAACAACCGCCACGGTAAAATACAGAATGTGGAGATTAATGTAAGCTTGGATCGACTTGACATTGACAGCAGTTACCGCTGAACTAAAATGTGGCTAGAACCCAAAAATACTCAAGGAAGGCCCGCGGGGAGCGGAAGTTTGTTTACACTTCGGTTTCGGTCAACGTCGTTGCAACAAAAGCAACAAGACGCAAAAGTGGTCTCTCATAACCCAATAACCCAAGAGAGAATTATCGATACACCACAAACACCCAATGTACAGAGTAAGTAAACACGATCTAAATTATACAACCAGCTTCTCGAAAGCACATTAGGATTGGACAGGCGTAAGGTACAGTAACAGGTTCGTTTGTCCGTTCGTCAACGAGATTTATTTCGGAGTGACCTCGAACTACGCAGATAGCTGGCGCGAAAGAATCGTAGATAGCCAGTGCAAGAACGCAGCGAGAAAATCAGGCAGCGGCAGCGGATCGGCGCCAGCTCTCTGCGGTCGCGGCGGCCGTTGTCGTTTTACGGACAGCTTTCGTGTTCTGGGAAATGCCAGAGGGCCGCCGTGCGCTTGCGGAAAGCGAAAGTGAAACGAGTCCTGCGCGGCGGAGGCGGGGCTGCGGTTGAAATTCATATTGACGTGGGGCGGAGACGCCGAGCATAACGCCGCCGCTCACGCCGCCTTGGTAGCTGTACGCTGCCGTGGCGGGGTTCGCCTTTGCGGCCGAGGGGGCGGAGCAGGCGGCCGACGTCGAGCTCACGGAGGACGCGGAGGTGCAGGAGGAACCGGAGTCAGACTCAATGTCAGACTCGATATCCGAATCTGAGTCGGAATCGAGATCGGCGGATTCGGAAGTGACATCGTCGGCGGTATAGCACGAGGAAAGCAGGGTTGGGATACGCGTGGGGTTCAACACGGCGCCGCGAGCGTCGCGCGCGCGGGCGTGCAGGGAACAGCGTGGCCCGCATGCGCAGGCGGGAGCCGAAGGAGATCATAGGAGGGGCGCGGAAGGACGATGCTCGAGCGTGCGTCCGTGCGAAGGGTGCGGGAGCGTCAGCGTTATTCGTGGCCACCCAGAGCATGCGGCGCGGCATCGCACCGAGCTTGACGGCCAACGAGGTCTCGGTGAGGAAGATCTTGAGATCTATTCCGCTCGAGAGGCGCTGGATCCATTCCTCCCAGCGGACGCCGGAGACGATGCACGCCTGCTGGATGGCCGGTGGGGGAGGGCACGCGGCAGAGAGCACGAGAGGTTGTTGGGGCGAAGACGAAAAAACCCGGTGGAGATAGACTTGAAGGGAGACTATCGTGGTGGGTGCGAGAGATCGCATGAGGGGTCGTGTGAGAAAGGAGACAAGGTGGTTGACTGCGGGAGAGGACATGGTGGACTCGGAGGGGCGTGAAGGAAGTCAAAAAAGTGTGAAGTGTAAACGTCGAGTGATCCACCGGGATCTAGAAAGAACGGAATCTAAGTTCTGAGAGCATTCAGTAAATGAGGTTGTCTCGTTGGAACAAGACACCTACGAAAGGCTAGCAAAAGAATGCAATGGGGTCGTGGCGTCGTAAGACCGTGAAACTGAGCAAAGTGAAGGAAACTTGAAGAAAGAGTGGAACGATCTCTCTGGGAGGTTGGGTTGCTTCCATGGAGAGCACCTTCATCTTATAGTTCCGGAAAACAATACGGCTACCGAGCCATTGTATTCCTTGTCCCCGCCGGGGCAGAGCCTTATTGTTGACGTGGCGGGGAGAACAATAAAAATGATTGGCGCTTAACCGTGAGAATAGATGATCTGATGGTGACGAAACTCTCTCACCCTCGACCACCACCATCTCGGTTCCTTGAGATCGTTCCTCGACCAGAGACCGAATCTTAGCGGCTGTCCAGATGCGCTCGCCGTGTAAGCGGTTGAACAAGGACAAATCGCCGGACGTCTCCGTTGTTTTCGTCGCAACGAGTTGCCAACGTGAAAAAACTAGACTAACCCCGTTCCAGAATCGGACTGACGGCTTCCTAAGTTCTTCTAAAATTATCGTCATTCAACACTGAGCTAAACCGCGATACAAGTACAAGAAGATACGAGAATATCAAAGGGGGTGAGTTTCGCGCGCGCGGCGGCGGATTGTGAAAATTCCAACTTATTCAATTGCTGATTATGCGCCCAGGCTCTCCCAAATTGTGCTTAGGGTAGTTCGGGTCAGTCTTGTCCGTCGCCCAGTTCAGCCAAGTCGCAGGCGTCCGCTTGATTTCACCGGAAGGCTTCGTGGGCGCCGTCGTGAGGTACTCATCGATCGTGCACGCGGAGCGGATGGCCAGGGCGATGGAGGTGAGCGTCGGGTTCGCGGCAAAGGCCGTAGGAATGGTTCCGTTGCCCCCGACGTACAGGTTCTTGAAGTTCCAGACCTTCGAGTTGTAGTCGGCGACGGAGTCGGCTTTTTCTGCACTGGAAAGCACGGGAAGTGGCAATGAGACTCGGTGTAATTTGGTTCGATGAAGATCTGACTACTTACGCAGTACCGAGGCGAACTGTACCTCCAAGATGAAGAGCTAGACCGGGGGTCATGAATTGCGGGTATGAGTCTGACAAGTTTCATCAGTCTTTCGCCATCTAATGACAACGTATAGGCTCTTCAAACCTGGGAGATACCCGCCGAGATGGTTCGCAACGTCCGTCATGCTGCAAGCTTCAAGGTAAGATCACTTCTAGGACATAGATATAGATGAGACGTACTCGTCCATCATGTTATGCGCCTCGGTAGCGAACTCAGAAGTCGGCTGATAGACAAATGTAGGCTGAGGCATCCCGAACCCGTCCTCAATGCCATCTTCAAAGATAAGCTTGTTGGTAGGGACACCGTTTTGCCTGCCAAAGAACCTGGGCATGTACATCTTAGTCGCCGCAATGGTCTGCCTGGTGGATGATTTAAGCATACCTTAGATCAACCACGAGACGCGGGTCAACTTTGGGTCCGGCTTCGCCATAGCTGAAGGCGTCGCGATGAATCTGCGCATGCCATGGACGCTAGATGTGCCATGTGCATTAAATATAGCTGAGGTGCGTGTATATATAGACCCACCGTCTTGGAAACCGCGATTCTGACTTGAGGCTCCGGATCGTGGAAGGGGCTACAATTCTCAGGCTATGGGCTCCAGTTTCGACTCCAAGCAGTACTTACATCGGAAGTAGATCCAGAGGATGTTCTTTCTTGTGCGCCTCCACCGCGTCTTTCCACCACTTAGGCTTCTCCTCAAGTTTTTTCGGTATGTCATCAACCTGAGTTATTGTGTTCAGAAAAGTTGAACTGGAGACGCAGAATCACTGACCAGTTCCTAAAGTCGTCAAGGAAGAAGTAAGTCGCCGTGGTTGATCAACGTTTAACAAAGCCTTACCCGTTTCAAGACTATCTGGCAGAATGTCATCCTGGTTTTCTCTTTTAATCGCCGCGCAAATTTAAGCATTTTAATATGACCCACGGCTGCTCGGTGATTCTCTTTCCCTATTGGTGGAATTTCATCAGACGAAATTGAACGTTATAAGTTATTTAACCTACTAGACACGGAATGGCCGTCGTCTTAGTTTCATCGCTCCGCATCCCACCGAACCCGGAGTTCGCGAGGATCTATCAAGAGGTCGACAAGGATCCTAGCACTTCATTCTGATTCCCTCACTCACCTGCGCCGTACCGATAGCGCCTGCAGAATTATGTATGGACCACCGTACACCAGAATGGTTGATATTAAATGCGCACCTGCCGCAATGACGAATGTCTAGGTATTCAATTAGACATGCAGCATATCAAGAGGGATCGTCTACCTTGGCGCTGATAGCAAAGTCCATGGCCGGAGCATTTGTGGTTCCAGCGAGGCGCGCATTGAGGAGGTCGCGCACCTCGCTGTCCGGGCCGTGTTTAAGCGTCTTTGGGTCCCCGCGATAAGTAATTCATAAAAACTCACACTATCTTGACATTGACGTTGTCGGCAGTGGCTGCATCGGCGAGTAGCTTGGTGCACCGGGTGTTTGGGAGTAAAAAAGAATCTTCCCCGCTGCTTGTTGTTCTTGTTCCTCTTTTGACTCTGCGACGGGTCGAACATGTCGCCAAAGATCTGGATGGAAGGCGTAGAAAAATCTGTGGTGAATGGACTCCATGATCATGAAGACTTACTCACATTGGCGGCAGCATGCCATTCTACGTACGGGGACCCGTTTGCAAGCCGATGACAGGCCAGGGGGAGGGCCTTAATTTCGCGGTCTGGATACGCCCTTTTGCAAGGCGTTGAGGACAACATTGTGGCGGATCGACTCGTCGAACTCCTTGACAGATGTGCCGATAAGGATTTCGGCCGCAAAGTACAGGGCTGCCCATTCGGCTTGGTCCGTCGTGTCGTCGGTGAATATCTTCGGGCGTTCGACATCTTTGTGGAACTGAGGGGTGGCACACGTCCTACAGTACACTCCACTGAGCCATTGTACAGTTTCTCAGACAGGCAGGACGTACCAGTGGCTGGTCATGCCGCCGATGGTGCGCGTCACGGCTTCAGCTGGGAGGTTGTTGAAGTCAAGCTGCTTGGGGTTTCGTCCCTCCAGAATGCTCATATCGCCCTTGCTGAACAACAGCTGGTGTGAATGTCAAGGGGATGGGAAGAGAATGGGAGTTTACGTGTCACTCCAGGCCGCTGGATCGAGTGTGGGCATCACCGCTTTGCTCGGCGGAATGGAAACGGTGGAAAGGTCTCCCTGGAAGACATATAACTCACGCAACAAGCAAGAGCGACAGATATTTACCTGAATAACCCTGTATTAAACGGTCAGAGAATTTTAACGCGAAATAACTTTGGCAGCAAACCTAACGAAGCGGTCAATATCCTTCTGGTACACGATCTCATTTTTCTTGTGAGCCGCGATCTGGCGTGTTTCCCTGGAATTCATGGTTACGCAGCGAAGTGAAAGATGTTTTTAAATGCGTACTGGTCGCCGATCTCGACCATAACAACCTGCGGAGGAGTTGAAATGTTCAGAAACACGATCTTAGGTTGAACAAAAAAAATCTCACGTTGAATCCCTGGTCCACGAGGAGGCGCGCGTATGTGGCGCCTATCGGGCCAGATCCTGCAATGAAAACCTGCCATTTCCGAGTTGAGTTGAAGGTTTGTTCAAGACAAACAGACAGAACTCGATGAAACATACATCGAACTCTTTGATACCGCTGTTGGTATGCACCACGTGGACAGGAGCCATTGTTCAGTGTGGGGAATGGAATAAAGTGCTTAGTGGATGGTAGAGGTAGGAGGACTTTATAGGAGAATTAGAGAGCACGGAGAAGGAAACCGGCAAATGTCTGCCCCCCTACGTGCCGTAGCACAGGCGAAATGACTGGAAGGTGGCGTCGTATGTTGATTCTCTTGTCAGCCGGTTTTGGCTTCGCAATTTTTGAATGTCCGGATCCGACCGATGCGTAAAAATTGCTGTCGTTCTTTCAGTGCCGTACAAAAAAGTGTTCAAAGGTCACGTAATGTGTTTGGACATTCCGGAGTTCATTTGCTGCGGGCCAGGCATGAGTGGTTCTCGGTCTTCAACTCAACTTCCGAGTTGAAACCAAGTTGCGGCTGCGTTCATTCTGCCTGTCCGCGGTTCCGGTTGTTGAACACTGGGTACAGGATACTTCCTCTTGTCGCTCCGTCAACCGCCAATTTTGTGAGGACCTCCCCAACTCAGTGAGAACATGACACAAATCCGATGCCACCGGCATACTGCCAAATCCAGACGGGATACGGCAAGTTCTACTCGCCAATCAGCGCCGCTCAATTTATTGACATTTATAGTTCATTCGTCCAGTTCGGGGGAAATTCTCCCCAAACTGGGACGTGATTCGCAAATCGTGATCTAAGCCGCCGAATGTAGTTTATGTTAGAAACAGTCTCGTGGACTGATCAGAAACTTTCGGAGCTAAAATTCCTGCGGAAGTATTTGGATATCCGGACAATGTAAAGTCAAATGCCGAACAGCGGTGTTTGCAGCTCTTCTATTTCATACGTAGGCCTCTCGAAACTATGATCAATGCGCTGCATAGCGAGACAAAGTGATTCAAAGGACAACATAACGGAAAGAAATTCGCTACTACGACTCGAAGGTGTCCTACTTCGTAAGAATGCTCGTCACGGTTCCTACTCCGGAGTTGAGCAATCCCGAGAGAAGTCAAAATAACTCGAATGATACCTCATCAAGGCTGGACCACAGAGAGTGATTTCGCAGAAGCTGGTACCTTTCCCATCCCGTTCGGGAGAATATAATCCTAGATCCTGTTCTGTCACAGGTTTGATTTAGGGGAAAGTGGGCCAATTGCCTCCAGGAACGGCTGGAGCGAACTGGTTCACATCTCCGACACAATCATCTCACAAAATGCTGTCATCGGTACTTCTCGACGCCATCGAATCTGGATGGGGGGTGTATCATACTCGCGTGGTCCACAGGCTGAACAGTGAGTTTACAGAAGATAAACATGTAGTACTGTACAGGTGGTTATCCTTACAGAATTCTACAAGATGTCAACTGAGCACAACATCATTCCAGGGGGTTAATATGGCACATATAGTGTGCAAAAATTATTGGGTTACCTCTTGGCTGGAAGCAGGGCTCTGGCTTGGGCAGATGGAGCGGTCCGCGCCCATGCGCATCTCTTATTTGCGCAATTTCGGGCCACGTACACACGGACTTGAGTGCATTTGCTGTTGGGATAGCTGAGGGTTCGAGGGAGAGTCAAATGTATGTCCTCCGTCTTCTGCGGACGATTAACGTTGATTGGCCATGGAGCAATAAAACGCTTCAGATGGCCCGGATATGGGATAAGGATATAATTTCTGGTCACGTTGTATGGTGGGCCAGCGCCAACTGACGACTGAATGGACACAATTATATCACGCTCTGACAAGAAATACAGTCGCTTGTACTACGGACTGGCACCTGCGTCCGTAGCCACGAATTATGGATGTTTCTCCTCGCTCTGTCAAATTCTGTCAAATTCCTCCGCGCTGAACGAGGACAAAGAAGCGCGCAGAGCGACATACCTACGCCTCCTCAATTCCTGGGCTGCTATCGAGCAAGTCTGCCTTCTGTCCCGAACTGGCTCTCAATAACGATTGCTGGACTGGCGCCAGACGCCGTCTCGAGTCTGCTGGGGAACTGAAACGGTGAAATTGGGTTTGACTGTGCATCCCTCGTCCGGTTGGTGTGCTGCGCCTTTAGTATGGTACTGTATCATTTCGACCAAACGTTCAGATGTCAAGTGATAGGCTGTCGTGAACTACAAGACGCTGACTTTGCGATTTTGGGCCAAATAGGCGAAAAAAAGTCAAAAATTTCAGTCCAGCATTTGTCAGATTGCTACTTGGGGGTGGAGCCATCGCGGGGCGTGGCAAATACTCATAATTATGGTCCTAATTTATGGTGTTCGTTTGGGTTCTCCAATTTGCACTTTTTGCTTCTGTTCCTGTGAGGCATGGCAGAATCCCAATAGCTACCCTTCATCGCAACACGCCGCCCAGTCTTGCCAGGGAATTTCCTGGTGGTGGAAAAAGGGTTCAGAACAAAGTCTGTGCTGTCTTTGAGCCTATCTGTGTGCGCAGATTGGGTACTATGGGGTATGTGATCCTATACATCCTATACATGAAGGCACAACGGATTTTTGATTGACAGAAAGTCACATGAGAACTCACGTGACATTGTCAAGGTGTTAGTGCCGGCTGTCGAGATATTGTCGCCGGGTCCCACGGCTCGGAACTCACTGTGTATTTCTCACCGGAGGCGCCGCGCACCGCGAGCGTTAGCGAGCGGCAGTGCGGCGTCGGATGGCTCGGAATCTGCTGTGTCTGTGCAGAACTAGGATAAAGCTGTGTCTGGCCACCTGTGGCGAAGACACGGGGTGCCCACATCTTGTGCTTCTTCAAGGGCAAAAGGGTCTGTTGACAGTTTGTTGACAGTTCTCTAAACACTGCGGAGATGCATTTGTTTTACGAGCCAGTAAAAAGTATTTGAGGTTCAAGCTGTTTGATAAGGTGTTTTATCTACAAGTAAAAATAAAAGTATAAAGAATCATTTTTCACGCCATTTTTCATTGAGACAAAAGAAAGCTTTTACAAGGGGAAAAATTGTGCTGTTTTTCACACACCTTTCATCTCACTAAAACAAATTCTTTTCTGTTGGAGAAACAATTTGTTTTAGTGGGATGAAAGGTGCGTGAAAAACAGCATAATTTTTCTCTGGTAAAAAGCTTTCCTTTGTCTCAGTGAAAAACAGTGAGAAAAATGATTCTTTATACTCTATTTTTACTTGTAGATAAAACACCTTATCAAACAGCTTGAATCTCAAATACTTTTTAGCTCATTTTACCCACGGTAAAACAAACACATCTCCGCAGTGAAACACATGCACACAACAAAATGCCACCTAGTATTGCTAGGAAATTTTTTGGTGGTAAAAAACATGGTCTATGTTATCTTTGAGCCTGCCTGTGTGCACAGGTTGAGTCCTCAAGGGATTTTAATGCCTCTTCAGGGGCAAAAGTGTCTAAAAACAGTTCTACAAACAAATACACACAACAAAATGCTGCTCAGTACAGCCAGGAAATTTACTAGCAGTGAAAAAGGGTTCAGAATATGGTCTATGCCATCTTTGGGCCTGCCTGTGTGCACAGATTGAGTAAACCCCATCCAGAATTCTGCTGAATTGCTGTTCATGCATTGTAATGGGCCAAATCCTATTTCAAAAAGGTTTTTTTTTCAATCTAGCAAGTCACAAATTTACTAATCTGCTGGGTTTATCGAATGTGTTCAGATTCTTTCAGCTGGTTTGTCTGCACTCAGCTCCAAGTACCTGCCTGCTGTTTTTTTTTCTTTTGGTACAGTTGAAGGTAGGCCACAAATATGTTCTCTAGAAATTTTGCCTGCTGCCATCTTCATACCACAAGGCATAAGCAACACAGGAGTGTGTTTCCAGGTACAAGGGCATCTGTCAACTTGTCAAATGCAGATCACGGATGGATCTCAGTCAATCAGGTCTCACGGTGGTGAAAAGACAGAGGTTAATTGAGAGTTAAAGCCTGTCAAGGAAAAGTTGAGAATTCTGGCAAGACTTTGAGGGATCATAGGTTTCACTTGCTCACAATCACAAGTATGTGGGAATGCTTGAAAGAGTGGGGTGACTCACTATTTCATATGTGATTGACAGTCCCAAGTCGATCAATTGCCTTGGAAATAAATTCTGAAACAACGGAACACCCCTAACTTATCCCACCTGGAACCTCTATCCACCTCTACCATTATTCTACATACAATCTCAACCTTGGTGTTCCCTGTTCTAGCTGTGGCCTTTCTCTTATCCTCATAAAAGCTTTTATTAGACAACTCTATCTATCTACACGGACTAGATGGTAACAGATGAGTTTCCAGCAACAACTGGTGCATTGGGAACAGAAAAAGAAATGAGCATACATGGGATTGGAACTGCATCAAGGGGAAACTATTACAATATCAAGTTTGCTGCATTTTCTAATGTATCACAAAAAACTAATGGTCCTTGAACTTTGTAGTGACATTATGACATGAAATAGTTACATGAATGAGCTGGGACCTAATAAAAACCGACCACTTTTTTCTGCCTCTCAAATGATCAAGAATGAGTATTGTATAAAAATAATTACTTGTAATAGATGGGAAATTTCTTGTGATTGTTGAGGAATGACCTGGATTAGGCCTCTCTAAGGCATTAGCTAAACCTTTAGGAATAAATTATCATCCTTACTTGTCATTTTCTTCAAGCCAATAGGTGCCAGGGGTGCTTAGATAAAAATCAGGAAGATCGCAATTACCCAAAATAGAAGGCTGTTACATCCCAGTCACTTCCGACCTTGACCAGCATCTGGCTGGTCATTTCCAGCCACCAGCTTACCGGCAGTTACTGGTGTGGAAGGGTAATGCTCCTGGAGTGCAGTCCAGTATGGGGAGGATATTCCCGCTGGGTATACCGACCGGTAGAATGGTAAAGAGGTAAGTAAGAAGAGTAAGATGGAAGGAATGCAAATGAGGAATATCTAAGCAGTAGTAGCACTGAGTAGTCAGATCGGTAAATATTTCCCCTGGTGTGTAGCATCAAGGAACAAGGATTGACGACAGTAACTGTCAAAATAACCCGAGCATGCGAGTTGGAGCCTGGTTGGAGTTTGTTTGATAATTCCCAGAAGGAGCCTAGAAGAAAGGAAATGCCTTGTGCAGAGCACGGGTGGTATGTCTGCACAAAGCACAACATATGTGACAAGGTGCAACTGGAGTGAATCCAGCCAGTTGGACCTCACAAAGAGTCCGGGGATGCATGAGAGAGAAGGAAAGAGGTTTGGAGCTGATAGTGGACGAAGATCGACGTGGATTGAAGCTCTTGACACAGGACTGAGTGGTGGTAAGAGGCAAGCAATGAGGCGGCGTTATTTACAGCACAAACAAAGTTACATAATTGATCACTCGGCATGCCCATTCTCGAAGGCTGCCAGGGCTGCACTACTAATTCAAAATATGTACTCTAGGCCCATGTCAAGGCAATAGCCAGAGGAGCACACAACAGAATAATCCCTCCATCTAGGGCATGCAAAAGAATGCAATGGCTCAGTCAATGGAAAGCAAAAGGAGCAAAAGGGGGCTGCCCACCAACAACCCCAGTGTTGGCCCCCAACAACACCCTCCCATGTGAGACCTTTGAACCCTAGACTTCGGAAATACCCAGACTCCTGAACCCCTGTCAAAGAAAAGGTAAACTATTTTTATATAAGGAAAAATGTCACTACAACCTGAAGTCCATCTACATGGCAAGACGTCTGAGTTTGTGGCTCGGAGATGCTGAAGGAAAAATGAAGAATGAATGCCCATTATCCGACTGGGGCTTGCTTTGATATTTCATGTGCTTGGCTGACCTTGTGCTGTGCTTGTCAAGTCCCAGATGCCTTTGATCGGACATTAAGTCTAGTAGGCGCCGGTTAAGCACCTGGTGCAAATGAACTGAATTCTGTATGAAAAATAGGGAAGAAAAATATAGTGAGTAGGTTCAGATAAGTGGCGTGAAGAGAGTATATATGTAAAGGGACAAGTTGATGAATTAGGATATGTAAATGAAAGAAAATGTCGAAAATACCACCATGTGTAGAGTAGTGGTTCAGCCACCCGTCCAAAGTGTTTCCACACCTTGGCCATCCAACCCTACACACCGGCCTCTCCATACTCAACAGGCTTTACACAATGAAGGATTATTGAGCATTTCCCATTTAACTGCCTTTGCAGTTCCTAACCATATGCTTCCCTTTTGTCTTACTATGACTCCATCACATGCATACTTCTATGTTTTCCACATTATTGTTTAGATGGACTTCTTTCTACATTCAGGAGTACAGTTAGGTACCTGGTATTTAAAGCCCTAGCTATTGTCTTGTACTTCAGTTTGATTATAAACATTGCTTTGGACTTCTCCTTGGCTCTGAGTCAATTCTGGTCTTCCAGCTAGCCTTCCATCACTCCGATGAGATGGCACACCACCAAGTATGTGTCATCTAGCTATTTTTGTGCTCACAAACACATATTATAAGATTTGCAAGGTAGTTTCTGGTAGTACTATCACTAGTACTCTGGACTTCTGTTCGGTGATACAAAGGAGAGTCAGAGTGAGCTCCAAGCTGCTGATTGTAGTGTATAGACGAGGTCTAGCGTATTCCGCGGGCGGTCGCTCTTACACATAAGAGAGGAGATAAATACCCAAAAGCCCAGAAGTCATCATTCGGATGTTGTATCCTACAATAGAGGACCAACGACTGCACAGAGGAAGTCTTTGGAGACTTACAGAATCATAGTGAGTTGATTGCAGGCTAAGGGGAAGTGGCCGCGGGCAGTATACATAGGCTGCGGGCCACTCATCCAACCAGACAATAGGCCGTGAGGGGCAAGGTAGTTGCCCGTGGACCGTGTCAAAGCAGTGGAGAACAGTTACAGAGGAGAACTACGAAGAGAGAGTACATGTGGGGAGACGTGTCGTGTCCCTAGTGACAAACAGAGACATATAGAGTAGAGCAATGGGATTTATTCCATTGGACTGGAGTTCAGAGTGGGATCGTGGGCACAGAACAAGGAACGGACCTGCGGGTTCCCTTTGACAATAGCAGGATTATCCTAGAGGGTGGATTCAACTCTGCGCCCAGAGGTTCCAGGCCCACGGCACCTATCATATACCCAAATCAGGACGTGAGAACCATGTGAAGGGTTTCTCTTGGCCTGTGATGATGCATCAGATATGCATGGACATCTTTTGTTTTCTTTTGTTTTCACTCTCTGTTTTTCACATGTAAATCTATATTCCAGTAGTATAAATAAGGCTCGAGGACCCCACGGAAGGCAGTACACCACAGTGGACATTGTTGCAGTTGTTCTCAGGCCAACTCGCGGAGAGTAGTATCTACCTCTGTTTGTAGTGTGTCTATAAATCGAAGTTTGGTTGTTGGCTCTAGTTCAGTTCGAGTTAAGAAGTTAAGCTTCACGTTGTCGACCCCGCAGGCAGTCTTCACGTACAAAAGAGAGGTTTACCTACCTGAGTGGGCTTGTTGCTTCGCATCTGCTTCGCTAGTTGCATCCACGGTTGAGATTGCCCTCGGTAACCAACAGGAAGATCAGTTTGGTCGCCAGCAAGGTGCTTAAGCCTTGAAGTAGAGCGAAAGGTACCTGTGGCAGGTTAAGCCAAGGTCTGCAACGAGAATTGCTTGTTGTGAGAGTGATTGGAAGCAGGATCTGTGACCTCAATTAGAGGATTCGCTGTTGAAACCTTACAAACTCTGCCCTGACGTAGATGAAACTATCTATCGGTCTTCCTCTCGTCTTGTATCCACCCAAAAACCACATATATTATTCATTCATCGAGGCCGTGGGGCATTGTTCCGTACAAATCCTGCATAGTTGAAGTGCCGCGGGCATTGTTGTCAGTCCGATTAGTGAAGATTCATTATCACATTGGGTTTCAAAATCAGTAGTCGCATACTACGACTCGGACCCGAACTCACCAAGGGAGTGCGCTTGTTCTTTGGGAGTGATAGTAGTTGGTTGTGTGGTTGTTAGTTGTGGTGTTTGTTAGCATCCAACAATAGTCGCATTGCTAGCTTATAGTTAAGTGCACTGTTTCATCCGAACCTCAACCAGCCTTGGTGGTTACACTTGCCCTACCTTCCTGTGGCATTGTGCATATATCTGGTCACCTCTGATCACTACTGGCATGCTGGCACTCTGCCAGCACTTATCGGTAACATCCTTTATCCCCCCAGCTCAGTATATAACAACAGCATAATTGGGCCAGGCATAGCAAAATATTTCTAAAAATGGGGGGTTCTGATCTCCTCTCAATGAAACAACTGTAAATTATCCAATTTAGATAAGCTTCATACCCACCACTTTGCTAATACTCAAACTCAGAAAAGTTTTGTCTGAGGCCATGACCAAACTCTGATCAAGTGGCATTCACAACTATCATGACTTAATGACTTCATGACTCTTACAATACTTTCCTGCCTCATATGGGCTTGTTGAGGTGCCTGTACCTAAGCATTCTTTGTGTAAACAAATATCACATTGTTAAATTGTTAAATCCTTACCACCATGACTAAGGACACTAGAGAGTTTGCAGTCTGAAGTTCCTTCATCGCCCAGCCCAGTCCAGAGAAATAGAAGAACTTGTAGCATTGCTGTCAAAAATGGCAGAGATGGGCATATCACAGAGTGTAGCTGCAGAAGACAAGGAGAAGGGAGGACACAGAGGGCAGAAGCTTGGGTGGAAGCAATAGGGACGTTGTGCAAAAGCTGCATAGGCTGCATGTGGCTTTTGGGCATTGTGCAAAGCCGTTGTATCGGCTTTTTTAAATCTTTTTTCAATACTATTTTTGTAATGTAAACATGGTATTTAGGGCCTGGATTTTAGGTTCTGTGGTGCGCTGCGGTAGTGAGTGTGGGAAAGCCGTGTATTGATGGCATCAACCGCTGTCTCCACAACGCTTGCCTTGCAAACAAGTTGAACAACATGTGCAAGGACGAGAGGAAGGCTTCTTGATGCATTTTTTCTTGTGCCATCACAAAAAAAAACCCGGGTAGTGTCGTATGAACGAAAGACAGCAGTTCATGCCATCAATGTGTGGCTTTCCCACACTCACTACCACAACACACCACAGAACATAAAATTCGGGCCCTAAATACCATGTTTACATTACAAAGATAGGATCAAAAAAAGATTTGAAAAAGCTGATACAATGGCTTTGCGCAATGCTCAAAAGCTGTATGCGGCCTATGCGGCTTTTGCGCAACGTCCCTAGTGTTTTTAGTCCTCTGATCATTGTACTTGCGATGATGGCTTGATCTCAGTCCTTGAAATACTGACAGATTGCAGGCCTGAACATAACCAAGATTGACAAATCAGCAATGTTAGCAGAAATGACCAATGGTATAAATTGAGATTCTGAGGTGCCACTAATGGTCTTGACAATTCAGGGAGATGGAACACTCTACATATCAATTTCTGGTAAATACCCTGACTAATATCTTTTTTTTTGGTCAATATTTTACAGAATTCCTCTATGACTAATTGTATATGAGTAAAACATGTGTTTGGCCTTCTGTGAAAGTGCAATCAATCCATCTGTTCCTGGGTAGTCAAACCTAAAGGTTCAGCAATGAACGTGAACAATTGAGATGACAGGTGACACCCATGAACCTTTGGTCAAAATGCTACAGTACTCAAAGTTTTCGTTGTGTAAGTGTCCATCTATTCAATGCATGTCAGCAGGGAAATAAACGGAATTGAACCCCTATATATATGCCGCCATGCCCATAGATGACATGCCAGCCTCACTGCATCAGCCGGAAGGCCCAAGCCTCTGTTACTGTGGGATATGTTTTAGTGAGTCCTCATGTCAGTTACACTGCTTACACATTTAACAAGTGTAAGCAGGGAAACAGACAAAATCAAGACATCAGCTGTATAACAATGCGGAAAACCTCTGTTGAAGCTGTCAATTCAATCCACTCAAGGCAAGCCATATCAACAGATATTCAAAATGGGCATCCATGCTTCTCTGGCAAAATATTATCTATAAAATGGGCCATCCAGTTCTGTCTCATCCAACTTACTTCCAATAAGTCTTCCTCTCAATTCATAGCAGTTTTTGGCACCACAGGTGTTCAAAGTCGTGTCCCAATTGCCTGAAATAGTGTACAAGCATTGGTCATAACATCAAATGGACTGTACCACAGGTTCAGCTGTCATGGAATGGCTCCTCAAGGCGGGCCCTTCACTCTGCAGGCAATTACTCGTGATCTGAACACTGTGTCATCCCTGAGGCTGTCACAGCTACGAGCTGTCTGCTGGTAGACAGAAATATGGGTCGGTTGCCAGAGATACGGGGTGTACGGGTGAATGAGAAAATGAGCAAAAGGTCCCGGAAATGTCGTATATGTGTAGAATAGAAATCGGGTGCAAATTGTGGGAAATGCCGTGTGGGTGTAAGGTACGGCTGCAGCTCATAATAGCTCGGTGGAGGGATAGATCTGGAGTAAAGGTGGAAGGTAGTCACTGGCGACATACTCCTGTTGGAGTACTCAAGTCACTGGTCGCAGCATATGTGGTGGTTTGGAGGAGAAAAGATGATATTTTTACATGTGTACGTACAGAGCAAATGATCGGTCCGATGACCGATCTTTCGTACGCTACAGGTGTACTAAGGGCGAGAAGGAAAGTCAACGAGCGGGTCATCCCCCCCCCTTCCACAAGGCTCAAGGAACATGGTGTCAAGGTTGTGAATGGGGACATAGGTGACAAGGTCTCACTGGTTACTGCTCTACAAGGAGCCAAGGCCATCTTTGCAGTATGGATATTTTCATGATAACTCAAATGCCGTGAAATACGCAATAATATCCTTGGCAGGTGACATTCCCTAAGTGGCCCAGGTTTGGTGAGGATGGGTCAGATGAGATAATTCAAGAAAAGAACATTGTCAATGCAGTGAAGGAGGTTGGGGTCAAATTCTTTGTTTTTATGTGCACATGTTCCCTTCATGCAGGCACGCAAATCTCACATGTACAAAGCTCCGTCCCCAACACAAGTAAATTATCAAAAAAGATACCTCCTCACAAATTAATTCTCTGGGGGGCTCTTATAGATGAACATAAGGAACTTAGATTGTAACAGCAATCAGGTACTGCACCATTCTCAGACAAAATCAACCACACAAATCATTTTGCAATTTTCTATACTAATAAAGGTGTGAGGTAAATTATATACAACACAAGGTTCAGAAGGAAAATTCATTAGTTGGATAGCCTCTGGCTAGCTAGACTAACTGCCTGGTCCCCTTTTTTTCTAGCTGTGCAAGTCTATGATCAATTTCTCCGATGCTGTTAAGTTGTGATGACTTCTCAAACAGTGGAACAGCTGCTGTCCAAAGATCTGTGGCATATGGAAAGTTCCCGCTCTTGTTGGCAAGATCCCCGAGCCGCAACAAGCATTGAGCTCTGCTCCGGTGAACGTCCATATACGTAAATCCATCGAGAGCCACTGTATAGAGACTGTGTGCTGTGTCATTGTTTCCTTGGACCATGAATTCATCTCCAAGGGATAGGAGAGCCTTGTGAAGTGACAGTTTGTCCTCAAACCGTTGTGCATGTACCAAGTATATGATGGACCACATGGATGTGCCCTCTTGCACAGGCCAGCGATTTCTGTCAGCTAGTTTCTCCAAACAGTTTGCCACAACCTGATGGTCTTTTCCCCAGCTTGAAATAAGGCAGTCCTTGAATACAACCTTGGCTGATAGGGTGTCCCCTTCCCTGAGTTTGAGGTCTCCTGAAATCATTTCACAGAAAGGGACATTTTTGTTCCTGCCAAGCACTATTCTGGCTTCATTCAGGCTGTGCTCTACATCTTCGGCAGTCGCCCCAGTTGCAATGTCAATCTCTGCAATGCTAAGAAGTGCCATGGCATACATATAGCCTCGACAATCTTGATCATTTTGAGCAATTTGGGCCAGGATGTTTCTTGCCTCAGTATATTCAGATTTCAGCAGATGCACCTGGGCCATGCTGACTGCAATAGCAGAGTCCAGGGTACCTCCCAATAGCCCACACAATGCAAGAATTTCTTTGGCACTTTCTAGCTGGGTCATGCTAATTTGGTAGTTACCACGCTGTGCTGTACAGTGAGCTAGAACTGACAGTGCTCTGGCCTCCTGATATAGATTGGCAGACAGATTTGCCAGGCCCCTTGCTTCATTGGCACACAGATGAGCTGTATAGTGGTCTCCGGTAGCCCACTTGACTTGAGACATGTCAATCAACACACTACACTGTCTGTCTGTATCTTCACAAGATCTTGACAATTGGAGTGCCTGCTCAAGGAATTGCATTGCAGTAGATATATTCCTTTGGAGGTGGAATGAGTAATGTCCTGCATTCTGATAGAATGTTGCTATCATAGGCAGTGTCAATTGGAAGAACTTGACCAAAAATGATAGCCCACTTACCCTCAAGTTGTGGATCATTGAGGTTATTGCAATATTGCATGCCTTGTGCAATCAATACCTCCCCATTGTACCCAGGATGCATTTCGAGTGATAAAAGAACTTCTGCAACAAAGTGTACCTTTAGGATATTGTCATTGACTTGGGGAAGTACAGCCGAAAGGTGATCAATTAACGGAGTAAAACTGCGGGCAGTTGTTCTGTTGAATGAGTTCAAATTCAGAATACAGTGGATGATGTCTGCGAGATCCGTATTATCGGCATGCAAGCCAAATAACAAGATTTGTTGCAGGTTGCCAAGATTCAGTGTTACTTGATCAATAATGCCTCCGAGTTGGACTCCACTGCACGTTCGGTAGTCCCTGTATAAGGATAAAAGCCATTGAAAATGCTTTAGAAGTGGATGCATAAGAAACTGTGAAGGAGGAAAGAACTTTCGGATATGTTCTCTGATCGGCATTAATGATCTGAGTCGCTTCTTGTTATCATTATAGGCCAAGGAGGTAGCAAGTAGTGCAGCTCTGCAACCAAGAATGTCGTGGATAGGAAGATTACTTTGGAGAAGTTCAACATCTGAAAGTCCATCGGGGAGAATCGACAGCAGACTCAACAAGTCCTTGGCACCGGATGTGATCCGAGGACTTGAGAGAGAGACCAATTGATACATCCAAATTGGATTTTCTATTGTTACCAGCAGAGAGCAGAGATGTTTTCTCTGTCTCCCAGCGAGCTAGGACATTGTCAAAGCCGTCATAGTCTACCAGATGGGCAATAAGATCCACGGCCAAGGGCATGTTATCTGTGAGTTTCAGAAGTTGATTGATGTCTTTTTGATCGTACGACCCATCCGTAATAACACCAAAGGCTTGGAGTGCAGCCTCATCTGACAGAGGCTTCAAGGGAGGCAAACAAGGTCGAGTCCATGCAACTTTGCCAGGTCTTTCTGCACCTCGCAAGGTGATCTTTTGGCATATAAGCTACCTGAAATCGAACAACTAACAGCAACTTACTATCAATACAAGATGTGGGATTTCTGTTAAGAGTGAGAGGAATTCTTCGACTCCTCCACGGGACTGCATCGGTTCCCACGGAGTTTCCAAATTGTCCAAAACCAAAAGACAAGGCGGCTTGCAGGAAAATTCCTGAACAACTGGCTTTGTGAGATCACTTCCTGCATTCAATCCAATGTGTAGGCCAATCAGGGCAGCTAGCTCAATGCTGGTGGTCGTGGATTCCGCACTGACAAAATATCTGTCTCTGAATCTGCTAGAGACATAGGGATGGTGCAGTACAGCTCTTGCCAGAGATGTTTTGCCCATACCCCCTCCTCCAAGAATGGCGACCCGAGAGACATTTTGCATGAGAAGATTAATGATGTGGTCCAGTTCCGCTTCACGCCCATAAAATATCTTTGGGGTTGAGGGCAACATGGAAAACGAATTTGAGCTTTTTAACAAAGATAAGCACAAGTTCTAATTCAGACTAGTCCTTACCTATTTTGAGAACCGTTGATGCCATGGTATATCTAACTCACAGATTATAATCAATCTTTCAGAACACATAATGGACGTACCGAGGATAACTGGTCTGACAATGTACCATCAGAAAGCGTTGAAATTAATTCGAGGAGTTCATGGTGCATATTTTCTGTCCTCTCCCTCATTTCATGGATGCTAATGAAGCTGGTTTCAATCTCCATCCAACCACGTCAGAATATCTCTTGCTTCAGATTTGCTGGGTAAAACTCACTTTGAACACCTCCAAAACTCGGGTCAATCCCGAGTGGCAATTTTTAAGCAGGGTGTTCATTTCTCTCTGGCGGAAGAGGTACTTGATTTTGCTCCTCTCTTGTTGTGATTCAACAAATGTGTATATCTTCTGTAAAGTTCTGTATATATTATGTCAGCCGGATCTTTCCCCCCATTATGAAACGATGTACTCTGAAAATTTTCCCATATGATGGAGGATCGCTGGGGGTAAAGACCCCACGGTCTCGGATTTTATATGTAGGTCAACAATTGCATAGAGAACTTGGGGGATGTTCTCCAGGAGTCGAAGACATTCGTCCCTATTTCTCTTGACATTCTACAATCCGAGCAAGTCATTGGTTAGGAGGAGATGAAATGAATTCATTGCTTACATCTATTGCAGTGATCAATGAAAGAGTTGTCTTTGAAATGGTTTGGACGAATGAGGGACCGAATGCATCATTGAGCCTGTCGAGCAGTGTCAATGCAGGAATCAAATTAGCTGTGATGTTGTTTAGGCGGTTTTCGACTGGAGCGACATGGCGGGGCATCTTGGAAATGGCAGCCACGATCTCACTATGTCGAACTTTATATTCATGCTTTCTCGCTTAGTATTCCGGGACTTGTTCAACACCGCGGTCACACGTCTCTCAAATTTGCAGTCACCCTGTCAAGACCATGGCGATGTCCCGAAATTTAACTACGCGTTGTAGTATTATGTTGGAAAGTTTTAAAAAGGTATGGAAGGATGTCGCGGGATGCCAGTCTACCCACCCACTCTTGAAACCTGATTCTACGTTAATTTTCATGGGCTGGTGGAACTTGCTCAAGGGCAGGTCATCAAGCCCCTGGCGTGCCATCGTGACTGGCACCTTGAATGCATGCCATTATGGCTACCACTTGAAGTTCTGTATTACCGTGCAAAATCCCGTGGCATTGGTACCGATGGGCACAAGCCGAGAATCGCCAAAGACGGGGGGATGAAACAAAATATAGTCTAGACTCAGGCCACGTGTAAGTCTGCTGCGATTGATGTCCAGTGCAAAGTAGATGGAAATACCATGATACCTCGTCTGATGAAATCCACAAGGAGACTGGAAGAACAGAATCCACCAAGAAAAATATTCTGGTATGTACTTAGTCTGACCCCAGGAAGTCGCTGCCTTTCGCTCAAAGCCCAGTTTAGAGCCTTTTTCATCGCGTTCGGGCCGTCTTGGTTTAGATGTTTCTCGGAATTGTGAATCGTAAAGTCATTCGTGGTTCCAATTCTATCGAATCCTACAGTGTATCAACCCTCTAGAAACTTCCTTATACCAAAGCAGCATCCCTAGACAGCTCTTTGGACAGAACTGCCAGCTCCACATCCCCCCGCCGGTGTCGTACTTCCCGTAGACGACGCTTTCGACGGCGTATCCTCCCCCGGATCGCCGCTACCGGCCAAACTTCCCGCCTCCGTGTTGCGCGGTGTCTCAGCAACAATATTCGGTGGAGTCTCCGAGCCCATCGATCTCTTTTTCTCGTCCACTTCGACACCACGTTGGCGCTTCGCCTCCTCGTCTCCGCGTCCCAGCTCCTTGTGCTTTATCAACAATACACTCACCAACGTCGCACACACTGTCATGCACGCGTTCATGATGAAGAGAGCACTGAAGCCCTTCGTATATCCGTGGTATAGCACGTCGGTCGCCGTGGCCTGCGAGATGCCGATTCTGGACGGTGTGTGGAGGAGCGCTGGGTCGTCGATGATCCTGCTGATGTCGGCGGCGGAAAAATTGAGGGCCGTCATGGCAGTGCGCAGTTTGTTGTTGACTAGGGTGGAGGCAACGGCGAGGGAGAGAGTCCCGCCGAGGAGCCGGATGAACTGCATTGACGCATTTATAATCGGGTTGAAAAGAAGCAGATGATTTGAGACATACATTGCGCATGGCGGTGACGACAGACATATCGCGCCTAGGAACGCTAGCTTGGACTGCTATTGTGGTGGTTTCTGCGCGGTTTTGCTATTGGATCAGATCTTTCGCCGTATGAACTTTCGACGTACGCATGGTCTGAAATGCATGCTCAGGACGGCTCAATAATTGAATGGCAATAAGAGGAAATATACCTGCCCAGAACCGGACCCAGCAAGTATCATATACACCGCGAGGACGGCCTTTGGGGATCCGGGTCGGATGGTGGATATGCATCCGCAAGCGACGGACCAGATGGCAAAACCAAGATGTACAATCGTCTAAACTCAGTCAGTTTTATGGGAAGACGTCAAAAGTCGTTGGAATCTCACCCGATAATGCCCTGTGCGGCTCACCAGCATGCCCTACCACAGAGAACGTATCAGTGGATCCCAAAATTAGAGGGAGCGGATGGATACGCACCGCCAGCCAGCTTACGATGCTCTGCGTTACCAGAAACGGGACGAGGAATAGTCCTGGAGTGAGTCCAATCAATTAACCACTTCCTCCCTCAGCAAAAAGGAAAGAAAGTTACCAGCATGAAGGGAATCATAACCCAGGGCGACTTGGAAAAATTGGGGAAGGTAGTACAGTGTCGAAAAGAAGACGAAGCCACTGCAATGATTATGTTCTGGAAAATGAACAACAAAAAGCGCACAAGGAACCATACTTGATGAACATCGCAATAAACACGCCCGTTACGGTCGAGTGTTTGAAGATATACACTAAGCAGCCGTTAGGTGCTCCCGGGGGAATAAGCTACAGAGAACGTACTTGGAACAATGGGGAGCCGTGCTCCCTTCCACTCCCAGAAGCAAAATATGCCCACCACGATCATACTCGAAACTAGAGGCGCGAGGACGACAGATGACTTCCACGAGAAAGTAACGCCTCCCTGCGGGTCCGTTTAAACCGTTCGTTACCGTTCAGAAATGCATAGCCTACTCACCCAAATGAGAGGTAGAATAAAAAAGTGTACATCCTGCAAGCGCTAGCAAGGCTCCAACATAGTCCACCGCCAGTAGCTTACTAGTTGACTGTTAATTGGCTCAATTAATCTTTCGTTCCGAGAGAAACACACCTGCGAATATTGCCCTGAACGGGCTTGAGAGGCAACACAAATATAACAACGCCGGTGGCCACAAATGAGAACGGAATGGTAATCCAGATACACCACTGCGAGAACCCGGGTTTTCAGGGAAGCATTTAAATAAGAAGGACTACGCACCTGCCAACCGACATGCTGCGATAATGCCCCCGCCAATTGGCGGGCCAATCGCATATCCGAGCCCGATCACTGCGAGAAATCAGAAAGAGGCCGGCGAGATGGATAGGTTATAATATACCCCCTCCAATAATTCCTTGATACTTTCCCCTGCGATAACGAGTCAAAAAGAGCATCCTCGAATCCCAAGAGGAAGAGACGCACCGCTCGCGAAGAGTAACTATGTCAGATACTATTATCTGCATCATGCTCTGCACCCCACCGCCGCCAGCACCTGCAACCCTTAGGTTGTATAATGCCGAAATTTAGTTCTTCCTAAACGGGAATAACTTTCGCACGCACCCACGGAAGACAATTAACTGAGTGATGGTCTTTGAGAATCCGGATATCAGATTCCCTAGCATGAAGACTCCCATGGCGAGTGCCAACGCGCTTTTGCGGCCGAAAATGTCGGAAAACCTGTCAGTGAGAGTCTTTCAGGCCCAGACCATAAAAACCGCAGACGAAGCACAGGCGTAACGGAGCGTACCTCCCGTACAAGGGTTGAAAGCACGTCGAAGTCAAAAGATATGCTGAGGGAACCCAGGAGACCACAGCTCCGGCGTTGAATGCTGAGGAAATTGTAGGGAGTGCCGTAGCGACAATCACGGAGTCCAGAGAGGCGAGGGCAGCACACACGGCCAGACCGAGGAAAAATAGGAAGCAGCTTTTTGAACGGCAGCCTGTTAGTTTGGTCCGTGAGCTGCACAACATTTCCTCTGGGCGTGCTGTTTCCTGAGCTGGTCTTCTCGACTATCCCTCTTGTGGACGAGGACATGGAGGAAGGAAGGAAAGAGCGATGGCGGAGTTCGGCAAACACCGAACATCCGATACGCACTCACGTGATCCATGCCCGCGGAGATTCGATGCGCCGATCAGGAAAAGTAACACTGATTCGGGTCTTTCCGCATTTTATGGCATTGTGAGACTATGTAGACGCCACCCACTTCCCCGAGATTCTGATGTTCACACGCAATCTGAGTAAAGCCGACGGACGCCAAGTTGAAAATGAGCGAGGTTGCACCGTACGTTAGTAGAAGGCGATACCTATCCATCAATCGCACCAACTATCCACTCACATTCCTTGTATTGACGAGTAATTCTCGGGAAACCGGACAAGCTTTCGTACCGTTCTGAGGCGTGGCTGATTATCTTTTCACGTAACTTAATTGACATGAGGTCCTCAAAAAATGTGGAATATTCACAGGGCTCGGCTTCGGTCTGAGACCGATATTTACCGTCTCATTGAGCGGGAGAGCGATCAACGAAAGAAGCTTCACATTGCACAACAGGAACAAGAGTCCAGGACTTGAATCTTAATACACGTACAAAGCGCCCTGAATGGTTGTAGACACAATCCCTGCTGGGTGCGTTACAACTGGGAGAGCCTCAGCCCAATGACGGCGTATACGACGCTGCCGAGAGGAGTGACAATGCAGTAAGCCCAAAAGATTGTGCGGCTGATGAGCCGCTCGAACGCGTCCCCTGACGCGGCCTGTGAGATCTGTTTCATGCGGCATAAGGACATGCACGAAATAAAAAAGGAAGGAAATGAGTTACCTGTGCCAGAGTCAGTGCTGGTGGCGAGGACACGAGGAGGACCATGGCCACGACAAAGACAGGGCTATGTTCATGATTCAATCGGATTTAAAAACGACTAAATATGAGAGGAAAAAACGCACTCGTTGAATACGGGTTGCCAATCAAATTGAGCACAGAGCGCCATTAGTGGAAGAAGTAAGAGCGGCGTGAGGATCATCCGAGACACCACAGCGATTACTACCGCCTTTGTCTCGCCGGGATACGCGGAAGGTTTGGCCTCCGCCGCTCCCCCGCCCCCTCAGCTGCTTCTCCACGTTGTCGAGCTCCGCATTTGCTTCTCCCGGCGGCGGAGCATAAAAATATGCGCCTAGAACAACCAGTGTGGTTGGGATGGAGCAATTCCCCGCGCTCGAGAGCGCGGTTCTGATCGGGTACATGTGGTCCTTGAAGGCCAGTTGCAGCGGACTCACACATGCGACCAGAATAGATGCCAGTGCTGCCCATAGCGGTGCAGTCATGAAGCTGTTCACCAGCACACACGCACGGTACACGCGTCTATACAAACGGTCCACCGTCGGGCCGCATGACAAGACAGCAGGAGTTTGGGGAAGTTCGAGTTCTTTGTCCAGGGTAAGTAGCGCGGCCTCGTCGCTCTCCAGTTCGGATTGCTCCGTAATAATGGGGTGGAGTGCCAAATTCTCGCCCGACCCGTTAGGCGATTTTGGGAACCAGTGAGAAGAGCGGCGAGAGGACGGCCCCGCAATCTGCGATACAGCCTCAAGGGCGGGAATTTCGTGGCTGACCAGGGCACTTGTCTCCTCAAGGTCTGCAGGACCTTTGTGCTTGGGGTTCGATTCGGTTAACAGATGCCAACCAACGCTCCACCGCAGCACCATGCCAATCGTGCTGTAGAGCAAGAGGTACGTAAGCGCTCGGCCGACCATCGCGTTGTTATTATCATCTGGCCCCCACTTGAGAGCCGGGATAGTGACGACCAGACTCTGCATTAGCGCCACCGGGAGCGAATTTGAGTTCATGAACATGCTTGCGGCCAGCGAAAAATTTCTGGGAAAATGTTACAGTTTGAACCAACAAATGACAACCACAGAAAAATTACCTCTGCGGCCGCGTTAACCGGAATATCGTGGACAGAAGGAAGGACACCCCCATTGAGACCAAAGTGACGATTAGAAAGAATATCGGGATGACCCATAGCTCTCGCAGTTTTTCTGTTGAACGGACTGGGATGAGCAGTGCATTGATTCAAACACATTCAACTCTCACCCGGAGACAGGAAGAATGCCACTTTAGAAAAGACGAGAGACGGGGTGAAGAGCGCGATATTCAGTCGGTTGACTTGCTGTTAACGTGGTTGAGATGAGTTTTAACCCCTGTTCAAAGGCCAGGACGTACCTTTATGGTTCGCTTGTCTAGGATTCCCCGCCAGGCCAGTACATATCCTGCGAAACACAGCAAAAACACCTCGAAAATCGACTGCAAAAATGTGAACTACAGCAATGGGTGACGAGTACGAGGCGGACTCACTGTAAATACGGTGAAGAGGAGAGGGAATATGTGCCCCCCCTGTCTTGTCTGAAGGCGCGGCTTGGGTCTGAGTGTCCGACATGACTGCACGGAAGGAAACCATCGATACCAGGAAACTGGAGACGTAGCGGGAATGATTTATCGTACGTGATTATCGCTGTTCAAATTGCGCAGCACAATGCGTTCGCTTATCGGACACCTCTGTGAACCTTGAATGATCCTTGTGAACAACGCTTGAGGAATTTAATTTTCAGCTTCGCTGTCATCGTGGTTAATCCCACATGGACCGTCATGTCCGGTTCCGGTCAACTAGGCCCGAGTTGTTCCTTAACGCCTTGAAGGAAATGCCCGAGAGCGTTTCAGTAGAATGCAATATCCGTTATCGTAAGCAGCTTGTTCAGTGATATTGATTGAAGTCCGCGGTGAACGGCGAGCTATTTAGTGTTCAAAGCATCTCTGATCCCTTTCCTTGGGAAAAGAAATTAATTCTGGCCCTGAAAAATGTAAGAGGACTGCGAAATACAATCAAGACTGAGAAATCTTCATGGACGGGGGATGAGAAATACATTTCACCCGCGGAGAGCAGGCGGCTCGCTGGAAGCGACTCGATCCAATGCTCACCACATTGCGTTCCCATTCACACTTCCGGGTCCCGTCCCAATGAATATACATCTCACCGTTGACTCATCAGGCTTGGCGTGTCTCGCTCGGTAACGTACGTTGAAATAGTTGCTTTGATTGATGGCAACCCCAACCGTTATCGTAGAAGTACTTCTTCTAAGCACAGTTTGGGGAATGAGGTTTGAACGAGATTGCTCTGCACCTCGGTGTGCGCGGTGGCTCAAGTCCGCCGGTGGTTATCTTGTTGTCCATCTATTTCTCCGAAAATCAATTCTTGGCAATAATCCGCTCTCAACTTTGGTAGAACTATCATCAAAACAGAATTGATTGCGCCGACACGTTGAGGAATCGGTAAATAAATGTAGCGCGCTACGAACGGAGTTGAATCCAAGAGCGGGTGGTAACTAACCCCATACATGGTCATCACGATGAAATTTACAACAGAGGAAAGAAACGACATTTCGACGGTTCCAGAAAATCCCCACAATGCAACTTCACACAGGTCCGAAACTGCTCGTTCCCTCGTGGCCCGGTGCGTAGTGGCCAGTAGGTACCTCGTGTCCGGTAAGACTCTGGTTATACCGCATGTGCACAAATTGACGAATTTGGCTGAAGTCCCGGCAAGTGTGCGTGCGATCGCTATCGAGGTAGTTCTTGTTGACGTTTTCAAAGCGCTGGGACGGAAGAGGGGTTAGATCCGCTTGACACATGATTTGCTGGCGGATGTGGTCGATGCTGGAGAAATAATTCAGTGCGATAGGGTATGTATTTAGGAAAGTTTTACCAATGCCCTAGAAGCAGAATAGATTTGAGCGGGAGGAAATGATCTAAATCTGCGGACTAACCGTTATGAATGTCCCCGTGCAACTTCCCTTGGTGATAATGGTCAGGGTAGAGCGATTTGCGGATGTGGTCCTGCGGCACATCAGTCATCTTCAGCAACCCAGCTTTCGAAATGGCATACGAGGCAGTGGAGAGTGTGGAACAAATCCAAGCTGCGGGAAAAATATGAGCGCAGGCTAGGCTGAAATTGAGACTTTTTTTACCTGGCTGCATAACCTCCCCAGTTCTCATTCCAGTAGCGCCTATAGCCTGGCCCCCATTGTTCCCGTGCCTTCCAGAAATGACTTGAATATGCCAATTCATTTTTTTTTTAAATGGACCTAATCACCTCATCATCAGAAAGCAGGAAGAATCGCCCTGGTTGAGATAATTTCAGAAGGGCTTCGTCAGAATTTATGCCAGGCTTACTCGTCGTCAATTGATTCCAAGCCTCGTCGATCTCATCGCTCGGAGGACCGACGTATCGTACCTTTACACTTCCGTCAGAGACTACGAGGGGGCTCATAATTCAACCTGGCTTACCTCTCCAGGCAAGTAATCGACATATTCCTCGCCATCGGCACCGAACTGGGGCGTTCCGCGGTACTTGACTGTATGCATCCGGATATGAGCCTTGGCCGGAACTATTATCAATCGAGTCAGTTCCTGCAGAGAAACGGAGCCGGAAACCACGTTCTCAGTTCCGTGTCGAAGCCTTTCTCGAAGCTCGAGCGTGCGTAGTCGTTGCGGTGGAATGTCAAGGAGGCGACCAGCAAGATGAAGAGGATGCCAGAGAGAATCCATGGAGCCTGTGCGCGGAGCTTAGCAGCAAGAGTCTTCTTAGGCAGGGGCAGATCAGTGTCCGACCCCTCCATAAGAGGTGCCTCTTCTGCCAGAGGCATGTACTTGGTCTCGGCAGTCGCAGTCTTAGAGGAAAACGAGGGCATCGTTATCGTTCGCTCAAGATGAGACATTCCGATGCGATGCCTCCAAGTGAGCCTTTAAGAGCCGTCATAACAGGCGCACCATATGCCAGACAGGTCCAAAGGGCCAAAGGAAGAACTTCGATGAATAAACAAGGATGAATGCCTGCTGGCAGTGATGCCCAGCGCAGAGGGTCCGAGCCCGCGGTCACTTCAAGTATTATCCCCGGTTATGATGAAAGCTCCCGAAGTTCGAGATAAGTCCATAGACGATGGACCTGTTGTCAACGACGCGGCGGGCGTGGAACAAAACAGAAAAATAAGCGTAGCGTCGAGCCAATCAAATACGATGGGTTGACAAGCGGGACAAAGGTGGGGCAAACGCGTCACCACAGCGCAGCAAGGAGTTAGTTGATAGCCCGAGTAGTGCAGCGGTGTAATGTACTCTGTCAGGACAAAAACGCCCGCCGGCTAATACGCACCGCATACGTAAAATGTTCCGATGAATGGGAGCCAAGAATCGGATAACGTATCGGAGCGCCCAACTTGCTCAATCGTCGAGAAGGCTAAGGACAGGCTGGAGACTGCCACCTTCAGGGCACTCCACAGATCATAAGTCTATCGTGTATGATCCCCAAACAAAATGCTTACCCGTGCGGCACGCATGAACGCTGTTCGTAATACACCAGATCTATAACAAGGCCAAGCAATTGAAATTTGCGAGACGCACAAATTCGGGGTTATAGTTAGATAAAACGGACAGTAAGAACGCAAGGGGTGACGAGTATCACCAATTAGCTCTGCGGCGTAGTTCGGTGGCCGTGGGCGATAAGATCCCGCCCATCTTTGTACGATGGAGTCAGGTTTTAATGGAAATGGAAGAGATGTAGTGGAGTCCCGTCGACGGAGATGACCTCAAGGGCACCGATAGACGCGGGGTATACGCATCATTTTATCCGCTTGCTTCACCATTAACAAAGAAAGTCGTTGTTCCAGAGCACTAGAGTCTGTCAGCAGACTAATAGCACGTTGAAACCGGAATGAAATGAGGCGCGATCACACCGAGACAATTCGGGAACAAAACTGAACATCGAAGTTTTTAGTACGTCCTATGAACAGCAACAGGGATCAATGAAAGAAGCTGACAAGCAATGAAGGAGGCACGAACCTAGGGTGCACAATAAAAAATGAAGTGATACTCGCTCAGGCCCTCGTCAAACGGAAGAGTCTGCATCGGAATGGATCCTGCAGCAAGTTGCCGATGCGCAAGTATCGTGCGCTCCTGAGCCTTGTCTCCCTAATTAGACGTTCGAAGAAAAAAAAAAACCAGTAAAAGCGCATAACCAACTCTTCCATGACTCAAGCCCGAATCAAACAGGCTTCCTGCCGTACTTCTTGACGGATCCCGCACGCAAGGGCAGGTGCGGATCCACCCGCCATTAAGTATCCTGAATGTGCATCACTTAAGTGATGTATTTTTCAGTAACTCGGGGTATGATTTCACCTAGAACGCCGCACCATGCGGCATATTCAGGGAAGTTAATTTCCATCTGAGTGAACGTCAACAAAGGATGAAAAGCAGAACGCATCTAATACTGCAAATGACCCAACCCTGGATCGGTCCTGTGTACACGCGATTTACAGAGCACGGGAGCGGACTCCGCCATGGGTCCTGCATATCCTATTCGACGGGCGACAATGTCGCAGCAAATGAAGGAGTGAGACGATCACGCTTGAATGGTCAGTCTGGCGTTTGCACACAGCCTAACACACAGGTCCAGATTTGGGGGCATAATTAGAGCAAAAGAAATGAGTGTGGTGCCCGGATGACGTGGAAAGTTGGGCGCGCATGCACTTGCTGTTGGTCGAACCAAATGTCGCTCGCCAGATCGCGCCCCGCGGACGGTTGCCTATAGCCCAGATGACAAACGTACAGAGGACCGCCAGAGAATCATATGTGACTCAGTTGGGCAAAAGTGCGGTATGATGGCCTGGGGAACAACCGGAGAAAGCGACATGAGGGGAAAGGCCAGCAGGCATTTCGGGAAGATCCGGATTATGGCACGACACAGCCACCCAATCCGCTGTTCCTTCTCCCATTAACCGTCCAGGCGCCACATCTACTCGTCTTTCGATGCGAAAAGACGCAGAGAAGTGTTAACGGCTACAACCCAGTTGAATGCACTCCAGGCTGGGAACAGAGGCTCACCAGGGAGCGGGAGCGGTTCGATGACTCGACACTGGACAGTGGATAATATAACCCACATTGCGAACGGCGCGGAAGGCCGTCCGCTAGTGAGGAGAGAAATGAAAATTGACCCGCATTTACCCCGTTCCCCGCAAGAAAACGCACAGATTTCAGCCTTCACGCTGCGTGACAGGATGTCGCCACTTGCTCTTGACCACTACAGGACTGACTGCCCCAGCTTTCGTCACGGCTTCGTTTTGGCCTCTGAAGCAAATGACAGATCTCTGGGTGCTCGATCGAGTTTGGAAGGGCTTCCAATGCCTAGCTCTTCCTAGTCTCTTATAAACAGATGCTACAACAATATCCACTCGTACCATGTGTGTTGAAAGCTCTTCCTCTACTGTTTTTCAGCTATAGTCTCTCTGTATCTCTATTGATTCCATCGATCAGGTGCGAGAACGAGTGCGCCCAGATAAGATTTTCCGATACCTCGGGCATTCGCTCACGAAGCAAAAGCCGGTCGACACGGTGAATTTACGAAATGTGGTACCAAAGCCATTCATGGATACGCGGATGCACGGATAAGTGGAGACGCTCCCTGCTTTCTCGCTGCTGAATTTGAGTTGCCGGCCACATCTTACAAAGATTTCAGGGTTGGTCCAAGGTCGCAAGTTTGCCTCCTCGATTTGGCTCGTCCGAACATGTATAAATGGTTCGTGCACTTCCAGCTGTCTAGACGCTCCAATCACATCCCTCACCGATCTCTTCATTCAATGCTAGAAAATAGATCCCCTGTTTTTCTCATCACCGGCTGTTCCACTGGACTTGGCCGCGAAATGGCTTTGGGTAGGCATTCGAGCAACCTGATTTTTTGGAGGCCTAACATAAGCGTAGCGGCACTTGGGAAGGGCTTCCGCGTCATTGCAACTGCTAGACGGGTCGAGACACTCAGCGCACTGCGTGATCTCGGAGCGAAGATTATGACCTTGGACGTTACGTCCAGCACCACCGTCTTGAAAGAGTTTGCAGCTACAGCAATTGCAATCTAGTAAGAGCCTTTCACGCTCCTTGATTCATATTAGAATAACACCTATCCCAGCGGCCAAGTGGACTACCTCGTAAACAACGCTGGGTTCGTGCAAGGAGGTGCGGTCGAAGAAGTCTCCGTCGAGGAGGCACTCGCCCAATTCAACACGAACTTCTTTGGTTTGGTGAATACCACAAAGGCTTTTCTGCCGTATTTTCGCAAGAGGAGGACTGGGACATTGGTTAACATCAGCTCGCAAGGCAGTTGCCTGGGCACGCCCGGCGGCGGATTTTACTGCGCGTCGAAGGCTGCAGTCGACACAATTTCAGATGCCTGGGCACACGAACTTGCGGAATTTGGGGTTCGTTCGATATCCGTGCAGGTCACTTCTATTTTGAGTCTGGTTTATTGAACGGGTACTGATTGACGTTGAAGCCCGGGGCGTTCCGTACCGAAGTTCTCCAATCGATCAACGCGAGGTTCGCGGAGAAGTCTATAGAGGGATACACTGTCGCCCACGGCGTGATTGCCTCCCTCTCGAAACTCGCGGGCAAGGAGCCAGGAGACACAGCCAAAGCTGCCCGAAACATCATTGAAGTGGTGACTAGGCCCGATTTGCCGCTGAGATTCGTAATTGGAAACGACGCAGTTGCGAATGTGCGAGCTTTTTATCAGGCGCGGCTCATCGAGATAGAGGCGACAAAGGAGTGGGGTACAGACACCGACTATCCGGCATAGATGGGTCACAATCGTCAAAGAGCGCCGCGCCATTGCACGATAGTGAAAAATTCCAGCATTCATTCACTCTGTCCTGTTCTATGTCAAATTTATGATTATAATGATGACAAATGTATAGAAATCCACTGTAAGACCTTTATCCGGCGAGGTACGGCTAGAAACTGTAAAGCGTCTGTCAGAGAGACTATCGTAAGACTCGAGACGAGGTGACAGAACGTGATGGAGTGAGATTGCGCGGGAACGGTGAATTTTGCGTATGGCATGGACTTGGAACAGAAGTCACGCTGGGGATTGCCCGACATGGTTCGAGACAAGTGCAAGGCAGAGATCAAACAGGTTCACGAGACGGATAGACGTGAAGGCGCGCGCATGGGTGAATCTTCAAAAACTTTAAGTCCCACGCGGGCCGCGCCACTGCCAGTGTCAGGCATTCTGATCATCTCTCATGCCTTCATGATCTGGATCTCGATAGCAACTACAATGGCCTCCAGGCACGATATATATCATGCTCATTCCTTGTCACCGAAGGGTCCCCAGCAGCAATGGAGTCCGCCCCAACGTTCAATCCACATTCCACCATCGGTGCGCGAAATCATTTAGCAGCAAGCATCAGTTGATTCATGGGTTTGTTTAAAATTTAGGTGCCTACCAAATCGGTGTTCTGATTTCGTATATACTCTTCGGTGTGACGACTACCCAAGCATATATCTACTACAGCCGCTTCCCAGATGATTCCCGTAAACTCAAGGCTTTGGTTGGTTAACACTACACGAAGGAGATTTGTACCTGACAATCAAGTTGCGTAGATCGCCGTTGTTTGGTGGGTAGTCCTGGCTATGGACATATGGGTGGCGCGGCTGAGTGTACACTTGCGAACAGGTTTGGAGAGCTTGGCCACGCCATATGCATTGGGCATACATTGTACGCGTTCACTATATTGGATTACGGGCACTCGGAGCGTCTTTTCGGCCCTGCCCCGAAGTCGCTTGAAACTAGCATATTATTTGGGAGCATCACTACCACCTCTGGTCCGTACATGGATTTATGAGCAACTATTAATTTCCAGTTAACTCTGTCCAGTGCAAGTCTTCTTCGCTTTTAGAATTTATAAGTTCTCCAAGAAACTGCAAATTCCAATTGTCTGCTGGACTTTGTCGTTTGTGCGGCAGCTGGCTGCTTTAACCATCTTTGTCACTGCGCTGCGTCCAATCCCAGTGGCAACATATGATCTGAAGTGGCGGTGGCTTTTCCTCACCTACTGGAGCGTGAGTAGCACAAATGACTTGACATTACTGTGGCGTTGGTGGCTATGCTCTTGGCGCAACGCTCTCATGCACACACAAGGTACGGTTTCTATTCCTGCAATTCAGCGCCGGACCTTAAGGCGTTCTTTTCAAATGTAGAACCAAGGCACTCCGGGATAAGCTCATTGGTTGGTCCATAGGTTGGTAGCCGACTAACACCGGAACATCATTCTCTGCGTATCGAACTCACAACTCGTGACAGAGACAAGGATGATAACAACGTTTGTTTAACACGCGGCCCCATCCCTGAGTCTCACCTCCCCGTTTCAGTCTTTTTGGAATGGCGACTCTGGCCTGCGTATGTATCAATTCTGCGGATATATATCCACGACTTGATTCAATACTAAAGGTTCTCCCTCAGTATGTTTCAAACAGCGAAAACTGTGTGTCGTCCGCGCCATCTAAAGAAACAGAGAACTCACTTGCACATTCCTAGTCATTTGGCTTGGAATGTTCGTAATCTCCACTCGGAGTGAGTGACTTCCTGCATGAACGAGGCCATGATCATTCATTTCCACGTGAAAGTGTACTCAAATTGTTTTCTCGCAAGGTTAGCGGAGTTTGAAAGGGAAAACTGTCATCTAACGCATGTCTTTGTATACAGCCTAAACTCCAGGACGACACTCCGCGCAATGAACGAGGTTTCTATGTCATTTTCATTGCCAGCGGTAAGATCCTGAGTTTTTGGTACGGGATGGATTTACTGATTGGGGTACAGATTCCATCTTCCAATGTACAGATTACAAAAGGGTCGGAATTCGCCCACTTTGAGTCGTCCGGCGGTCAACTCAATGGGGCTTCCCCCGAGCAGTGAATGTTACATATATTCCGCAATGCGCCATACACACCACAAAAAATGAATATTCTATCTGGCAGAAAAGGTTTCGGAATGTAATAGTGTAAATAGAACTTAGCTGAATATGTTGTTAAATGTATTGCCTTTGACTTGCCAGAAAATGTTACGGAAAATAAAGAATTACATGATTTCAATCCTGTGAAGCACAGGGGTAGGGAGCATGGGTGAAAACGGTAGTCCAACCAACAACACCACATACAATAATCCGGTCCGCGCGAGGTCGGGGCTCCATGCGAAGTATACGCATGCTGCAATCCAGATGATGGACGTTGAAGGCCGGTGCATAAGAGCTCGAATAAAATATTGATGATGCGGCGCGGCCGAGTGTGTTGAACAACTCTTCAAACCACCTCCATTGATTCTTCTTCCAACATCTCCGAATCCACCACACCAACATGGCCAACCAAATCCAAATCCCAAACTCAAACCCAAATCCAACCAAAGCCCAAACCATACCGTCCAATGAGAACCATCCAAGAAACCAGAACAGAGGCACGAGACCCTGCAGCAGGACCACTAGTCTCGCCAATGAGAACCAGGACGCTCCTGCCACGGGTCGGGCCGTGTAAGGCGCGCGACGATTCATAATTGGGCAGGTTGCTGGAGCCGGGGCTTGACTTTGACAGGTCCACTAAACAAAACCAGGGAAACCGAACTAAGAGGGGTGAAAGATGGGGTATATTCCCTCTTTGATTCTAGTCTACATGGCCCTTTATATACCTAGCATGGCATTCAGCATGCTGTAAAACCATATTCAGCTACCGTTCCGGTGTTTTCGAAGGCGAAGCCGAATCTCATTGTTTCGGCACCGGCCGAAAGTGCGGCTGAATAATACTTTCTGCCACACTTTTGGCACACGCCGAACAATAAGATTCGGCAACAATTGCGAAATTATCCAGTAATACACGCGGCACTGGAAACGGCAGTGATCGGCACTGTTCGGCATCGGCGACCAATGGCCACCAATAAACTTCCAATGGGATCCGTTGAATTCCAGTGGATTCCAGTGGGAATTTGGCCGAGAACAAACACCACTGAACTCCACCGGAAGCCAGTGGAATCCGGTGGCCATTCCGCTGGGATAGCGAAGATGTCATTTTCATCAACTACCGCTCAACTGACGATGTTTCCTTCGGATAAAAGTCAAAACTCGTCACTGATTTGAAACAATTAAATTGTACCCTTTGCTGTCCGAGTCTTTAAGAATTTAGGGCTCATTTCCCAGAGGTCTCAAGTCATTCCTAGGCAACCATGATCTCGACTTTTCGCCAAATACAATGCTACATTTATGTACCCGAGCACTCCTCTAAACCCTGCTGAATATTTCACATCTTCTTTAGCAGAAACTGTTGTTGCTGGATCACATTCAACCCGGGGGAAATGTGGTTCCTGTTATATCCGTGTCGGACCGGAGGGACGGAAGGCCGGAGTCCGGAGGATCGGAGAATTCTAGCCGGAGGTAAGACGGAGCTAACGCAGATCACCACAGGGGTCTAAGGGTGAGCGCCCTCTTCTTGGCTGCCAGACGGAGTAGGAGCGGAGGTCAGACCGGAGCAATGCGGAGGCAAAGCACGTTAATTAACAAACTAAAGTACATCCATGAACGACTACGTATTTATACGAAATCCGGAGGTTTCTGGATGTGGACGGAGAAGTAAGTAAAAGACAATAAGGTCTTCGAATAACAATAACAACAATAAGGAGTAGCATGTGGAGCATAGGGCATATGATCATAAGTAATTCTGGGGAAACGCTCAGAAGACTTCACTGCGTAAAAACCCCGGAGGATTGTGCATCAAACCTTAGCATAATGCACAGAGAGTAATCGGACGCGGGCCCATAGATTAGGACGTACGCATCCGGAGGACGGAGATATCGGAGATCCGGAGATCCGGAGATTCCGGACGGAGGTTTCCGGACGGAGATGTGCACGGACGTAACAGTATCCCCCTCTTAAGGTTCCTCGCCCACGAGGAACTGAAGAGGTACTGGACGGAGACGGAGACGGAGACGGAGACGGAGACGATGGAGCTGGGAACGGAGTGCTGAGAAAATTGTATAGTTGGTCACGGGTCGTTGACATGTTGAATCAAGGAACGAGTGGCGTGAGACAAAAATTTTCTTCCTTTCAACCACCACCATCCCCAATTACCCCCATGTCCGACGGATCAAACGCGACCCCACCTCCACGCAAGGACAAAGGCAAAGGGAGAGAGGGTTCGAGGGAGGAACAGGAGAGGGAGGACGAAGAAATGGCGATGGATATCGCGCGGGGGGAGCAGGAGAAGAAGGAGGCCGATGAGGAGGCGAAACGGGATGAGGTGCGCCTCTCCCAGCTTCTTTTCGCGGTGGAGAACGAAGCTCGGGGGGCCGAACAACGCCGCCGTGAAGTCGCGGAGCTTCTGGCGCGTGCGCAGCGTCGGGAGTTAACGGCGCACGACCGCGTCACCATCGCGGACCTCGACCGCGGGATTTCGCCGGACCGGAACGACGTGCCCGACGAGCCGGTGTCGGAGGATACGAGCGAGGACGGAGAGACGGAGCCGGAGCCGGAGATAGGCCAACCGGGGCCTAGTCGCCTCAAGCGAAAACGTGAGGCGGAAGCGGAGTCGGATTCGGAGTCGGAGGATGGTGAGAGAAAACCACGCCGCCTGATCACCACGCGGATTGGGCGTAGGGGCCCCGTGGAAATAGAATGGCGGGCGCTGAGGGAGGAGAACGGTAAGTTCCGCCGACTGACCGGAGGATTTTTTATTGATAATTTCCAGCTTGTTTTAGTTGCAGGAGGGACGGAAGTATCTGCTACGTGCAGAATCACTTCCGGAACCGTAACCTCGCTTGCAACCGTTGCAAGCGAAAACACTGGAAGTGCCAGCTCCTGCCGGAGAACGAGGCGCGTCCGGCCATCGTGAAGCCAAGGGCGCCAGCGACGACGGAGGACAGAGGGGCGAGGAAGAAACGGAGGACGGAGAAGTCGGAGGGAAGGACGGAGCGGAAGGGGAAAAGGCCGCGGTGCACGCGAGGTTCCGCTGTGGGTTGGCCCGCAGGAACCAACTCGGACCCGATCCGGAGACATGCGGGCGGAGCTGACGGAATTGCGGGAGACGCTCCATCTCATGCGCCGGTGCCAGGCGCTGGACCGAGTTTTCCTTTCGTCAATGGCGACGAAGTTGGTTGACGAGGGATTGGATGATGTCGGAGCCGCCCACTACCTCGAGGCCTCGGCCCGCGAACGTATCTCCGACGCGATGGTCAGCACGGAGACTGAGGAGGCTCAACAACCGGAGGACGAAGATGGGCACGCGGATGAGGACGGAGATGGGCAGGCGGAGGATGACGGAGCGCCGGAGGATTCCCGCATCAACGAATGGCGTCGTGCGGTATCCGACAACGAGGTCGAAGTAGGAATTGTGCTCCAACAGATCGTGGATGCACAGGGAGAACCGGAGGAGAGGGGAGGTGCGGGCGGAAAGCCCGTTGTCGATGGTGGAAAGTGTGGTGGCCGCGCCGGAGGTCCAGCCGGAGTTCCAGACGGAGCCTCCGGTCAAGATCGAAAAACGACAGTGCCGTCCAAATGGCACTAATCCAGACCAACGCCGCCAAACGGCGGGAGCTGAAGGCGGCGGAGGCGAAGAGGAGGGAGAAGGAGCGCGGAGGGCGGAGAAGGCGAAGGCGGAAAGGGCGGCTATGATAGCCAAGTTGTTGGAGGAGGGTAAGAAGGCGGAGGAGGGTAAGAGAAGGCGGGAGGAAGAAGCGGAGCAGAGGAAGGCGGAAGAAGAAGCGGAGCAGAGGAAGGCGGAAGACCTCCGGGTGAAGATGGAGGAAACGGAAATCACAATCCGTCCGCCAACCCCACCGGCCCTCCGTCGCATTGTCGACGCCGACGAGCAAGTTGTTTACGAACTGGTGGACAGCGACGAGGAGATGCCGGAGGCCCCGGAGGAAAACCCGGAGCCGGAGAAATGAATAAGGACATTAGTATATAGTGTATATATCACCGAAAAAAAATTGTATATTTGATTTTCTTGTTGAAATAAGTCGGAAATTTGAAGAAGAGAAGACGGAGGTTAATCCGTAAGCTCCGGTCCCGGTTTCTCCGGATAGCGCTCATGGAATGCGGCGATAAGTTCCAGAGCATCCAGGTCCGTCGCGGAGACCCATTCATAACGGGTGTCGGTGTCCTCGTAGCCCAACCATTCAACGTAGTAGCGGAGCTTTACGCGGTACCTCCGGTCGATCTTGGAATCGACAATGGAGCTGAGTTCGTAGTACTCCTCGCCGTCAAGTGTATGGACGGCGCCCGGAGGTTCCGCTTCTCGTCCGGGGAATGGATTCGGAAAGTGAGGCTCGAGTTGGGAGACGTGGAATACGGGATGGATGCGGGAAAGAGCTTTAGGAAGGCGGATGGTGTAGGAAGCAGCGGATGGTTTCTCGATAACTTCGTATGGTCCGAAATGAGTCTCTGAAAACTTTTCAGTCGGACGTGTCGTTGCAATGAACTCGGCAGTGATGAATACTTCATCTCCGATTTCGAAGATGGGTTCCGGTTCACGTTTCTTGTCCGCAATCTCCTTGTAACGCTCCGTAGCAAAAGTGAGTTGCTGCCGGAGGTATTCGTGGAACTGATTGGATGTCATACACATATTCACGAGCGGAGGGATCGGAGACTTCGACGTTGGAGAAAGTAATCGAGGGATGATAACCCTTGTTGGCAAAGAACGGAGTAACTCCGGTAGAGGCGTTCGGAGCATTATTGAGTGCGAACTCCGCGAGCGGAAGGAGCTCGTGCCAATCGTCCTGCTGGTAAGCGCAGTACATCCGGATGTATTGTTCGAGGGTTTGGTTCATTCGTTCCGTCTGTCCGTCCGCCGACGGATGGTAACCGGAGGTAAAATGCATTTTCATGCTGAGTAGTTCCCCCAAGGAACGGAAAAACGCGGGAGACAAACTCCGTGCCACGATCGGAAGTGACATGGGACGGAACTCCGTGTTTGGCGAAGACATGTGTAAGGAATGCCTTGGCTAGAAGGGCGGAGGTTATGAATCGATCACAGGCAAAGAGAATAACTTGTTTTGAAGCCCTGTCGACTATAACGCAAATTGCATCATATCCGCCGGATAAAGGAAGGAATTCGATGAAGTCGATAGAAATGGAATGCCAAGGACGGAGGGGAACCGGAAGTGGACGGAGGAGTCCGTAAGGTTTATGTCGTGGGGCCTTGTTGCGTTTACAGATCACGCAAGACCTGACATAGTCGTGTACAAAGGTCCGCATCTCCGGCCAGGAGTATTCCCGGCGTACGAGGGCAAGTGTGCGATTCTGCCCAAAATGACCGGAGAGTATATGATCATGTTTATGTTGTAAAACACGTACGCGGAGAATATCCGGAGTGTTGCCGGAGGTTTGAGGTACATAGATCCGGTTGTAAAGGCGGAGTAAACCGGAGGAATCTATAGACCAACGCGATGAAGTGCCGGAGGTTGCGGAGGTAAGTCCGTCAACAGTGGCGGGATCGTCTGCATAATGGGACTTGATGTTGCTGTGGAGCTTGTCGACGTCCATAACGACGGAGGCTCGGAGGACAATTTCCTCCAGGAGAGTCGTCCGGAGGGATGCTGTGAGTTGATCGGAAGTGAAAATGGGGCGAAAATTTTGAGGATTAACTTGGCTGAAAGCCGTATCCCCCTCTTTAGGATAGACGTCCCATCGTCTAGTCAAAGCATCCGGTTTTCCTCCGAGTTTTCTGGGACGGAACCGGATTACCATATTGAAATGGCAAAGATATTCGGACCAACGAACTTGCCGGCGCGTAAGCGTCTTTGTCGTGGCAAAGTATTCGAGATTTTTATGGTCCGTGACAACGTCGATAGTGAGCGGAGCTCCCTCGAGGTAGTGGCGCCAATGTTTAAAAGCGTCAAAAATCGCGAGTAACTCTTTATCGTGCGTGTCATAGTTGAGCTCCGGAGGAGTCAAGGTCCGGCTCCGGAACGCAACCGGATGAAGGAGCTCGTCATCCCCTATAATGGAGAGAATGGCGGCAATGGCATAGTCGGAGGCGTCCGTCTCGACAGTAATCTGTCGACCGGGAATCCAGTGGTGAAGGACCGGAGCCTCCGTGAATGCTCGCTTGAGAGTCTCGAAAGCATTTTGACAAGCGGGAGACCAATCCCATGCGACGTTCGAACGAGTAAGTCGAGTGAGCGGAACGGTCATTTGGGAATATCCGTATATGAAACGTCGGTAAAAGTTGCAAAATCCAAGGAAAGACTGGATATCCTTGATTTTTCGTGGGACGGGCCACTCTGTGATAGCGGAGATTTTGACCGGAGACATGCGGAAACCTTCCGGCGAAAGGATGTAGCCGAGGTATTCGCAAGTGGTGACGCTAAACTCGCATTTCGGCAGTTTGCAGTATAGTCCCGCTTCGCGGAGGCGACGGAGCACCTCGCGAACATGAGCCGTATGTGCGGACGGATCGTCGGAGTAGATCAAGATATCGTCGAGATATACGACGACATAGACGTCCAGCAAATCGGAGAATAGCGTGTTCAGGAAGCGTTGGAAGGCGGCCGGAGCATTGGTAAGGCCTTCCGGAACTACGCGGAACTGATAAGAGCCATAGCGGGAGCGGAATGCGGTCTTGTACTCATCGCCCGGAGCAATCCGGAGCAAATGGTAAGCGTGCCGGAGGTCGAGTTTAGTATAAATACGTGCCTTTCCCGGAGCATCGAGGAGGTCCGCAATCAGAGGAAGTGGATAACGATCTTTCTTCGTGATGCGGTTAAGACCCCGATAGTCGACACAAAGACGGAGACTTCCGTCTTTCTTCTTAGCGAAGAGAATCGGAGCTCCGTGAGTAGAACTAGACGGATAAATGAATCCCGCCTTCAAGTTCTTGTCGATGAACTCCCGGAGAGCGGTAAGTTCAGCCGGAGAAATGGAGTAAACATGGCCGATCGGAGGTTCCTCGCCGTCGATAGTTTCGATTTTGAGGTCGAATTCGCGGTGCGGAGGAAGATTGTATGCCTTCTCCTCGGAGAAAACATCCGCGAAGTCGTGATATTCCGGAGGTAAACCGGAGAGATCCGGTTCCTCAGCCGAGGCACGACGAGCCTGGGCTTCATCGGTCAGGGTTGCACGCAAAGTATACTGCGTTGTACTCTTGTCTCGTATAATAGCGCTGTATGCTGCTGCGGAGACTAGCGAAACAAGCGGAGCGGAGGTGAACGGATGAGGCATTGGAACCTCAGGGATGTCATCCATTAAAGGATCGGAGGGGACGTCCATTGAAGGACCAAACTCTGGCGAAGACGTCAACGGCGTAGACGGAGAGTCCGCCGGGGATGCCGGAGGTTCCGTCTTGTCCATAGTAGGAGCAGCCGCAACAGGGATCGGAATAATTTCCGGAGGTGTCGACACCGGAGACTCAGAGGGAACTGAGGGAAAAGTGATAGTGGCACTGCGCCAGTCAATCAACGGATTGAAGCGGGCAAGCCAATCGTATCCCAATACCAGATCACAGGGAGAATCGAGACGGGTGACGTAGAATTCCATTAACTGGACATCGCCAGAGGGAAACCGAGGGAGCAATTGTAGCTGTCAGTTTATGATTGATGAAGAGCCGTCGAGATACCGGAGCTTAACCGGAGACACCGCGTACGGGGTAAAAACATTGGATTCGCAGACATTCGTGGACACAAAACAGTGGGAAGATCCGGAGTCAATGAGTGCTCGTAAGCGGAAGTTGAATCCCACGGCAATTCGTTTTACAAGAGACGAAGACAGGGTTTGGCCTGCCTCCGATAGGAGTCCGGAGAGAAAACCGGAGGGAGAGATATAGTCCGCGGAGAGTAAAGATATATCGAGATCAACATATAAAGCGTTCGGAGAAAGAGCGGAAGCGTTGAGACAAACCTCTGGAAGCACCTCGGAGTCAACGCAACTCGGGCTCGGTGCTGAGGTATCCGAGCTGCTAACTATTTTTTTGACTCGGACGAAGAGGATGCGTCAGCAGAGGGAGCAGGCGGAGTGGAGACGGAGCCTGCCTTGCCCTGGGCTTGATTGCCCGGACGCTTCTTGCACTCGTTGGTCTTGTGGCCGGAACCTCCACAGAAAAGGCAGAGGTTGTTCTTGATACGCCGCTCGCGTTCCTCCGGTTTTAGTTTACCGGACTTGTCGAGCTTGTCGGCATACGGTTTGGGCTTGGCCGGCGTTGACGTCGACGCCTGGCCTGCGTTACCCGAAGCGGCCTGGGAGGATGATCCGGAGGAATGTCCGGAGGATTGTCCGGAGGGCCTAGGCTTCTGGGGTTTGTTGCCCTTGCCCTTCCCCTTACCTCCGCTAGTGTTACCGGAGGTGGTCGGAGAGGAACCGGAATCGCCGGAGGTTTTACCGGAAGATCCGCCGGAGGTAGCTTTCTGTTGAGCACGCTCATGCTCTAGCTCCCCTTGACGCTGCCAATAGCGAGCGTCAATCCGGCGTGCCGCGATTTTAAGACCATTAAGAGTGTTGTCGTAGTCGGTGTGTGCGAGTAGGTCCTTGATCCGGCGCGGAAGTCCGTCGTAAAAGAAACGACGGAGCGCCATGTCGTTGTACCCAATCATTGCCGCATAATTGTCGAAATCGACCTGATAAGTGGCGATTCGATCTGACGATTTCATGACCAATGCCTTAAGTGCCTGTTCCGCATCCCCAATCGGATCATGGGGACCGAAATTGGCTTGCAATTCCTCGATGAATAGACGGAAGTTTCCGTCCCAGAGCGGAATGGGAGCTCCGACATACATGCCGGGCTCAAACCATCGTTGTGCAGTACCCCGGAGATAAGACCGGACGTAGAGAATTTTCTCGTCGTCGCCGGGGAAATCCTGGGGACGTTCCGCAATGTGAAGATAGATCTGGGATAGGAAGGAGTGAAATTTCGATGGATCAGATCCGTCGAACGTATCCGGAGCTTTGAGAGTGCTCCGGGTGGATCGAGGTGGAGCATTGGCATTCTGAGCGAAAGCGGTCATGGCGGTTGCAAAAGTTTGCATCGCGGCGTCAAGCTGGGGGTTATGAACATAAACCGGAAATCCCGGAGGGCCAGGAGGGCCTTGGGGACCAGGAGGTCCTTGAGGATTGATTGGTGGCGGAGGTCCGCCACCACCACCACCTCCTCCTCCTCCGCAAGGTCCGCCTCCTCCTCCACCTCCAGGTGCGGGAGGTATTGGCGGTCCAGCGGGAGGAATTGGAGGGTTAACCGGAGGTTGATTTGGATCCGGAGGATTATTAGGACCGTTACCACCGCCTCCACCACCTCCTCCTCCGCCGCCACCTCCACCACCCCCAGGAGCCGGAGGTCCTGCCGGACCAGTTCCGGTAGGGGTAGGAGGTCTAGCCGGCGGAATAGGAGGGTTGTTAGGATCCACACCTTGGGTAGCAGCCATCGGTTGAGGGGCTGCTGGGACTGCAGGAGTAACCGGAGGGACCGGAACTATTGGAACAACCGGAACTCCGGTTAACGGAGGTATGAGGGGTGTTCCGGATGGTGTGTGTTGTGATGGATGTGGTCAGCCAAGCTGATGAGGAGAACTATGATGACTACCTGATGCCGAATGATGTTCCGTACCGGAGGGCAGATTTTCCAACCGCTCCTCCAAAATGCTTTCCATTCCAGCGTGACCCTGGAACTCAGAAAGTGTCGGTGAAAGACTAAGACGTGGGGCCCGTCTGGAAGGACCAGCCAAGTCCTCCAGGACGGGGACGGGACCACGAAACCGGAGCATTAGGCCGGAGAGCCCGGCCTTCCTCGAAATGAGGGTGGCGTGTAGAAACAGGTGTCGAAAGAGTTGCAGTAGCATAGGCGGGAGTAAAATTACTGGTAGCAAGAGCCGGTGGGTGCAAGGGAACCATCGCCCGGATGATGGACGATTCGCGCCGCCGTCTGCCTTGAGCATCTGGCGTAGACGGTAGGTGAGAAAAAGACATGTAGAACAGCCAAGAAAGGTGAGTTTGTTAATACTGTTATATCCGTGTCGGACCGGAGGGACGGAAGGCCGGAGTCCGGAGGATCGGAGAATTCTAGCCGGAGGTAAGACAGAGCTAACGCAGATCACCACAGGGGTCTAAGGGTGAGCGCCCTCTTCTTGGCTGCCAGACGGAGTAGGAGCGGAGGTCAGACCGGAGCAATGCGGAGGCAAAGCACGTTAATTAACAAACTAAAGTACATCCATGAACGACTACGTATTTATACGAAATCCGGAGGTTTCTGGATGTGGACGGAGAAGTAAGTAAAAGACAATAAGGTCTTCAATAACAATAACAACAATAAGGAGTAGCATGTGGAGCATAGGGCATATGATCATAAGTAATTCTGGGGAAACGCTCAGAAGACTTCACTGCGTAAAAACCCCGGAGGATTGTGCATCAAACCTTAGCATAATGCACAGAGAGTAATCGGACGCGGGCCCATAGATTAGGACGTACGCATCCGGAGGACGGAGATATCGGAGATCCGGAGATCCGGAGATTCCGGACGGAGGTTTCCGGACGGAGATGTGCACGGACGTAACAGTTCCAAATTTTCAACCCATCTATATTTGCCAAAAAGGATGCTCCAAATTATACAGCACCTGCTGGGCTGAGAATTAATAGAATGTCTTATAATACATTAACCTCCACTGGAATCTCATGGGGTTGGTAACATTTTGCCCAGTCAGAACCGTGCACAAAATTGACATATGAGAGCAGGGTTTGTTGTTGACTGATGACCAAGGTGTTGTGAGGGGACCACAACCCATTTCTGTGAGTGTGTGGAAGCCAGAAAAGCAGGTTCGATGAATTGATGGAGACCCAACCATCATGAATCTTGATAATCAAAGGATGAGACAAAGATTCATTATGTAACAACTGTGGACAATCTTAGGAACAGTGATGCTACTAATTGGAGAGTCCACTTACATTCAGGAGAGCATGTCTACTTGCATTGGCAGAGGATTGAGAAATTACAGAGCATTCCATTGAGGATTTGACATGGCTTTGCATATCCCATATACGTACTGTTTTATCATATGAGCCAGAGACAACCTTATGGCCATTGGTGGAGAAAGCAACTGATGCCACCTGATCCGTGTGACCTGTGAATGGCCCACTGACAGTCTTGCCAGTCTCCACACACCATATCCAAATGGTATGGTCACTGGAGCCAGACACAATGTGACGCCCATCAGGAGAGACAGCAACTGAGTTTATATCTGCATGGCCCCTGAATGGTTCACCCAGTTGCTTCCCACTCACTAAATCCGAGATGCGTGCAGTCTTGTCATAAGAACTAGAAACAATATATCTCCCATCAGGGGAGAAGGCAACTGAAGAGACCCAGTGTTGGTGACCTGTAAATGTGGGTGCCCCCTGGTTCCCGGTCTCTGTATTCCACACACGCACAGTCTCATCTCCAGAGCCCGAAACAATATGATTCCCATCAGGGGGAGAATGCCACTGATGTCACACTGCCGGTATGTCCAGTGAATGGTTTACCTATTGGTTTCCCACTCTCTGCATCCCATACACGCACAGTCCAGTCATCTGAACCAGATGCAATATACAAGTTATCAGGGGAGAAAGCAACTGATCGTACCCAGTCTCTATGACCTGTAAATGGGTCCCCATGGGCCTTTCTATTCAGCATATCCCACACCCGAATTGTACCATCAACACAACTAGATGCAATATGGTGTCCATCAGAAGAGAATGCAACAGATAACACCCACTGATCTCTGTTGTGGGTGAATGTGTCAACCAGGGCACCAGTTTCTGCATCCCAGACACCTATGGTTCCATCATTGGATCCAGACACAATATATCGGTCATCAGGGGAGAAGACAACTGAGTTCACCCTGCTTGTGTGGCCAGAGAATGATTCATCCAGCTGCTCCTTACTTTCTGCATTCTGGAAACTCACAGTCTCATCTCCAGGACCGGCAACTGATTGCAGCTGGTTTGAGGGTCTAGTGTATGATTTGGTTTCAGGTCTCCCATTTGCCACATCCCACACACGTACAGTCTTGTCATCTGAACCAGATGCAATGTAATGGCCTTCAGGGGAGAATGCAACTGAGTTCACTCTATCTGTGTGCCCAGTAAATGGTTCACCCAGTTGCTTCCCACTTTTTGGATCCCAGAGACGAACAGTGTTGTCATCAGAACCAGATGCAATGAATCGGCCATCAGGGGAGAAGACAACGGAGTTCACCCAACCTGTGTGTCCAATGAATGGCCTGCCCACTTGTTCACCACTTCCAGCATCCCACAGACGCACAGTGTTGTCACTGGAACAGGACACAATATGCTTCCCATCTGGAGAGAATCCAACTGAAGTCACCTGGGTTCGGTGGCCTGTGAGTGTACTGCAAACCTGTCTACTCTCTACATCCCATACAAGCACTGTCTGGCCAAGTGAACTAGACACAATGGACCGGCCATCAGGGGAGAATGCAACTGAGTGCACTAGATCTTTGTGGCACAGGAACGGTTCACCCAGTTGCTTCCCACTGTCTACATCCCAGATACGCACAGTCTTGTCATAGGACCCAGATGCAATGAATCGGCCATCAGGGGGTGAATGCAACGGAGCTCACTGTGCTGCTATGCCCAATGAATGGTCTCCCCACTTGTTCACCATTTTGTGCATCCCAGAGACGCACAGTGGTGTCCTTAGAACCTGACACAACATGCCTCCCATCAGCCGAGAAGGCAACTGACAATATCATGCTTGAGTGGCCAGTATATGGTTCACCAATAGGCTCTCCACTCTCTACATCCCAGACACACACAGTTTGACCTGACCCAAATGCAATATACCAGCCATCCAGGGAGAAAGCAACTGAATACACGGGCTCTCTATCAGCCAGAACCCTGATTGTTGGGGACCATTCAACTAGCTGACCCCTTTTGAAGCTCAGCAATTGTGGAAATTGGGGACGAAACTGTTTTGCAACATCTGACTTTGCTGGGGCTAGGGCTAAGGCTGAGATATAGATGTGAGGTGCACTCTGGTTGATTGCATCTGCAAAGAATGCAATGAATCTCTGCGCATCTTTTGTGAACTGGGAAATCATTAGGTCCTGTTGGATTTATTGATTCTGGCTGTCGAGAAGCAATGAGAAACCTCCGCACCTCTTGTGTCCACAGAATAAATTTTGAGAGAGCCCTCGGTGCATGCCTTACCATCCCCAGCAAGCTCAGAGCCTCAAGCCAAAATAAGAATTTGTGTAAAAGCAATTTAGTAGCAAGCATTGCATGTTGAGTGTTATGTGCTGTTGTTGCAACATGATCCATCCAAAACCTGCAGGCATATCTGAGATGTTCTGGGATGTATCTGTTGAGACGCTCTGTCAGGTCAGCTATGTCTTTGTTCTGCAGGTACGATGTTGGTAGGTAACAGATGTTGAAGTGTAGTCCAGCATGCATCACCCGGAGTACGTGTGAGGTTAAAGTACAGTGTTGATCCTCTGTTCCACATAGGAGGTCAATTCTGGTTTTTTGAACATGGGATATCATGAATTCTCTGAATGAGAGATGTATGATCTGAATGACTCCTCCAGGCATGTCGGGAACCCGAATCACAGCACTCAGAGGAACCAGTATCCTTCCAAGATCCTCCCCATCAATGTTGAGCAACGCAGCCAGGGCCTGAAGACCTAGAGGTTCAAAGAGGACCAATATGGTATTCAGGACATGTATGCCAAGGTCACGAGCATCTTGCGCACGAAGGTCATCTGGCTCAGGCAGCGGAAGGGCCTCATTGACAATTAGTTGGTACAGGTCATGTAAATGAGTGAGTGAGGCACCCTTGAGCAGATAGTCAACAGATTTCTGTGGTCGATTTTGTGGTAGGCCAGCAAGAACATAGCGAACTGCAGTGGCCGCAAACACGAAAAGGCCATCAGCATGAGTGGTCATAGTTTCAACATCAGAGGTTTGAATCTTCCACGGATCTCGGGTGGTCCAAGTACTGCCATCCAGGGATGTCTTAATGTACAGTCGGATATCACTGGCAACAACAGTAGAGTCAATCTCGTCAAGACTGATCCCATGTATGAGAGATTTCAGGGTGGCAAATTTCAAGTAGGAAGGAACATCCGGCCGTCCAGTGAGAAAGAACCGGATATATGTTGGGATCTGGGTGATGCTATCCGAGAGCCACCTGAGAAATACCTGGCCGCGGTCTCGTCCACATTCATCCAACGCATCAATACAGATAACCCAAGGCTTTGGGGATGGAGGAAGCTTTCCAAGAATTTCCACAACCAATTTCTGGAATTGCAAGTGTGGTTCTGCGGAAAGGAGGCCTGTGCGGTCACTGTCCAAGAATTGAACCAAGAGATACCGGAACTGAGGATCTGAATCTGCCAACTGGCGGGCAATAGTGCTTGGGACTTGTCGGAGCTCCCTCCTGTCTGCATAGCTCCTGGAAAAGAAAAAAGAAGCTGCAAGAATGCCTTTTTGCTCGGCCAGGATTGAAGCAACAGTCTTTGCAATGGTGGACTTCCCTGATCCTGCACTGCCGCTCAGCATGATTATCCGTGGTGATGAGCTGGTAGTGTCGGTCAAGCGCTGGACAATGTCTTTGATTATTTCGACTCGTGTGCCAGTCATGCATTTATCAGGGGTGTTCTCAGCGTTGTAGCGCGCCGGGATGCATCTGAGACTTGCAAGGATTTCGTTGGTGAGGACATTGTCGACTGACGAGTGATGAATGTTTTGCCCGTAGAATTGAGGAATAGTCGCTCACCTTTGAGTTGAATGGCTTCGACCGATTCCGCGATGGCTTGCACTGAGTTCTCAATAGAAATATTTCCGTGAAACTAGAGGAAATTATTTAGAGGAACGAGAGCCGTGGGGATGGTTTGCGTACGGTAAAATCCCGAATGTGGTCTGCGATTGAATTCTTTACATTTTGAATCCTCTCCTTATAGATCTTGCTCCTCAAGAATCGCTTGAGGCCAGTCTTCTCAGAAAGTGATTTGCACTCGGCAGCAACGTCCTTCAAATTGCTGATAACAGTTGAATAAATTTGTCAATGCAGATTCTGCGTGCACAACTCACGTGGTCAATTTGGTTATTCGGTCCTGCAAATCACCACTGGGACCAGGGATGTCCAGAGCAATCAAGGAGGTGAGGGATTTTTCGAGCTCGGATAGGTCATCTTTGTTCCCTTGCATTGTCTGTAAAGTGGGGTCAGAACAGATGGTTCAGTTATAGCATGCAGTTGCACACCGAAATCATCGTCAACAATTCCAAGACAGCGTTGATAACAGGCTCGACACCAGGCACACCGAGCCCCGTGACGCCGACCTTGGCGACCACAAGCGCCGGAAGGATGGAGGTTTGGAGGAAGTGCATGGGCGTCCCTCCGGCTCTCGAAGATCCAAAGTTTGAGGACGAGGACGTCGACATCGATGGGCGAAGAAAACGCGAATGCAGAGGCTCCGTGGATGGTGGTGGTAAGACGGAAGAGGTGGAGCGCCGAGAACAGCTATCATGAGAAATGGACTATACAACACTCGCCAAAATAATTACACCCCTCATACTGCTACCATCGCCGTGCCTTGCCGCATGTAGTAACCAAATGAACTTCGAATCAAATCAAATCAAATTAGATGTTAATCGAATGCAATCACGGTTGAGATAGCAATCCGTTTACAACTGGATTGTTATCCACTGATTGTTACCTTCCATTGTTCGCTATTTTTGGCTACTCGGCTGTAGATACACGACTTGATATTTAAGCTGTGCTGTATCTTGCATTTAATTCAGTCTTGTTTACCCTATATTTAAGCTGAATTAGATGTTAATCGAATGCAATCACGGTTGAGATAGCAATCCGTTTACAGCCAGATTCACACCCAAAACAGCAATCTTTCTGCCTTGTTGAGTATGGGGTTTAATGTTGAGCATTCAATTCACTTTCAGATCATCAGAAGGTCCCTCTTTCAGTTTGGCAATTAGCATGGCAGAATGTAGTAATTTAATCAAACCTTTCCACTGAACCGGAAAGAAAGACGTTCAGCCGAAAAGGAAAGGTTGGAGGAAAGTAATACTTTCCACTGAGATGAATGTGAAGATGAAAGAAGTATTTTTGGCACTCCTTTCAGTGTCGCCGGAATCAAAAACTTTAATCCTTTGTGGAATGTTTGACCTTTGTTTTTTGGTGTGTCACACGCACCGGATTAAAGTCTTTGATTCCAGCAAAACTGAAAGGAGTGCTAAAAATACTCCTTTCATCGTTGCATTCATCTCAGTTGGAAGGCTAACATTCCTCCAGCTTTTTCTCTTTTTATGGAATTTCTTTGTTTCCAGTTGATTGGAAAGGTGTGATTAAATTACCACATTCTGCCACGCTGATTGGCGAACTGAAAGGGGGACTTTCCAATGATCTGAAAGTGAGTTTAATAGTCAACATTAAACCCCACACTTAACAAGGCGGAAAGATTGCCGTTTTAGGTGTGATTGTTATCCACTGATTGTTACCTTCCATTGTTCGCTATTTTTTGGTTACTCAGCTGTAGATACATGACTTGATATTTAAGCTGCGCTGTATCTTGCCTTTAATTCAGTCTTGTTTGCCCTATATTTAACCCGAATTAGATGTTAATTGATTGCAATTACGGTTGAGATAGCAATCCGTTTACAGCCAGATTGTTATCCACTGATTGTTATCTTCCATTGTTCGCTATTTTTGGTTACTCAGCTGTAGATACACGACTTGATATTTAAGCTGCGCTGTATTTTGCATTTAATTCAATCTTGTTTGCCCTATATTTAAGCTGAATTAGATGTTAATCGAATGCAATCACAGTTGAGATAGCAATCTGTTTACAGCCAGATTGTTATCCACTGATTGTTACCTTCCATTGTTCGCTATTTTTGGTTACTCAGCTGTAGATACACGACTTGATATTTAAGCTGCGCTGTATCTTGCATTTAATTCAGTCTTGTTTGCCCTGTGTTTGCTCGTGTTACAGCGACTTTCCAACGATCACAAGAGGAAAAGGTTTTTGGGCTGGCATGTCTGGCATCAGCTCCACCAACACTGCCGGCCCGCCAGGGTTGCACCTGGCGGCATAAAAAGACAGCCGACGCCAGCATCAAATGTGTCACCATTTTCCAGTGTTGTAAGTTAAGGCCTTATTAAGGGTCTCAGCTGAAGTTAAGGGTTAATTAAGGGCATGAAGTTAAGGGTAGATTAAGGGTTAATATCGCGAAGAAGAACATCAAAAACTAGGGACATTATGTCAAATGTAGGAAAGGATATCAAGTGTAACCTTCAAATTTATTGCCTGAGTTGTTGCTCAACACACAGCAAGAAACTCACATATGCTTGCCTCTACGACTTAGTAGAAAGCTGTGCCAACAAATACAAATGGGGAATGCTCCCAACATGAAAGGCCTACCAGGCAGTAACAACTCTATAGGACCAGAATTTTGTGTTTTGAACTTTTGGTGCATATTGTCTGCCAGGAGACACTAATTTTGCCTTGAGCTGAAAGATCCTCTGTCTATGGTTGGACTACATTAAGGCTTAAGTAAGGGCTTAATTTCAACCTGACTGATGTTAAGGCCTTAGCTTAACTTCATGTGAAGCCCTTAATTTGTTAAGGCCTTAGCCTTAACTTACAACACTGTCATTTTCATTTCTGGTGCCAGAATTGATGCCAGAAATTCTGCCAGCATGCCCCCAAATGCACTGAGGATGTAACCAGAACGTCGTTCTGTGGCTCAATTCTTATATATGGGGTTCAAAACTTTGCATGTGAATAGAATTTTTGTTGTAAAAATCTAGTACAGTGTGAAGCTAAAACAAAACTTTCTATCAGAATCTTTACCTGCAGCAGATGGATAGCTAAATCAGTGTCGAATGATGGTGAAATCAGAAGGATGGATGACATACCGCCTAGACATCAACGCCAGTAGCAGCGCGATGATGATCAAGGAATGTGGATCAACATGCCTGTCACTTGATTCGCCTGCGTCTGTTGACACTTCGAAGAGGTCGATGGTATTCTTCCTTGAGTTGATGAACTGGCCTGAAAGCTCAAAAATTTCGCACCACTTCTGAAGACTCAGAGACTAGATGGGATTGAGATAGTATGTGGCACAGTCAGCCCAGGGAACAGGAACAAAACCATAGGCAGATTTCTTACCTCAGCGTGGGAGAGCTTCTGCACTGGGAGCACCCTCTTTGCACAACACAAGAGTGCACTCAATCTTGTTGGAATTGATGCCATGAGGCATCTTGGGCAATCCACCAGTACTAACCTGTGCAGTGTAGAACACTGTAGAATTACTGAGTACTTTGTAGAACAAAGTAGAATATGTCTATGACTGGGAGTCTGACTCACAGAGGCTGTACACATAGTATTCAAACCTCTGTATTACGCACTATGAATTAATTACAACTTGAACCACAACTACTATCTGTGTGAATTAGGACGTCTCACAATGTCCAGTAACCAGTTACTTCCTCAATAAATCTGCGCCAACAGATCTGAACCCCATTTATGTTAGTCATGTAAAACTATTATACAGGATATATGTAACGTGATACGTACCGTGGCAGCTACAAGGGATGCCGCCCAGATCAGGTGACCATGACACTGGGGACAATGTACAATATAATGGTCCAATATATTGCAAGTTTATTATCAGTATATTTGGAAGATGCAAAAAACAAAAATCACAATATACTGGCCCAGTATATGCTAAGGATATTTCATAATTACCAACAATATAACAACAATTTACCCAGCCTGTATATGCTGAGTATATTGACTTGTATACTCACAATATGATCACAATATACTGAATCCATATATGATAGCTGTCAAACCATATATGGATTCAGTATATTGTGATCATATTGTAACCAAACAAGCTAAGAAAGGAAGAAAATAAATCCTCCTTCAAAAGGCAATAAGAAAATTCCTTGCAAAGGAGACAAAAGTCACACAGCAGTTGAAGAAAGAAAACAGGATTTGGTGGTTCTTCTTTCAAATTCCACCATCCTATCCAAACCTGTGACCATAAAAAGCATTTCAATTGAGTAGATAGTCAAGTTGTATTTTCCTGCTATGCCAGAAGAATAAGTAATGCAACTTTTGACATTTCTTTTTGATAACAAATTACTGTAACAAGTTGTAGGGGAGCAACGCTCCAGATACCGTGACAAAGTGGTTGCCTCTTTTTCAAGCAATGGACCTGACCGTGAGCATGACCGTTGCCTGAGAAGGCAACCACAAAATATATATTTCTTTTATTTTCATTGAGTTTGAGTTAAGGTTAAGAGCTTGAAGACAAACAGGAAATTCCCCAAACAGAGCCACCAGTTTCTAGTGGAAATGTGGGCCTCAGGAAGAATTTTTGAAAATTTGGTTTACTGTGTCATGATTTTTTCAGGCAACCAACCTCCCCATTACTGTGACGCACTTGAAAATAAGCAATGCAACCAGGGGGTCCATGACCATGACCGTTGCTCCCCTACAACTTAGTACAGTATGTTGTACAAGACATCAAAATTGAAATACTGCCTAGGTGAATTGAACTCACCTAAAGTCTGGCCGATTTATGTCATTCAATTTCCAAAAAAAGGTCACATGACATCTAGACATGTCTGAATCTCATGTGATTTTTTCCACAGTCTAGAGACATTAGAAATGGAGTTATGCAGTCATATTGTCAGTGAAAGTAGAATTTCTGGTTTCTTGGAAAGATTATAAATCTGGAGTGAGTCCTTCATGATGAATAAGTCCTACAAATAAGACTGTAAAGTACCTTTGATAGAAACTGTTGGCATCAATGTAGACATCTATTTGATACTTTTCCTCTCCATATACTCACAATATACCAAACCCATATATGGAACTTGGTATATTGTGATGATATTATCAGTATTTTTGCTAATATACTTTATATATACAGACTTGATATAGTGAAAACATATTATTGGCATATATGAAATATATTTACAATATACACAGTCATTATATTAGAAACATAGCTTTTGCATATTTCAAATGTGCTGAAGATATACTGACAATACAATGGGCTGTTATATTGAACCTTGCCTCCAGTGTGAGACGCATCACTCTTGAGAACAAGGCGGAGATGGGCTGTAAAGGTGCAAGGGAAGAGTTTCGAGAGATAACTGCCCGACTTTGGAGACATGAGTGAGATTGTGTGATGAACAGATCCATGGAGATCACACCTGAGTTTTTGGGTTGCGATATATGAACACGAGATTATGGGACAAATCAGTGACCCATTTGCAGTGTGCCGCAATGTCAGGAAGGGTGTTGAGGTGGTCAACCACAACCTGGAAAGCCCGTTTGCCAATGTCGCTTCACCAGTTACGCAGCGCTGAGACGGCCTCAGAGCAGAAGTTTTTAGTAAGACATCGAGGCCATGATAGAGGATGACTTCAACTGCCTCTGTGAATGGCGGCCAGAACTGCCAGGTGTGCCAGGTGTGCCAGCAGTACCAGCTCCAGCCAGATGCTGTCATGAGAAATCTATGCACACGCCGCAGTAGTGGGTGCTTTGATTCCTGTTGCCCACTCAGTGATGCCGCATTCAATCTAGGAAGATTAGTTCATAGTGATATAAGATCCTGCATAGAATACATACCAGCAACAGCATGGTTTGAATTTAAATCACATCATCTCCAATGATGGCCCTGGTTTAAACTATCTTGGTTCAAACCACCCCTTTGGAAGCTATATAAAAAGGCAGGGTTTAAGCCATGGTGGTTTAAACCATGATGGTTTCAACCACTTGTAGGTCCAACTGTTCTGGTTTGAACCAGTTTAAACCATGATTTTTTATGTTAGAATTCCTGGGTTGTGAGCCGTATGGAGATTGCCAGCAATCACAACGTGCACGGACTGAGTTACATACTGCCGTTATATTCTGTCTGTTTATGTGTTGTTTAGCCCATTGTTTGCCTCCATACCACCACCATGTACATATGAGGACAAATGCGCTCCCTTTTATTGCTGTGACTTTGCTTCACTCTTGCTTGCCAACTCGGCCTGGTGCGGCTTATTCTAACAGTTTAAACCATTTGTAGGTCTAACTGTTGTGGTGTACCTATGGGCGATTGCTCATATGAATAGCTTATGGTGAATTTTCTGATATCCTCTTTTTGTGCTCTTACTAAAACCACAAGAGCATTGGTGATCTCAAGAACTCTGGCTTAAGCAAGTGGTTGAGGCTGGATCACATTTTGCTTAAATCCTATCCCCTCTCAACTTCTGAATGCTTCTATTCAATCACAGTCATTGCCTACATGTCATCTCCGTGCCTGGCCAACCACCAATTGATGAAATATTGTCCTTGCCATACCACACCTTGAATTCATCACCTCTATGACTTTCCTTGGAACCCCTCAACCTTCACCATTTACTGTGCTCACACCACATGATACTATCAATATTCTTGGGGCAAATATGACCCACTGCTTGCCCAATTCTAACCATGCTTGAATCTTGGTATCATGTCTAACTGCAATGTTCAATGCAACTTGAATCTCTTGGATCAGGCTTGGCCATCTCCAAGTTTAATCAGACTCCTCTCATTCCCTGTGGTACCACCAAAGCTCATGAAAATCTGACTTGAGCAAGACACATCCCTGATGGAAGAATCTTTTGAGTGGTTTTTATTATTGAAGCCCTTATTACTCTGATTCACTCAAATTGTCCCAGAATTTCAATCCCAATCTTTTGTGCACAATTTGTGCCTTAAAAAGGGTTTCTCAGGAAGCCCAGGTGTTTGATAAGACTTTGGAAAATCAGGTTTCCAAGTAGAATTATCTGTCAGCTTGTCCTATTTTGAAGTGAGTGACTTTGAAGTTAGAATTCAAACAAGGGTAGGTTTATTTCTGTTTGGTCATTGGTTCTAAGCACTCTTGGTAGGTTGAGTCTGGTGGGGGACATAATTTTCCATTGATGATGGAAATATTGTCTGGATCATTGGTCTGAATGTCCAGATCAGGAAATCGATGTGGGTGCTGGCATCATAGAGATTAACTGAGTGTAAGCTATTCTTGCCTTTGTACTCTCTTGTCACAAAAAAGAGAGTCTAACCAACTTTGGTTCAAACTAGATGGTTTAAACCACAACAGTTGGACCTACAAATGGTTTAAACTATCACAGTTTAAACTGGTTCAAACCACACAGCTAGACCTACAGATGGTTTAAACTGGTTCAAACCGCAACAGCTGGACCTACAACTGGTTCAGACCATTGTGGTGGCACCTGGGGTCGTGTTGGGGTGTCAGTGATGGATAGCTGGTGGCTACAGAGAAGCAGGATGGCTAAGATATGGACACTACTGCCTAACACAACCAAACACCCTACCACATGTGCCCAACCAAAAAATGCAACATCCTTGTTGCTCAGCGAAATTGGAAACAAGAACTGGGTGCCTGCACTACAACTTCACCCAACCCAATGCTACAAGTGCTTGACTCAGGTCAAGAAGATGCAGAACATGATCCCAATCGAGTTGCACAGGAATTCTTCCATTGGCACTTGAAGGTGCAGTGAAAAGGGATGAGGAAGGGGTATGCATGAGGAAGGGTGATTTTTGCTGAACAGAATGATGATGGGTACCAGTTTTTGTGTGTTTCTTAGAAATAGAACGCAATTGAGACTTCACCAATGGTTCTCCTTTGTGATAGCGAGATGATCTTCTTGACAGCACATGTCCTTTGTGTACTCCAGCCCACAGTTGTGGCCAAAACAGAAGGTTTCTGCCCACAGTTCCTGCATGCACTCCGTGATTTTGGCCATACCACTGTCTTCCTCCATCCATCCCATATTGTGCTTGACAACTATGGCTTGGCACAACTTGGCAAGTGTTTCTTAATCCTGTGTTGACATCAAGGACATGAAAGAAGGCATTTTCACAATAAGACACAACGTGACAGATGTGCCAGATGTCAAATAAGCACGGGGAATGACTGCAACTGGGAGCAAGCATGGCCACAACACAACAAGAGCAGCAGCAACACAAAATGGTGCTAGCATCAAGATGTAACGCACTGAGATTCTTCTTTGACAGTGGTACATCCTCTTCTACAATGGGGACACTTCTGCTGGACAACTCTGATTACTGTTCCACAAAGTCTCTGATGGACAAGTCCACAAGCTAAGGCTGCTGTGAAGGCTAAGAAGACCACTCCAATCACCAAAATGTGTTGGCACCCGGGGTCATGTCGGGGTGTTGTCGATGGATAGCTGGTGGCTTCAAACAAGCATGATGACTAAGATATGGCTGCTACTGCCTAACACAACCAAACACCCTACCACATCATCATGGTTTCAACCAGTTTAAACCACTGGACTTACAAATAATTTAAACCAGTTTAAACCACAATGGCTTCAACCACCATGGCTTAAACCCTGCTTTCCATACTTCCAAAGTGGTTTGAACCAAAATGGTTTAAACCATGGTCATCATTGGAGATGATATGGTTTAAACTCAAACCCTCCTACAGCACTACATACCACAGTGAGGACAAGTGTGAGGGTAGGTTTGGCCATGCAACAGTTGCTGAACCACATAATGTTGAGTAATTTTTGAAGGATGTTGGCTTGTACAGTCCACTACAGCTGGAGGGGTTCATCTGCAAGCCACAAATCAGAGGCACATCTACAATGCAAGATAATCTCAACTTGCATGCGTACCTATACCCTCCTTCAAGTCTCCACACGCTAATAGTTCTCATGGACATTCTTGTTCTGACCACCGTCAAATACCTCGGGCAGGCAAAGCATGTACTGGAGGCAGGTGGGTGTGGAGCTGGCATCTTGTCTTGATGTCCTATCCAGGTGATGTTAGTCAGGCCACATGGAAGTACGTGCCTGCACAGAGGAGTGCCACTTGGCCTGCTGGACTGGCCCTGAGGTTACTGTTTTGTTATCATTTTCATCATATTTGTCCTGATGTTGTATGTATTTGGTACCTTCCCTGCCCTTGTTGCCTTCTGGGTACCTCATAGTTCCAGGCTATACTTGCTGAAGCCCTGAATGAGGATTTTCCCAAGGATCTTGTCAAGAGTCAGATATCCTCAGGGGCCAATGGAGCTCCAGAACTGAAGACTTTACAAAGTAAAACTTCGTAAAAAGTTGTGAAGTCCCAGCTGTGTCAAGCCAGAGGCTGAGTTAGCTGCTGATGGAGTGGGACAGGCTTAGCTTCAGCTTGTGTGCTGTGCCTTTCTCTATTCTCAAGGCCTGATTTTGAAAAGTGACAAGTTGAGAGCGAGACAGAGATACAGCACAATCTTAGTTGATATTCAAACTGAACCAAGCATAAAATTACATAGTGCTATTTATACTAATACTAGAGTCTGAGGGATTTCCGAGGGGAGATGATTAAAACAATAAGTGAGTTGTAATATGTATGGGGATAGAGATCTTAGTGCGAACAATAAAGGAATCATTGAAGAGATGAAGAACCGGGACCTCCAAGTACATGTGACAAGTCATATGAGTGGATAATAGGGAAGAAGCATAAGACAAGACAATACAAGAGCACGGTGGGGCGTGAAGCGCCCACCACTTCGGTTGACTAACCTTTGCCGGGGTAAACTTGTATCAACACATGCCGAGCTTATTTGAAGGAGACGTTGTTCTGTCTGACGTGATTATGGTAAGAGTGCCGAGGATGATCCGATGGCAAGCCATTAAGCTGAAAGTCGATTCTAAGACGGAATTTGGTAAGAAGCCAATAGATCTGCCGGTTGGAAGAGAGGATAGACACAGTCTCAAGGGTTAGAAACCTTTCAAAAATCTCACAAAAAAGAGGGATACATCTCGGCAATTGAATCCGGGAAGCGGAGTTTGCGGAGTTTAAAAAGCTTCGGAGAGACAGAGAATTGTAATCTTATAAATAAGATAAAACAATAAGAGCACACAGATAATAAGGATCAATTAGATGAGCGGAGTTTTGGTGAACAGAACTCCACCAGGAATCCGAGGAATTTGGCAAGTGGAAAACCATTGGAAGTCCAATGTATGCTGAGTGGTTTGGTAAGCGAAAAACATCAGAGGTCCAAAGGAAATAGCACACAGAGGTCCCTCAGAGTTCCGAGGTCCTGAAAGGTGTGAAATCAAACACCAGTACAAGTTGAACAAGAGCAGAACTGGGTGAAGTGCCGACAAACAGATGCTGCCAGCATCCAAAAGGCATGGGAGGTGACAGATCTTGAATGAAGGCTGTGTCTTTGAAATCCGTGCATGAACCAGGAGATGAGACCGAGGAAATCACAGGATTAGAAGAAGAGACTGGTGAGAGTGAGGAAATTGAACCTTCCCTCAGCTCTCACAAACACTGGAGGAAGGGGAAACCACTGCAGATGGAGAAAGTGAGGTGGTGTGGACTCCCTCCTGGCAGTGCCGAACAGATTCTCGCCCGGATAGAGCATAGACAACAAGACATGATTTGGGTTTTGTAACACTTGGTAAACACAAAATGACAGGACAAGGAAATGGTCCACACACTTGTTGAAATGTACATGCCGGAAGCTCTGGATCCTTTGGAAGCTCTTTGAGAGCCGGTCACTCTGAATTTGAGAACTGAAAAGGTTGGCGCTACCAATTTTTGTGCGGGCTATCAATAGCTCATCTAGCTGATACCAGCCACTATAGAGGCCCCCACAACCTGAAAGGGTTCCCTTTCAGTGTACTAATTGACAGTGGCACCATGAATTGGCTCATTTGCCAATGCTCCATGAGAATGGCTTCGAGATAGAACCTTTCCCCATGCCTGTATAGCGCAGACAGGTTTGGAATGGTTGGATGACCTGCTCATCCCCTTTCCCACTTTACATCTGTTCATATATACTCCTCAGTACTTCGGGTGACATATGGCATATTTTTGTTCCTTAGGTACACATGTTGATTAGTAATCGATATGTGTACCATACCCACCGAATCATACCCGTTTGGCTACGGGTACAGTAACTCAGGCTGCGGGTGCAGTTCCAGGCCGATCCACCTGCAGTGCCACCTATGCCGAACCCTATCAATTACTGAACTGAGTGCTCCAATGTGAGCAAATTGCAAGTGAACACCAACCACACGAGGTCCACATTATTGCCTCTATCTAGCCTTTCCAAGCCACAACTCACGCTCACACAGCATTTACCCCTATCAACACTTGATTTTCCCTTCACCTGTCTACAAGATTCTTGGGACCATTCATCCACTTTCTGCTTCACCTGTGCGCCCCATTTCCCAGGCTTCTGACCCTCACTTTTGTCTACTAGCAGGGAACTTATTACTTCTACGTGGGACAGCCAACACAAATAAGCACATTACATGCATAGTCCGGCTGCGGTTACACATGCAGGACCATTAAGAGGTAGTTCCTTTCGCAGTTACTGACACTGGTACAAGCAACATCATCATTGGGCTCAACTGGCTGCAGCAGCATAACCGGGAGGTTGACCGTGCAAAAAACACCCCTGCACCCCTCGCACTGTCCCCCAGAATGGAGGAAAGCCCGCCTTCTGGAACAGTGGGGGGAGGAAGACAACAAACCAGTGGAGTGAAGGGACTGTTTTTTCCTGACTTGGTTGTACCCCGTGGACGTGCTGCCGCAACGAGACATTTGCCACATCTGGGCTATGGGAATTCTAGCGAGTTGAAGGAGGGTGTATCAGAGCACTACTTGCAGGATTACCACGGGGTGTTTGAGGAGAAGGACCTTGAGAAGTTACCGGAACAGAAGAAATGTGACCATGCTCTTGAGTTAAAACTCGGGGCAGAGCTTGTGAAGGGACAGACTATCCCCTATCAATCCCCGAGCAGTTTGATCATGCATATGCTCTGAAAGGCAACCTGGGTTACTAAACTGGATGTCTAATGGGGAGATAATAACATTTACATCAAGGAAGGAGATGAGGAAAAGGCTAGTCTCTCGAAGCCAGACTTCAATATGGTACCATCTCGTACCTCGATCGTATTGAAGTCTGTTATTAAGTGATGGGGTCCGATCAGGGTAGAGTCTTATTACATAATCTTCGCTTAGCGCGTTTGGGTCGTTTCCGCTCTGCGGCGCCATTTTCTATGGTTTCTTGGTGTGGAACTGAAGCTTAGAGCCTATTAACGATGATCTGCCGCTTTGGAATTTTTTAAATCGAGCTGAAATGCGCGCAGTGGCTTGGCATTCAAGTTGGTGTGCCAAAAACCCATCAACTTGACTCGTCAACAGCTGCTGCCCATGGTATTCAAAAAATCTGAAAATATTTGGGCATGGAGAGAACATCTATACTTCTCTGCTGAAGATATATCCAAGGTTCAAGATCTGGGACAAGGGCCTCAAAACGTGATTATGTAATAAGCCTCTACCCTGATCGGACCCCCGCGCTTAACACCGGACTAGGAAAAGGCCACGTTCATCACTAATTGGGGACTCTGGGAACCCTTGGATTTGAATAATTTCGGCTCTAATTTCAGCACTATCTATTCCTTCTGCGATACTCTAAGTTCGGATTTGTGTTTACATCGCATTGAAACTCAAACTGAAGTTTTGTAAACAACCCTTGATTTCAGCTTGACATCTTCTCAGTCTGAAACTTCAGGTTTCAAATTGCATCTACAGTGACCCAAAGTTTGGCAATCTCCTGTGTGTTTTACCCAGCCTCTCGGCCCCTGCCGCAGGAACATGCACTGCTGCAGCATCAAAGGGCATTGTTGCAGCACAGACGTTCATATGCTGGCGGTGCCACTGAGCATGAGCTGATAAATCAAATACCAGATCTGCAACTCTGAGGATAGCGAGCGTAAGGCGAATGTGTCGTGAGTGGGCCAACCCATTCTCAGGGCTCGTGCGAGAGGGAAATAGCAGGGAAGAATGAGGTAAGAAAACGGGAATACGATGGTAATGTGGACAATAAGGGACGAGACAAAAGCTAGACAGCGGTGGGCATGAACAGCGACGAAGGCGCAGAGCTACGTGGAGCAGAAACGATGCATAAAACGAATTGTGTAGAGGTAGAATGCGTGGTAAGTATATATAGTAAAGAAAACCAATATAAATCAAAGGAGAAACCATGTTGAACCTGTACGTACAGCAAAAACTCCGTGAAGAATACCGAAAACGCGGCATCCGGGACATTCAAACTGTGTAATATATCGCCAGGACCGTAGTTCGGGCACATACGGAATCGGAAATGAAGTCGCCGTAATTAAGAGTCAAGGCAGGGTGAAATGGCGGCAGTGGAAGTAAATGCGTATGTTCATGTTTGAATCGGAATTAATCAGACCGGAATGACGGAATCGGCGCTTAGCGGAGTGCCATGCTCATCAACATGCATTGCTGCAGCACTTGTGCCTTGGGGCCACTGCGTGCGCATGGCATACGAGTCCTGGACCCGCTGCGTGGGATTTGATTTTCGGCACCCATTGCAGTAGCACTAATTTGTGGCATGATGTCAAGGTTGGCGTCAGCTCTCGGTGCCCAGTCCCGATATTGCAGAGCACCGCACACCCGCAGGCTTACAGTGTGGTGGCACAGCAGGCTGCAGCAGTGGCGCAGTGCTACTACAGTCATTTTGTAGCATTCCGTAGTGTTCCGTAGTTATCCACAGTCCATAGTATTTCCTCTGTACAGTATGAATAGTCCATAACTTAGTAGTAGTTAGGTATTCTCGTCAAACACAGAGTTTTACCACCTCGATCCTCTCAGTCTAAATAAAACTCACCTGACTTGGATCACTGTGTGTTAAGACTTGCAATCTAGGAACTCTGTAGCCTTTATATTGACAGAGCTTAAATGCGAAATATCAGCAGCCGCTTATGGAAAAATAGATTCTCCTTCATGCCTGTTACACCCTGTATTCTCGGATATTCGACGTAATACATTATTCAGCGGGTGATAGGGCTCCAGGGGCTGCAAAGTTTCATGTCAGACGGGAATTTACCAGCCATGACCCAAAATAAAGTCAAAAAATTGACTTAAATCTTTTTCGTCTTTTGTTTGAAAGGCCGAATTTGCAGATCATGTACTTCATTCTCCGATGATTATCTCAATGACGCGAAGGCTGTGCAGTCTGATTTTCCTCTTGCCCTCATCACTTTCGGGCAAAATGAACGCCTCGACCATCCAGGATTGGCTGCTTCCTGGATCCATTGGATTTATGCCTTCTCTCTCCGAACTCCCGGCTGAACTTCTGATGGAGATGGTCAAGCACTATCCTGAGCTGTACCTCGACATCAACGCCAGCCAGCGCGGAGTCCTCAGCGAACAGTTCACCAGAAATGATTCCCTGCAGGTGCTCTCCCAGACCTGTCGTACTCTGTGGGGCATATTCCTTCCCGTGCTGTGGGCACGGATGCATGCTTGTTTCATCGCGCGGAACCGCCCTAAGAAAAGAGTCAAAAGGCGAGCAAAGATGCTTGAGCGTCGCGTGATAGACATCCAAAAAACGCCATACATTATTCCTTATATCCGGCACCTACCATTTTCTTGTTTTGCTGTAAATGAATGTGTATTTTGTTTTATCCAGCTCCCTGTCCATTACATTAGAGGAATTCAGCAGAAAAAATTGGCAGCCGATGCCGGGATTTATCCGGGTCCTAGGCATGCTACTGAACTTGCAGCATCTCACGGTCCTGGGGATTTCCCATGGCATGATCCCTGTTCTCAGTGCAGCTTGCCAGGGAAAAGTGTTTCTGTCAATTATAAGCCTGGCGGTTGATAACAGGCTGCCACTGATTATGCCTTATCTCTCAAACATCGAAACCTTGACCTTCCAATCCTATTCTGACGGCATCACGTGCAGTCAAAGATTCCTGCTAACACGTTCATATCGTCAATGATATCAAGTTGTGGACCAACGCTGTAGAATGTAGATAGGTTTCAAAAGCGAGTGCCAATGGAATTCCCATTTACTTACAGCACCAAATCTAGGTCCTCACGACAGTATTCGGAAAAGGGTCGACCCGTACCCATACCCGCGAATACTGAATCCAACAGACCCGTGGATCGTGATCCGTACGGGTTGCCCGCGGTGGGAATTGGCAGGGATGTACTACTGTGTGAACATCTGGCAGATCCTTGAGAGGTGGCAGTCACCCGCAACACCTTCGGCCGAACGTCAGCCGAACGTTGCCGAGACCCGCGGGTTCACCCGTACCCGGATGACCCGGGTCCAAAGCCGCGGGTGGACTCGAGACCCGTGTCCAACCCTAGAGATAGGTGGGAATTGGTAGTGATGTACTGCTGCGTGAAATCTGGAAGGCCGTGTGCGGCGCATCAGCAGAAGCAAATTCTGACACAACGTGTAAACCTGACATGGTTTGAAAATCGTTTCAATACACTGCAAGACAACCCATCAATGAATTCCTCGTCATGGCGCAAACGACCCGCCGAAATTGTCGCATCGGGATTATTGAGCAGACAGGTTGGGGCATAATAGAAGTGAGAGGGAAAAAAGAGTGATGCACAGCTGTTTCCCGCATCAGCCCGAGATATTGTCTCCAAACAGCAAGTGCCGCCGTTGATCCAAGCGTGGCTCTCTCGCATATCAAAGGCGGCTCTGAGCTGCCTATCATCCAGTGTGACGCTCTTCCCAATTGAGTACATGAGCCACGTCTTGTATATCCTCCACAACGCCAGGACCGAAATTATATGCGTGTAAGGAGGGTGAGAGCCTGTAGTACCGATACTGTACTATTACGTTCAATTCGATAGGGGGTGTGACACGTGACATGGTATGAACAATTCGATAATTCGATAACGACCGGATTTTTGCGTGACACCACTAAAAAAGTCGATATTTGGACCGATATTTTTGCCTTTTTTACCATTTTTAGGTAATTCTGAGCCCTGCGTGACAGTTTGGATATTCGATAGAGGTCGCCGTGACCCATGACATCGACCAAATTTCGATACCAATAGGGGGGTGCGTGACGCGTGACTTCCGAATTGAACGTAATTGTACAGTATGGTTGTGACAATTCAGTATCCAAAACTAACCGAAAGCCGCTCATTGAACCAAATGCATGTATGAGGACTGTTTCCCAGAACTAAAACAGCTGTAAGTAAAATAGAAGCGGACCCGCGAAGAAAGACTTGAAATGACTCTGAAATAGGTGCATTGAGTTAGAACGTAAGGAAGAAATTTTATATCCGCATTTGTTTAGATTGCACTCCCATAAAAGGAAGGAGGCCTCCCACACGTCAAAGACGTCGTCGAGGAGATTTCTTGCTTTCTGTAGTGGAAAATGGTGCTGTAAAAATGAGTCTAAAAATTTATTTTTAGGACTCGTAATTGAAGTGCACTGCCGCAGCATTCACATATAAGCTGCAATAATCGCTGTCGGCAGCCCCACCCTCGGATAGTTCCAATGGTGTTCCATCAAGGAATCTGTATGTGCCTACCTGGGATGTTTTTCATCTTCTGACCATCTCCTAGACACCATCTCAAATGCAAAGACCCCAATTGTCGTGGAAATTGACGGAGGTCAGAGCAAAAATCAGCTACCCTGAACGAAAAAAAAAAAAAAAAAAAAACTGACTGCATGATTAGGGCGCACTGACAACGGTGATTTTATATATCCCTGTTACCTGCGAGTTTAGATACGATTGACTGTGGCGGAAGGAGCTGCAGTGCAGGCCTGGAGTCAAAGCGCATTCAGCAACATTGAGTCTCTCAATCAACTCTGGCTGGTGCAGCTCGTCCAACGGGGTAGGCGCACCACCTACACTATTCGAAATCTTCGAGGAGGCACCTACATGGACATGAAAGAAAGTGGGGTTTTTCATTGTGTTGCGCTGTTCCGTTGTCATAACCATATGTCCATTGACAGGAAGCTCCGCCAACGGCACCCGTGTGATTGGATGGGATCCCAGCGGAGCCGGCCAAGGCGCCACCCGCGAAACGGGTCTCAATCAACAGTGGGAGATTATCGAAGCGGGTCAATTGCCTCAAGGCATTGCTTACAGGTCTGACTCGGGTGTTTGTGATCCATGTCAAACTCACCGAATATTATAAACTTCTAGAATTCGTAACGCGATGACCCAGAGTGAGTCCTTTATTGTTGCTGAATAATCTAAGTCTATTTGCTGAGCAATCTCTTAGCCTTCTTGGACCTCGACAGCGGGTAGGCTCGACATATCCGTACCAGGTTTTGTCTCACTGATCCCGATCCTAGGAGAGGTGCAAATGGAACCAAGATTCAAGGCTGGGATGGAGACATTAACCTTCCATTATCGAACTTTAACCAAGTTTGGAGGTTTGAAAGGCGAAGTTTGACTGTCCCAGAACTAGACCATCTCCTGGATGCAAATCCGTACCGCCTCCGCAATTTCAACCAATACGATTTAGATTCCACGTATGCCTGAGATATTATGATTTACTCGACCTTACAACTATGTAGGTACTTCCCCCTCGACCCGGCACTACTCAGCCACATTTGGAGCACCAGCGATCTTCCCAATCGCCACTGGAAACCGGAACTTTTCGATTGCGATGACTTTGCTCTGTGTGCGTCTCTAAAATGTCTATTGAACTCAAGGAGATGTTAACCGGCCTGCGCAACCAGCGTATAAGGCCGCGGTCGCGAAATGGGGTTACGAAAACATCAGAGCTACTGTTGGTTGCATCCCTTCCTGGATCTCTTTAATCGCTTACATAGATTTGGCAGGATTTGACCATTCTTTGTGGATTCATGGTTGGACACTCGATCCAACCGGATCCTGTCACTGGTCAAACTACAGCTCATGCATACAACTGGACACTGAACGCTGAGCATTCGGACATCATGTTCTTCGAGTAAGCTGCACTTTTCTGTTCATCGTCTAGTCCCGAATTGAGCTCCTCCCTCCTTTCAGACCGCAGAATGGAAAGTTCTTGGTTGGTCATCCTTTCAAACAGTCGCATATATTGTTGACGATCTCAAAAGACAAACATCCCATACAATGGCGTGTGGGGAATTTATTGAATCTTGTCTCTCTTACGAGTCTTTGATTTAGTTTGGATAAAGTCCATTGAAGGCAGGGCCTTGCTGAGTATTTTACAAAGATATAAAAGTATCTCCGGTGTTGGATTCGTTGAAAGAATCATCCAGTTTTTCAAACTCCGCTGCAGCGAAGTGCAGAGTTATTGCCAGAGTCTAAACCTAGCACACCACACAACGAAAAAGAATTCAGGTGTATGCCGGCTGCAATAAGCCGGCCACTCTGCGATAGCACTGGTGAAGTTGAACTACTGTGCTGTTCCGAGACAAATGAATAGAAACATATGAGAAAAAGATGTATTATCAGCGACTGCTTAGCAGGCCGAACTAGTTAGTGGGCCACTTGCATAATATAAGGCACTGCGACTTATAGTCCCGGGATTTGGTGGTTATAGGATGTAATATGACCTATTGCGACACTGTATGTCAAATTTCGAGGCAGAGTGATGCGGCAATCAAAAGTTATGTGACGTTCTCGATCAAGATGTCGGTGTGTAACATCGTCTTTGGCTTGTTTCTTCACCAATTCTTCGCCGATTCACATGTTTTTGGGCTCATTCGCATCCTTTTATTCGAATCAATCACTTCAGGGCATTTTATATGTCAGAACCGAAGGTTTCGATAGCTATAAGCCAATAGATAGGATACGTTGGTGGTGGTAAAGAGCAAGATACAGCGTCTAATTTAATCCGCCTTGATGCCGCATAACCTGTCGGCATCTCGGCTACCTCGGAGTTGAGCCGGTCACTCCTCGAAATCTAACACCCCCCCTTGACCGGCATCAAGTATGAGAGGACAATAGAGAAGAAATAATACGGGATAGGAAGCAGAATGTGCTGAGCTCCTTGTCTGGATGAGGAAAGACATCAGGGAAAACCCAAGTTCCCTTTCCAGGCGTAACCGCACTGTGGCCTTTAGGCTCTTGCAAAACTTGGGAGGCAAAGCGAGCACTCCTCAGTACCCACAGCACCATAAACCCACGCTACTGAGTGTGACCTCAGCACACCAATGTCCTGGAGCCATTACATTCGTGATTAAAAAATTGAACACTGAGTTTCAACAGGATGAAAGGGGTTTGCCTGAGTTCAAGAATTAGCAGTGATCTTGACTCGAGAACAGGCTGAATGAGTAAAATATGCTCATCATCAAATGTAGCAGGACACTGCTTCAAGGCAGATAAGTACACTCAAAGGCGGAGTTATGCTTGATGGCAGATTATGATTATGTTGGATGCACGGCAGCCAGTGGCAGTGAGAGGTCAAAACCAAGAGGAAGGCAATAATGAGTACAGAAAAGGACAAACTCATCAACAAAACTGTGGAGTTTTGAATCAGTCTTAATTATTCTGGAATGAGGTTTTAACGTAGCTGATAGATGAAGAATTGAGAGCGTGTATCGAGAACTCGATGCAAACGCCAATTGTTGAACCAAGTCGGTGAACAGGTTAGAATGAAGGTCTGTTAAAAGACAGTGAGTCAGTTAGTACAAATATATGCTCGAAGGTGAATGCTCGGCAGTGCCTCAGATGGGCAGAGGTTCGCTCAATGGCATGGTTACACTCGGTGGCAGTGGTTATGCTCGATGGCAAGGTTATGCTCAATGGCATGGTGCTTCAAAGGGTAGGATTATGCTCGGTGGCAGATTATGTCCACACTCAAAGGCGGAAAGTTACGCTCGAAGGCGAAGTCATGCTCAAAGGCAATTATGCTTGAAGGCAGACATCATGCTCGGAGGCGGAGCTGTGCTGAAGTGCAACTACACTCCAAGGCGGACGTGATCCTTGAAGGTGGAGTTATGCTTGAAGGCACTAGAGACTGTCAGATTAGTCGATTCCTATGCAATAAAGCATGAACATAGCTATTAGGGAATGATTTGGACTGTTCTGCATTGGTTCTGCATCTACTTAATGGCTGACCAGATACGAGAACTTTGTGAGGCTGAAGGGTAAGGTTACGCTCAAAGGCGGGTTATGTCTGATGGAAGACGCATCAAAGGGCAGGAAGGGCAGGATTGTGCTTGGTGGACAAATTATGCTCAGAGGATTGCAGTCAATGGACAATACCTCAGATGGCGAAATAATAGGGTACTCATCAGTTAATGTATGCTTGATGGTGCTCGGAGGCATGAATCGGTAGTGGATTTCAATTTGCTTGTTACAACGAGTCAGCAGTGAGCCACTGAAGAATAACAGCGAGATTTGAGTAATAGGACATCGATAGTCAGCGATAGTCAGTCAGGATAAAACTCAGCTTCTGTTGGAACAAGTCCGCAGTGAACCATCTCTGTGAGTCAAGAGACCGAAGATGTGTGAAGTCAGTCTGGGAACAAAGGATGCCGGTTTAATTCCTGTTCACCCCCCCTCATCCGAGGTCCCAGAGGGTACTTATGCCATCTGGAAATGATAGCAGAATTATTGATGTCGAACGGAAATTAATCGCTCAGCTTTGGTTTGTGGGGATTGACTACAGATTGAATAATGTCGAGGAGTCATTTGTAAGGTCCAAAAAAAAAATGTAGAATTGCTGTGAAGTCCAGAGTTGCCGACACGGGATCATGCGCATCATGGCTCGAAGTCGGAAGGCGGCCTTCCTAATATCACAGAACCCCAGGTCTGGTGTTGCATGCCAATGCCCTTCAAAGTGGTGAATGTCTCCGAGATTATGTATCAGCATACAAAATCAGCAATCAAATTAATACTCAGAGTTAAGTGAGATCGCCTCCGGCATCAACTTCACCTCCAGGTTCGATGCCTAGCTGTGGTTCTCAACCATGAAACAGATTCAAGTATTCAAGTAGTAGAGTTTAGAGTAGAAACTCAGCTTCCAGTCTTTGGTTTTACTTGTAGATCCTAGATTGGGATCATCTCAACTCTTTGACTTTCATTATTAAATAATTCTAGGTTCGAGTTTGGGTCGGAGTTAGCTGGAATAAATTGAATAGAAACTCAGCTTTGGTTGAAATGATGATTGACACTGCGATGTTCGGCTGCTCTAGTCTCTAGATAATTGTGAAGGGTAGGACGAGAATATCTTCGTCTCCCTTCATTTAGCGTAGACAATGCTGATGACCGATCCGGTACCAAATGAGGGGTCAAGAAGGCGGATACTACCAATGCCACTGAGACATCATTCAGTCAGTGAAAATTTTCCCCGTCATCTATGGTTTTGCAATGGATGACTATTGTCAACAAAATAAATGAAATATTATGCAAAAGAAAACTTAGCGTTGCATCCTGGGAAGAGAACTGGGAAGAGAACTTCTCCGGTTTTATTCATGTTAATTGATTTATCTTCGGTTCGTCTGTGATGTCTCGTGGGGAAGGTAACAATCAGTATATGCACATTGCGAAAGAGATTTCAAAGGGACTTGGCTAAAGATGTTGAGCGGACTTTGAATTCGGACACCGGATGAGTTCTGCTTTGAACTTGTCGACTGGAAACTCAGCAAACGTGGAAGGTAAGTTGATGTAGACAGAAAACAAGGAAACATTGTAGCGTCGGGCGTCAGTTTTGAACCTGGAAATAATTTTGCAGTCCCGAGTTGAACCGGCGTGGTGAAGTCCAGACCGCAGTGCTGAAGCTCTTGAATATGACAAGACTTTGAAAGAAAATACTGAAATGATTTGAACGTTGAAGGTCTTGCTTGCACTTGGTTCGGTTAGGTTTAAAGACGATAGCCGCTTCAGATGCTCTTGGCAGAGTTCGAGCAACAAATTGGCATCATGATGGTTCTAGCGGTGCCGGTTAGTGAAGGAATGGCTTGCTGTCCGACCAATACACAGTATCAGATTGCTATGCGGAGTTGAATCGAAGTCTTCGATGATTTTTATGTTGCATCCTGAACTAAATTGAATTGACCAATCCCGAGTATAGTCTAGTCCGGCTGAGAGGGCATTGGAGCATGGAATTGCAGAAAAGTGAATCGGTCCTGCGACTAGATTAGGTGCGTGAAATTGGGGCAGGAAATTGGCTAAAAGTGGAACAAGTGTGCAAGATTTGAGACGGAAGTGAATGGAGTTGAAAGAGCTTGGTCTTGAATTGCCTCATCAAGATATAAGACAGTTGCCGTCAGTGCTGGCTAAACACAGTCTACTGCCGGTTTCAAGGATCAGTTGGTCCATTTTGCAGTTTCCAAATCACGTAGGCTTTGCTTGAGGTGTTCCGGCAGAGAAATATGTCGTTGAATTCGGGGAAACATCTAATTTCGGGATCTACTGAAGCTCTAGGCGTGTTCGACAATGGTAACCGACAACGGTCATTTAGCGATATTGTCCCCCCCTTGACCGGTATTGGGATTGATTCATGCAGACCAGTCGAATCCCGGATAACGTCGGCTGAGAGAAAGAAAAGCAGGCCGGTAGCATCCAGGAAATGCCAGTTGAAGTTTGAAGCCGGAGGAGTGGCCCACATGTGAAGAGATAATTTTGGTGGTCAGGTATTTCACCGTGGTTCTTTCTACGCATTGAGGCCTTGGAATACTAGTGGGCGGCAATCCGGCCGAAAAGAATTCCAGAGTGTGATAAAGTCCATAGAAAGAAACAAATTGAGTTGAACGTTACCAGATTGAAGGCAGTGCAAGCGGTCCGTGGATGGGAGGTCAAGTTGAAGATCCCGGGGGAAACAAAATCGGAGGTAGTGTTCCAGATGGTAATGCAAGCCCAGAAAGGAGTCCATGAGATTGGGCAGTAGCTGGAGCGAATCCAGAGCTTGAATAATGTCGACTTTTGAGTCTACGTTGGTGAAGACTGTGATTCCCATCTTGGCCTTTGTTTTGTCTTGAAGTATGATGTTTTGGCATGGTACATCAGCCTCGCGATTTCGTTCTTGAGCACTGAGGGCCGCTAGGCGTCTGAAATGTTGACCAAGGAAAGATAGGAGTAATTGCATTTTGTCGCAATCAAGCTGGTGGATTTCCAATTGTGTATGAGTGCAGTTAGAGCACGAGGGCCCATAGCCTGTCAGAACCGAAGGTTATGATAGCTATAAGCCAATAGATAGGATACGTTGGTGGTGGTAAAGAGCAAGATACAGCGTCTAATTTAATCCGCCTTGATGCCGCATAACCTGTCGGCATCTCGGCTACCTCGGAGTTGAGCCGGTCACTCCTCGAATTCTAACATTATATTTGAAAACAACCCTCCCTCGCCTCTAGGACCCTTCAAGCTCATCTCAACCTGACTTTGAGCGGCACAATCCAGGCGCAAGTCTATAGCGATTCACTGGTTTTGGCTAGGGACTTAGAGCTCTGTTGCTGCATTTTATACCACTGGCCCACTATTTTACAATGTTGAGTTGGCTTGTAACTGCCCAATTTTCTGTTCATCCTGGGCTACCACTCTAAACCACTGAATTTCGGTCGGGAGTAAAGTACTACTAAAGATGGATTTTGTTGGACGGGTTATGGGGATGCGGGTGTTGTTCTTTGCATTCAGGTATGTCTTAATACTTCCCACTGAGGCTTCTATGTCTTATTTTTGGGCTTCATTGTGCTCTGTCCTTCAGAAGGTAGGTCATTCTGTCTGAACAGCAATCTCACCTATCAAAGATGGCTGCTGAGGCAAACAGTTACGGCTCCAATACATGTCAGATTTGCGGTTTGAGTGTACCCAATAATATCTCCCTATCCATTCAATGATTTGGAATGTACTGGGGTGAATAGTATGGGTGAATGATTTGCCTGGGTGGCCTGCCAAGGTGTTTATTCCCCTTTTGGGATACTGTCGGAAATAAAATTCGGCAGGCCATAGACTGCAAATCTAAATTCCCAAAAAATGTCTTAGATCACACATAGGATGTATGCCTTTGTTCCTGAGCTCATATACCTATATCCATTTGACTCTCTGTATGGGATCATCCAGGTTTTGGACTTGCTTCGCATGAACGACTTGATAGCAAGTTGCCTCACAAAGCGCAAGCACATTCGGGCCAAGGACGGTGCAGATAGCTCGGGAAATGACAGTGTTGAGATTTTCGACTTGTCATGAATTTTGCCGCACCATTCTTGACAAAGATAAGACCATTCAAGCTGAAAATTGCGCGGGTATACCCGACAAGTTTGAAGACCCGCCGGTGCGTTGAGGACCCGTGGGTAACCCGTACGGGTTTCAGACCCGACCCTTACACGGGTACGGTTTTTGCACGTACGGGTACGGGTAGGTCCAAAAGTACCCGCGGGAGTACCCGTGTCCATTCTTATTAGTCATGTCCTCTCCTCACCTGTTTGAACTCATCCATGGCCCACAGGTCCATGTCATCACTTATACCCCCGTTCTTGATGCCGCCACAAAGCTGCTCGCCACAGCTTTTCCGATGGACTAGCGGTTACCCGTGCTCAGCCGGATTAAGTAGTGAATATCAGGGCCCTGCCTTGGGCTTGGGAAAGCCCAAGCCCAAGCCCAAGCCCTCAAGCACGGCTTCAAGCCCCAGGCCGGGGCTTGATATAGGTCTTTAGGCCTAACGTCGTTTCGGGCAACACGGTGTAATACGAAGACGACATCACAAAAGAAAAAATTACATTACAATCCAGAGCAGCTAGGTAACTCAGAATTATCGGGATCGTTGTCTACAAAATATCCCAACTTCCGTCTTTCTCAGATGGTTTATCATTGTCATTGCCATTGATCTGGGTTTGAACCTCCTCTTGGTTCTTGTCATTTTCATCCACCAATGCCTCAGGTGCATGGAATGATAAATCCCGATGGATCATGCACTTCAGGAATTGCAAGGCCTCGATGATATCCCCCTTTAGCCGATTTCGACGCTCACTGATGGTAATCCTGGCAGGGGTGAATGCACGTTCAGAAGACACAGAAAATGTCATTATTGCAAGGTAGTCGCGGGTGAGAGATCCCCATATGAGATCGCGATGGTAATTGCGCTGCGAAGAATTTTAGATTTAAGAGCTGAACTGCACGATCGATGCTTACCTCTGGCCACTGTATTGTTGACATGTTCTCCGGAACAGATTTGCGTGCAGAAAAACACCCCTGGTATTCATCAAGCCAGGGACGCAATGGGTCAATGTGGTTGGCCGCGATATCCGATATTAGCACATCATCATCTAGTGGAGTAATGGTGCGCTTACGCTTCTTGATTTCCATTGGCTTGGATTTTGTGGGAACTTTGGTGGCTTGGGTTGTTGTCACTTGAATTATGAGGTATTGTTCCTTGAGCTCTAATGAATTTAAGCAAAACTGCGGGAATAGGACTGATAAGAAACCTACCGTCTCCTCCAGGGATTTTTTGCTTGATCCTGAAGGTCCTTTGGCCAGTGTTTCTCAAAATAAGAAAGGGTCTCGTGAGGATCAGGAACTGGGCAAGATCAGATCGATAGTTCAAAGACAAGAGATTGGAATTTCACCTGTCGTAAACATGTAGGAGTCGGTGAAACGGTGCGCTTAACTATAAGCTTGAAAATGCGATATATAGTGAAGTGCTAACAAAAACACCACAACTAACAACCACACCACAAACTGCTATCACTCCCCAAAAGACAGCGCGCTCCCTTGGTGAGTTCGGGGTCCGAGTCGTAGTATGCGACTTAAACTGGTTTGAATCCCAATTGTGGACAACGAATCCTTCTCTACAAAACCAACACAACACTCCCGCGGAGCCTCAGCCCTCAATAACTGCTAACACAAAGTCCCCGCGGCACCTCAACTATGCAGGATCTTGTACAAAACTATGCCCGCGGCCTCGATGAACCATCATGAACAAGGGTTTGGGTTTGGATACAAGACGAGAGGAAGACTATTAGATAGTTTCGTCAACGTCAGGGCAGAGTTTGTAAAGGTTTCAACAGCAAATCCTCTAATTGAGGTCACAGATCCGGCTTTCAATCACTCTTACAACAAGCAACTCTCATTGTAGACCTTGGCTTAACCTGCCACAGGAACCTTTCGCTCTACTTCAAGGCTTAAGCACCTTGCTGGCGACCAAACTGATCTTCCTGTTGGTTACGGCGGGCAATATCAACCGCGGATGCAACTAGCGAAGCAGATGCGAAGCAACAAGCCCACTCAGGTAGGTAAACCTCTCTTTTATACGTGAAGACCGCCCGCGGGGTCAACAACGGTCAAACGAAAATGACCTAGTCAAAGGCCCTTCGATTCAACAGTGTGGTTGCATCCACAAGCTGCTAAAGACTGACAGACAAAGCCCAACACTTCTACTGTGGCAATAGCCAACTGCTTCACAACTCTTTTATACGTGAAGGTCACCCGCAGGCCAGTTAAAGGGGCCGCGGCACCAACAACGCGAAACTTAATCACACAACTCTGACTGAACTCTAGAGCCAACAACCAAGTCTCTATTAAAGAACAACTACAACAGAGATAGAACTAATCTCCGCAAAGCTGACCTGAGAACAACCACAACAGTAGAGCTGTGCCGTAGTCTGAGAATGACCGAGGCAATGTATGCGCTGCGATCTATCCTGAGAACAACTGCTACAACGTCTGCCGAGGTGAACTGGCCTTCCGCGGGGTCCTCGAGCCCTATTTATACTACTGGAATATAGATTTACATGTGAAAAACAGAGAGTGAAAACAAAAGCAAACAAAAGATGTCCATGCGTATCTGATGCGTCATCACAGGCCAAGAGAAACCCTTCACATGGTTCTCACGTCCTGATTTGGGTATATGATAGGTGCCGCGGGCTGCCGTCTGCAACCGCGGGCCTGGAACCTCTGGGCGCGGAGTTGAATCCGCCCACTAGGATAATGCTGCTGTCGTCAAAGGGAGCCCGCGGGCCAATTACTTGTCGGTCTGTACCCACGATCCCACTCTAAACTCCGGTCCAATGGAATAAATCCCATTGCTCCACTCTGTGTGTCTCTGTTTGTCACTAGGGACGCGACGCGTCTCCCCACGTGTACTCTCTCTACGTAGTTCTCCTCTGTAACTGCTTTCCGCTTGCTTCAGCAGGGGCCGCGGGCCTTGCCTCGACCCCGCGGCCTATTGCCAGTCTGGAAGGACGGCCCGCGGCCTATGTAAACTGCCCGCGGCCGACTCCCTTAGCCTTCAACCCACTCGCTAGTACTCTGTAAGTCTCCAAAGACTTCCTCTGTGCAGTCGTTGGTCCTCTATTGTAGGATACAACTTCTGAATGATGACTTCTGGGGCTTTTGGGTATTTATCTCCTCTTTGTGTATGACCAGCGGCCCGCGGAGTGCTCTAGGCTTGATCTATACACTACAATCAGCAGCTCGGAGCTCACTCTGATCCTCCTTTGTATCACCGAACAGAAGCCCAGAGTACTAGTGATAGTACTACTAGAAACTACCTCGCAACTCTTATAATATGTGTTTGTGAGCGCAAAAATAGCTA